>JAQFVV010006220.1:672018-1344036 GCA_028023455.1 Epiperipatus broadwayi | reverse complement strand
AATTAAACAATAAATCTTATTCCAATCAATTCTCAAGAAAAATAATCATCATTTATTTAGAAAATATCAATTATACATGCTAAATTTTGATAATTACTAAATACTAGATTTGCTAATTTGGATTGTCAGGATTGGCATGTTAATGAAATGTGGACATCTTTTAAAGAATGTACATAAATCTACTGTTGACTCAGTAAATATTTTCTGACAGTAATCTTATTATTTAATGACTTGATTAAAAAGAAATTTGTGACACTTTATGCATAGCAGTATAATAATGTAAATATGAAGCTTCATAATAAGTACAGAGGTTTAACAAATGATCAATGAGTGACAAAAAGACAAAAAAAAAAAGATTGATTAAAAGTGAAAAGAAGATACAATCGCTCAATGATTGTGATCACTTTAGATATTTTTTGATGTACTGAAAGTAATATATAGATTTAAAAAATGGTATCATAATTCTATTAAATCCAGCAATGGCATTCTCTTATATGATGACAATGATATTTTGAATTGGTAGAAGAATTATTATGAACATCCTTTGAATTGAGATGATGGCTTTTAATGATATATTCATTTTATCTACATATATTCAGCAGTCATTTATAAATAAATATGACCATTCCAATTCCAATAAAAATAGAATTATTCAAAAGATGAATTTTGTAATAATTAAAATATAATAAGCTGGTCCATTTTTCTGTGTATTTGATATTTTGGAATGTTGTCTTTTAATTTCTTCTGCGAAAACGTTTTTTTCTGAAATATTTCAACACCATATGCAATTTGGAGTCTTTCTAATATATTCTATGCTCTATTTTCTGCAATATTTTGCCAATGAAAACAACAATTATTACACCTCATTAAAATGTCATTGAAATATTCTTTATAATGTAAATAGGGCCTATGTCTTCCATTAAAAGCATACTCAAGTTCAACATAAAACTCCTTTATTTTGTTCATTTATTTTACATGCCCAATCCAATGAGATGTGATTTTATGATAGTAGACCATATAATATCATAATCCATCAAGCTGAAGAATATAATGACTAACTTTATAATATTTCCATTATATTTCTATACTTTTATGGAGCATTCTTAAATAAAATATTTATGTTGTGATGATGGCCAAGTCTCACTTCCATACAATAAAAAATTAGGAAAACTACCAGTTATATATACAGCTAATTTAATTCAGTAGTTCTTTCCTTATGATAAAATACCCTATCTTTTAATTTGGTAAAAGCACAGCAGCAGATTGGAGTTTGTGTTGGACTTCAATATCTAAATCCACTTTTCTAATTAAAAAGCTCTCAAGATATTTAAATTGGTTTTCATTTTCAACTTAATTAATCATATAAGCTAAAAATTGTTGAATATTTTTCTTCCATCATTGACTGAAAAAGAACTTGGGTTTATGAACATTAAATTACCAAACCAAAATTTTATATGCTGCATTTAAAACATTAAATACTGTTTTTTGAATTGGAAAAAATAGTCTAATCATCAACATAGTATAAATACAAAATTCAAAAAGATAAAATTATTGATTTACTTTTAATCAATTCAAATTAAAAATTCCACTATCAATTCTATATCACATTGTGATCACTATTTCATTAAGTTTTTCTATAACAATTCTAAAGACCAGTCATAAAAATCAGAAATAATGATGGAGCAGGAGCACATACTTATTTGATACTAGTTTTCATATCAAATGTAAAATTCTGCAGTAATAGCATTTCCTCTCATTCTAAAATTTAAAAGCTGTGTAACATAGATTTGTTTGATTAATTGATTCAAATACCTTAATCAAATCAATAAAAGCAATTTATTATACTTTCCTGGAAATAAAAATCAAGTCTAAATTGTGTAAAACCATACCAAGTCTCTGGTTACCATTCATTTACAACTGGAAGCAATCTACTTAACAAAATCCTTGAAATTACCTTTGCATTAAATAATATTTCATGATAATTTCTGTACACTTATTTATTCAATTTACATTTTAAAATTTGAAACATTTAAAAATTGAAACAATAGAATATCATTAACATCAGACAGCATAATTTCATGGGTTCATATATTCCTAATGTATCACTTATATTTTTTCTCCAGAGATTTCATCAGGATGAAAAGCCTTTCCATTTTCATGATTATAAAGAACTGTTTTGACTCCATTAAGTTGGATATCTTTGTCCAAATATAAATGAGTAGATAAAATGGATATATCATTAAAAAAATTTCATTTCAATATTTGTATCATTACTCAAAAGATGTTCAAAACACTTCTTTTCATCTTCATATAAAATAGTGTACTGGATTTAATAGGATTGCGATACTGTTTTTCAAGTCCATACGTTGCTTTAAGTGTATCAGTACAGATTCTAGAGTGGTCATAATCGAATTAATAAATGAATGTATCTTCATTGCAATTTTAATCAATTAATTTTTTTTTAACACCTTCTCTCAATTGTTGAATATCATCTTCAAATCTCTATATAAAAGCTCCACATTTAATTTATTATTCTGCCAAGCAGAAAATGCCATATCTTTCTTTTTAAGCAAATAATTAAAAATAAAATGATTGTCAGATAAGTAATCATGATTCTTCTTTTTAGTAAACACAAGAATAGATTTACTTGAATCTGTAATACATTCCTTAATAAAATTCCATGCCTCAGTAATGTGACACTTCTGAAGTGTTTATTACATAGGTACTTTTAAAAAACAACCATCAATTTTTTTGTGAATATGACTCAAATGAGTTCTATTTTCTAATGCAACTATTTTTTTAATTTTGAAGAAATATTAATATATGATCTATTTAATAATTTGTATTTGTAAGTGCTCATGTATTGTGAACTTCTCTTGTATTCTGATTCTTAACTATAGTGTAATTCACTAAATGCTAGTCTGAATGCATCTACTTTCTCTTTATAGTAGTTTCTTTGTCTAAATAAAGTGCCTGTAATAGTCAATCCATATAGTGTCAAAAATTCAACAATATCAAATCATTTGAATTACAATACTGGTCAAAGTCTATTATTTATACCAATACATGCACTAAAGTCTCTAAAAATAAAATTAAAAATCAATCTTTTAATAGTATTGCTAACAAAAAAATAATAGTTTTCTTTCTTTGAATCTAATGTTCAATAATATGGATTTATAAAATAGGTATTGGTTCTATTATACATAGAGGAATTTCAAAATTAGAATATACTCCATTACACTTTACAGTAAATACAACTCCATAAACATTCTCTTTTTCACTGACTGATCTGCCTTCCAAAAAAAAAAATTGTAGTTTTATACTTATTGTGTTAAATTTCCTTACTCTGGAAGACACATTTCGATACATTTTACTAAGAGCAGCTATACTGATTTTAAATCTTCATAGTTTCTTAGCCACCAGTTCCTGTACTTCATTCTGGTTCTTGAAGGTTTTGTATTAAATAAAGTTTGTACAAATTCATACATTCCATGTATTTTTATTTAGAAAAAAAAAAGATAATATTTAATCTTTAACATTACCACCTCTCCTGTTTTTATACCTTTACTGATAATATTATGTCAATTAAATGAGTAATCTGTCAGGCAAAACAATCTAGTTAGAATGTGTGGGACAGGCCATTATTGGTTCACATTTATAGGTTCCTTCTACTTCCATAGTAAGAAGAGGGATTCCTAAATAGACTTGCCTAAATACACAATCTTTTTGAGATAAAATTCTGAAATTCAATTTGAAAGCAACTGATTAGTGACTGTACTCATTCGATGGCTAGTCTACTAAGCCTTACACCAGTATTGCTTTCTTAATTCTTGAAGGCTTGAGTTTAAAAATGCCAAAGGGAATTAATGTCAGAAATGTTAGATGGATATGTGGTTGTACAAAATCACAATCCCATTATTACAGTTAGTATAGAGAAATGACTTATAGTGGGAGAAGGCAGACCTTACACTAATTTAAGTGATTGAAAAAGGAAAAGAGGGAGCCAGAAAATATTGTATAGGAAACAGTTCCTAGCATTTGGTGAACCAATATTATATCCTATAAAGCAGCAGAAACTATTTTTGATCATATATTGTTTATTTATTATTTACAGTCAACTCTCATATTTGAAAGTCATTTCACTAATTGCCATCTGTGGAATATATTGATAGTCTGAGTACAGAACCTGACTCATTTTATCTATTCATTTAAATTCGAAAAAAGATATTCAGCTTAATGAAATCAAAACAGCTTTTTATAATCTTAAAAATGGAAAAGTTGCACATCCTGATGAGAAACTTAGAAAAGTTTTAAAATATGGCATGATGTGTTAGTTGCAAAGATAGTAATTTTTTTTTAGGAATATATGGAAAATTGTGCCACCTGATCTTAGAATGCTTTTCTCATATATAAGTATGTGTGAATGTGACAGGTTTTTTTTCAATTGGAAACATATATTAGAGACTTTTGTGTTCTCAAAATTGTGTTTGAATCTTCCAGAAAATACTACAATCTTTAGTAGAGGCAAAATAATTTCCTAACTTTCCCAGTTCTAAAAACCAGTTCAAACTCCATTTGCTAATTAGAGAGTATAATTGGGATAAGTAACTCTAGTTGATTAAAAATATATCTATATTTAAAATAGAGAAATCTAATCCAAGATTTAAAATTTGAAATTTTAATTTTAAAAAAATTAACATATTTTAATAATAATGCAATTCTTAAAATAAGATCATTTTATAAAATAGATTAGCTTATAATTAGTGTTTACATGTAGAATTACTAATGCATAAATTGGTGAAAAAAATTATTTGCTTTTATCAGTAATTAATGCAATGCTTAAATCAGTAGTCACACAATGCTATGCTTATTTAATTATTGAATTGTGCTTTTCATTAAGTCATTAACTAATGATGTAACAACCATTGCACATTTTCACTTTTTTTTTAAATGACAGCAATCCAGCCATCAGCTGATCAACAGGTCTTTTCAAAACATTTGATTGTCATTTAAACCTAGGCCATTTAGCCATTTTGTTTGCCTTTAATAACATAATCGGCTAGGTTAATCCAGTCTATATATTTTGCCTTTGTTGGGCAAAATGACTTCTTCTCATCATACTAGGAAAAGGATGAACAACAACAGATAAACCAGAAACTGTCATTAATTAATTAATTTATTATTATTTCAAGAAATCTCGTTTATTGCTGTCAACTGTTAATGAAAAATGGATAAGTTGACTCATTGGAATGCTGTCTAACAACTTCAAATTACTCACATAGAGAAATTTAACTTTGTTAGTTAAGAGATAAAGAGAAATTAAGTTAAAGACTGTGTTACTCAATTTTGTTGACTAATAATTCATTACTTTTAACAGAAATCTTTATTGATGCAAAATGTGTTTACATATTTTAAATCTATACAGTCCAACAACCTTCACATCACAATGATTACAATTTATTCACAGACTAGTTCCAAGCCCACACTCACGACACTATCATTGGGAAAAACTTACTTTGAACTCTCCATTTTTAAGTCCCGGAATTTATCTCCATCAAAATATTGTCACTGTGATAGGCCTTGAATTCTTATCCATCCACTAATATCAACATTGCTGTTATATTGGGGTTTAAAGCTTGAATATGCTCCATGTGGCCTCAACTATGTTAGGTGGGGCAATTGCTTGGTTTCTATCTTTAATTTTTCCAATTTTATTGTAAAATATTGAATCAAATCTGCTAGACAAGACTGATTGAAATATAGATGACATCTTATACACCAAAGGATGAATGTTAAAAAAATTGATATTCTAATGAATGGGAATAGACCTTTTCCCAATCCTTTGGATAAAGCAGCAAAGGAGGAAAGTTTGAAGTTTGTGCTTCTTTCAATGATGTATCTATATATATATATATATCAAGTACAGGACAATGTAGTAAAGTATATAGGATAGTTTCATCATTCTGATGTCAACGGGACAGATTGGGTCAATATCTGTAAAAAATCTTTTTTGTGAGAGAAAATGATTAGTAGGGAGAACCGCCAAATTGATTTTTATTATGAAATCAAGGTATTACTAGATTGTAAATAATGAAGTAATGAGAAATTCCTTGGGAGTAATAAAAAATCCAAAAGATATTTTGTGGATGAGCCGATCAAGCAGGAATTACTGATATCATTGAAAGAATTAAAAGGTTGAAATAGGGCTGGGATGAACATATTGCTAGAAGAAATGATAATAGATATATAGTTGAAGGTTTAAATTAGATTCCAAGAGATTGTAAAAGATTTAGAAAAAACTACATGTGAGATAAATGAATGAAATAAAGAGATTTGCTACTATGATGTGGAGAAGAGAGACTATCGATTGGAAAAACTGACTAAATTTGGAAAGACTTTCATCCTGCAATGGATCAACATCGATTGGAATTGATGCGGATAATGCTGACAGTAAATATCTAACAATTTAAAATTCATTTGTCTTAAATAGAAACAAATGTTTTTGTTATATTTATTGATGAAATATACAAATGCACTGCTACAAAAATATTCAATATTTTTTTAAAATAATAAATAAAGTTCTATAACAATTATTCTTTTTAATGACTAATAATTAAAAAAAAAATTAACATCAGATTGGTTAAACATATAAAGCAACAAAATTAAATATAGTTAAAATTTAAAAGATTAAGAAATTTATCTGTAACATTTATAAAAAATGATGTTTAATCTTTAATCTACAAATATTTGCTCGTCTTATTGACAATTTTTCTAAAAGTTAAAGAGAGAAAAGTACAATTTATAATACAAACAATTTTGTTTATAAACATATTTGTAAAGTATTAAAGATTTTAAGACTTCTCATTCGATAATTTAATATACAAAATTAACAAAGCGTATGCCACACTTGAATGAGAAGCTATAAAGATACACAGAAACATATATATAAACATATATGTAAAATCATTTGCGCAAAATACCAAAAATATATGTTATTGTTAATTTTTTTAAAATAAAAAGTATTTCTTTTCAATAAATATACACCCAATTAATTTGTCAGGAATACAGTAACTCAATGGATATTTTTTAAAGTTAAATTTATTCTTATATATTAATTAAAAACAGATATATTAATCTTTGACTGAGATTTAAAGTTTATATCTGGGTTAGAGATAATCGCTACTTTAATAAATGGTTAGTGGTAATCATTAATATAGTTATCTGAAGTGCTTGGTATCAAAGTTATGATTGTAGAAAATTTGATACTTATAAATTAAACTGTAATAAATACAAATTTTCTATTAATAGGGTACAAATAATATAATCATTTTATATTTTCATTAATCAGTTCAATAATAATCGAAACTCCTTATCCACCAAAATTGCTTCAATTTTTGAAGTTTATTTGTGACAACTAAACACATTCACATTTTACTTTCATTGGTTGGGGCACTTATTTGATACTATTAATTTGATGTTAATATAGGCATTATCTATCTGCTTGATAGAACTATATAGTATTCACTACTGATTAAAAGAAAAACTAATTCAATAAAAATAAAATGTCCATATTTATTTTTGAAAGAATATATTAAATGAAATAATAAAAGAAGATATGTTTTGCAATGAAAATAATTTGTTTAACAAAATAATATCAATTATTTAATAAAAAAATATATTGATAGCAAATTAAATGTGCACAGAAATGCAATTCCATAATAAATGCTCAAATTTAGTTTTAAATTTATAGCTATATCTGTATATTAAGTAAAAATGAAAAGAATAATGTATATTTTGAAAATAAAAATGTATATTAAATTTTTTTAAAAAAAAGGTAGTCCTTACATAAAATGTTTATGAAATAAAAAATAAGCAACATTTAATATACATTTATGTTGCAAATTCAAGTACAGCATAAACATTGATATAAATTCAAAAATAAATATGGACATATTTGCCTGAAGATATATGACGATGATATATTAGATGTGATAATATGTTGGACTATTTCCATTATCTATCAATAAATGTTGAATTTGAAAGTTTAAATAAAGTTTAAAATTTTCTGTACATTCAACATTTACTGGCAGATGATGGAAATAGTCCAACATATCACATCTAAATATGGACATTTCTTATGGATTTGCATTTCTGTGTACATTTTATTTGCTATCAATATATTTTCTCTTTTTTTGTTAAATAAATGATATTGTTTTGATAAATACATTATTTTTATTGTAAACTGTATTATTTCATTTTATTTAATATACTTTTGTACATGAAAATTCAAGAATAATTGTTAACATTTTATTTTTTATTAATTAGTTTTTTTTATTTGCTCAACAGTAAGAACTATTTAGAGCAATTAACCACCAGATCACACACAAAATAAACACTATTAATTCTTCTCTTAATCATTTTTCAAGTATCAACTTACTATTTTTGTTATTTTAGCAATCCAAGGTACAATTTCATTCTGCATGTTATAATTACACCCCACAAGCTCTCTCTAGATAATTCTAAATCTTTTTCACTAATAAATTTATCACACCTTTTTAGCCATCTTTTATAATTATATATTTGTAATAAATTCTTTAGACTTTATTGCATTTTTTATGCACATATATAAAAATTTTCAAATAATTTTTTTTATCAGTGATACCTATATGGCAGCTATCCATCAATGCAAAAAATTGACCAACCTTTCCTACTCTGCCACATTTTATAAACAGCCTTCATTTGTAAACTGAGCTAGAGATATAAAAAACTGAAGTTTCATGCTTGCATTTATAGTTAATATTTTTACCACCAACAACTCTCATATAAGGACTGTTCAATGCCTTATGAGGGCTGAATAATCATTGATTGACAGAGATATTCTCAAGTTTCTTTATTTTTTATCAGTGAAAAACTTATTTCAACTCCACCATACCAACTATTCTCTTGCAGAAAAACTCAAATCTCTCCCTTTTGCCATATATTTCATGAACAACACTCATCAAATAACTGAATCACCATGCTTCTTGTCTAACTGTACATACATAAAACAATTCTTGCCCAACTATTTCTAATCCATTTTGGTTTTTATATTGCACTCTTCCAAATATTTTTAATTTTTCTCATTAAAAAAAGAATTTTTATTTCATTTTAAATAGCCTCATTTGCTGTTTATAGTTAATCACTTGGTGATATCTACTTATTTCCTTTTATATTCTATATAAAAATTTCTGAGCTCCTGACTAATACAAAGTACATCATTTTGAAATGTTAAAGCAGATATTATCACTGCTTTTCAAATAACTCTCTCAGGGTTATTACATGGAAAATACATTCAGAGTTTTAATCAATTTCATTTTTTTTTCTTTTCTTCTCAACTCTAATTTTCAACTATCTGGATAATTCCTTTTTCCATTTAACAAAATACTTAAATACCTATACTCCTCCAAGTAGTCCAAATTTCTAACTTCAATTTTAACCTTCTCATTAAATACTAAGACTTTAGAGTTTCTTCACTGAATTTAATTTTGAAACTTCTAACTGCCTCTACTTCCTAGTAACAACTCCATATTTTCTATACTATTTGCCAAAGTTTCCATATCATTCTCAAGATTTATTTAACTTCAAGTGTTAGAAATTCCATTACTATTTCTTCAGCTTTCTATAGCAGACTCTAATTCTCTTAAAAATTAAATAATAAATATGATACTGGTTGTTCCTGTTTCACTATAGTTGCACATTTAACTTCCACTGACCACTAAACATCACATAATCACCATTCTTCATGATTGCATAGTTTACACAGAGGATAAACTCTCCATACAGTAGCATTACTCAGTGCAAGCCAAAGTAATCAATGGATGCAAGAAGGTTTTTGCATAAAATCATCTATTGCCTATTTATCCAATATCCTCAGACTAGCTTCTAGATTTCATCAGTAAGGAGCCTTGGATCTGAGAACACTGCACCTAGATCCCTAGGAGCTAATGCAACCATCCAGAAGCCACCTTTTACCTTATTAGTTAAGTATAAAGCTTTGACTAAAATGAAACGCAGTAATGTTTTCAATTCAAATTCATTAGCTTGTATAGTCATATAGATCTGAACTTAGTTCAGTAACTATACTTTCTGATGTGTTTGGTTCTTTAATAACCACAGTCACCATAATACTATTGAGCAAGATTAGTATTACACCATTAAACATTAGATGATCACCATTCTTTATGCGTATCCAAATTGTTTACACAGAGACTAAACTCTCCATACAGTAGTGTCACTCAGTGCAAGCCAAAGTAATCAATAGATGCAAAAAGGTTTGTGCCTAAAATCCTTATCTAGTGCCTACTCATCCAATATCCCCAAACTAATTTCTAGCTTGTGGATATTGGATGAGTAGGCACTAGATAGGGAGTTTATGCACAAGCCTTCTTGCATTCATTGATTACTCTGGCTTGCACTGAATGGCACTATTGTATGAAAAATTTAGCATATGTGTCAGCTTGGGTAAGCATAAAGATCATATGATATTTAGTGGTTTAATACCAATCCTGCTTAATAGGATTATGGTGATTATGATTATTAAAGAATCAAAGATACCAAAAAGTTTGGATGCTGAACTGAGTTCAGATTTATGTGACTATACAAGCTAATGAGCTTGAATTGAAAACATTATTATGCTTTCATTTTAGACTCAAAGCTTTATAGTTAGCTAATAAGATAAAATGTGGCTGCTGGAGGGTTGCATGAGATCCTAGGATCTAAATGCAGTGTTCTCAGATCCAAGTTTTCTCACTGATGAAAGCTACAAGCTAGAAACTAATCTAGGGATATTGCATGAGTAGGTACTAGATAGGGATTTTATGCACAAATCTTCTTGCATTCATTGATTACTCTGGCTTGCAATGAGTGGTGCTACCGTATGGAGAGTTTAGTTTCTGTGTAAACTTCCATTGATTCTACATCTCATCATTTCATCATTTGTTAATTATAAAAAATAAATTTATAAAGACTCAAATCATTTTTAGCAAAATCTATTTTCATATTTTACAAGACTTTTACACAATCTATTTCTATTCTTCCTATCAAACTTTTTTTTTTTTTTAAATCTAAAAATGCAATACATAATGATTTATTTTCCTTGTAAAACATTTCAATTAATGACCCTACTCATTAAAGTATGTGTAAATAATGTATAAATCATAAAAGACAGTGTTAATAGTTTATAATTAGTTTAATAATCAAAATATTTTCTCTTCTTTTTATTTAGTAATTTTTTAAAACAGGCAAAACTCTCCATAGAGTAGTGGTAGAGGCACTCAATGCAAGCTAGAGTAATCAATGGATGCCAGAAGGCTTGTGCATAAAATACCTATCTAGTGCCTACTCATCCAATATCTCCAGACAAGTTTCTGGCTTGTGGCCTTCATCAGTGAGGAGCCCTGGATCTGAGAGCACTGCACCTAGATCTTAGGATCTAATGCAACCCTCTATCAGCCATCTTTTATCTCTACTTAACTATAAAACTATGATAATAAAATTTAAAAACACAATAATATTTTCAATCTAAGCTCAATAGCTTATATAGTCATATGGGTCTGAATTCAGTTCAATACCCATACATTTTGGTGTCTTTGGTTCTTGAATAACCATAGCTATCACCATCCTATTAAGCAGGATTGATATTAAACCACTAAACATCACTTCCCCTTTGTACTGATGCAGTATGGGATATGCTCTTGATTGAAAGGACTGAGTCTGTCTTAACCTAATCCTTTGTTCAAACCCTTTAATCGTACCAGGACTAATAATGCTTTCAATCTGTTCCTCCTTGATTTTCAGCACTCTGATAGACCCATAGAATAAGTTCATTATAAATTCTAATTCCTCACTTTCATATATCAACTGTCCTTTCTTGTAATCGAGGCTGCAGTTATGCCTGTGTAGGAAATCAGATCCCAGTAGTGCATCATGTATCAGATCTTTCATGATTCAAAATGCATGTGAAATGGCCTTCTCGTTGATCTTTACTTCAACCTACACTTGTCAGGGCTCTATCTTTGCCTTACAACTATTTACCATGGTGATGTGGATTGCTTTTAGTGGAAGAGTTGTATTTTTAGCTGCTCCCTTAATATTTGTTGGTATAACTTCTCTGATATTACAGAAACCTGGCTTTCTGAATCTATGAGCATTGCTATCCTAAGGTCCCCAAATCTAACAATGATCTTTGAGCAAGTTTGTGGGGCATATTCTGGGACTCTTGTCTTCCCATGAGCATATGAAGTTCCCCACTTGTCCCCCTTCCTCTGCTGATATTGATCTTGCTCTGTTTCCTTTATTCATTTTCTTTTTCTCATTCTCTTCCTTATGTTCATATATTTGCATTGCATTTATCTTTCTAAATTCCCTACATTCTAAGCTACACCAATAATTGTTCAATTCTAACATATC
The DNA here is from genome assembly GCA_028023455.1 of Epiperipatus broadwayi. Taxonomy (NCBI): domain Eukaryota; kingdom Metazoa; phylum Onychophora; class Udeonychophora; order Euonychophora; family Peripatidae; genus Epiperipatus; species Epiperipatus broadwayi. The sequence goes on along the minus strand of JAQFVV010006220.1, from coordinate 1,331,589 downwards.
CAACACTTTATCTATCTCAGTAGTTGATTTATTCATCCTTCCCAACATGCATTTCATCACCACACCACAATTCTTACATACTATCCCTACTATTTGCTTCTCTGATATTTTGCATGCTTCCAAGCTCCTCAATATAGTCACCTGTCATCTGAAAAACTGTACACAGTTTTCTGGGCCATGCTTTCAGTATCTTTGCCCCATTATTTGCTATATAATCCTTTCTTGTTGATTCTGACCAAAAAATCTTTTCTAATGTTGTTTTGTATTGCCCAAAACTTGCTGGGTGACTAGACAATGAGTTCCATCATGTAAGGGCATGCCCCTCTAAGTGATTGTAGGCTACCAACACTTTATCCTTTTCTGACATTTTATTTATCCTAAAATATCTTAAACTTTCCACATATCCTACTGGTATTTCCCCCACTTTGCCCTTGAATATTTTAATTTTTATTAGTTCTTGGGTCATGGTTTCTTGTTCCATATTACCCTGTGATCTGGTTTTCATTCATTTTTTTTTCTTTTTATATTTTCTATTGAGACTAACAATATGTGCCAGGTTCTATGTCCCAGCTCCCTGACCATTTTTTCATGTAATATATTTTTTTACCCTATTTGCTTATCTACCATCAAGTTATATTTCTTATTATTTTTCTCTCCTTCTGAAAAAAAAAATTAGTTAACTGAACAGTAATGAATTTTATGCCTGAAAAAAAAAGAAATACACTATATTTCCTCTCTTTTTTAAAAAAAAAATTGTCTTTTTGACTAATGCATCCTCTATATACTTCAGCTTTATTCACTCTATCAATCTCTGTTCTTCAAAAGCCCCATCATTGGGAGTCCATTGTAATGTTTTCCTACTTGGGTATTTGTTTTTAAATCTTTTCATTTTTATTATTTCTGTCTGACATCAAACACTTGTCTTTATCCTAACTAAATTTATGATTATATTATCTTCCCGAGGGTGAATTTATGAGGTGACATATACCTAATTGGCAGCTCTTTCCATACAAATTTTTTCCATAATTTTGAGTCATTCACCCCTCTGATGAAGTTTTCCCAAATTCTCAGTCATAAGGAGTTAGAGAAGGAGCTGACCGTAAAACACACATATGGGGATTGCAAAAATTCAAAACCCTCCCAGCTTTATCTTTATTTCTAAGTAGATCACCACATTTATGGACAATGTCCCTCTTTTTTGTCCATTGCCAAGTACCAATTTTGCTAGTTCATAAGAATTGCAGGATCTATTAGATATTTGTCTGATTCAGCTATTTGACCTGATGCCTGTCTTAATACTCAGGGTGTGGTAGCACATTGCGCCGAAGAATAAACGAAGAGTGAACCAACTTTTTAAACTGAATATTTTCTATAAATTCCTATTTAATTCCCACTAAAATCTAAAATAAACATTTTAAAATCCCCCAGCACACTTTTCTCCTAATCTGTTTGGCTTTAATTTATTATTGGAGGCACACCAGCATGCACATGTATCTGATTTTAAAATACATAAACAATTACACATCGTGTATTGAGACAAATTAATATTTTATTCTAAGATAACAATGAAATGGCATAATCATGTGTATGATAAATATTTTAATAAATTACAATTAAAAGAGAAAAAAACAACAAAAATTAAATAATACATGCATATCTATAGATTATCGCACAGTTTGATTTGATTATATTTAAGAATTTGGAAGGATATAAGACATGTAAATTTACCGGTATTAAAGAATCTGTAGAACCCGTGTATATACTTCTGAGTGCACTTGTGAATTAATCCCAGGATTATCACAGGCAAAACATGGTGTCCATCTTTTCTGTGCAGTGTTCCAATTAATTAATCCATATGAAAGTAGCGTATTTATTTTGCTATGTTTTTTCCCTTCCTTTGAAAATATTCAGGAATGGTGAACAATCTGCACTAGATCCAAATAGTCATGGTTCTGAAGGGCAAGTGGGGATGTTGAAATTGAAAAATATAAAATAAAATATCTTGTATTTTTTAGTAAATTTAAAAATATATAAAAATTTGGGTAAAAAAAAGGGGGGGATATATATATATATATATATTCCAATGGTTTATGTGGCATAGATGATATAGAGAACTGGAGTCCAAACCTAGACCCAGGCACGATGGCGACTTTACCCCATGAAATCCATGAGTTTCCTTTATGTTTTATTTTCAGTTCACACACAATCTATCCAGTAATGAAGGCAGTAATCACAGTTTATTCCCGATCTTTTCTGCTTTGCGGCCAATTTATTGAAATTTTCTCTTTATATCTTTTTCGATGTATTCTATAATCCATTGCCTTCTTCCCCGTCAGCTCAACAATGACTTAACTATATATTTTTTTCCTATAATTAATTATCCAAGTTTTCTTTCTCTGTATCTCTGGTATTTCTTTTTCTTTTTTTAAAAAAATATATTTTTACAAAAATGCCAACAAAAGAAAAAACACTTAGCAACCTATCTTTTTTTACTTTTGGAACTTTTTTTTTTAATTGCACTCTTTTTGTTTACTTTAACTAGACAAAAGAAGTCGAAAAGAATCTGATCCTTAATAGACATTTCACATTTATTAATTTTAAAACTATTTCCACAAAATCTGAATATTTACTGTGCCGGACGAAAGATTTTATTTTCGTATATCAATCTATTCTGATACAGTTATTGAAACCAATTTATTTTTAGTTTCACGCGGAGACTCTTCTACTTGCTTTTCTGTTTTTACCTTATAACTTTCTTCTATTGCTTTATTTACATTTACTAAATTTTCCACCACACTTTCTACCTGTATCCAATCTTTGTTTGTTTCTAACTTTATTTCCACCTTATCCATTTTAACACTATCCTGTGCTACTTCAATTTCCATATCTTTTATGATGTCTACTTTTTCTACTTCCTGACTCTCTTTACTCCACTCATTTTTTAGCTCCTTTTCCATCTCAACTTCCTTTTCTACTTCCTGAGTTTCTTCTACTTCTCCCATCATTTCTCGTCTCATTTCTTTCATTTCCCTAATCATTTCTTCTTTCATTGTCTGCTGGCCCTGCTTAATTTCACTAATTTCTTCCTTCATTGTCTGTTGGCCCTGCTTAATTTCCTCCTTTATTTCTGCTTTAAACTCTGCCATCATTGCTTGCTGACTTTTCATTTCTCTCATCATGCCCATCATCAACTTCATCATTATCTGTGTCTCTGACTCATCTTTTTCAACTACTCCCATTTTCACGCAAAACTAAATTCACTATACTAACTTCTTAAAAACAAACAAAATCTAAAAGCAAATACGATGCTATTTTCTATTTATTATTTTCTGTTCACTAATTATTTATATGCCAAACGACAACAAACTATATTATTTTTTTAAACACTTTTAAATTTGACAAGTTAACTCTGAAAGATTTTCATCTAGAATAAACGCTATTTATTATTTATTTGTTTGTCTGAAAAAGACGAACTCTATTTAACTCTTCAAAAAAAAATGTAAACTCCGACATACTTTTCGAAAATACGCTTTTTACTGTTTATAATTTATTTCATATAAAAGAAAGACAAACCCCTTTCTACCAACTGCTCCAACAATACATGCCATAATTAACAAAAACTGAACCTCCACCTACTAGATCTTACCTCTTACACCTGAAATCTTTCTCAATTGTCTAAACAAAATCTCACATGGGTTTGAAAACTCGAAGCCTTACGTTGGTTGCGCTAAAAATTTATATTATGTGTCAGATGAAAGATTTTAATTTCATATATCAATCTATTCTGATACAGAGGGCGCCACCAGATCACTACGTTAATATATGATAATAGTAAGGAAAATAGTTTATTGTTTAAGGCTCGAACGGGATCTTTAGCTACAAAAGAATATACATGTAAATGGAAAAATATGGGTGATTTATTTTGTAAATTATGTAAGGAAGGAATTGAAAATATTAGGCATTTGTTAATTGAATGTAAATGTTTGAAAACAGAAAGGGTACATATAATGAAGTTGTGGAAAAATAAATATGAAAAGAGTGATTATACAGAAAGTGAATTATTGGTTTTTATGCTAGGTTTGGGAAAAGATAAGGGGGATTTAGATATAAAGGTTATAGAGTTGACAAAAATTATGTTGTGGAAATGGGATAGAGCAGATTATGGGTAAATTTAGAGTGGGGAATGTAAAAGAAAGTGGCTAACAGGTTTATCTGGGCTTAATTGCTGAGATATTCTTGACTTCGTTTAAGGAGAAGCCATAATACATCACATCACATGTAAAATTTGTTTACTGTGATCAGAATAGATGATGATGATGGTTTGTGCCGACTAGACTCAGGGAGAAACAAGAGATCTTAAATTGTTTAGACAATTGAGACAAAAAGCACAAAGACAAACATCAGCCAAATTAAGTTTAAACATATTTCACAAGATTTTATTAAGAGAAAATAAATTATGAAGTATAATTTATTGACACAATAAATAGGGTTCAATCAGGTGTGTACCCGAAATATTAAAGGCAAAGCTATGACAGACAGACTGATTTTCTAATAACGAATTACAAAGGGAGGAAGTAAATTTTATTCAGCAGAGGATTCATCCAAACAATTGGTTTTCACTTTCAGATATTCAAACAATATGCCATTGAAACAGATCAAAGAAACCAGTGCCGACTTTTCGAGGTCCAAAAATGGTCAGACCCCGAATGTCTTATGTCGGTATGAGCTGCACCTATTATTACGTTTAAAATAACGGTGATTGATCCACCTCAAGAACAACCGAAAAATATGATTAAAACGAAGTAAAACAATTAAAACTGGTGAATCCCAGCCAAACGATTGGTGTAAATTACTTTAAAATTAATAATTAAAGGTCTCAATAAGGGACAAGTAAATAATTAGAAAAACAGTTATGTCTGCCCCAGTATTTAAAGAAAATAAACTTACAAACAAATTCTGAGTACACGCTCTGATAAATTTAAAGCACACGTAAGAAATACAAAATAAATCTATCGGAGAGTGCACATGAGTACGAAAATATTAAAAGTTATAATACTTTAGCAGAACGAAGTATCGCTCACCTGTAATTTAAAAAGGGATAAATATTATCTTCCTTCCAATGACTTATAAAATTACAAAGAAGAACAATTCTAATTTCCGCTTTTAGAGATATTAGAAACGAAATCTCCACCTGCAGAAAATTAGACGATAAAGTCGCCAGCCAAAAGATTTTTTTGGCGGTTTGCGAAAGCGCAAACACAGTGTTTACAAATTAATTATTGAATACTAAAATAATTACAGGTAAGCATATAAAATGCACACCTGCCAAAGTATTTATAAAAAGTTTTAGGCATAAAAATATAAAACTCACTCGTCACTCTCCAATAAACAAAAATTGAAAGTAACTTGGAATCTTAAAACTAAGATTCCAAGACACACTACAAAATACTAGAAAACACAGCAAATATTAAATATGAGGCTATATTATTTAGGGATACATATTTATGATTAGATTGAGTGGATATTTAATGGAAAACAATTTTACCCTGAGAAGAATAAAAGCAAATAGTTACCTTTCGGTAAAACACAGTTCGCGTAGAGTGCGCACTTTTACTTAAAGTTCATTTTCAGGTTGTTCGACCATGGCAAGGTAGATGTAAAGAGGTTCCGGATTCTTCTAGATGTTTAAGGCATTTCTGGAGCAAATTTGGAACATTAGGAATCCATCTTTTGTTAAATTAGCAAGCCATTCTGGTGGTGATAACACGTATAGTATTTTTCATCTTGTTGCAAGCAAAAGGATTTAAATAACAGCGAATTTAAATTGAGATAAATTTTCATTTGAGAAACAGCTTGTCTAGTTAAGAATAATGAATTAACTGACCCTTCAAATATTTGGGGCTATTTATATGTTGCTCCATTTCCTGTGAAACACTTTCCTTGTTGTCCAATTTCTACACCTTAGGCAGGGCAAATATTAATCTCCCGCTCAATCTAATCTAGGAATTCTACCCAGAGATTATTGAAATGAAAACACTACATAGAAATCAATCTCCACTTTTAGAATTAATTTACAATAATTAAAATAAAAGCCACAGGAATGTAATTAGCTAGGTTGCTTGTTTTTAATTAATTGATTTAAAGTACAAACAAGCAGTATATGAAAACTATTTTAAAATAAATCGATAAACACTGAAATTATCCGTTTTACATATAAATGCTTGTGTATTTTGATACACATATTCTTTTTTAAATAATAACAAAATTTAAACATTAAATGTTTAATGAAAATTAAAAGCTTAAATTTTTTTTTTTGTAATAACACCATTGAATCGCATTTCAATCCGGCTCATTACAATACATCAATTCATTTAATTAAAAAAAAAAAGAGATAACCATCAAGTGGTTAGATCTGTTTCTTGAACAATAAGAAGTACATTTTACCAATTAATTCAGGAAATAGTAACTGTAAAAGATTTTTTTTTTTTACATGCTTTAAAATCTTTTATTTTTATCTCTTTTTCTTTCTCTTCCAAGAAAAAAAACACTCACCTATATACATGTATGCCAATTAAAATATTAATCCATACCCATCATTCTTTATCATTCCAGCAAATACACGTGCACTTTTCTGTGTGACTTTTCCAATAATAATTATAAAATAAATAATAATAACAAAAAAAAAAATTATCTAAAATCTACTCTTTCTCTTCTTTTGTAACAGGGTTTGAACTTAGTTCCTGTTACAATATATATACTGTAGGGTTTTGAACTCAGTTGCTGTTACAATATATATATATTGTAGAGTATTGAGTTCAAACTCTCCAATCCTAAGGATTCCAGAAGAAAAGAGGGGACAAATTCTAGTGTGATATATTAGCCATTTATAGAGAAAAGGGAAGAATCTACATATGAGCATAGATATTGTGAGGGGTATGATATACATCTACTACTTAGTAATTAAGAACATACGATAGATTGCACTACAGTAGAGAACTGACTTTATAAAATATTGATTATTGTAAAGAGTTGTACTAATATTCCTTGTTAATAGAATAATATGCTTACACTTATTGAATAATTAAAAGTACTAAAGTATATAATTAATGAATTGATTTTGAATCTATATCATTCAATTAGATTGGCTTGTATTTAAATATTAGGTTGCTTTGATCAAGGTTATAGCTTGTCAGGTATATCAGATTTAATTTTATTTGATGGACGCTTATCTGCAATTGTTTCAATTTTAATTCAAGGTCCTTTAATAAATATAATACATAGGGCTCATAATGAGAATGCGAATATAAATATTAGAAATGTAGATTCTTTTTTATATAGTTAGTGTATTTAGTTTTGCTTAAGTAATAAATAATGTCAATGGAAATTAATGCTCAAGAGAAGGGAATTTAATGTATAATTTCAATTAGTAATTATAAAGCCAAAGATAGAATGCATGTAAGTGTGTGTGTATATACGCATGTGTATATGTGAACACGAATTTAAATATTGGCATTAATATATTAAGAGGTTTTAATAATTTCCTTTTTTTTTTGTAAAAAGTTTATTTTTAATTTTTTTTTTTTTTTTCAAAAAAAAAGAATTTTATTAACTAAATCAAAAAGAATACAATGACAAATCAATCTTTGGACTCGAGTCTTCTGCAATTAGATTTGAAAAATGGCCTGAGGCTGGTAACTGAAGATCTTGGGTTGCAAATTCTTACTCGACTAAGTCTATGCTAGCCCAGGATTCAATGTGTAGCCAGTCTGGTGCAAGAAGCTGGTCTCTATCACGAGTGCTTCTTAATAGTTTTAAGAAGGTGTTGCTGACATTGTTATCTGCCTGTCCAAAGATGTACTTGCACCTGGTGAGCCAGACTGCAAAAGTGAGGAAAATGGATGTTCTGATGGTCGAAAAAATGCCCATCTTGATGGCATTTTGAATGCAAAGCGTGTTTCTATAGTTTATTGAAACTTTTTGGTGGATGAAAGTTCTGAGTGGGCTAAGAAATGGGCAGTCATGAAGAAGATGGGTAATGGTTTCTTCAGCTGTTGAGCAAAGCTGACACTGTGGGTTGAGGTTGGCAAAACCTCTCCTATAGACCAGGAAGTGACTTGTGGGTAGGGAGGAGAGGTTTAGTTTCAGGAGAAAATCTAAATGTTTGGATTCCAAAAACCATTTTTTAGATCTGAGAATTAGAAGTTTATTGTTTAGCCCCAGAGAGTTCATAGATGGAGTAAGGTTTGGGTATTTAAATTTGTAAATTTCCCAGTATGTTCTCTTTGATTCTAGGATAGTTTTCGATAGACCTATTGTCCCCGTTATATATATCCATAAATCTGACAACCATTTGCTGCAGAATGGTGGAGGTGTATCCATTGGTGTTACTGGTATAAATGTGTCCTGATCAGGGTGCTCGTGATATATTGTCCTCATGACTCCAATTGCTTTTTGTAGGTAAAGCGTGGAGACTGAATGAAGACCTAACCCATTTAGATCTTTGGGCATGTGTGCTTTTGATATACTTATAGCAACTACTTTGCCTTTCCATAAGAGCCTGGAACATAGTGAGTTTAATGCAGTTTCAAAAGTTTTGGTAAGCTTTATCATGGGAAGAAAGTAGTTCAATCTGGGAAAAATTAGCATGTTCAGTAGTGCAGCTTTTCCAGGCAATGACAGAGTGACCCTGGAAAGAGAGGTTACGATGTTATGAGTTTTCTCAAGGATAGCATTTTGTATCTCTTTTGACATGGCCAACCTCGACTTGAAAATGGGAAAACCCAAGAACTTTTGAGGTCGAGATGTAAAAATGGATGGGATTATTTCCCCTGATGTGATCTTCCACATGGAAGATTTGTTATAGTTGATATGCAGGTTTAGTTTTTTAGTGTGTTTTTCAATGATACGCAGGAGAGGCTGAAGATGTTTATGTTCTGGTAGGAAGATTGATACATCATCAACATAAGAGATGTGATGTACCTGGTGTTTCAATGCAGGAACGTAGATACCTGGAACATTGCGTTCGATTTCAGTAAGGAGAGGGTTAATATATGTGGTAAAACAGAGTGTAGCCAATGGGGATCCCTGAGGAACCGACAAATGAGGTCTGATTCCATCAGACAACCTCCCATCTATTGAGGTAAAGCATGAGCGATTATAGAGCAGGTTTCCTATTATGTTTGTATATACTTCAGGAACTTGATATTTTTTTAGTGTTTGTAGTAGTATTGATGGAATAACTGAATCAAATGCTGATGCGAAATCAAGTTGAATCACTAGTGTTTTTGTCTTTCTGCGCAGCCTAATATGTTCAGTGATGAGCATGAAGCGTTGCACAGCGTCTAGTGTGGAGGCACCTTTCCGAGCAAATTGGTATTTGGAAATGTGAAGATAGAGCTGGTCTTGAATTCTGTCCTTCACAAGTGACTCGATTGTCTTGATTAAAAGAGGTATCATGGAGATGGGGCGGAGGTTTAAAAGACTGCAGGGATTTTCTTGTTTTTTTAGAAATGGGACTAAAGCGACCGGGTATATGTCTGGGATGTTCCGAAAGTCTCCCGATAGTACATCAATCACCCTGCGCACAATGGGGCCTGTGTACTGGCTGAGATGAAGAAGCACAAATCTGGGAATTCCATGAAGTCCAGGATGTGTGCTTTCTGGATATGACTGCAATTTTGCAATTATGTGCCTCTCTGTGATATTGTGCTCAACATTATCACTAGATGCTTTCCAGGTTCTACCAGTTGCATAATTATTGTTCTGTAGTTTGTTAGTGAAGTGGTCGTGTATTTTTTTGAGCATTTCAGGACCACTGTATAAATTCTGATTAGTTTCAATCATGGTAGGGGTGGGCCGTTTTGCAGCACCAAGTGCCCACCTGATATAGCTACTTGTCCAGTTTTGACGATTGGATAAGAAGATTTTGGATCTTTTAACAGATATATAGTGTGCTAGGACTTTCTGCTTCTCATGGTATTGTGTTTTTAGTTCCATAATATCCTGAGTGCTGATGTCTGTAGATGAGAGAGAGCTGAGTCTATTACTGATGGATTCTAGGTCCTTTAACTGCTGATTGGGACCTTTGGTCTTTCTTGTGTATGAATCTATTAGTGTGCTCAGTATTCCAACCAGTGATGACCAAGCTTGAAGCGGAGGTAGGGTGAGAACATTTATTTTATTTAGAAGAATGTATGCCTCTGAAAAAATCCACTCGGGAGTGTTGGTTTTATTTAATAACCGTATTGTGCGCAAATGGTTTGTGTGTATTGCTATGGAGGGGTCTATCTGGAGGTTGATTAGTAAAGCTAGGTGATCTGAAAAGGGTAAAAATTGCAGTTTGGCATCTAGGTTATAGTGAAGCTCAGGAGTATAATATAACAGGTCTATTAATGATCTTTTTTGAAGTGTATAAAAGGAGAAGGACTCGGGAGGAAAGAAACCCTCTCCACACAGAAGTACTCTGTTGATCAGGTGCAGGTATTTAGAGTTGAACTTATCATAGCTCATGTTATAATCTCCAAAGAAAATGATCGGAGAGGCATCAGAGGAAAGAAGGGAGTTGATCTTGTAAATCACTGAGAGGGCAATGGTGGGATCGTTTTTGATATATAGATATATTATATTGATAGAGTAGTTACCGATGGATAGGTTGGCAATCACTAGTTCTTTGCTGAGATATAATAATTTAAAGTTGTTGAGATGGAGATTCTTATTTATGAGGATAGCAACACCGGATGATGCAGAGATGGAAGGCGCATAATGAAAAAAACCATATTGTTGCATTAATTGACCTATGTTGGGGTTTGACTGCAGATGTAGCTTGGTTTCAGAGAAGCACACAATGTGTAAATTCATTTTCTCCAGCCATCTCTTGACTGTCCATACCCGGTTAAGAGAATTGAGGCCCCTGACATTTATACCTCCAATTTTAAGCAGCATAACCGATTCGATGAGATTGTGTTAGCGTGTTACTTGGTTTATTCATTAGTGTGTTGATGTTCAGCATGGACTGTCAGCTCAACCACCTTATGAGATTTAATGTTCTGTCTCTGTGTGCCTGGACTTCCTGCTCTAGATGGTAATGTCAATTGTTCATCTGTTTTTTTGAACTCATTTACTTGGGAGATAACGTTCGTCTGATTATTTGTGATTGTTGTAAGTTCCATTAAGCTGCTATCTTGATTGGATTGTGTTTCCATTGTTTTGGTTCTCTTTTCTTTTTTTCTTCTCAGGTGAGACACTTTATGTGACATGTTCTGAGTATGGTTTGGTTCTATATCTGAGTCTGCCGTGGAATAACTTGTTTCTTCCAGATTTGAGCTTGAAGATTCAAGCGACTTTCTTTTGTTTTTTGAGACGGTTAATTCTGTGTCAGTTGTTTGAGAGGCAGGATTTGTTGGATGTTCCTTGTACGCAGTGTTTTGAGGTTGAGGTCCCTCTTTAGAGTTAGTTGAGGCAATAATATTAAGTGGGTGCTGAGATATATGATTGGTTTCAATGTGTTGTGTTACAACACTGTTGTCTTGAAGATTGAGCTGGGTTTTCCCTAAAACTTCTTGTTCGTTCGTGTTGACTACATCCATTTGTGCTTCATTTGTTATGTGCTCTATTTGATGAGCATTACTATTATAACTCGAGTGATGTGAATATTGTGAATTTTGAGTGGATGTGTTACATTTGTGGTTTCTTGTTTTGTTATTGTTGCATATCTCGCATATTCTCTTTGGGCATGCTTTAAATAGGTGAGTGCGATCTCCACAGCTAAAGCATTGAGGTTGCACTCCACGGATGGAAATGTAGAGTGGACATTTCTTTTCCTCTAGTGTGGATGGAATGTCAAGAGGAGTGTATCCTTTGGGTAATTTGATCGTGAATGCCACAATGTTTGAGGGAAGTTCAATGTCTGCTCTTTTTTCATTTAGATATTTAAAGCTGGTGATAACTCCGTATTTGGATAATAGCCTTTGTAGATCGAGTTCTGCAAAGTTAACATAACAATTGCGAACCAACCCATATGCAATTCTGGGTCGATTCATTTCTATTTTGACTAAATATCTTTGATTCAGAAAAAGTTGGTTCCGTTTGAAGATTTCTTTCTGGAGCAGGTTGTGAAACTCAACAATAAAATATCGTCGGTTAGGGTGATGATAAACTCTTTTCACAGCCTCTCCTAGTTGTTGGTTTTTTACCAGTTCAAAGAATTGATCTATTGGAAATGTAAACAAATTACAATTGTCATTTGTTGTGCTGAGGATCAATGTGTTGTCATTATGGTAGTTCAGAAATGAATTAAGGAGTAATGGTGGAATTCTTGAGTTGAATTCCTGATTGATGGTTTCATAGTTGTTTAGCGGTTCTTGTAAGCATAGCTGTTTAAGCTGTGATTTGATCTGTTCATTAATTGGTGTGCTAATTTCATCCTCTACAAAGTCAAGAATGTTATGATGTTGAGTTTGATCGTTTGAAATTATCTTCTGAGAGTTGGATAACCTGTCACTGAGTGCTGAAGCATAACTTTTGACAATTGTTTGGTTAGAGACCATCGCCTCGGTTTGCAATTGAGAGTGCATTGATGTCTTTTGATTTGCGTCTGTACTGATGTTAAACTGACTGTTTTTGTCTTTATTATTGGTGTTATTAGCTTTATTATTTGAGTTTAGGCTAGGAAAAACTGATTTGTATATATTTTGTGCAGTTTGTAATTCTATCGCTCGGTTCTGGTTTTTCGATTTAATGCGGTTCATATTGAAATTTCCGTTGTTTGATTCAGAATATAAATTTCGGTGATTATGTTGTTGTGATGGCTTATTTCCAACAGACTGTGGGTGGGACCATGTTATATTACTTGGTTCTGGATTATTGTACTCCAAAAGTTGATCTAAATTGGTATTTTGGCCCAGAACATTTTCGTTACGGTGATCGGAGGCTGCTTCCGGTACAGCGCCACCGGCACTATTAGAAATTTTACAGTTGCTCGTAACTATTTTCTGAACTCGGTTTTCTGTTTGTGGTAAATTATTTTTGGTGATTATATTTAGTTTTTGATTGTTTTTATTTATATTGTCATGGGCTGGAATATATTTAACGTTTTCAAGGTGGCCGGAGTTTATTTCTGATTTTTTAATATTTACGGATAAATCGGTAATAGCGGTAGATTTATTTGAATTTTCTATCGCTTCGTTTGAATTTTCAATCACTTCAATTGTTTGTTCATAATCCATTGAGGTTTCTTCTTGCTTTTTTGAACTATTACTTGTAGTTTTGGGATTGACTAAACCAGTTTTATCATTACCTAATGATTTATGATGCATATATTTGTTTTCCACTTTATCTAGACGAAGGCTTGTAGCAAGCTTAGCCAGGGATTTATTAACGTTACTGTCACTATGTGATCTAGTAATCGGACATGCATTGAAACTTTCATTTCCTAATAATTTGGAAGCGCTACTCATTTTGTAAATTTTGGAGGTTAAATACAAAAAATAGTAGCTTACCTTAACTGCTCCCCAGCTCAGAATAAAATAAAATCTTTGTAATAATATGAATTTTGGTATTTTTTTAAACAAGCAGATGTGAAGTTGAGTAAGTCCAATTTGTAATAAAAAGAGAGAAAGGATAAGTTCAATTTTAAAAATAAAGATAAGTTCAGTGTTAAAAAAGTGGGAGAGAGAGAAAAACCCTTAGTAAACAATTTAAAATTAAAAAGAAACAGCTAATTATTGTAGGTCATCAAAGAATAAAATTAAATAAAACGGAAAAGAAAAAAAAATCCATTATCAGATCATTGTTTCTCAGCTTCACAGAAAAAAATGTTTTACATAACTACCAGTGGTATCCACAGCTGTAGATAAGGGTGCTGTGATGTCACCAAAGCTAGCACATATATATATTTGAAAAAAAGGATGTTGAATTTTTTATTATTGCTTCTTGTGTAATAAACTAAGAACCAACTCATCAGAAATTTATATATATATATTTCAGGAGATTTTACAAACAAAATGCAGTGCTAAACTCAAATATACTTTGTTGGAAGACCATGGGCCATCCAAGAATGCTTGCACATGTGAAAAAAATTTTTTTTAAAAAAAATAGAGTATGGAAACCAAGAAGTTCCCATGGCTGATCACAAGAGCCCAACAGGGGATTCCATTCTTGCCATTGCCTTATGTATCAATTCTATAGATTCAAATAAACATCTAAAAACTGTTATACAGAGGGTGACTGCAAGAAATATTGAGAAAAGAAAAAAAAAGGAAAACTATACCCATTTATTTGTCTATTAGCATGCCTAAAAGAAAAAAAAAGAAGGAAGAAAACCAATTGCAATACTATAGCAAATTGTCTCAGAAGGAATACAAACTGTAAACTGACCATCCATGTTCAAGACATCTATAATCATCATGATTGCCGTAAAAAATTACGAACCTGAGCCTAAAAGGAATTTTTATGGATAAACCATTATGACCTATATCTACATTTGCCAAACAATAGTGTGTGGCTAAATTCAAATTACTAATATTGAATAAACCCTACTTAAAATAAAGGTTATTAAACCAACTGAGATAGTTTCTACATTTAAAGAAGTATCTGGTAATATAAAATTTTTCCTTAATAACTCTTACAATTTTTATTATTATTATTATTATTATCCATTCTCTTTTCTCTCTCTCCCAAAGCGTTAAATGAAGAATCACTTATTAAAGAAAAAAGAGTTTTCAATAATGTTTGATATTGATTATATCCACAGTATATTATTTTTTTATATATATATTAATATTACATGTAACCACTTATATATGTGGTATTTATAAAATGTTTTTTTTTTTTGTTTATTAATTTTGGTATCATGAAAAAAAGAAAAGTTTTTTTTAAAAATTATTATTCTTATTATATATATGAAGATCGAATACAAGGTTTAGTAATAGTGGGAAATAACACACACTGTAATACTGTCTGTATGCATGGGTGGGTGTTATGTATGAATGTGCAAATTTAGAAAGAGAATAAGGGTCAAAATTTATTATAATGGGAAATAAATTTAAAGTAATGAATAACCTAGTTTAATGGGGGGGGGGGATGAATGAGGATAACGATTGTCTATTTTTAGACACTCATATCTTTATAATATAGGGAAATTTTCTCTACCTACTTTTTGATTTTTTTTTTTAAGGTTTTATATCTTTTATGTGTTTTATACTATACACATATGTGTGTGTTTTGATTTTTTTTCTTTATGAAATCTAAATTTTCTATAATCCATATCATAATACATACATCCAACCATTGATTATAAATTTCAGGGGGGAGGGGAAATGGGGGAAATTATATTTGTTACTGTTGTTATTAATCACTGAATATGACCAATCTTTATTGATTATTATGTAAATTTTTTCTGTGTATGTTGATGAATAACTCACAATAAAATTAAATTATCTGATCAAGAAAATTTATATATTTCTTAAGATTGATTGATTTTTTTGTGAAAAATATCTTAGTCATCATAACCACTAGTAGATTCCAATCATAAATATAGTTTAAAGATGTAATGATAATTTAATAAATAACTAGTGATAGGAAGCTACATAATATGATTTAAAAGAAGGTCAGGCATATTAGCTTATTGTCATAGGAGTATCCATTAAACTATAAAAGAGTATTATAACATACATTGGTGCATGCCATAGCATTATCTATCAATTCTAAATTGATAGCAACCATGATTTATGTAATCAGTTGTAGGGTCAGTTATAGAGATGTGAATGGGAGGATCATCACCATCATTATTACCATTATATCAATTATAAAGCTAAAGTATATAAATATAATAAATAGCCATACGTACAAATGATTCTTTTAATTTTGTTGTTATTTGTGAACTAGCCTAGGGGTATGACTTCCATTGATGAATCATATAGATCTATGATGGTGGGTGGTTAAATATAATCTATCTTATATACACCTATCCATTTGTCTTAGGCCATTCCAGTACCAGAATTTGTTTATTTTTTCATCAAATCACTAGATCACTTTTATCAACAAAGAATTATTCTACACCTCAATCCAGTATGAGAATGTGGTGCTGCCAACTAAGGGCTCAATATTGGTATATATCTGTACACCAACATACTTGCTTCATGTTGTATTAAAATTAACCTATCTCCCAGTACATTAATAATTTTTTGGGAAATATTCACATACATTAAAAATAGGTACATGTGTGTAAGCAATTTTGTTAGTTAAAAGGTTAAGAATTTATGTATTTCAGTCACGCTATTTATTTCAGTTAAAGAAAATAGTTACTAAAAGATTTTGACTGAAATAAAAATTATATAAAGAATTTTAAAATGCAAGCGAAATAAATCTTTAATGAAAGTTAAGAAATGTTAAAATGTGTAAACAATGAAAGAGTGGTTGTAACTTATTAAATAAGTAAAAATAAGTGCTGCATATCCAGAGCGAAACTAAATAGTTTCAGTTTAACACTTTCATGTCCTGTATGCATTGCAACATAATGACAGGAAAAGCTAGAGACAATCACTGCACAGGATACCAAACTAGCACCAAAGTGGTATGCAGAGATACAGTGGCAAATGGAACTAAAATCAAGATCATAATCTAAGGACAGAAAACCATTACAGCAAAGAGTCTGCCTGAAAGGAAAGAAAATATGTTTAAAGACAGAGTGGATCATTGTTCAAAGTTATTAATTAATTAAAAAAAAAAAAAAACAGAAAAGAAAAATAAAGCAAATCAGTACCGTATAACCATTGAGAAGCCATAAATATTTAAGAAGCCATACATACATATTTTAAGAAGATGATTAAAGTAGCTGCTAGAATGTATGAATAATCAGGCATCAACTTCTCCAGGTCAGCAGAGAGCTGAGCATCTGTAGAAATTCCATTGAATGAGAGATGTCCATCCACACTGCACTATGATGCTACCATAAAATACACCAAGCCGCTCACATGTATACATGAAGAGAAGTCCAGAAGCCCCATGATTATGAATAGAATGTTTCTATCCCTTGAATAATTATTAACTGTAACTAAATTCATGTAATTAACTTGTTAAATTAGTCTTAATCTTTTATATATGTATTTATTTACTTTTAATGTCTGTTGGTCTCAAATGATTCAATCTATAAATCACTAAATAACTCAACTTATTTTACATTAAATAAAAGTCTTCCTTGAATGATGGAGAGATTTAAGAGCTAATATTTTAAATGGATTGTTTACACTTCTTGACTCGCGAAGTCTCTAGAGATGGAGCGGAGCAAGTAACTTAATAAAATTATTCTGAAAGTCTCTTCCCCCTCCATCAAATCAAGGAAACTTTATATGAATTCTTAGAAATATATTCAGGTCAAGAAGGGATGGTAAGCACAATTATTGATTATTTATTCACCTGTTATTATTTAGCTATACATGCCACATAGATTATATATATATAAACTAGCTAGATATACTGAATTTGTAGAATTGTTTGTAAACAAATTATTGATTTTTATTTCATTATCATGCTAGTTACAGATAAAATATTAGCTATATGTGCCGCATAGATTCTATATATATATAAACTAGCTATATATACTGAATTTGTAGAATTGTTTGTAAAAAAATTATTGATTTTTATTTCATTATCATGCTAGTTACAGATAAAATATGTGCTCTTAGTCATGATAAAATTTGGATCTAGAAATTAAGTATATATGTCAACTAAGGTGTCAGGGAATTATCATTAATAATAATAAAGTTATCTAAAGACACTACTCTTATATATGTAACCCTGATACAGTGTAAATGATCATAAGTAAATATAAAGTCATATGTAAAGAGGAAGAGCATTACTGATCCACATTATAATAATATTAATAAGTAAAAATTGCTATATTTGTGTAGGGCCATGATGGAAAACAATGCTATCAACTTATTTGCGAAACTCTAAATCCCCCCCCCCTCCCAAATCTTAAATTATTGATTTATTATTTGAAGTATAAATAATTCTTCATACTCTTAGTTGTGGTTTTCTGGGGATGCTAACAATTTATATAATTAAAATGTTTAATGTTATTTGTATGTGTGGGCATATAATATAGAAGTTTGCCCACCAGTTTGCATTGCTGCCTACCGATCCATGACTATGATATTTAATAAATGAATTTTATAAATGTTTTACATGGTTCTCTTATCTTAGCAGTCAAATGGTGTAAGAACAGACCGGACATGATGTGCCCAGGAGTTTGATCTATCGATGTACACGGATTGGAGATTCCTTGCAACCCCAAATCCCAGATTTTATGCACTACCTGTGCTCTCTCCAGGGTGTATGTATCCAGTTAAAAGCAGATAACCTCTGCAAACTGGGACCTCAACCATAGTGTGAACCATTGCCAACAGATCATCTAAGCCAATCCTCATCATCGTATTCTACCATGGCCTCCATGACCTCGGCAGTACCACAAATTTCTTAATGTTATTTTCTTATTATGCCCACATACTTATCTGTGGAAATCCCAGACAACCTAAATTCAAACTCTGTCTCAAGAAACCCTTTTGTAATGAATATGAGCATGAGAGTTAAGGCACTATATCAAGAAACCCTTTTGTAATGAATATGAGCATGAGAGTTAAGGCACTATATAATACTGTAAGCACCATTCCCTGGTATAATGCTGTAAAGGCCAGCAGACACCATCATCATCGTCATCTTGCAAGCTGCTCTGAATTACTTTTGTATAAATAAATCTATAATAATCTATGTAAATTTATGAGCCAAATTATTTATAGTTATATATATATATATATTGTATCGTTTATTTATATATGGTACAAATATATTGGCATTTGGTAAAAGCTAAAAAAAAAAGTAAATTCGGATTTTTTTTATTAGTATAATTTTTTTTAAAAAACGTACAGTGAAAGTTAAAATTGTCTTTCATATTTTTTTTATGTAATTAAAAATAAAAGTTAAAATTGGAGAGAACAAAAGACACGCAGATTACTAATCCAGATAAATTAAAAGAATTCCAAAAATAAAAAGATAAGCTAAAAGAAAAATATTTTAGCTAATTAAAGATGACAGGATTATGCTACAAAAAAATAAACACTTTGTAACGTAAATTTTATAAAGAATGTACGAGATTATCAGCGGATATTTTTGATAAACAAAAGGTATGTGCAGAAGTCTGAAAACTGGACCTCTAGTATAAAAAGGCTGGGACAGTTTGATCAAGGTCTTGTTTAGTCTATTTCTCTATAGTTAGTCCTGAATAATGAATATATCCAGGATTGCCCTACATGGAAATAATTCTGCATGTCAGAGTGAACCGGAGCTTCTGCGGACATCGTGCCTGAAGATGGACACCAGAAAAGCCTTCGTGACCGACTAGGAGAATAGACCACAAGATCAACTTATAACCAATGGCCGAGCTCATTCTAACCCAAAAAACTATGCATAGTAATCTACAACCTTCTCGCTAAACTTACCGGTACCAATTGTGACTAAATTAAGTGTTTGCAAACAATTCTTAAAAATATATGTATAATAGGATCCCGATAGAGACTTTAATTTCAGTGACCAAGAGACTCTTGTCTACCCAAGAACTTTTTAATAATTGTTTAACTGTTATTTTTTTTATTCATGGATTCATATCTAGATTAGCATGTGTTCTCTCTGGTTTATTTAATTCATAATTTAACTTAAAAATATCTTTAGTTTGTTAGAATAAAAGAGATTTTACTTTTATCAACCTTTTTCATTGTGCGTTATTAATAATAATTATTAGTGTTTATTATTAAATTTATTAATATTAGTTTAATGATATTTAAAAATATAATTTACCTTTGCCAATATGTTTAATAAGTTCCAGGAATAATAATATTTAAAAGATAATTCTAGTTCATGGTAAAATCTAATACCGATTCTTTAAAAGCATTTTTTCTTTTTAACTTGTGAAACATGCTGGCGACAGATTTCAGCAGATTCTTACGGGAATCCTGGCACCCTGATCAAATAAATTAAAAGCTGATTTTGTCAATAGCGCAAAATTATAACAATTACTAGGTAGAGTTGATCAGGAAATATAGTTATGTTTTTAGAAATAGAAATACAACTTTCTTCTTTTTTGCATAACTTGATCAACTCGCGCATTTATATGCATATAGAGACCTAGCAAGATGGAAAATGTTATAATATATATATATTCCCAAACATATACCTGTTTCTTATTTATATGTTGAGTAGCCTAGTAATCACCCAGTTAAATAGGTTTATGTAAGACTAAAGTGTGCTACCCTGTGTCACCTTGTGAGTGATGAATAACCCTGAGATGAGAATCCATGTTTGATCCCTGAGCTACACCAAACTATGCATTAAAGGAAGCTGTGTATCATCAAGAAGGTTAATCAGAAGGTTGAGATCATGAAACCTAGGTAGGGTTTAAACTAGGAGGCAGAGGTAACTCTGTATCTGCTAGTTGAGATCCAAGCTTGGACTTTTGATTTTGGTGACTGATTATACAAACTTGACTGGTATAATATGTACTATCTACCTGAGATTGTGAGTAGACACAATAGAGATGGGTAATCAAATAATGGGCATGAAAAAAAAAGGGGAGGGAGGAACTGGACATGTAAAAAGGAGAATTATATATAATAGAAGATTTGTAAATGTAGTACAGACTTTTAGTAAAAAAAGGACTCAAACTGATAAAAATGAAAATTATAAAATAGTAATTTTCATGCATATTTAAAGAGTTCACGTCATGGAAAATCTATGATTTTGGAGATTGGATTGGGTATTTGAATGCTGGAGTTTGTTTAGCCATACTTTCAGTTTTGATGATGGATGGAGGATTTGTCATTACCTTTAGTATATAATGTTTTCAAGCAGCACTAGGGTATGTTATATATCAGTCATTGCTTCAACCATTTTCTCATTTCCTATTGTTTATCGTGGTGCAATTAATGTATTTCTGCCATGATACCAGCCCCTAAGTCTCCAAGAACGGGAGCAAGGCATGGTTCCTTACATTTCCAGTTCCCAAGACTCAAAGTAGCAGGGCTTCATAAAGATTTTTGCATTTTTTATTTTGGGTTATGATAGCTTATTGTGTCAAAATTGAGATAGTTGTCTTGGTGTTCATGGTTCATTGTGTACTTATAGTCCAGCAGCTGAATTCTTTATCTATCTGAGAATTACAGGTCATTATTCATTCTATTAGTCATCAAATACTGTCAGATCTCTAGAAGAATTGATGAGTACATAGTTTGAGAAATGAACTTTGTTTTGATTATACGTGTATTATGTAAAATATTGTTAGATGAGTGTTTCATTTCTATTTTCCTTTTCTCCAGGATGTGGGTGATTACATCCTTGTCAGAACTTCCCATGTTAATGACTCACAAAAAAATTAATTTAATTTTTTTTTAAATATTTATGAAGAGCTATTCCAAATAAAAAGGAAGAAGAGGGAGAATGCTTTCATATTCGAATCCTCCAAAGGTGGAAAAGGTACCTTCAATGCCCCTAGCTTAAAGCTGATACCAGCCCCTCCCTAAACAAATGTTCATAAAAATTGCCTGGTAAAAGAAATCTCTGAAGAAGTAATTTATGGGAATACTTTAAAAGAAGAATATAGAGAGAAGTAGGGATGGTAAGTGAAGGGATATTTATAGCTGAGATATATGTTGAGATATTATAAACTCTAAATGAAATAGATGCCAATATTTTCCATGAGATTACTTGATGAAAAAATGAAAAAAAAAAGAGAGAAAAAAGAAAGGAAAAAAAAACATCCGTAGGAAGGGAGAAAATATAGAGTATTGAGTTCAAACTTTCATTCCAACTGTAAGAATTCCAGAAGCAAAAGAAGAGAAATTCCCCCCCCCCTCTTCTTCTAATTCTATTGATATATTAGCTATCTATAGAGAAAATGGAAGAATCTACATATGTGCATAGTTAATGTGAGGGGTATGATTTACATCTATTATTTAGTAATTAAGAATATATGATAGATTGCATTACAGAAGAGAACTGATTTTATAATATATTGATTATTGTAAGGGGTTGTACTAACATTTCTTGTTAATAGAATAATATACTTACACTTACTAAATAATTAAAAGTACTAAAGTATATAATTACTGAAGTGATTTCAAATCCATATTGTTCAATTAGATTGGCTTGTGTTTAAATATTAGGTTGCCCTGATCAAGTTTATAGTTTGTCAGGCATATCAGATTTAATGTTATTTGATGGATGGTTATCTGCAATAGTTTCAACTTTAATTCAGGGTCCTTTAATAAATATAATAGATAGGGCCCATGATGAGAATGGGAATATAAATATTAAAAATACAGATTTTTTATTATAGTTAATATATTTATTCACATTATTTGTGGTTGGAGCTGATTATAATCCTTCTCCAATTTTATGCTTAAGTAATAAATAATGTCAATGGAAATTAATGCTCAAGAGAAGGGAGTTTAATGTATAATTTCAATTAGTAATTATAAATTAAAGCTAGAATGCATATAGATGTGTGTGTGCACATCTGCATGTGTACATGCAAACACAAATTTAAACATTGACATTTATATATCAAGAGATTTTAATAATTTCATAGTTTCTTTGTAAAAAGTTTTTTTTTAAAGTCCAATTTTTAGTAAAAAGAGAGAGAAAAGATATGTTCAATTTTAAAGAT
Source organism: Epiperipatus broadwayi (assembly GCA_028023455.1). NCBI lineage: Eukaryota > Metazoa > Onychophora > Udeonychophora > Euonychophora > Peripatidae > Epiperipatus > Epiperipatus broadwayi. The sequence continues at coordinate 1,308,878 of JAQFVV010006220.1, read as the reverse complement.
AAAGATAACTCCAGCGTTAAAAAAAGTGGGAGAGAAAAACCCATTAGTAAACAGTTTAAAGTTAAAAAGAAACTGCTAATTATTGTAGACCATCAAAAAATAAAATTAAATAAAAAAGAAGAAAAAAAATCCATTATCAGATAATTGTTTCACAGCTTTACAGAAATAGATGTTTTAGAAACAACCAGTGGTATCGACAACTGTAGATATTCTAATAGATAAGAGTACTGTGATGTCACCAAAGCTAGCACATATATATTCAGGGAAAAGGTGGTTGAATTTTTTATTATTGCATCTTAGGTGATAAACTTAGAATGAACTCATCAGAAAATTTTCTTTTTTATATATTTGAGGAGATTATAAACAAAATTTATTGGGAGGCTGTGGTCAATCCAAGAATGCTCACACATCTGAAAAGAAAAAAAATCTTTTTTTAAAAATAGAGTATGAAAACTAAGAAGTTTCCAGGGCTGATCACAAGAGATCAAAGGGGAGTCCAACCTCAACTCTCAACATTGCCTCACATCTCCATTCTATGAATTCAAATAAACATCTAAAAACTGCCATACAGATGTAGAAAAATATATATACCCATTTGTCTATTGGCATGCCTAAAAAAAATTTAAAAAAATGAAGAAAACCATTGCAATACTAAACCAAATTGTCTCAGAAGAAATGCAGACTGTAAAATGACCATTCATGTTCAAGACCCCCATAATCATCATCATTGTTGTAAAAAATTATGAGCCTGAGCATAAAAAAAATTTTCTGGATAAATCGCTGGGAATTATTGTAATATTCAGATTCGTATGCTCCACTAACATGATGCAGAATTCAAATACAAGACTCAAAACTCAACATTCTAGGTGGGGTTACCTTCCAGAAATACCCAATTTGAATCCAATGCCCAAGTTCCAGAATATCAGCTACATAACAATACATCTGAAGCTACTAATAATATATGCTTTAGTCTATTTTGGGGGTCAGAGAGAAACGAGACTCTAATATATCACAGCATTAGGTTCACTAACAGAGATCTAAGGGTAGTTCAAAATGAACCCTAAGGGTTTATACTATTATAAATTATATGAACTAAGCTAACAGGATGTACCGCAGAGATAAAAAATAAATAAAATCAGAGATAAGTTAATAATATATTTAATGACTATACTTTAATTATACAATATATGTGTTGCACACTGTCTGTAGTAGCTAGGCAATGATGCTGAAACTATAAGTGATTAGATATTTTCAAAATGTTAAAATAATATATATACAATTTTAGCATGATTGACTATATATATTCTCTATACTTTTGAGGTTAAAACATGACAAATTATGTTAAGGTGTCTACATAGAGCATTCTCTAATAGAGACAATCTATTTGTGAGGAGGTATGAGATGCAGATGGTGAATATAACTATTGATTTATTGATACGTTCATTATTATTATACTAATTACTTTGATTAAAAAAGTGGTTACTAAAATAAAGAAATACAGACTAAAGCTTATTTACATGTTAGGGTAGGATCAGATTAAGTCTTAGACGGTTAACAGTAATATACTGGAAATTAAAATTAAAAAAAAATTGGTGGTGCTGGTGTAGATTTAACACATAAGAATGGAGGTACAGTATGTTGAAACCATGAAGCTTTGTTGAAGACATTTCAGACTGGTGGATTGCCATATATCTGTGGAAAGTTTACCACACAAAGTCAGCCCAAGCCTGTCCTCTACCAGGTAACTTAGTGGCCATGTTACTCATATACATATTCCCAGGTGAGACATCAAAGTTCACCCTATTTTGGGAATTGCAGGAAAAGGGGAATGGTTTTATTCCTGAAATACTACAAAGCAAAATATCTTGACACCCAATACAGCTGCACCAGCAACACACATGAATTATATCAAATTATTTGGAAGACAAAGGGCTTGCTCTGTAAATTGAGCATAGATGCTTAATCTATCCCTCTCCATTATTAAATAAAAAAATTGTATATTCCCTACTTTAAATTAAATAATTGGCTTAATTATAAGTGCACTTTATCAAATATTTGCATATAAATATGGATTGAGATGCATGTTAAAAGAATTCCATAAGTGGAATATACAATCATGCATCTATAGCACATATTAACCATTATAACCTTGAATACCCTAGCATTATATTTTTTTCAAACAGAACGTTAATAAAATGGCATAAATAAATCTTTAAAAGCAGTAAATAATATACATATATAAATGGGTTTGTTATGTTCCCAATAATATTTGATAAGATAGCATTTGAATGAGCGACTTGACAATATGTTTAGATATAAGGGCCATTACTATAATTAATCCACACAAATTATCAAGCAGCATCTTCATTAAGGGAGGTGATTCACTCAGTCAATGGCCATTCAGGCACATCATCATAATAAAAAATAAATACAGCAAATAATTTAAAAGATTTCAGAATTATTAACCCAAGTATGAAAGTATAGATGATAGGACACGCTAATTAGATTACAGATATAGAAGTTAAGTATACAATAAAAAAAACAAAAAAAATGTATAATCTAATTTAATTTATAGACATTGGTTAAAATAGCTATAGCTTAGAAGGATGTATATACAAGTACTCAAGAACTCTTGGGTTAATGAATTACCTCAGTTAATTTATAGGAGATAATCTTTTGATGACTATGATTGATCTGCAGGAGTCCATTTCACAGGATATTTGGTTTTCACTTATTGTAGGATCTTTAAGATGACTAATGGTAGCAGCATTTATTTTGATGTTCAGTAGCACATTTTCTTTGGTTTTGGCAGCAGCATTTCCTTTCTTTAGCAGCAGTTCGATGGATATTATTCTTATGCGGGGCATTCAGATGGTACAGAGCCACAGGATGACCATTCACAAAGAGGAAAACAGCACCCTGCTGGCCTCCAACCCATCATTTTACTTTTCTTTGCAAAATCTGGTATTCAAAGTTCTCTTTCACAAAATTTAATGTTATGCTTGGTATTTGACTTCTCTCAAAAATGTTTCTTTTTTTAGAATGAATAAAAGAATAAATATTTTAAAATATTGCTCTATTTATATCAGTGAAGCATATAGTAGAATTCCAAACTTTTTTACCCTGTGGCATAATAATCGATTACCAAAATCTGGCTACAGGTAAATATCTTTGTTATCTATCGGAATATCTAAAGCAGCACAGGATGTTATAAGAATTTTTATTTTTGTTATTTTACTTTTAGATATTGGATAACATTTTATTTTGTTATAAAACTTTCAATTAATTTTAGATTAAAATATTGATCGAATCTGTTGTTTTTATCTTGCTGGTTGAATATTTAAACCATTAGTACATTCCTGCAAAATAAAAATTAACGAGTTCTATTGTCCACCTTCTAACCCTCATTTACTTTTTTGCAATTAACATTGTGGCATGATATTTTATAAAATTATAAATAAAATTAGTTACAATTTTAAATTCAACATTGAAAGTTTTAATATTATTTTAAATTACTAGATTTACTATAATTGCAGAATTTAAATAAATGAAAATATTATTTCTTATAAGTTTTAAATATATTTCAATGTGTGTGTAATTATGACATAATTGATTTAACCTTAACACAGATATATATACCTATACATGTGTACATACTTTTATATTAACAATAATAATTTATAATTTATTACTGCCGGATTATTAATGTATATTTTATGAATATTTAAATATCTATGCCTACTACCTTAATCAAACTTGGACTTCTGCATATATTAGCATGGTGCATCCATTAGCACACTACATACACATTGCAATAGATTGGTGTTTCAAACTGGGGTATGAAGGTAGGAAAGAAATGAGGAAAAGAGAAACTAAGGTCTGCAAAGCAGATCTTATTGTTTTACTATATCTACATGTATCAAACAATAGTGGGTAGCTAAATTCAAATTATTAATATTGAACAAACCCTACTTAATATAAAAGTTATTAAACTACCTGAGAATGTTTCTACATCTAAAAAAGAAGCATATAGCAATTCTCAATAGCTCTTAATAATAATTATTATTATTGTTATCCATTCTCTTTTCTCTCTCTCCCCCAAAGCATTAAATAAAGCATCACTTATTAAAGAAAAAAAAGTTTTCAATAATGCTTGATATTGATTATATTCATAGTATATTAATTTTTTTTATATTAATATTATATGTAACCACTTATATACATATGTATTTATAAAATGTTATTTTTTTTTGTTGATTAATTTTGATATCATGACAAAAAGAATTTTTTTTTTTTTTTGTTATATGCAGATCGAATACAAGACTTAGTAATAGTGGGAAATGACACACACACACATACAAAATTATCTGTATGCATGGGTGGATAATGGGAAATCAATTTAAAGTAATCAATAACCTAGTTTAATTGGGGGGATGGGGACAGGATGAATGAGAATTATGATTAGAAACAGATCTATCTTTAGACACTCATATCTTTATAATTTAGGGAAAATTTCTCTACTTTTAGATTTTTTTTTTAAGGTTTTGTATCTTGTATCTGTTTTATACTATACACTGAAACAGTAAGGTCTGCTTTGCAGATCTTCGTTTCACCTTTTCTCACCTATTTCCTACCCTCATACCTTAGTTTGAACCGCAATCTATCGTAGTGTGTCTGCAATATGCTTATATACCAAAAATCTTGCCTAATTTTAAACCACGAGCACAATGCTCATATTATATATAACTCATTCCCAAATAAATAAAAGATTATAGATTATGTATATGTTCACATAATTTTGATTGATTAAAAAGTAGGTTATATAAGTCGTAATTGTGCACACACTATGATATGCATTTTAAAACATATCAAAATTATAAATTGTTAAAGTTATTTTGTTTGAATCTATTTACAAATATATTACCGTCGTAATATATTTTGATTTAAAATAAAACTCATTTAGTAAATGGATTCAAATATTGCAATTTAAAAGTAAAATAATTTTTGTTTAATTTAATAAAAGTCATTCCAAATATTTCTGTTAAATGAGGGACAATAGTTTAATTAGTTAATGTTATATAAGTTTATCTAAAAACAGCAAATGTTCACTTAAGGTTTTCTTTAATTAATAAAAGTAATTTTAATTAAATCTAGTTTGTAATTCGAATGTCGACAGGGAAATTAACAAAAGAAATTAATTAATGTTGAATTCCTTTAGACATTCAGATGATTTAATTACAGCTGATAAGTCCGATATATTTTTGTAACGCTCCAGGGCAGTTCTATTGTTAAATTCTACTATAAAAAGGAGGGTTTCCTTCTGTTCTTCTTTCTAATGTTTCTAAGAGAAATCATTCTGAGTTCTATTCTAATAATTTGCTAACCTTGACATGACAGAGTAGAGGCATCAGGATGGCTATGTCCCCTCGGAATAGCCGGCCGCTGCTCCAGACCTGCTGCCGCTGCCAAAAATATGAACATTTCCAGATTTTGCTGTTAAATTATATAAAAACCTTTTGTCATTTATTGGAATATAATGCCAACAATTATTTAATATGCGTCCCCATCTCATATAAGCAGACAGTGGCGTTATATATATAATTTACATAAATAAATTTTGTGAAATTATTTAAAACTGAATTTGATATCTTTATTTTATTGATTCCTATCACTGTCTCAGTCTATATATATATTTTCTACATTTCTTTTGTAAATCTATAGACATTAATTAGCAACCCAAACTTATCTTAGTATAGAGTCTTTTTGTTTCTCCCTGACCACCAGGCACCAGTAAAGGGTTATACTAGTAGTAGCATCGGATGCGTTATCACGTAGGTGGCGCTGTGAAATTTGGACTTTAGATTCGAACTTAGTATATCTAGAAGGCAACCCCTCCTAGAATGTTCAGTTTCATGTTTGGGGTTTGAATTCTGCAGTGTGTTAGCGAGATAGACAATTCTGACTGTTACAACACATATGTGTGTGTTTTGATTTTTTTTAAATTTATATAATCTAAATTTTTTATAATCTGAAACATCTTTATACTGAAGCAGTCAGATCTGAGTTCGATCCTAGCTTCATGACATCTAGCCATAAACCCACTTCAAACGCTAGTACTAACCTTGAATTTCCGATGCAGTGGGGCTTTATACGTTCAATCCACGCTAATTTCCATAAAATCAAATGCGTATTAAAATTAATTAGTTTCAGATTTAAATTGATCAATTCTATTAATAAATTTATGATAGAATTATTCATGAATTTATATATTATAACTGCGTGGATTGTGCGTATAATTATTTTAATGTTAATGCTCGCTGTCTGTGTTGGCAACCCGAACATGTACATATGATTCGATTTAAAATTATTTTTAGTCAGTTTATTATCAGATATTAATGTCAGTTCAGGGGTCTCTGATTCTCACCAACCATTGAGCTAGTTTCTTGGCGCATAGCACTGTGCTGTCGATTTAGATTTCTACTAATCTGAGCTGTTGAGTTGGGTTTGAATTCAGTTTGAACCGACTGAGTTTGGATTCGACTTGCAGTTAAGGTGGTGGGTTTCTCGACTGGTACATGGTTATGTTTTTGGCTGCCCAACTGTTGTGGCTTCGATTTAATAAACCCCACACCCTGTAGACAGTAATTATGATCTTAGTTACTCAGTCAATTGAGATCTCGATAAATTAAATGTTTCTGTAGAGAGGGATATTTTTGTAGAATGTTATATATATTTGAAAAAAAGTTTTGTGATTTATAACGCATAACTGAAATGATTTTAATAAATTAAAATGTCAGTTTGTAGATTTTAATAAATTAAAATGTCAGTTTGTAAATTTTTTTCTTATACTTAAAAATGTTTCAAGACTATTTTTTAAATGTTCGTTCAGTAAAAGATTCATTAGTCAAAATAATTATTTAAAGAAAAGTAATAAGATAGTAAAATTAATTATACGTGTACTATATCAGTATACAGTATATATTATACGTTTGTTTATACGCGTTTGTGACAGTAAGAAAGTTATTGTTAGAAAAGTAGTAAGAGTATCAAAGCAAGGGGTAAAATTAGATGAAATGTTTTTCTGTGTCAAAATTAATTATGTATCTCAGTTTTATAATTAAAAATATCCAATATGATATCATGTTAAAAGTTTTAAATTTCAAAGTATTGCTTGCTAGCACATATATTTAATGTTCACTCTGTATTCTGAGTAGCCTCAAAGTAGGCGAAGACCTTCAAACTGGGAATTATCTGTCAAGCGGTCCGATGCAGTGTGACATTACGCTTTAATGACAATAATTTCTAGAGTAACCTCAAAGCAGGTGAAGACCTTTTGTGTACACCAAGCAGCCAGATGCAGTTGGCAAAATGCTTAAATGGTTTACACGCTTTCATGTTAGCAAGATTAAAAATGATATCAACAAATAAAAGTTCTTGTGTAATATTAATTTTGACATTTTTTTTTCTTTGTGTGTGAAAGCCTCATGCTTAGTGAAAATAATATTTGAATTTCTATATTTAAACTCAGGTCAGGAATGCATCAGTTGTTATTAAATAATAAATACTCATCATCAATAAAATTGTTCTATCAAAAATTAAGTCAGTCATATGTGGTTTGGGGGTCAATGGGTTATATCACATGCCCTATTGATCTCATTTTGCTCACTGGCGCCCATATAAATAATTATGTCAGCAAATTTGATTGTCAGCACAGTAGTGGGTCAATTGTCTAAATAATAAAAAAACCAAATGTGTCCAATACAGAGAATTACTTGTAATACCTGCTAATATATATGTATAAATATTTGTATACCACTAATCATCTGTATAGTTTTCTTTTTTCAGACATGGGAGAACAGTTGAACAGAGGGAAAGTGAATAATGTTTTTTTCCTTATCTTTAATATTTTTCAATAAAATGCATGTCTCATTCAAAGAACTCATAGAAAGAGCTAACCAAAGAAAATGTAGGTAAACTAAAACTAAACTAAAAAAGGCAGATTACATAGATTGGGGAAATAATATACAGCAGCTAATGAATATAGGGACAATGGGACCAGTAGTCAGAGACCTAATTAAATGTACCAAAGAAAAAAGTTATTAAGTATACAGAGAAAGAGTGCCATAATTACCTATTATTTTCAAGAGGATAACATACCTTTTTATACAAACCAGAATGGGAAAGCCACTGGAAAATTCATTGACCTTTCAATACCCTTTGATTCAAATCATAGATTTTTTACGGTGAATGCTGGAAAGATCCTCAGCAACATATAGATAGTTTAACCGATGCTTTTGCAATAGAAACTCTGGATAATGTTCAACAAATATTAATTGCTTGACATCATTTGAAAGCCGTGGCCAAAGACTGGTGAGGCGTGCAAGAGAAGAAGCCGGACACCTTTGAATAATATTGTCACAAGCTGCTAAAAACATTATGGAGTGAAGAGAGGCAAGAAAGCTTGTTGCTTGACTTTATTAATGATCATTTTTCAGTAAATAAGGGAAATACCTACGACCAGTTTTTTTTACAACCGTCAACCAAATTTGGCTCATTGTCCAGTTTTAACTTTCCAGAGTCTCGAATTGTTCGTATGATAGGACACAACATGCTGTGAGAGGTTTGGGAACTTATGATTGGTAGTCAGATTGGTACTATCCATGAAATGATGGACTTCTTAGAAACAGTGGATAAACATTTTAAATCTGCGGACACAAGTTACAGAAAAGACACTCCCGCCCCAACCATTAATCAAATGACTAATTTAATCTCTGAGAAAGATAATGAGGGATAATGAGGGACATCAGATAACTCATTTGTGTCCCATTATCAAAATAAATGTAGAGGAGAGCAGAATATCAGCCTTGATTGATTCGGGCAGTCAAGCATCCATTGTACCTGCAGCATGGATCGGAAACTTGAAAAAGAGACACGAGATAATGCAACTCCCAACCTGTCCAATCCAAATGACCTTGGCTAATGGGAAAAAGGTGTCAAGTGAAAACCATCAAGTATGGTTGGAGGTTGAAATCAACAAAAGGCGAGTAGGGCATACCTTTCTTATTATGACAGGGCTCATATATGATGTAGTATTGGGCTCTGACTTTTTGATTCAAAACCATGGCATTATTGACTACCCTAAAGGTAGGTGCTCATTTGAAAATGAAACTGTCAACTTTAAAACATCACTCCACCAAGAAGGAAACCATGAAAGTTGCCTAATCCAGCCGGTTGATCTTTCAATGATCGACAAAAAGGTTGAAGAATCCATTATTACTGAACCAGATGATACCGAACAAATGTGGGAAATCCTCAAGAAATATGCCATAATTTTCTCTCTGATGCTGGGCGAAATTACAGGGTACACTCACCGAATCAGAGTGAAAGAAGAAACTTACATCCAGTCCAAAACATACCTGATTCCATTTCAGTATAAAGATGAAGTAGAAGCACAGATAAAACAAATGATCGAATGGAATATTGTCGAGCGCAGCCCTTCTCCATATAACAACCCATTGGTCATCATCAAGAAGAAAAATGGAAACTTGCAGCTATGCTTGGATGCCCGGAGGTTAAACAGCATCACTATACCGGAAAGAGATGCTCCCCCTCCTATCCAAGAAGTACTTGTACAATTAGCTGGGAAGACAGTATTTTCAATGTTAGATTTAATCGCCAGTTACTGGCAATTGAATCTTGATCCAAGGGATCGGAAATACACTGCATTTCAGTATGGTGGATACACGCACATTTTTAAAAGGGTTCCCTTCGGGCTTATTAATAGTGGACCAGGCCTTATGCACTGTTTGAGGTGGTCCTTTCTGAAGAAGTGCAAAAACAGATGGTATGCTATGTTGATGACATAGTAATCATCTCAGAAGATGTGAAGGAACACTTACAACATTTGGAAAGGTTCCTGAGTGAATGCAGAATGAAGAATATCATAGTGAACTAAAAAAAAAGCCATTTTGCTATTGGAGAGATAACCTTCCTTGGTCATGTTATTAACAAACATGGCATCAAGGTACATACAGACAAATTTGCAGCCATAGAGAAGTTTCCAACCCCGACTACTCGGAAACAGATCCGATCATTTCTTGTGCTTTGCAACTTTTATCACAAGTTCTATCCAAACTTTGCCCAGGAAACTAGGAATCTTATAGACCTCATAAAAAAAACCGAAAGTGGAAATGGACCCCATTCCATGACCAGGAACTACTGAACATAAAAGAAAACTTCATACGGGTGGCTATTCTGCACCACCCTGACTTTAGCCGGACCTTTTATGTACAAACTGACAGCAGCAATCAAGGACTAGGAGCTGTCTTGTTTCAAAAGGGCAATTCTGGTGAACATCGAATGATATATTTTTGCAGTCGTGCTTTAAAGAGTGCAGAAATACATTACACCACCACCGAGCAAGAAACTCTTGCCATAGTATGGGCATGCCAGAAATTCCTTCTAGGATTGGAAGTTGTCATCATAACTGACCACCAATGTCTAGAATTTCTTCATAAGAGTTTCCTCACCAACGACCGACTCATTAGATGGAGCTTGGTCCTCCAACAATTTCAGTATAAGATCCAATATTGCCCAGGACCAGAGAATGTTGTGGCTGACATTTTACGTTGCCATCCAGTACAAATGAGCATACAGAACCCAAAAATAAATGATCAATCCTTAAAAATTATGGCCACCACAATATTGAGTCCCGCCGAGGCCGAACTGAGGAATCTTGCATACTGGCAGTGCCTACAATATCACCACATCATTCTGGAGTTATCCAAGACCCAGAGTAAGGACCAGAACCTACAAAGCAGATACACTCACTTTCGGGTCAAGGAGGGTATTTTACAGACCAAAACAGGGGACTATAGTGCACCATGGAAAACTATGGTCCCAGATAGACTGAGACCACCCTTACTTAGACATATTCATCAAATCATTGTGCACTACAGACCAAGAAAGACAGAAGAGGCAGTGCATCGCCAGTTCTACTGGCCAGGAATGTACAATCAGATTCTCACCACTATTAGACAATGTGATGTCTGTGCTGCCACTAAATTTCCAAATAAATCATATGCAGGAGGTGTGAAACCAGTGATGGCCACAAGACCAAATGATATCCTTGCTATATAGATCATTATGGGCCTCTTCCCAAATTTAGCACCTTTTAATACTTGCTTGTCACGTATGATATTTTTTCAAAGTATGTTCAAATTTACCCAGTTCAAACCACCAATTCACGAAATGCCATCCGGGTCCTTCAGGATAAGCAATTTTCTGAGGTAGGTAAGCCTGAGACCATATTATCAGATCATGGCTCAGTGTTCACCTCAAAAGAGTGGAAGAATTGGATAAAAAAAGAAAAGGTAAATCATCGTCTGACATCAATTAGAAACCCGCAGTCCAACCCATGTGAAAGAGTTATGAGAGAAATTAGTCAAATCTTTCATGTGCGCATTCCTACAGATCATCGGAGGTGGGTGGATAAAGTTCCATATGTAATGGACTGCATTAATAATACAATGAATGAGTCAACGGGTTTCGCACCTACACATCTTCACTATGGGCAGCCATGTCAGGCCATTTTTTCTTCACTATTACCGAAAGATGAAATATGTATTAATCCAATAACTGACCAAGATATGGTCAGAAAGCGGCTAGCGCAGATGGCTCAGAGTCGAATAAAAAGAAGTAGGGTGCAACATTACTATTTTAAAGTTGGGGATCAAGTTTGGTTAAGATCAAGAACTAGTAATGCCCCCAAGAAAGAATTCAAAAAATTTTTCCCATTATACAGTGGGCCATATGAAATAATAAAGGATTGCCATGACAATGCATTTTTGCTAAAGAGAAAGGGACTCCAGGGGGTTTACAATGCCAGACAGTTAAAACCATATGTGCCACCTGATCCAGGGAAACAATAAGACAAACATTAAATGACAGATATATATACAGACGACCGACTGACATGATCATAGGGAAAAGACTTGATTATCAGACCGATTTATTATAAGCTTATTATAAGCTAGATAATATTTAAAAGAAAATCATTGCAGTGAGACATATATAATTTTGTAGTTTGTACAGATGATATTATTCACACTCATGCTGTTCTCCCAGAGTCTAACAACTAGTCAAGTACACTTAGGCGAATGTATTACACATAAGTAAAGAGATTTTTTTTTCATTGTTTTTTTTTTGAAGTGAAAAGAAATGAAGCAGTCAGATCTGAGTTCGATCCTAGCTTTATGACATCTAGCCATAAGCCCACTTCAAACCCTAGCACTAACCTTGAATTTCCGATGCAGTGGGGCTTTATACATTCAATCCACGCTAATTTCCATAAAATCAAATGCGTATTAAAATTAATTAGCTTCAGATTTAAATTGATCAATTCTATTAATAAATTCATGATAGAATTATTCATGAATTTATATATTATAACTGCGTGGATTGTGCGTATATATTTGTAAATATTTAAATATATATAACTGCTTAAAAGTTTCATTGCGTCGGGAATGATTCATTTTATTTTTAAATAATTTGTTAAAGTTTAATGATTAAAAGCTAGATTCTTTCGATAAGCTTTCAGATTTTCCCTTTCCAAAAACAATAGTTAAAATTTTATTAATTAGAAAAAAGATAAGGATTTCCTAATTAAAATCATTTCCTGATTTTAAGAATTCATTTTCTAATTAGAAAATAAATTCAAATTAATGAGTTTGAAAGCCTTATCAAGGGAATGTATCTAGAAACAACCAGTGAATCTAAAAACATTGATAATAAAAGAAGTGCTAGCCTGAAGGCATCAGAGGACAGATATATAGCTCTGAAAAGTTTGGAGGATAGAAAGCCATCTTTGTTGTAGAGAAGTGCAGTCAACTCTGTGCATTTTTAAATTATAAAATTAAATAGGGTTTTGATCATGGTGAAGGGCTAAAACGTCAGGAATCTGGCTATTTGTTCCTGAAGTCCCCTAAAAATCTTCAATGAAGCTGCCGAATCTTTTCCGGACCAATCATGCTGCTAAAATTATGAAAAGCCACCAAAATGCTGTTCCAGTAATTGACTAAATGCATGCCTACGTTTTTACCAACCTGGACGTGTAAACCAAGAACCAGCCCCGGAAGAAATGGGTAATATGTTTCCAAATGAACCTTAGACTTTCTGGCCAGTTTCGAACTTTGCTTTACACTCCCTTTAGAGCTCTTTTATTCTTTAATGTAATAATCTTTATAAAACCTTTTATTCATGATGCTGTAAACTTATATCGTAATTCTCTCAACCTCTAGTCTTTAAACTTTCTCTTTTCTTACTTGGTGGTTGTGTGCTTTATTAATGTCGTTTATTTTTAATTATATGCCAATAATCTTCCGACTCGATGAGCTCCTTTGTTCTATTTGCCTCACGCAAATAATATAATATTAATTCTAATAGAAGTTCTCACCCATTAGAACTAAATTTATAAGTTCTATCAATCATCAAGTCGAAAGAAATTATTACATGTTTACTATTTTTATAATTGGCTAATAATAAATTATTAGCTCTGGTTCCAATCTATGTCCCCAGCTCCTATCGAATTTACAAATGTTTAGATATTCATATATATAATGTTAAAATGTTTTTTCTCGTATTCACCAATATTTATTTATTCACGTATAATCTAAAATGTTTTTGTAAAAAGGGTAGATAAAGGAATCAACTAAATACATTCTAATTCAGATTGTTTTCACTGTCTATTAATATTCAGGAAGGGCACGATATTTGGGGCATAATTAATATGATTTACAAATACTTTAAAATAGTTTTCGTTAAAAGCTCGTTTGACTTTAATTAATTGATCAAGTCATCGCGTAGAGCATTCTATATGGGTTTTAGTATTCAAACGATGACTATCAAGTCATCATCTTCAAACATTGCTGATGTAGGGCAATCTTCTGCTCCGTTAGGCTGGTCGGTGATCATATTTCTGTTATTTTAAATTATCGAGGAAGAAAGCACTTCCTCTCCTGTTCATATTAGTCAAAGGGCATAAGACTTGTCAGACGCAAGGTGCCATAGGACTTCGATTATTGACTAGCTATTATCTTTCAATTTCATTTTATAGCTCATGATTCGTCAGCACCGTTACCTCTCTGTTCCAGTAAAGCCCGCTCTGATGCTCATAATTCGTGACGAAGTGATTTCAATTAAAATCGAACAAATTCTCAGTTATATTTAATTAAATAAGTTTTCCAATCAAGATTAAAGTTATGCCCTAAAATACGTATCTTGCTCTTCATGAATGGATTTGCGAATGTGAAAATAAATATCACATTCGGTCGTAATAAAATTAGAGTAATAATTTCCTTTACTAATGAATACCTTTATCTGCCTTTATTTTCTTGTTGGGGGCATAGACATAGAATTCCAATATTGCGTAATATTCATTGGCATATAATAAGGACTGCCACTCTTATTATTATTATAAATTCTGTTAAAGGCTAGAGGTGATTAATATAATCATTATTTAAAATTCAAACAAAACAAATTATTATTAAATATTTTCTAAACACCCTTGGTTCTTAATTCTTTTATAAATATTTTAATGTTAATGCTCGCTGTCTGTGTTGGCAACCCGAACATATACATATGATTCGATTTAAAATTATTTTTAGTCAGTTTATTATCAGATATTAATGTCAGTTCAGGGGTCTCTGATTCTCACCAACCATTGAGCTAGTTTCTTGGCGCATAGCACTGTGCCGTCAATTTAGATTTCTACTAATCTGAGCTGTTGAGTTGGGTTTGAATTCAGTTTGAACCGACTGAGTTTGGATTCGACTTGCAATTAAGGTGGTGGGTTTTTCGACTGGTACAATATACATCTACTGAAGGAATCGATATCCACATATCATAATACATCCGTCCAAACACTTATTATAAATTTTGGGGGGTGGGGGTTACATTTGTTTTTGTTGTTATTAATCATTGAATATGACCAATCTTTATTGAATATTATGTAAATTTTTCCTGTGTATGTTGATGAATAACTCACAATAAAATTAAATTATCTGATCAAGAAAGTTTACATATTTCTTGCGGTTGATTCTTTTTTGTGTGAAAAATAGCTTAGTCATCATCATCATCACAAGTAGATTGCAAACATAAATATAGTTTAAAGATGTAATGATAATTTAATAAATAACTAGAGATAGGAAGCTACATAATATGACTTAAAAGGAGGTCAGGCATATTGTCTTATTGTCATAGGAGTATCCATTAAACAATTAAAGGGTATTATAACATATATTGGTGCATGCCATAGCATTACCTATCAATTCTAAATTGATAGCAACTTATGTAATGTCACTGGTTATATCAGTTGTAGGGTCAGTTGTAGAGCTGTGGATGGAAGGATCATCACCATCATTATTATCAGTATATCAATTATGAAGTTAAAGTTAGCCATAACATGAATGATTGTTTTTGTTATTATTTGTGAACTAGCCGAGGGGTATGACTCCCATCAATGAATCATATAAACCTATGATGGTGGGTGGTTAAATGTGATTTATCTTATATATACCTATTCATTTGTCTTAAAACCATTCAAGTATCAGAATTTGTTTATTTTCCACTAAATCACTAGATCACTTTCACTGGCTGGGACCTATTCTACACCTCAATCTGGTACAATATATATATAACACCAAAACTGTCTAACACTATACTAGCAAAAAATAAAAATGCAAAACCATAGAACAATACAGTACTAGATTAAATTCAAAATTTTACCAAAATCCTTACACAACTATGGTTTCATCTACTACAAATAGACCTTCTCAAGTGAAAATCAACCTAAAGGAAAACATATATATATACAAACAAACAAACCTTCCCATAATTCATTTCAAACTCCACCTTCCCTTAATATCAAAAGAAGTCTTCATAAGATTGATAGCCTCAGAATCAAGGAGTTTTATCATCAAAGTCTCCTTTATTCTTCTTTTTAACTCATTCTCAATCAGGTTTATATAAATTCCTTATTTTCTTTTATTAAAAAGAAGAATAAAGGAGACTTGATGATAAAACTCCTTGATTCTGAGGTATCAATCTTATGAAGACTTCTTTTGATATTAAGGGAAGGTGGAGTTTGAAATGAATTATGGGAAGGTTTGTTTGTTTGTATATATATATATATGTTTTCCTTTAGGTTGATTTTCACTTGAGAAGGTCTATTTGTAGTAGATGAAACCATGGTTGTGTAAGGATTTTGGTAAAATTTTGAATTTAATCTAGTACTGTATTGTTTTATGGTTTTGCATTTTTATTTTTTGCTAGTATAGTGTTAGACAGTTTTGTTTTTCTATTTGGGTATACTATTTAATATTTTGAATAGTGATATATGGTTTTGTGAATTTCATATTTTATTTGTTTTGTTTTGTGTATTTGTAATACTAATTTTTTTATTTTATTTTATTTTGTATTTTGTTTATTACTTATTATTTGTTTGTATTTGTATAGTTATTAATTTTCTTTTAGTATGTGGCAGTTTTATAAGATAATTATAGTGTTAGGCAGTTTTGGTTTTTAAATTAGGTATACTGTTTAATATTTTGAATAATGTTTTATAGTTTAGTGAATTTTATATTTTATTTGCTTTGTTTTGTGTATTTGTATTATTAATTTGTATTATTTTGTATTTTTTGTTTGTTATTATTTGTATTATTTTGTTTTGTATAGTTATTAATTTTCTTTCAGTATGTGGCAGATTTTGTATGATAATTTTTCTTGTGTAGAAATTTTAGAAATAAAAAAGTTAATTAATATGTCTAATAGAATTGAATCTTTAAAGGCTCAGGTTAATTTTCTTAAGTCTTGTAGGTTTTGCAATGTGTTTCCTAATTCATGTAATATTAAATTGGATAGGAAATTGGTTTTATTTTCTAATTGTGATTTTATTCTAAATTTTAAAAGATTTATTCTTAAACAATTTATTATACAGATTATGAGTAGTTTATCTAATTTAATTGATAGTTATAAAATGTTTAGAAGAAAGTTGGATTTTAGAAGGAATTTTAATTATTCTGTTTTAAATTCTTTTTTAAAGTGGTTTAGGAGTAAGTGTGAAATCACTTATAATAATAAGTATTTCAAGAAATTTAAATGGTTGATTGGAAAGGCTGAAAATAAAAGTTTTGTGAAAGGAAAAGAGTTTAGATTTGGGTCTTATAAAAATAGGCCTGATGCTTCATCTGTTTTAAATTTGTCAAATTATATTTTGAATGTATCTGATTTGGCTATTTTAGCTAAGGGTCCTGGCTTTGTTCCGTTTGCTAATAGAAGTTTAATTTTTGATTTTGTTTCTGCAATTGAAAGTAATAGTAATATTTCTGATGAAAATAAAATGTCTTTACAGGTTATTTTGAATAGTCAATTACTTAAAAGAGAAAAATTTGTTTTTGCCCCTAAGGAAATTAGTTTTGTTAAAAAAAGATTGAAAGCCAATGATGTTGTATTATTAAAAGAAGATAAAGGTGGCCGGTTTGTATTGTTAAATAATATTGATTTTAAAAGTAAAGTTTCTTTAGAATTAAATAATGGAAAATATGCTATTTTAGATTCTGATCCTGGTAAAAAAATAAAATCTAAATTAATTAAGATTATGAAAGTTATGGAAAATAAAAAGATTTTTGATAGAGCTACTTATTTAAATTGTTACCCTAGTGATTTTGTGGCTCCAAAGGTTTTCTTTAATTTGAAGTCTCATAAAGATAATTTTCCTTTGAGATGTATTTTTGATTTTACAGGAGGAATTGTTGATAAAATATCAAAATTTATTATAAGATATTTTAAGGATTATATAAAACTGGGTCAATTTTGTGTTTCTTCTTCCTTTGAAGCTTTTAAGAAAATAAATGGTTTTGTTTTGGATGATGATTGTGTTTTTGGTAGTTTAGACATTGAAAATATGTACCAATCAGTTAATAGATTAAAAAGTATTGATGTTTTTCTTTCAATTTTAAAAAAATTAGAATGTTTTTCTGCAGATAAGATTAAGGTTTTTCATGATTTGCTTTTGCTGTTAGAGGATTCAATGTATTTTATGTCTAATGATGTGTTTTATAAGATTAGAGAAGGTTGGGTTATTGGTTATGTCATTTCTCCATTGATGTGTGCTGTCTATATTGATTATTTGGAGTGTAGTATTATTAATATGTTTTCATGTTCTATTAAATTATTTGTTAGGTATGTTGATGATTGTTTGTTTGTTATTCAGAAAGAGAAATTAGAAGAGTTTTTATGTGGATTGAATGGTTTTGATTCTAGTATTAAGTTTACAATTGAGGGGGGTGGTTTTGATTTTGTAAAATTAAAGTTTTTAGATTTAAATGTTGAGAAGGTTAATGATGTTTTGTTTTGTAGTCATTTTATAAAACCTAAAAATTTGAGAAATATGATTAGGCCTGATAGTTATCAGCCTTTTATACATAAAAAAATGTCTTTGTTGAATTTTTGTTGTCGGAATAGAAGGCTTAATAATTTTAATAATGATGCTGATATTCAAAAAAGTCAATTTGCTGCTGAATATGTAGAATTGGGTTATAGTCATGATTTTATTAAAAAAGTGGTATTTAATAATAATGTTTATAGTCATGATTTGGATGATAAGAATTTTGTTGGTAAGGATGATGATTATATGTCTTTACCATTTAAAGCATCAATTTATAATTTGGTTTATAGGAATAGTCATTTGTTAGGTGGAAAGAAGGTTGCATGGAGGAAAGGTTCTGATTTGAATTCATTACTTAATGGTTCAAAGCAGTCTATTGATAGTAGGTCTATTCCTGGTATTGTTTATAAAATTCCATGTAGTTGTGGTAAATTTTATGTAGGCCAGAGTAAATTTAGCCTTAATGAAAGGGTTAAGGTTCATATAAGTAGAGTTAAACATAGGTATCTTAACTCAGCTTTATATATTCATGAATTGAATACAGGTCATAGAATATTGTTTGACAATGCTTCGGTTATTTTTTATGAAAAGAATGAGTTAAAAAGAAGAATAAAGGAGACTTTGATGATAAAACTCCTTGATTCTGAGGCTATCAATCTTATGAAGACTTCTTTTGATATTAAGGGAAGGTGGAGTTTGAAATGAATTATGGGAAGGTTTGTTTGTTTGTATATATATATGTTTTCCTTTAGGTTGATTTTCACTTGAGAAGGTCTATTTGTAGTAGATGAAACCATGGTTGTGTAAGGATTTTGGTAAAATTTTGAATTTAATCTAGTACTGTATTGTTTTATGGTTTTGCATTTTTATATATATATATAGAAATAATATTGAATTGAGAATCTAACATTAAGACTACATTTTCATAAATAATTAATTAAAAGAAAATTAATGACTCATAGAAATTTAATAATATAATAATAATAATTCTAAATTTTACAGATAAATTTATTTGAATATTGAACAGCTATCTATGTAAGATTTATTTTATATGCACACTACTTTCAATTGTTAGCTCAAATAAATTTCTTTTTGACAAAATATCTAAGTATTTCAATATGCATAGGAAAAACATTCTGATTTAATCTATTATAATAAGTTGTCCTATAAAGTAATGGTGGATAAATGAACATTCATCAGACAGTCTTTGTGGAATTCCTGATGTGATCTTGTTAGATGTTATACTCAAAGGCTCTTACATATTCTATTTATAAATATTATGAAATTTACATCAGAGATTCTCTAATGATTGTCCCTCATAGCACTTTTCACTACAGTGAGTAAATTTCTTTAATATCAGATCAGGAAGAATCATAAATCTCTCTCCACATCTAATTATATTTAATCTCTCATCATGTTATTAGCACAAAAATTTAACAAAATATATTAAACAATTTGATATTTATTATAAATCAAATAAATACTTTTATTAACAAGTAAATCAATTAATATTTATACTAACAAGTAAACCAAACAATCTATTTCAACAATTTTATGCTAAAAGGATAGTTTGATTACTCAAGGTGGTAATGCCAAAGTTAAAAGAAATAAATTGGCAAATAGAATGAGTACTTATAATTAATCTACAAAAACAAATATCCCAAATTTCTACTTGATTATAAAAGTAAAATTTTCTGAGACTATTTTTACCTATCTTCTGTGGTAACTTTACATTTAGCATTTGGATGAATTTCATTATTATAGGTAAGCTTATTCTATATCATGATAGTATTGCTTATTAATTAAGTCTTTGATCTCTATAATATTGTTATTTAAATGAATCACATTGATATAAATTGACACAATATTACTAGTTCATTAATCACTTCTTATATATTTAACTAAAAGTCATATGTTTAGACAGGGATTTAAAATCAATGTCCTAGTATGTAGAGTTTCATGCAGGTTTGATACAGTAGGTAGATCATCAGACTTGAAGTCAGGAAGTCCCAGGATTGATTCTAGTACTCACAGGTCTGGAACTCAACCTTCTTATAAATTCCTGAGCAATAAAGCCATATGCTTTTTAATATACATGTTATGTGTAAGAATATTATTATTTACTATAATCAATAATATTATAACTACTTATTCGGACTTGGTTTTGTATAAAGAAGTAGGTATGAGGCATGCATAGAAAGCATAATTGCACATATCACAATATGACCAAGTTGATGCAACTTGGATACTTATTCTTAGTAAGTCACAACAGTGATACATATTTTTTAATAAATCTGATTGCAATTCAGGTGCATGCAAAAATAATTATGCCCATAAAATATCATTATATATATATATATAAGGATTCAATCCCTCTTGAATCTCATGGTGTCTATCAAATCTCATGTAAAAATTGTAAAGCTTCTTACATAGGCATGAGTAATCATCACATCAGTGTTAGGAGAGATGAGCATGCTAATGCAGTTAAACAACACTCATCAGCAGCAGCACTCTCACTCCATACTATAGATTCAGGTCATAAAATTGATTTTTCTAGTACCAGGATCATATCCAGATGTGATAATCTCTACCAATGCAAAATTAGAGAAGCCATTGAGATATTTAAAAGGCCAGATTGTATCAATAAGCGAGATGATACATGCAAACTTCCTCCTATTTGGAAAGATTTTTTTAAAAAACATTCCTAAATTTAACATTTTTTGCTATTGGTGGAATTTTAACATTTTATTCAAATCAGTGATTGTAGCGCCTCTACAACCATTTTTCTACCTTTTATAACTCTGTGGATGGCTTGTGTGACCAAGTCGAAACATCAGTATATTAATATTAAAAGTTTTTAACACGGATGAACCCGCAAAATATGTATTTTATATATATATATATACATACTACAGTTTGTAGTGAATCAATTATTGTTCACCAGGATTCCTCTGTAATGTATGAAATATATTATTAACATGAACAGAAGGCATGCAAATCATTATTTTCAGCATAAGAGCAGAAATACTATATCTGCTTGTATATAATGAAGACAGATTAATATGTAACACAATTACTATAAAAGTCTTGATTTCAACTTTTAATAATTTAGGATATTCATGCTTGACATTAATATCAACTACATGAAATAATATTAAATATGTGCATATCTCAATTCAATATTTTTATAAATAAACATTAGATAAACCCACATATTTGAATTATTTACATCCCATTATTATTTTATAACAAAATTTATAGAGTTAAAATATATTTATAAATAATCATTTAACATGTACAAGGATGAATTTCAAAAATTATTTAAATTTAGGTGACTTGTGCTGTCCAAAAAATTTAACTGTTTACTTATTTTCACAATTCATTCATTTGTCCTGTCAGGAATTTATATAAGCTTATTATCTAACTCAAATATAGAATCGTTTACACCTTCTAACTCAAATGCTCATAAATTTTATTAATTCAACTAATAACTAGTTATTCTTTTCAATAGCATTAACCATAAATAATTATCTAAGCATAAATCAAAGTATTATATGAAACCTTAAATAATTAAAATATAAATTATTAACTTACTACTACAGAGATATGCATAACTTATAAAACATATAAAAATGCATGCAATAAGAATAACCTGTATATAAAATAAATTTCTGCATTAAAAGTTCATCTGTAACTATACTACAGTTTATTTTCAATTTACAAATAACTTACGTACAAATGGAAATGTTGATATAGCATACAGCCTTTAGTTTAAAGATATTCATAGTCAAAAACATGAAGCATCTTTTAGTTTTATATTTTCAGAGCTCTAATAAGGATTTCCTAGGTTGCTGTGTACTCATGAGTATTTCCAACAATACCAGCCAAGCTAGCATCAATTTTTTATAAATAAGAAATAAGACAAAACTTTAAAATTCGTCAAGATTGGTTAAGTGTGCTGACAAAATAAAAATAATAATAACATAATTATGGAATTCACATTATTTTTGGAAAAATCATTAACTAACAATTTGACATATGGGATAAATTTTACTCGCACACTGCAAACATATAATATAGTCCTTTTAACTTGTATTTTACATACACAATAAGATAAATTAGCAGACATCTTAACATCAATTCTAATCAGTCTATTACTTAGGCTGATGAATTTTACTTTTCCTCACATTTCAATCTATATATATATTGTGACTTATGTAGTATAGAGTTGCACACACTTGCTCACTTGTATTTATTATTAAAGTTCAAAAATTGTAAAATGGCATTATAGAGTTGAATAGAATGTTACCTATCATAAAAGCTAATAATAAATATTAAGTTAACTGTCGTTATAATTGTTTAAATAATGTAATAAAGACGAATACAGTTAATAAAAAAAAAAAAAAACTTAAATATTTTGTTAAAATAAAAATAAATAAATATTAAAAGTGGGCTAAGATTATTAAATATTGTTTGAAAAAGTTATTTTAAAGGTATTTAATCAATTTAGTAAAGTAATAATTGATTAAATACCTATAAAATAACTTTTAAAACAATATTCAATGAATTTATCCTACCTTTAATATTTAATTTATCTATTTTTATTTAAACAAAATATTAACTTTTTTATTAACTGTCATCTTTATTGCATTGTTTAAACATGTTATAACGACAGTTAACTTAATATTTATTATGGAGCTCTTATGATAGGTAATGATTCTATTCAGTTCCATAATGCAATTTTAAAATACTTTGAAATTTTACTAATAAATTCAAGCAAGCAAGTGTGTGTAACTCTATATTACATTGGTCACATGATTAATAATCAAGACAGACTATCCGATTTTTTTCTCTGTCTGGGAATAAATAAATTGCTACACTTGTTGTATTGAATAAATAATACAATTATAAAAAATTTTGGAAAAATAATTTAGAAAATATAGAACTAAATACAACTTTCACTACCATAAAACTAACTTTTAAAATATACGATATTAATTATGATTATTAAATAATTTATAAATTTAAATATAACATTTACTTAATTGTAAATTTAACTATCAGTTTAATACTATTAAAAACGAACTATTAAACATACTTTTAAATATTTATAGCTGAGTTATTTATTATGGCCAGCTTTTGCAACCATATGAAATAATATTTTTAACTTTATTTAACTGTTTTAAAGTTATTCATTATAATTTTATGCATTACGTATTTTCATTTAGCTTTAAATTGTACTTTAAAATATTATTAACACAATATAATCAACACATCAAGAGAACATATTCCAAAATTTAAAATTTTTAATAATTTACTGTGGTGAGCCATTTCTGACCTATAGAAAAGGGCACAATATATATGGCTTTTACTTACCCCATGCTTTTTTCTTCTTTTCAAAAAACTTCATTATCTTTCAATTCACAGTCCTTACAACTGTTATGTCCATACAGATAAATTAATTAGTTATACGTTAGCCTCATTTATTATATGTATGCTAATTTTCTAGAGTAAACATTTTAGCAGAGATAAAATATTAACAAAGTACTGTCTGCACTCAATTACAAATTTTCAATAAACTTTATTTACAATAATATCATATGTGCACACAGACAGTCCACACCTCTCCCTCACTCTAAAAAATAATTCTTAAATCTTTGAAGCTTTCTGTAATTTATTGCACTTCTAGGAAGAGGCACAGATCTCTCTTCATTATGATTAGCAATTATATCCACTTGATTTGGTGATCTTGAAGATAAATCACCTTTTCCACTTTCATGATATTATTGTTGGATTGATTATTTAATTCATCAGCAAGATTACCAATGGGCATTTCTAAATTTTGTTTGCTAAGGAGATATCTTAACATTTTTCACTTTCACTATGTTTGCTGTTAATTCCATATAATGATTTACACGCCACTTGATAAATAATCCATTTTCCAGCTTGATTACTCTAATGACTTCGGATACAATCTCAATAATGACCCCAGAAATCCATTTCTTTTTAAGGAGATCTCTGGTTCATACTATTTTACTAATTTTACATTTTTTCAAATTTATTTTGGAATTTTCATCATCAGAAATATTTGTTCTAGTTACATTGTTGCTGATATAGCTTTGACAAAGGTGTGTGACACTTTTATTACAAAATAATTCTGCTGGCATTTTCAAAGTAAACATCTTGAGGTGAAATGTTGGTAAAACATAATTTCTACCAACACTTCCATAATATTTCTACTTGAAATTTTCTTGAGCATAGACTTAGAATATTGTACAGTCTTTCAGCTATCCCATTTTATTCTGGGTGACTGGGTGGAGTTAAAATATCTTTTGTCTTCCAAATACCTTTTAAATGATGCAGAGATAAATCCAATTGTATAGAGTTTCTGGATAACCAAGGGTAGCAAAAACTTCTTGGAAGACTTTGATTGTACACTTGATACTAATGTCTTTTATGAGCATGTAGTCAACTTAACAAATATAAGAATCTACTATAAATAGGAATAGTTATCCATTCATAGAGCTAGAATTATCTATCTCAATATTTTACAAAAGGTTTTTGACCCTCCCCACAATTTAACTATTTTCCTAATTATAACTTCTGCAGATTTGTCTTTCACACAATTCTTCATTGTCTAGATTTTAAAATTCCATTTCTCAGCATTATTTACATGCTTATTGACCCAGACTCCTTCCCTTGACTTGCAGTAGCTTTTGTAAATCATCTTTTTCCATTTTCTCCAATAAGAACTATAAGAGGTCTGAATCAGCTTCTACCTAGTAAAGGGTTTATGTTTATGTTAATAAAGGCAGCACTTTAAGTCTAGCATTGCATTTTACTGATACCCATCACTTTACCACATATGTCTATTTTGTTTGCATTTATTTGTAGTTAGTACATATGTATTTTTCAACTTCAATTTGTTTTTATTTTTATCACTAATTATATTCCACTTTTAGTGACAAGACAGATAATTCTACACCTCTGTCAAGTTCCATTCATAAATGATCACCTCTAGTGTAATGTGTCCATTATCTGTGACCTATATCTTTCTGAGGTCTTTTCTTCTCACTACCTTTCTTATTTAAAATCTGGGCATGGTTGAACTTTTAAACTATTGTCTTTTTGACACCAGATGAGCTAAATGTCCTTTAATATTATATGTACAACATTTTTCTGTTTTACATCTATAAAATTTTTTAATGTGGCTTTTTTGCACTGCAATAATAACAAATCAGGTTAACATTTACAGATTTTTCAGATGCACTAACAGTTCACATGTTATTTATGACTTAAGACATTCTGCACACTTGCTGAAATTTGAAATTCTGCTGCATTGTCTAATAGAGTCTCTTGTACAATATACGTTGCAATTGCTGTTTTATACATTAGATCTGACACATTTTAGTAAATTTTTTCTAAGGTTATTATACAACATTTTATATAACAATTGATTCAACAACACGTCTTTTATCTTAGCAACAAAATTACTTCCAAATGATTACAAGAATCAAACTTATATCTCATTGGACTGTGGGGCAAAATACTTATTCAATATTTCTATTGCTTTCTCAAATTTTAAATCATATGACTCCAAAGGGATTGCATGAAGTATTAATATTCTATAGGTCACTGCTACACATAAACTTGGCTACTATGCATAAATTTACAAAAGTTTACAGCCTTAGTTTTGACCTAATTTCATTTGTGACAATATAGAACTTAAATATATCTACATACTGCCTTCATAACTCAAGTTGTTTAATACTGATCTCCTCAAAACTATTTTTCAAGCCATTTCTATTGCCTATTAACTTAGTACAATGAATACATAAATTTATTATCATGGCATCGGCTTCCTCCTGATCCTCCTCTTGATCCATTTGATTCCTTAATTTTGTTTTAATCTGAGCTTTTATTTTTTATTTTTTTGTGTTCTAGGGGATCCTGTCACTGACTATGCCAAATCTGTTGAATTATAGGGGATCTTGTCAATGGTTTCAAATCTGTTGTGATCTAAATCTTTGTGCAATTGTGGTTATCTATAAATACAAATGCTTAGATACATTTCATGACTTATTATTCATAGTAACATTAATATTGTGCCATTACAATTTAGTTAGTAGCTAAATTTGTAGTAATGTGCATGAAAGAAAATGTGGAACCAAAATCATCATCACATTTTTTATATAGGAAAGAAAGCTGTAGGGCACCCAAGTTTAAACCCTACAAGTTCAAGTTCTAAAAACCTAAGACAGAAAGAGATTGGGGCAACAGTCATGTTCTTTAGTTTGTGGATTGATAAAAACTCAAAAAGAGTAGTACACACATTTAATTATTCAATAGTTAATTTTTTTAGGGTTATAACACATATATAGGCAGTGTGTGTGTAAGCTATTTAGTTTGTCATTCTCATCTTTCAAATATCAAACTTTCTTCAAGACTAGTCTGCATTTTCTAGATTCTAATATTTTATTATTATCTGTTTCTATTTTGTTTTTTTATGATTATAATTTGGGGTTTGAAGATTAAGAATTTAAATTTGGATATTGAAATTATAATTTCTAAAAAAGCATTCAGATTATTTAATAGGCCAGTTTTTATAAATTATTTGGATGATAAAGTGTGTGTGTACATTGCATAAAGAAATCTACATTTATTACATTTTAAAAAAAAAAAAAAAAAAAAAAAAAAAATTTTTTTTTTTTTATTTTGTGTTAAAGAAAAAAAGATTACTTAAGCTTGGTGGGAACTCTAGTTTAAGATTGTCTCAGCCTGGATCAAAGAGAAAAAAACTCAAATTTTTGGGTGTGATACTTATGATGGTAGTGTGAATTTTCATATCTTTCTTTAACAAGCAGCTAGAAAAGATCGCACTATCCAGCTAATTAAATTGAGTTGGTTGAAAATAAAAAAAATAATGTATAAAACCAGTCTGAAAAGTCAGTTAGAAGGGATTTTTTTTGGAAACTAGGAAAGACAAGCATTTTGATTCTGCCATCCTTTTAAAATTATTTTTTTAATATAAAGTTTTTTGAAGATTGAAAATATAAGGATGGTGGCTAGAAATTTATGTGTATCTCATATGGAAAGTCCCATAACCCATCAGGCAGCCACATATCATATAGGAAAGGAAAAAAATGTCTTGTCTAAAATTAAAAATATTCTACACCTTATGACTGATTGAGAGAAATAAGATGTTTTAAATATAAGAAAACATTCACCTGCATTTGAAAGCTGAAGGAAAATGATTAATCTACTGATAAGTATTAAATCATCTAGTTCAATTATTCCAGTGACTGAATTTAAACCCAAAAAAATTGTGAATGGGAGAATAACTGTTATACTCCATTTATTAGGGGAATTATACTTAACAGGAAGGAAAGAAACAGTTCCAGTGCCAAATGATTCCCAATAAAGCAAATAACATCATCACCATTAAATAATTATAAGCCTCAGGAAAAGAAACTGTTCCAGTAAACTGCGGAAATTGATTACTGCAAAAGTATGGACATTTGACAAGCTAAGTTTGAACTTTTGGGACTGGAAATATGAATTTTTGTTATCTATTTTCTTTTTTATGATATCAAAGACTATTTGTAAAATTTTAGAAATGAAGTTTTATATTTTTTTCTCAGAACTTTAACACAACCAAAATCGATTGAAACCAAAATTTTCTTCAATAATAATAGCTATAACCTTGAGTAATAATTTTGTGTATGCTAAAACTATTATACCCCACTTATTAATGAAGTTTATTTTCTAAAGGGTATTATTGTATACTAATCTAAAATTATGAAATGTTTGTTAATATGTAAAAGATTTTTTTTGTATTATTATTTTGTTTTTAAATAATGTTTGTTATAATGGGATAAACACACACAAGCACAGTAATATATTGACTTGTCACATGTATATACTTGTGTATGAATGTGGGAATAAGAGACCGTGTTAAAAATATTGGATTATTTTTGTTTTGATTTAAGGAATAGTGATCTTAGGAGTAGTTTAGAGGGAAAGGGGAAAAAGTAATTTAAAAACTTGTTTCTGGAAATCTTTTTTCGATTCCACTAACATTTTTCTCATTAATCATTCTATTTTATATGTTAACTTTACATGTTGGATTATAAAAGTATGTATGTACCAAGAGTGTTTATTTTTTTTATTATGAAATATTTTTCTTGTGGATGGAAAATTTTAACAAATCAGTTATCCAATTTGATATATATTATATCTTTGATGGGAAAGGGGGAAGAACTTAAAATTAATCTTATGAGTGCGATATAATCAATTATTATTATTATTATTAGTCATATAAATTCTTAGTTTTATCTTTAAATTGTCTGTATATGTTAGTAATGCATTAATAAATGTTAATTTGTTTCATTAAATGAGGTGTATATTTCCATTGAGAGTATTCTTTATTAGTTGTGATCATTCATCATCGATGGTGAATAGTAATTATTTAAGATATAATTAGATATACTAAGATTAAACAATAGTTATGGACTTCTAAAAATTAAGTTTTATGATTAGGCTTGGTTCTAAAGCTGTAGTTGAAACCATTATCAGAAACATCATCATCATTACGTTTTAATTAATGAGCTAGATAAATGTTTAATGGCCATAAATAAATGATTTCATGGTATTTAGTTGACATTCGTAAATCATTATAATAACCACCATTCCATCATCTACATCATGCAAGGATGAGTGAATTGCCATCCTAAATTAATAATATAATATGAGCTAGTAAAACTTATAAAGATATTGAAACACATTTATTATGTTAAGATCTAGAAGATGATTTCAATCTGATGAATTTTATATACTCCACTTTAGTTTAAGGATGTTTTGTGTTTACCTAAATGTTAGTGCATATAGTGGTATGGGTCTAAAAGCAAAATCCTCCATTTTTGTTAGAAATAAAGTACCAAACGGGGTTCAAAACTGGTACATTTAAAAAGGTTATAAAATATAACTTTGTCTAGGTTCAGATAATCTAGTGGCACCCTGCTAGACCATATTTGCATGTTATTTGCTTAAATATGCACTCGATATCAAACCTAGAGATGAAAGTGGGTAAAATCTACTATTGGATTTATTGAGAAGATATTTTATTGAGGTATCAGTGTAATCACCCACTTGATGTTATTTCCTGAGTTATAATAGTTTGTTCTTAATAATTTGTTTATAGTTTCTACTTGTTTATTGATGATACAATGGCTGCCTAACTAGGGTTTGAAATAGGCAAGATACCAGATAGCTGAAATGACTAGTCTCCAGGCATTATAGTTTCTAATTATTGATATTATGATATTTTTTAAATTTTAGGTAGAAGTTGACAAATTTAAGCCACCAATATTTTGAATGATAAATAATATTTTGATCATTAATAAATTTCAATGACTATTATAGTTACAACTTATGGGGAGTTTTGCCTTTGTTTACAACTTATTAGTCTCCTTAAAATGTTTAAGATAAGCATGTTGATCTTATATTTTTGGCTACAATGCCATTCCCTCATTAATATATTTTATTTCATTTTATTTATTTAGTTACAATATATATATATATATATATATATATTGAAACAGTCATGTTGTTTCACATATATAATTTGAATCCCCCCCCCCATTTAAAACTGTCGAGATAAAATTAAAAAAAGCTGACACAGCATTAAAAATAAAAGTTAAAATGAAAAAATAAAAAGATGACAGCAATTTAAAAATTAATATTTTAAAATATTAAAAGTACTGTTAAAATGTTTACAGATTATCAAAAAAAAGGCTGTAATTAACAATTAATAAACAAAAAGATTGCCGTGGGCATAAAAATCAATAAATGTTTTTTAAAACATCAGATAAGAGTTATTAGAATCTGTTCCTGCCAAAAATAGATGGCCAATGAGGAAAGAAAATAAACACACAGACCTCTGAGAAGATTGGTGTTAGATCAATCCCAAAAACAGAGAAATAAAAAAAAGCATAGAAATAAATAGGAGAGTAAAGATTCCTTAAGAGATTTTTGTAGCAGACATATGGTTAGAAATCATTAAGACTGTTATTAGTGAAATCCATATTATATGACTACTAGCCCAACAAAGCTTGGAGCATTGTGAATAATAAAAAGAAGGAACCTATAACTAAAAAAATATTAAATGAAGAAACAAATGGTTAAAATATTATATCTTCAAATGTCTGGGTAAAAAAATAGTGTCCTCTCTCCTTTGCCCTTGGTTCAGTTATGAAATAAAATAAAATCTAGGCCTGTGAACTGACCATCAACTCATTAAGCTTTCAGAACACCCCTCATTGGTTGGAAAATTTACAGTGAACTGCCAGCAGATGTAGGTTCAGGTAGGAAAATTTTACATCTTTTATAGTTTTTATAATACGTAAAAATATTTTGTAAATTGTATTTCTTAAGTTAAAATGTAATATAATGAAATGTTACTTTTAAACTGATTGATTGTAAGTAATACAAAAAGGAAATATGTTTAAAAATGGAATGCAGTGGAGTAATAGGTGAAATAAAAATATTTTATAAGATGTGCTTATTAAGATAATCTATGATTTAATAAAATGTCATTTTCTGGATTGATTGATTGATTACTAAAGTGCTTCCAAATAATAAAAAAATTATTTATTCTGAATAACAGTTATTATTTTATATAAAAAAACTTTGATAGAATGAATTGCCTCAGGAACCACACATACATAAATTAAGGAAATGTTTATATATGTGAATTAAGGAATAATAATATATTGTTCTTCCAAATAATGACTTTAAACTGTATTGATATGATTAATAAGTGGTTCAAACCCACACTGAATGTATTAAGTAATAATAAATCTCTTTCAAATAATGACTTCAAATGGTATTTATATGATGAATAAGTGGTTCAAACCCACAATGAATATTAAATAATAATAAATCTCTTCCAAATAATGATTTCAAAATGTATTGATATGATGAATAAGTGGTTCAAATCCACACTGAATATTAAGTAATAATAAATCTCTTCCAAAGAATGACTTCATGTATTGATATGATTAATAAGTGGTTCAAACCCACACTGAATATATTAAGTAATAATAAATCTCTTTCAAATAATGATTTCAAACTGTATTGAAATGGTGAATAAGTGGTTCAAACCCACACTGAATATATTAAGTAATAATAAATCTCTTTCAAATAATGACTTCAAATTGTATTGATATGATAAATAAGTGATTCAAACCCACACTTGTATGATATGTAAAATAAAAATAAATACTTTGGGATTCCTGGATTAAAATACATTTCTCGATACCTGGATTAAAATAAGTACTTCAAGATACTTGGATAGAATAAATACTTCAAGATACCTAAATAAAGTAATTACTTTTATACACATGGATATGCATCTATCCAGATGAGGAAGCTTCAAACCTAAAAGGACAATTCCCACTAAGGAACAATCAGAAAAACATCCATAATGTGCACACAGATATAAAGACAGACAGTATAGAAACTGTCAGCAAACTTTTTCTTCTTTTTCTTCAAGAACTTTATAAGTCATATTGTTATTAAATAAAATTATTGTTTCAAAATAAATAATACCTTTTGTCAATTTCATTTGCATCATTCATCCATTTATGCACTGGTTCACAAAAATCTCATGCCTCCTGAGCTATGTTCAGCATAACCAGACAATGGTAAGTAAGGTTGTAGTGAAATGGAACTCTAGTGGCACTGTTTGTGAGATGGAACTCTAGTGGCACAGTGTGGAAAACCAAACACATAAATTTTTAGATGCTTCCAGTCTCTATGGTGTTACATCCTCTGATGAGCAGGAAATATTGTTGTAGGTGGGGTAACATCTGCATTGGGAAATGCCAATCAATAGTTCCTTCCTGCAATATGCTCATCAGGAAATAGTTACAACTGATGTAAAAAGGTTGGATGATCTTGTCCGGTTACATTTTATTGTGCCCTTTTTTATTAGTACCCCTATACTAAAATAAAACAGAATAAAATTTTGTGTTGTATAATTTTAAATTTTATTAAATCAAAAAGATAGGTAGTAATTAAGCTGGGAAAAGTAATTGTTATTAAGCTGGGAAAAGTAATTGTCATTTAGTTATCAGAGGGTTAAACTAGGGTAAAGTTAATTTAAAAGTTATAAAGGATATGATGTGTAAAATAATTAACAAAAATATATATCAGAGA
Organism: Epiperipatus broadwayi; assembly: GCA_028023455.1. NCBI lineage: Eukaryota > Metazoa > Onychophora > Udeonychophora > Euonychophora > Peripatidae > Epiperipatus > Epiperipatus broadwayi. The sequence continues at coordinate 1,276,219 of JAQFVV010006220.1, read as the reverse complement.
TAGGTAACAATCTATAAAATCATTATATAGCTACAAATGGGTAAACAGTTGATATTACTTAAGAATATAGTGAAGTTCAAATTTTATCTTGTAAACAAACATGCATTATATAGATAGATAATTATTTCTCTGTGCACACTTTATTTTATAAAGAAAATTGATTATTGTTGTTTCTAGCTAAATTTTAAAGGTGTTTAAGAGTAAATAAATAGTATTCATTTTATGAAAATACTGACCTAAACCAAGAAAGTAAACTGTATCCAATCCAATTTCTAGAAAGAAAAAAAAATCTTTATTTAAAAATGTGTTAAGAAATGGAAATTTCATTTTAAAAACAAACCAAACATTCATAGCTAAAATAAATGTTTGAAAGCAGAAAGGGGGGAGGGGGTAATAAAATTATCCAATAAAAAATATGCAGACGAACTTTCATTAAAATTGAAGGGATAATTGAATTGAAATTGTGACAGATGGTGGAACAAGTAGTTTAGTTTTTTAATTTTTATTTTGAAAAAGTTTGATCAAAACCTTTTTAAATGTTTTTTTTTTTTAACCATGGAATATAATAAACCTCAACGAAGGATAATTTAAAGAATAAGATAAAGTTTTCATCAAAATGAAGAGCTAAGTTAATTATCTCTACTACAGGCAAAATTCGATAATTGGTAATTCTCTAGAATCACTTGAAATCATTATACACAAAAAGGTATAAATAAAATGCAGGACTAAAGAAGTTTTATGTCAGTTCAAGGGTTATCCTCACTGAAAGGAAACATTATAAGGACTGAATTTAGGCTGGAATTAACAGAGAAATTATCTGGATCATTCACGTGTTGGAGTAATCCAAATAAATGTATATGCTTAAATTATCAACTAAGGCAAAGGAAGCTAAATTTACCTTGGTTAAAGCTAAGTATGTTTTTTTTAATAATATGCGAATGCGTTGAAGGTGAAACTATTCCATATAAGATTTAGGCTTAGCACTTTCAGAGTTTTGTTACTCTGTAATCATAGCCTTGTAGAAAGAAATAAACATAGAAACTATATATATATAAAAGGAAGTTTGAATAAAACCTTATGTAAAGAAATGAGTTAAAATTAACAATTTAAATTTTAATATCCTAGAATTTAAAAGGAAATTACACTGCATGAGATATATATTTGTTTAATGAATGTATATAAAACAATAGTCATCTCTCAACATAGATGGAATATCTCTCATTTAAGAATGAAATAAATACATAAAATGATTATTATAAAAAAAAAATACCCTGAAAAATATTTAACCAAAATAAATCTACCTATCAGATAGATAATGGACTGAGAAGGGAGAAATATATAGAGAAGATACTATTAGATAATAATAAAAAAAGTTGTAAATGTTTTCCTTGATCATGATAGTAGCGATCAGAATTGAACAGAAGCAATCAAATGTACTATATTATTACTCATGCAGGAAGCCTTTAAATGGAGGGGAGAAGGCAAGTTGACGATACTCTTCAATTATAAAAGAAAAGAACGAACAGCTGATACCTGGAAAGCAATCCCATGTCTGACAAATTTCATAGTTATAGTCATATTTGGAGAATGACCAGCCTGCATTGGATAAACGATTAGCATGCTGGTAAAATGTAAAAGTTTTTTTTGTTTTGTTTTGTGAGAACTTCTATTTAAAAAAAAAAAAACAAAGTAAAAAAAAAACTCTTTGTAATATTTGTATATATATGTTGATTTTATGTGTCAAATATAGTTGTTCTTGCAATAAGAGGGGAATTAGATTAATAGATAATGGAGTTAAAAAAGTGACTTAATTTGATTATTTATATTAGTAATTATTTTAAAATTTCATGTTTATTAAATAGTCTTATAGATTTAAATATATAAATATAATTAATGTTATACATCGGTAATGAAAATATAAGAAAGTAGTTGATGTATATATGTAACGAAGAGGGGAGGGGTGTGTGTTCAAATATACCAAATTGAAAAAAAAAAACATCAAACGATTATATTTTGAAAATTGATCTCTAATTTTTTTATTGCAAACCACAATTTAATATAGTGATAGGTAATATAAGTGGTTTTAAGTAGTAATTTGCATAATCAGATAATTTTAGGAAATATATTAATAGGCATAAGTCAGTGATAGAAAGGTGATAATTAAGTCAGTAGTTAGAGCAAAGATCACTATTTGATTTATGATATATCAAAGGGCAGTCTATTCACATTGTAGATGAAAATTATTCTAAGAAAAATTGGGGATTTAAATTTGATAGTATATCCATAAAGTTCTCCTTGATTTGTAATTTTGTAAATTGAACTGATTTATTATTTTAGTAGTTAATAATAATATTGTAGGAAGAAAATAGATAAATCAAGATCAAGCGATAAATATCATGTGGGCTAAGTAATGGTGAATCTTACCATGTTGTAATAAAAGTTTTGTAGAGAACAAGAATATATGGGTTAATGATTTTTATTTTATCTTGATGATTTGAAACCGAAATTATAAGGGATTAATGATAAAAACAAAAGGGAAGAGATAAGAAAGCTGTATCTAAGGGAAATATTTGATCTGAGTGATATAGAAAATTTATATGTATTCAAATGAGAAATATCACGACAGCACCAGATTATCTGAAAGTATATATTTTGTTTAGTTTATTGTAAATATCAGAAATATAAATTACGATTAATTTTTTATAATGTTATTATCTTATGTGAGTATTTAACCTTAATACTCCGGTTGTTTAAATTACTTATTAATCAAAATGTTTAGTAATACTTTTGTAAATGTTGTGATTAAAGTTGTTTTTTGAAAAATAATTTCAGTATCGAGTGTTGCATTTCTTTTGTGGGGATCATTTTCACTACATCACATGAACCCAGAAAGTACAGTATGAGATTGAAATAATAAATTAAGCCAGTTAGAACAATATAGTAGTTAACTAAGCACACATTTCTTAAAGAAGATTTTACTTACTGTAAACTGCCTTGATCCCATAAGTCATGGATAATAGTGCGAATTAATGAAGTATGATTGTTTATAATGTATTAAATGATGAATTACTTAGTGAAAATATCAATGCGAATTACAGATTAGATAACAATATTATTTTAATAGCAAATATTAAAGAGCATAAATATAAATAAAGGTATAAGTTTGATTATAAATTTAGGTTATAAGTCTTTTACTAATTAGTGCTCAACCCATGGAGATCAGTAAAATCCCTCTTGATATTCTATAGGTAGAATGAAGAATGAATAAAAATCAATGATTATCCTGAGATCTCCTTATTATAGAATTATTCTTATGATTATTGCCAATCATAATTATCTGAAATAATAAAAATAAAATTTTATATACAATCAAATGAAAGATTAATTTATTAAGTAATCTAATTGAAATCTAATAGCTATAAATATATTATTATATTCATTTAGATATTTTTGTTAGTCATCAGAGTATGTAGATACTGAATAAGAGGAGTATCTGGGTATTATCATGCTATTGAATAAATATTTTTGTATTTGTTTCATATTAAGGGGATGTGATCTGTTTATAGGAAGATGAGTATCATATTTGTTATAATCAATTACACCTTATTTAGAACTGTTTAATCATATTAAAATGAATCTAGATAAATAACCATATTACCTAAATTCAATTATGATAGTTGAAGAAATTTAATTGGAAAAATGGTAAGTCTAGTAAATAGTATCTAGCCAGATCCCAAGTATGGTTGAATGTATGGACTCAGCTTAGGGTCGTACTGCCTATTGATAGGTCACAATATATATGGTACTATAAGTGCTGTTTTGAAGCCCATCCATTGTTGTTATCTTTGAGTTCTAAGTTACACAATAGTGAATGTCAGGAACATTGTCTGGCCTGGATCAGATCTCTGTTTGATTCTTGTTCACTTCTCCTGAATTACTCTAGTTATGTAAGCTTTGTCTTCAGCATGGATGTGGATTTCTTGATCAGCATCAGTTCTCTGATGTTAATAGACTTTAGTCATTACTCTGGTTACATGATACCATTGTATGATCTCTTGTATCTGTTGTTTGATAAACTCCATTGAGGTGGTTAAGATTGATCCTTGCCTGAAATCAAACATTATAATTGTATTTAATATTACAATGTGTATATGTATTACATTTCTTCTTTCTGTGAAGTATGTATAACCTGCATAGTAATTTCCAGCAGCTTGCCTATCCATGATGCTCTTGCAAATATGCATCTTCACTTCTATGCTGATCTTTCTTATATCTGCTTATATTGTAGTTAGAATTCATACTTCCTCTTGAACTGAACATTGTACAAGGCCTGTTATGATTTCTTATTGGTGCATACTGTAGTGTACTTCTATGTACTCTCTCTTGCTAACCATACTAAACTGTAAATACAATGTATTTATATTTTTCCTCTGGATTCAGGAGACAAGCAGAACATTATAAAAGCAGTAATTTATTCTGAGTACTTTCCTTCACTTTAGATTACACAACAATTTCTTTGCCTCTGTCTAAATTCATTAACATCTCTTCATTTTTTATTTAAATTATATTATACACACTTTCTTATATAGAAAAACACATCTCAGATGCATCACTTTTTAGTTATTTTATACATGATTTCTACTTCTTTATCATCATGGATAGTAATCTAAATAAATAAAAGACCACTTGGAATTGTTTTAAATTTTATAACAGAATGCCATTTAAAGAAATATTAATCATATAGTAACTTTTAGTTCTTAGATCTCAAATAATACCTATATCACCATGTCTGCTATCACCTCTTGAAAACAGTGTTATGCCTTCATTTTTTTCTTCACAACACATTCACTTTGCCTCACAGAGTATTTGAAGTTCTTTTCTTTTCATTTCTGATAGTAAATTTATTATCTTCTCTGGCTTACTAATATTTCTGAAATTCCAGTAATATATTTATGCAATAATTTTAAATTCTAATGGCTATAGATAAGCAGTTATCATTGAATTGCTATACCCAATATTCAGATTTCATAGCTTCATTGGAGAACTTTTTTATTAGCGTTTTCTTGCAACATTAACTATACTTTTAAGCCTATTTAATAAAGTATAATTTTTTTTTTTAGTATACACTTTTTTTTTACATCTACTATTTACAAAATTAGTGTTTCTAAATTAATGATGTTACACTAAATAGACAATAATTAAGTTTTTATACAAGTAATATTATTTTAATATTAATTTCCAATTTTAATAAATTATATGTATGTTCATTGTCATTATAAAATTCATTATATAAAATAAAAACAAAATGATGAATACTTCAACCCATATTTTAACAGAATTAAGTATCAAACACATTTTAGTAAACAGATTCAAAATTAGTGATATGTCAGTTATTGCATTGGACAATATACCTCTTACAATTTATACAATACTAAACATTAAAATTTAAACATTAAAATTTATTATACTTGTACTTTGATTTTTTTAAAGACTGACAGGCCAATACAAAATTACTTGCACTTTTCTTTTTGTAAATTCTAGAATTGACTAAAGTGTACATTAATCCACACTATGTAAGTGTACTTACTATAATAATAATAGTAATAATAATATATTTGCTAAATAATGCAAATTGCTTATAAATTAGCATCAACAAGTCAATACTTTATTATTATTAATAAGGTATTTATTTATATAGTGCTATGTTAATAAATTGTAATTGTAAATTAGCGACCAGGCTAATGCACATGCCTTTACAGATTTTAAATTATATGTAAATGAATACAGTCATTCTCAAACATAAGATAAAGTCTTTATGAAAAGATAGAATGAATCATCTATCTTTTCAACCCAAACATTTAAGTATGGGCCAATCTTAAGTGTTTGGAGATGAGAGCATGAAGATATTAAGCAGTCACTTTAAATTACTTTATTATGCTTGAATGAATGACATTTGCAAAATTATTTAAAATTTACTATACGTCATTCTTAGTTGAAGTTAAACATATATATAATAAGGTATTTATTTATATAGTGCTATGTTAATAAATTGTAATTGTAAATTAACGATCAGGCTAATGCACATGCACTTTACAGATTTTAAATATACATAAATGAATACTAATGATTGCTAATTTACAATTACAATTTATTAACATAGCGCTATATAAATAAATACCTTATTATATATATATGTTTAACTTCAACTAAGAATGACATATAGTAAATTTTAAATAATTTTGCAAGCATCATTCATTCAAGCATAATAAAGTAATTTAATGTGACTGCTTAATATCTTAATGCTCTCATCTCCAAACACTGAAGATTGGCCCATACTTAAACATTTGGGTTGAAAAGATAGATGATTCATTCTATCTTTTCATAAAGACTTTATCTTGTGTTTGAGAATGACAGTATTCATTTACTTATAGTTTAAAATCTGTAAAGTGCATGTGCATTAGCCTGATCGCTAATTTACAATTACAATTTATTAACATAGCGCTTTATAAAAAAATATCTTATTATATATATGTTTAACTTCAACTAAGAATGACGTATAGTAAATTTTTAAATAATTTCACAAGCACCATTCATTTAAGCATAATAATGTAATTTGAAGTGACTGCTTAATATCTTCACGCTCTCATCTCCAAACATTTAAAATTGGCCCATACTTAAATGTTTGAGTTGAAAAGATAGATGATTCATTCTATCTTTTCATAAATACTTTATCTTGTGTTTGAGAATGAGAGTATTCATTTATGCATAGTTTAAAATCTGTAAAGTGCCTGTGCATTAGCCTGATCACTAATTTACAATTATTATTATTATTATTAATATCATCATCATAATTATCATCATCATCATCATTATTATTATGATAATGATGATGCACAAGGCAATTTATTAATGTAGGTAGTTTTTATATCGAAATACATTTTTACATCTAATTTTGTTACATAGACTGATGTACAAGAGTACATATGTCATAAGGGTTTTGCATATTAGTGTCCTTCAGTGGATCAATTGTCCAATTGGTTCCCTTTACTTGAGCACTAAGTCTTTCAATAGTTTTCTATTCTATTGTTTCAGCCACTTGATGGCATTGATGCTAAGCAAAAACCCATATCCATAATGTTACCACCCCGTTCTTTGTGAAAGAATAAGAATCATACAGGTTAACATAATTCATTTCTTTCCTTACTGACATTTACTGGAACAATTTTACAGAAATATACATTATTGCAAATATTCTATTCTATCCTCCCCCTCTCCCCGCAAACTTTACAACTACATCATGGTGGCAAAAAAATGATGATGATAATGCTTTAATTACTGAACTGTTTTTTTTATTTTTTCCGGTCATTTTTGAAAAGTAATTATTTATTTACTTATTGAGTTCTTACAATAGCTATCTTTGAAAGATAAAATGTGTATGGATATTAATGGCACACCTATTAAGAATGATTACTAATAATTTCCAACTCGATCATTTTTTTTTTGTGTTACATTTTTTTGTTTGTTTAAAGATTAATTAATAAATGTATTCATTAGACAATTTCTTTGGGTATGTGGATAGAACTATGAAAATTTTCAGTCATACATCCTTTTTTTTGTCCAAAGGTTTAATGTAATTCATTGATTTCTTCCATCAATTTCTGTATATTTAGTCAAGAATAATTTGATGCTACCAAAAATTTCAAACTCATTTGAACTCCAAATGGCCCCAAAAAGTTTCATCATAGTCCTGTAATGTAGGACAGATGATATGCCTTTTCACATCTGCAAGAATTAAAACTATCAATTGACCTACCTTATTGCAAAGATGCTATTCCAGTAGAATTAATTAATTCTCTGTGCAGGCCAGCTTCCGTTGATGGCAGTTGGCCTAATTTTAACTTGGCAGCCATTTAATTTGTCACGGATATATTCTCGTGAAAACATGATTTTTCGCATAAGCTTGTCAAAATTTTGCTTGGACCTACTTTTCCAAATTTTTGGAAGGTTTCACATTGACTAGGGAACCATGGTGATGAATGGACAATTGTTAGGAGTTAGTAGTAGGTCAAATGACTTGTAAGCTAGAGCAGGAAAGCATGGTGATGGGTGGACAATTGTTATGAGTTAGTAGTAGGTCAGATGACTTGTAAGCTAATTCCTTTGAAATGCATATTTGAAGAGTTGTGGCAGGATGAAGTCCAGACATCTTTACACAAAACTGTAGTGAACATTAAACTGTGAGCATTGGGATTAAGTGCGTGACACTAAAGCAGGCCAGCCGCCACTTAAATGGCATATTTTCTGTACTTTATAGCATAAAAATTAATGCCATTGGTGCCGGCTGCCATGTATTAAATGGCCTGTTTCTGTGCTTTTGCATAGGTCTATAGGCCTAGATAGGCAGCAGCCACATAAATGGCATATTTATGTGCTTTTGCATAAAAATAGCACTATCAAGCAACTGATGTGATAGAATAAAAACCTACCAGTCTTTCAACTATGGGAATACTGATGTGCTACCAATCATCCTTTATTACATATATTGTAAGGTAATGCCCAATCCTTTTATATATATATATATATGCCCAATCCTTTTATATATATATATTGAAACAGTAAGATATGCCTTACAAATCTTAGTTTCACCTTGCCTTCCTGTTTCCTACCCTCAGGCCTTATTTAAAACCTTAATTTTATTGTATTGTGTGTGTACTGCATATATTTACCAAAATCCTGCCCAAATTTATATGTCTAAGGGGGTAGCCGGGGTTTTGTAATAATTAAAATTGTCTTAAATGGTTTTATTTTCAAACCATCGAGTATATTTTATATATATATGCTTGTACAATAAAGTAGGTCACATATTCTCATCTACACACATACTGCAATAATATTTAAAGAATTTTGAAAATAATTGTTGTTTAAAGTTAGTTTGTTTTGAGTCTGTTTATTTTGTGATATTATATTCACTACATTTGTTTGCATTTAATAAAATAATATCACTGATAAATAGATTTCGGACATTAAATTCAAAAGAAAGTTATAAATATAAAATTTTATTTAGTTTTCAAAATCATGCCATTTTTCTTTTTAAATCAGTGAGGGTAAGGAAAAAACAATAGTGGCTAATTTTAACTATGTTGGCACCAGTTTTACTAGTAGATTTTGATAAGATTAAAATAACAGAGTTTACGAGCAGATTTAATTAAAAAAGTGCATTCCTTGTTTTCCAATTCACTTAATAAATTAAGGGATAGATTTTATCACCACAGGGTTAGATTATAATCAGAGAGAGCATATAAATAGGGCTGATTGGTTATTGATTGAGAATTAATTAGTCTGATGCATATTGTGACAGCAAAATTATATTTCTGTAATTCTGAAAACTTGGACATGATAAATATTTTCTGACTACTTGTTTTATTTGCATTATCAGACTGACCAGCTTGTTGGATAGTTAAAACAAGTTTTGAAATCGTTTAACCATAGAATGATGGTGTAAAGGGGCAGTAGGCTGTTTTCCCTCAGGAACCAGTGCCTTGGCCATCCATCATTCACAATCCGATGTCCTGTCACCATACCACCAAGCCCAACTGAACCAGCCAAAAGAATGCTATTCCTGAAATCTATGTACTAACTGCTGCTGCTGAACAACAAATCCAAGAAAATCAAAATCTGCTCAAGAACGCTAGTGCAAAATTGGAAATGCCCATGGACTGATCCGTCAGAATGAGGTAATAAAGTTAACCCGAGATCTCATGAAACTTTCAGGCTATATCTAATAATTTTTTTAATATACTCCATATTTATGTGTTTATTCAATTGTCTTTTAATGCATGCTAAACTTGTGCTTGGGTTGATTTTTTTATGTATCTGGAAATGTTTTATTTAATTCTTTATTGTAATGAAAATATTTAATTAATTTCTTTAGGGTATGCGAGTTACATAGGGAAATTGAATAATGCTTGGTTGCCATATTAACATGCATTTGCCCCCTCCCATCTCTTATATATGTTTAAAAGTATTTCTTACGTATAACAAATTTATTAGAATAAGTATTTATTTCTCTAAGTTTTGTTGAGATTCTGCTGGCTATTAAATATGAAATTTGAGAGAGAGCTATTTCTGTTCTTTAATGAATTGCCATTTTTACTAACTATATTTTAAAATTTAACTGTGTTGCTATTGAATGTGCTTGGGTTCTGAAACCTTACCATTTTCAAAGGTCATCAATGGTTAAATCCATTTCCCCTATTTTACTCCACGGTTCCCAGTACTGTGGTATAATGGCACATGGGAATTATTTTGCATACATCCCCACAGTTATGAAGCTTCTGGGTGTGGGCCAGGCTAAAGCTGTGAGTGGGATAGAGATGCCCTAAATAAAAGGCGTAATGCCTATCCAAAGCCAAGACCATTTCTTCATATTATTTTGTAAAGTTGCGAACTCAGAAACTGCACCCCCTCCTTGGCATTATATCACTGGCACCACTGTACATTTCCCTTAGTAATTATTTTAAATAAATTCTATTATTTTAAATGAATTTTAAGTCCATTCAGCATAGCTCAATCTTATAATTTAGCTAATCACTTCGCGAGCGACTCTCTGTTTCCATTTAAGATTTCAACTTGAAAAAATTTTAGAATATTAAAATTCTGTTAAAGACTTTACGTGACTCACATATGCCTACCGTGGGTATCTCAAAGTCATTCCCCCTTGTTCAATGATTTCAGATGGATAGATTTACAAAATATTATTATTATTTTTTTACAGAAACTTGTTTACATAAGTAGCTATACATAAATTGACCAAATCCAAATTTTCCAGCTTTACATGCAAGAACTAATCAGTTCGTCATCGTTATTTCAAGGTGCAATACCATCTGTGGCAACATCTACATCATTAACCTCCCCCAGGGATATTTAACTTAATTATTTCATTTGACACCGGACATTCAATTAGACAATCATACATTTTTATTTTTACAATTCTTATTTGATACAAACTATATATGTTGCACTATTTTTTTTTTGAAATTATGTTTAGTACAGTAATTAGTGCACATATATTTCTATAATACGACCAGAGCTGACAAAAGTTTACATATATATTGCTTGTGTTGTACTATACTAAAATGAAAATTCTCCAAGTGATTGTCTAAATGCCCGAGCCAAACAAAATACATATAATAATATCTTAAAATATAAATCATGATATTTAAAATATTAAACTACAGGGAGATGGGTAATTAAAAAACTAAATAATATCAGGGGTTTGTGGTTGTTCAAACCGAAGCCTCACGTTGTAAAGCGCAATGGACCTGGAAAAAATACTATGTAACAGTCATGATCCATCTATCTCGCTAACATGCTGCAGAATTTAAACCGTAGACATGGAACTCAACACTAGGAAGGGTTACCTCTCAGAAATCCCAAGTTCAAATCCAAAGTCTAAACTCCACAATGCCCTCTACATGATAACGCATTTGATGCTACTAATAGTATAACTTTATGCCGGTGCCGGTGATCAGGGAGAAAACAAAAGACTCTAAATCTAAAATAGCCCTAGGTTCATTTAACAATAACTTATAGATGTGCCCAAGATAAGTCTAATATGCTATGTAATTTATATTGCACTCCAAATGAATAAAGAAAAGAAATAAATTTAAAGATAATATTTAATAATCAGATGTTAAACAAAATTTTAGCTATAAATTTGATAGCTATATACGAAAGCAAACAATATGGCTGATACCTCATACTTGGGTTATAGTTTAGATAATGTGTCTAAAATACAGTGACATGGTAGGCATATGCGAGTCACATAAAGTCTTTAACAGAATTTTAATATTCTAAAACTATTTAAAGTTGAAATCTTAAATGGAAACAGAGAGTCGCTCGTGAAGTGGTTAGCTAAATTATAAGATCGAGCTATGCTGAATGGACTTAAAATTCATTTAAAATAATAGAATTCATTTAAAATAATTACTAAGGGAAATGTACGGTGGTGCCAGCGATATAATGCCGAGGAAAGGGTGCAGTTTCTGAGTACGCAACTTTACAAAATAATATGAAAAAATGGTCTTGGCTTTGGATAGGCATTTTGCATTTTATTTGGGGCATCTCTCTCCCACTCACAGCTCAAGCCTGGCCCACACCCAGGAGCTTCATAACTGTGGGGACATACATGAAATAATTCCCATGTGCCATTATACCACAGTAGTGGGAACCACGGAGTAAAATAGGGGAAATGGATTTAACCGTTGATGACCTTTGAAAATGATAAGATTTCAGCACCCAAGCACATTTACTAGCAACACAGTTAAATTTTGAAATATACTTAGTAAAAGGGAAATCCATTTAAGAACAGAAATAGCTCTCTCTCAAATTTAAATTTTAATAGCCAGCAGACTCTCAACAAAGCTTAGAGAAATAAACACATTCTAATAAATTTGTTATACATAAGAAATACATTTTAAAATATATATAAGAGATAGGAGGGAGATGCGTGTTTGCGGTTTAATAAACTAAGGTGGCAACCACACATTATTCAATTTCCCTACGTAACTCGCATTTGCCTAAAGAAATTAATTAAATATTTACATTACAATACAGATTTAAATAAAACATTTACAGATATATAAAGAAAATTAACCCAAGCATAAGTTCAGCATGCATTAAAAGACAATTGAATAAATACATAAATATGGAGTATATAAGAAAATGAGCTATAGCCTGAAAGTCTCATGAGATCTCGAGTTAACTTTATTACCTCATTCTTTCAGATCCGTCCGTGGGCATTTCCAATTTTGCATTAAAGTTCTTGAGCAAATTTTGATTTTCCTGGATTTGTTGTTCAGCAGCAGCAGTTAGTACATAGATTTCAGGAGCAACATTCTTTGGGCTGGTTCAGTTGGGCTTGATGGTACAGTGACAGGACATCGGATGGTGAATGACAGATGGCCAAGGCACTGGTTCCTGAGGGAAAACAGCCTACTGCCCCTTTACCCCATCATTCTAAGGTTAAACGATTTCAAAACTTGTTTTAACTATTCAACAAGCCGGTCAGTCTGATAATGCAAATAAAACAAGTAATCTGAAAATTTTTATAATGTCCAAGTTTTCAGAATTACAGAAATATAATTTTGCTGTCACAATATGCATCACACTAATTAATAATCAATAACCAATCAGCCCTATTTATATGCTCTCTCTGATTATAATCTAACCCTGTGGTGGTAAAATCCATTCCTTAATTTATTAATTAATTGGAAAACAAGGAATGCACTTTTTTAATTAAATCTGTTTGTAAACTCTGTTATTTAATCTTATCAAAATCTACTAGTAAAACTGGCACCAACATAGTTAAAATTAGCCACTATTGTTCTTTCCTTACCCTCACTGATTTAAAAAGAAAATGGCATGATTTTGAAAAACTAAATAAAATTTTTATATTTATAACTTTCTTTTGAATTTAATGTCCGAAATCTATTTATCAGTGATATTATTTTATTAAATGCAAACACATATAGTGAATATAATATCACAAAATAAACAGACTCAAAACTAACGAACTTTAAAGAACAATTATTTTCAAAATTCTTTTAAATATTATCGCAGTATGTGTGTAGATGAGAATATGTGATCTACTTTAATGTACAAGCATATATACATAAAATATACTCGAAAGTTGGAAAATAAAATCGTTTAAGACAATTTTAATTATTATAACTCCCCTCCCCAGGCACCTCATTAGATGTATAAATTTAGGTGGGATTTTGGTAAATATACACAGTACACACACAATATAATAAAATTAGGGTTTTAAATAAGGCATGAGGGTAGAAAACAGGAAGGCAAGGTGAAACTAAGATTGGTAAGGCATATCTTACTGTTTCAATATATATATATATTGTACCGGGTCAAACCGCTGAAACCACTTACTTACACGTATATAAGTTTTGGCTGGTTTCAAACTTCTCCATAATACATTTACAATTTGTTTACTTATAAATGTTACGTGAATGAACCAGCACATTCGAGCAAAATGGGAGATATTATTGATAGCTTTAACTATCAACAATGGCCCACTTTGACTGCTAGATTTAAACCCCTACTATCCAAACACTTTATTTGTTTCGGAGTAAACTCTGGGTACCAGCTATCTATTCAGAAGAATAAACAATGTATTTGGTCAGTAGGTTCATAATCCAGTGCTCGAAACCATCCCATAAACTAGCCCAGTCTAATTTTAATCAGTAATAAAATATAGAAAAAGAATTGATAAAAAAAAATTGACCGATGAATAAAGTTTAATTTTAAAGACAATTTATTAACTAACACGAATTATAAACATTTTTATAAATCTATAAGTAACACACATATTTTAAATTAACATACTATGATATATTTTATGAAAGAGCAGAAATGATCTTTGACATTTAAATTATCTAACATTCTCAAACACGCACATCAATAGTTCATTTTATGCATGCTTATAGAGTTTATATAATTTGAATCTTGAATTTTTATGAATTACAGCAATGGCTACTACATATAAATGAGAATAATAAAATGTTTTACCTAGGATTTTTGGAACGTGGATATTTCTTGTTGTTAGCTGCTTTTGATGGAGTATATCTAATAAAGGATATCTAACCAGTTAGATTTGATGCTAATCTGTTGGTTTTATTCTTGGAGACAGTGGAATATTGATGGAGGATTTCTGAGTTGTTTTGCAGACATTATTTCACAGGCAGGTTTTGATGATCTTGTTGGACTAAAAAGGCTGAAGCACGAGCGTATATTTCCAAAAGCTGCTCAGCAATGCATTTTTGTTTCTGGATACATAATAGAAATGCAGTTATCTGAATGGAAACAAGACTATCACTGCAAACTAGAGTGAAAAAACTGACTCAATTAATTGTCCGATAAAAAAAAGTCTATTTATACCTGCGATGTGTTGTCTGTGTAATATCCTCTGGCAAATATCTGTTGTCGAATTCCATTGGTAATTAATCCTATGACAACATGTTTTTGATGATTGTTTAATTAGTAGTAGCTTTCATAAACATATTGTTTTTTTATATCTTTAATTAGTAGCCCACCGCTGGTATGGTTTCTTTAAATCTTTATTTAACTTGATAGCCAACGCTGTGTTTTCCAAATATAATTTCTTGTTTAACTTTCATTTACATATATTTTTTTTAATATTATTCTAACATGCATACATTTATTTACATTCGCACGCACATATATAATTTATTATAGTAAGCTTGAATCAAAAGAGATTTATATTTTTTTTAAATTTTAAATTACTTATTTTTACGAATACTAATTTAGAAAAACTTTACTTTCTTTTATAACACTTTTAGTTTGACTTTAAGAAAACTCCCTTCCCACTTTTAATCTTTTATTTCAAACTCTTTTACGAAAGATTTTTTTTTTTATTTTAATAATTTTTTTAGACAAAATTATTTTATATACATGTGCCAAATTGGCCTTGGCACAATATATATATATTCTAACATGCTGTTTGTACCTCTCCACTTCTGGGCAATATCTTATATTAAATAAAACAGGTTCTAGCTCAGTTAATGATTAGGTTTGGTTCGATGCAAATAATTAATAAATAAAGTATCCTGCATTAAAATTAAATGTTCCATTAGCTCAAATTCAAAATGAGAATAAGGTTCAGTTTATAAAATAAATCAAATAAATATTTAATATTTCATGAGACTTGGAAGTGAAAATACAGGTGACAAGAAAGATTACATTGAGCCAATATCCCATAGGATACTACCTCAATGGCATAAAAACACTATCCCCCTTTATTACTATCTCAAATAAATAACTTATAGTATTCTTATGACTTTAATAAATCCTACTCATTAAGATTAAACTAATAATTAAATCTTAATCTCTTATTCATCATAATTTAGCTCAATAAAATCTCAGGTTCATAAAATTCTAAGTTAATTTTAAAAGTCACTGTAGTAAAAAATGAGAAGGAATTTTATGTCATACTCTACTACACTTAACTACTACTAATAAATAATAATAATAATAATAATAATAATAATAATAATAATAATAATAATAATAATAATAATAATAATAATAATAATAATAATAATAATAATAATAATAATAATAATAATAATAATAATAATAATAATAATCTTTATTGTATGAACTAATTCTGTACATCTCTTTCTTCACTATAATTTTATTTCTGTAATAAAATAATATAATACTATAATATAATCTTTTATCTTCATATAATAATGTAAGAAAAATATGTGTGGTAGCATTTATAATCTGACAAATAAAAGTGTGTGACAATGGATAGCATATAATTCAATGTACTCTTTAATAATCAATTTATGACCATAAGATAATGTAAAATATGATTACTTAATTAAATGAATACCAAGAAAATATTCAAATTCTTAAAATAATTCTTTATTTATCTTTGTGCAAAAATTATGTTTGATTTAGTGACTCTGTGTTATAGATGCAAGGTGATGATGATGGGAAAAATAAATAATCAGACACAAACTTTTGAATAAACAAATTTAACAAAGTTTTATTATTAACAATAAAAATAAATAAACAATCTATTTACAGTATTTACATCGGATATCCTTAATTTACACCGTTCGACATTTTTTTATTACTTAGTTATTAAACAATCTAGAATTTATTTAAGTCTTCATTTCTGACTTACAATAATAACAATAAAATAATATCATTTTATCCATCTTTTAAAATCAATCCTATGATAAAATTATCTTTTATTACCTATTTTAAAATATATCATCTTTAATTATTATTTAAGCTATGCTTCTTTTAGAACATCCATAGAAACATAGTACGGAAAAACAAAATAAGAATACTAATTGTGAGTATGGATCTTTTTTAAAAATAAACAATTCCATTTTACAATGTTAAAAAAATATTATATATCTACTATTAATTTATTATTAAATTGTGTGGATATTATTGTTCACTGCATTGTGATCATCAAACATAATATATCCCACTTGATATCACTGTAATACTATATAATTGTAACTATTGATACATTCCTTATTATTTACTAAATATAAAATTATACCTATGCTTATTGTTTATATCGTTTTACTTTATAAACATTGTATTTTAAAAATATGCAATACTTATGTTCAAACAAATTAAAGCATTTAAAAGTTATTTAACATTTTAAAGAACAACTTTGTTTTATATATTTTATTCTCAAAATTTTATTTTACTTCCAAAATTAAAATCTAAAAACATATTTTATGATTCTTTTCCTTTTAGGATCCATTGGATTTTCAATTCCAATTTATACAAATTCTACTTCTTCTAAGTAAATGAACTCATCTCATTCAAACGATAGCATATCTTAAACTCTAAATTATCTATTATTTCTTTTCAAATATATCATACTGTATGATGCAGTTACATTAAAATCTAGATAGTGAAACAGATGTATAGGATTTAAGGAAGAAAACTAGAGTATAACTCATAACATATATCAAAATATCATGGCACAGTGTATCAATAAGAAATAGAGGCATGACCTTTTCCTGTCTAATGCCCTCCAATACATCAGTGATGTTAAAGCTATTCCTTCAGCTTTATTGAAACATCAATATTTAAAAAATATAGACACTGTCCAAAATAAATATATATCAGTTACAGGGCACTGTTAGCTGTACTGTATATCTGCACAAAGACTATAAAATATTATTCATATTCCCTCATCACAACCTATTAGAACATCATCTTTGTTTCCTGTTCACCATAGTACTACCAAGCCACTATCTTATCATTATTTCCTAAAGATTTATCACATCTTACATCGACAAAAATAACTATCTTGCATATTCAAAACAATAAATAAAATTCATTTATAATTATAGCGATCTCACTGATCCACAAGAAAAGTTTGCTTACTTCCTTATTCTATGTTCTAAAACATATACAAACTTATAACATGAATCCTTGGAACATCCAATATTATGAAAGTTTTAAAAAAAAAAATCACACAAATATTTATTATCATATTGGGTTATATTACTAGTATAAAATCATAGTATGCATATTCCCAAATAAATCCTGATCTCATAATGTTTAAAATGTACAAAAAGCGTTTACACATAATTAAAACATTTATACTTCATTCATTATTATTCATAGGCAATCTAAAAAGAAAACAAAATATACATCATAAAATTATCAATATTCATTAACTATTACCAAGTGACATTATCTGGTCATCACTTTTTGCAGTCTTCTTTCCATCCACTAGATATAGCATTGCATACATAAAAAATATATACATCCATACCTTTATTCAAAATGTTCTTATTTAAATTATTAAATTATTATATTATAGAATTTTAATGTTATCAATAGATTAATGTTCATGTTCCTAATCTTATAAAACAGAAAATTTACACTTTAACTAAGTTAATAAATAAAAAAAAATCAAGACTATAATTACGTTATTAAATAAAAAAAAAATCAAGACTATAATTATGTATATCTTCAATTAACTCTTCAATTGACTAAGGTTCTTGATAAAGTTCAATAAAAATGTTTATTTATTTTCTCGAGAGTTTTTTTTTTTTTAAAAAAAATGTTCTCCTCGAAAGTGCTTTGCTACACCTCCTCCATTGCTATAATGATGAATAAGACAATATATTTCCGGTAGTAAGACCCATCTGAATTTCTGATATACACAATATCAGGTTAAAAAAATGAATAAATAAAGATATTACAACATCTTGAAATCTAAAAATTAAATAAAATAATCATCAATCTATTCTGGAATAGTTAATACAATAATAGTTTATAACTTCTATAGTCCAGAATGATGATTATTGAAATCATAATACTAAAAATAATCCTGTGAAGCTTCCTAGAATATTCCATATTGGCGTAGTAATGCATTATATTCTGTTTGGCTTAGCTTGATCTATCCGGATAAATTATTTGCACAATATTTATTTCCATAACTTCATCCTTTTATTTATTAACATATTCATTTCTTTATAGGTTTCTTCTTTAGTAGATTTATTGTTTTTTTTACCACTTATTCAGAGGTTTTTCTTGTCTCAAATTATTAGCTTTTTAAACAGTTTTATATACATGTATTAACCCTTTATATGCCTCAGGTTTTCAATAACATACACTTTTCTAAAATATTTTTCATGAGACTTTTCTTAAAATAATTTCTTGTAGAATTTTTTAATGTTTCATTCACAAAGGATATAACATTTACTTCTATAAATTTATCATAAAGTATACTTGTCTTATTGCTTCTTAATTTTGGACAAGCTTATCTTACTATATAAAATAATGCTTTTTTTTTTTTACTTTTAATTGGTGAAAAGTTTTTCTAATAAGTTTCTTGTACAATGTCCATAGAATTAATTTATTCATTTTAATAGTCCTCTTGTTCAATATTATTGAAATTACATCAATAAATATTATATGCATTCTTAAAGTATTATAAATTGAATACATTTTACTTATTGGTATATCCATTTTATTATCACGAAGTTATATATTAGATTTTTAACAAAATACTCCTGGTAAGAAAACTTTTAAATTTAGCAACACATATTAAATGAAGTTATTAAAATATTTTTAGTTTACACTCCCTTTTTGCAAAATACTTTTTAAAATAATACCTATTAGCTTTTGCAAATAAAATTATAAGAGAGCACTAAAATTGACTAAAATAATAAAATTAAAATTACAATCACCTTGATAGCTTCTGATATGATTCAGCTACCTTAATACATTATTAATCACCCACTGATAAATCAACTACAATGGTATTTATACCCTGCAAGAATACCTTATCCTATTGGTTAATTCTTACTTTTAATTTGATATCAAATTTGCATAATGTTGCTAACTTATACAATTAAATTTCAAAATAAAAAAATGACGTATTAATACCTTAAATATTATTTAAAAATATTAACTTTTAAATCAATTATTACTTTACTAAATTAATTAAATATCTTTAAAATAACTTTTAAAACAATATTTAATGAATTTATCCCACTGTTAATATTTAATTTATCTATTTTTATTTTAACAAAATATTTAACTTTTTTATTAACTGTATTCGTCTTTATTACATCATTTAAACATTTATAACGATAGTTAACTTAATATTTAATATTAGCTCTTATGATAGGTAATAATTATATCCAATTCTATAATATAATTTAAAATATTTTGAACTTTACTAATAAATACTAGCAAGCCTGTGTGTGAATATCCCTATATTACGTAAGTCACATGATTAATATAACCAATATAACCTAGACAGATTCTGATTTTTTCTGTCTGGGAATAATAAATTGCTACACTTATTGTATTAAATAAAATAATACAATTATAAAATTTGGAAGAATAATTTAGAAAATATAAAATTAAATACAACTTTCACTACCATAAAACTTACTTTTAAAATGTACAATATTAATTATGATTATTATAATATAATTTATAAAAATAAATACAACATTTATTTATCTATAAGTTTTAAACTATCAAAATTTAATTTTTAAACATACTTTTAAATATTTATAGCTGAGTTATTTATTATGGCCAGCTTTTGCAACCATATGTAATAATATTTTTAGCTTTATTTAACTATTTTAAAGTTATTCATTATAGTTTTATGCATTGCGTATTTCATTTAGCTTTAAATTGTACTTTTAGATATTATTAATGTCATATAATTAACACATCAAGAGAACTTATTCCAAAATTTAAATTTTTTAATAATTTACTGTAATGAGCCAATTCTGACCTATAGAAAAGGGCACAATATATATATGTGTGTGTGTGTGTAATGCAATCTTGCTAAATCAATTGTCACAGGATCTTTGTGCCTCTTCATGTCATCAAATGGTAATAAAGTCTAACCATTGGTATGCCTAGTGTCCAAACAAGTGTGGAATGATTAAAAAAAAGTTCTCATGGATTTGGGTAAAAATTGTTACAAAATCAGGAACTTTATGAGTTCGACTTCATCGTGGGAATTGTTCTAAGTAGTTGGAGTTTGGAATCATTCAACATGTGCCAAAGACATTGGTACCATTCTTATAAATTTTAATCCTTTATTTTCGAAGTAGTCTAAGTTCTCACCTTTTATTTGCAAAGTAGTCTAAGTTCTCATTGAATTTTGATAGTTGTGAATATTTTGTATTTATATTTTTGTGTATACTGAGAGTTGAGTTATGATTTTTCTTGCCTTTCTACTCATTTTCAGAATATACATATATTTCTTTTATAATCTTAAAATTTTAAGAACCCGTTATGCTTAAATTTTGATAGAGGGAGAAAAATGTATAAATACACAACTCAAGGTATACATATATAATTATAGTTTGTAAATAAAATCTTATCATAATTGGGTGCATTAGACTTGACATCTGGACACTGACTTAAAGGACAAAGGTAAGATTTTTAAACATTTATATTTAATTAGCATTTAGTATATAAAGTTAAATATTACTTTTACTTACTAATGATTAATTACATATGAGTAATTTTTTTGTTTGTATGATTAACCATCTTATGAATGACCTCTATCTATAGAACATAAATTAGTGATCCATAGACATAAATTTAATACACATCCAAATGACACAATTAATTAAACATAAAACACCTAATAATATAGGTTGATTCTCAGGATAATAGTTACATCATTTTATATGGTCATGCATTGTAATTTTTTTAAAATTTTTTTAAATTGATTTAACTTACTTCTAGTTATATTGTAGTAAAGATACATATCCAAGCTTGATGATATTCATGTTTATATTTTCATTAATTTGTAATTGTTATAAATTTGGAACCCATATTTTGTTAATAAATATTTGTTGTTTAAAGTTAGGAAATTTTGTTTCTCTGGTCTCTAGATTGTCAAGCATCATTCATACTCCACTCACCAAGATATCTATTGTACATGTTCACATATCTTTTATATGTTCATGATATTGGTATATGAAGACCTAAGAATATATTCAATAGTAGAGAAGCCATTAAGAACCTATATAGAGGTCGTATTATTGCCACCCTGTTTAAATCCATCCTTGATAAAGGCAAATTTTTTCACTGAGTTACTCCGAGATCTAATAGAACCTGTAAGTTGGGGGAGCTCTGGGTATACCATCTTAAATTGTATTTGGACCAAATTATAAAATTTAGCTCATCTTTTGTAGATAAGCTCAAATATTGGTCAGGTATAGTGTAGAACTTCTCCCATATTCTTGAGTAACAATATTCCATTTTTCTCACCATTTCATTTTGATCCGTTGAGTGTCCAACTGAAAATCGTGCCAGT
The DNA here is from genome assembly GCA_028023455.1 of Epiperipatus broadwayi. NCBI lineage: Eukaryota > Metazoa > Onychophora > Udeonychophora > Euonychophora > Peripatidae > Epiperipatus > Epiperipatus broadwayi. Next base: position 1,253,835 of record JAQFVV010006220.1, on the reverse strand, counting down.
CGATGGTCTGTTACATTTTTAGTTCACAATGTGGTAGGCATGACTACTTAGGTTCACCACATGTGAATAGTTGTGTCCATTACATTTAGTAAACAACATGTTGACCTTGAAAGAATTAAGCCTCTCATATTTTATCATATATTTTTAGTGTGAAACAAATTGAATTTATGAGAAATTGTCCATAATTTTAGTATAATCTGATACATCATATCTCAGCTAGTCATGTAACAGACTATATGTTATATTACCTTATGGATTAAATGGTGTGGAAACCTAATGGTATATTTAACTTAAGTTAATCAATAATAAAGTCCAAATATCTCTGAGTGAAACATAACACATAAAATTAGTGGTGAATGTGAATTGACAGAGACCATAGACCATAGCTAAATAGATGATCAAGAATTTAATAAGAGTAGATTAGTGAGGCAAATAAAAGGCATAATATATAAAGGAGGCATTGATACGAATGAGATATAAAATACCTAAGATAACCAAAATATTCACATGAGATGACACAAGTTGGTAGGAGATCCTATAGCATGTTATAAGTATTGTATAATATAACAGTCAGGGTGTATTGGAAGCTATTAGTCTTACCATATCTGCCATACAGGGTGCCACCAGGCTATTTGAACCTGAAAAATTTATATAGTAGGCAGATATGTGCTGTTAAGGTCTAACTTTTACATATATATTTTATTCCAACCGTCAGCCCTAGTCACTAGCTTGCAGAGCAGCAGAGATAATATAAAATATAAATTCTTATTAAAATATATTTTTAATATTAAAAAAATATTTAAAAATAAAATAAAATAAGTGACTTCCAGTAATAACACACAAAAAACATTTATTAACGCACATATATAAATATTTAAAATTGAGGAATAAAATTTATCTTGTTTATATTTTAATATTAATTTCTAAATCTAAATTATTATTTTAAACAGTCTGCACAGATGAATTTAATAATATTTTATTAGAGTCTCGAGTATGAATAAACTACACAGATTGCATTTGAAAAGAAAATATTCTATCCCTTATTCAACCTTAGGCCAAAAGTTCGCAGTCAAACCAACACCAATCTTTCTGATATATCGATGTATTCAATGCAGCATGAATACGATGGCACAATACCATACTGTCAGAAATGCTTATCTGTACAGCATGGTTATAAAAGACATTGACTCTCATCCAGTACAGGAATGGTACATCTGTCTGGTGAGAAGAACAATAAAAAATCTCACGGATGCTACATTTACTAATTACACCAATATATCCAATCGACTAACCCAATTTAACTACGAAACAAATAACCTAAGATTAACCCTCTCTTATACTAACAAACTTAATGAATCTATATAGCCATCCACACCCAGCTTAAATTTAAATATAGTCAAAAAATTTAATTAACACATAACAAAAACAAAAAAAAAAAGGAAATGGAAATGATTAATTGAACATATGCAGAGAAAAAATATTAATAACTGATTTTGAATTCTTTAGGTCAGATGAGAGTTCTTATTTTCAATTACTCATTGCAAATTTAAAAATAAGCAAAAAGAGTTTATACTTTCCAGATTCTGCAGATTTAGAGGTCCATCTTCATAATCACTTAGTAGACTGTTATTTATCCTTTTTAAAAAAAATGAAGCCACTATTTGCCATTCCTTTTGGTCCATAACTGTCATAGGGAGGCCTCAGCTGGTTGTCAAGAAATTAAATCTATTGCAGACTCCAACATTGTGAAATCTGCAATACAGCTACAGTTCATATATAGCTTAATAGTCAGCATCTCAGACAACAACAACTTTTAATAATAATATTTTGGCTTTTATATTTTTATTAGCCTCTTATCACCAAATTTTCAGATTCAACGAGCAAGATGTCACTAAACCTAGAATCTCTTTTTTGGTTTGTGCTATGGCTTGGTGCTTCCATTGGTCAAGCTAATTCTTTTTATTCTCTTATCTGACCTTTTAAATTATTTTAAAGTGCCCCAAGGGCTAGTTTGCTTTAAAACAATCATTTAATTAAAAAAACCCAATCATTTCCATTGTCTAAGATTAAACATGATAGAAATCATTTATTTCTATTTTAAAAAATATCAATCTTTACTTTTTTTTTTTACCAAAAAAATACTTTCAAATACTTTTATTTCTATTTTAAAAAGAAAAAATACTTTTAAAGTTTTTCATCTGGGCGAATATATATGTTAAACAACTTTTAATTTTCAGTTTTTAAGTTAAAGTTTTTTCTTTTTAATAAATCAATTTTTATTTACGATCTTTTTATTTTATTTTTAAATTAATGTAATGGCATATTGTATACTGTTACAATAGAAAAGAAATAACTTTGCATTCATAAAATAAATATTCCCAAGGAAAAATATTATTTTATTTTATATGCTACTTAGAAGTGGGAAATATTTAGTGAGTATGGATAAAGAGTCAAATGTAAAGCTATAGGATGTTAGTGGCAATGAAGTTGAGGGTGATCCTGATGTGGGACAAGAAGAGTCAGTAGACGATGTATGTGTACCTGATGGTCTATGGTTGGAAGTGAGTATTCTTTGGCAATGCAAGAGGAAAGGCAAATGACATCTCCAATTTAAGAAGACTCTAATGAACAGTCCACTCAATCACCTAGAATTGGACTAGCACAAGCTACAGAAGATAAAGTAGCAATGATGCAGATTCTCCAAATGATATTAGATTGTATGGATAGCATGAGTGGTCAGATAGGGGCAGTCAATGCTGAGATGAATAGTGTGAGTGGTCAGATAGGTGCAATCAAGGCTGAGATAAATAGCATGAGCAGTCAGATAGGTGCAGTCAAGGCTGAGATGGATAGCATGAGTGATCATATGGATAACATGATAACCATCACTGATATTGACAGAATAGAAACTAAATTGAAGGAAAACATATGTTGTTTAAAAATAGATCTGAAGAAAGATATTGAAAAACTCGATGAGAAGATTGAAAAGAGAATTAGTGGCATTGAAATGAAATTGTCTGCAGACATGGAGCGGTTGTCTTCAGAGATGGATAAAATGGAGAACAGTAATATGGAATTGAATCAAGATGTGGAAGAGATGAGAAGAGAGATGGATGTAAGGAGCACACAGTGTCAAGAGTGATTCACTGGGTTTATGGAAAGATAACTACCCAAATTGATAATAAACTTAAGGAGGTACACCAAGCCCAGGAATCCACAAATGAAGAGGTGAGACAGGGTCAAGAGAAGCACAAAGAAGAAATGCATGAAGAATTAGAAGTCATACAGATTAAGTTAAACAACCTCCACATCAAACAAAGTGCAGAAAATGAGGCAGATGTAGAAATGATGCAAGCCATGAAATGATTTGCACCAGCTTAGGGACAAGATAACTTCAATTGAAACAGATGCTGTGTTATGAAAAACTACTCTAGAAAAACTTCTGGGGAAAATCACTTAAACACAGAATCGAATTGACAGTTTAGATGTGGCCACAAAGCAAGAGTTATCGAGAGACAAGTCTCAGCTCAACACAAAGACACCAACTCATGTAAAACCACAGCTAAAAGGAGAGGATCCAAAAGAACTGAGAAGATTGCAACTATGACAAGATACATTTGAGAGTGGTCTTTAGAGATTTTCAGAAAGCAAATGACACATACAAAGAAATCACTCTCCAATCTCATATGATGACCAAAAGCAAAACATTGCCTCAATGAATTCCATCCAGGCAAACACACCCAGACAATCATCTAGCTGATGCAGACCATCCCAGGGTGAATCCACAAATAGGTACACAGGAAATGAACAAGACCAATATAACCACAACATAGATAAATTCCATTACCCAATTTGTGAAGCTGAAAGTTTTCAAAGGTTTCATTAATGAAGTTCCAATTGAAAATTTGTGAAGTTTAAAACTTTATTTCACCATAAATAGAAGTTTATCTGAAGGTGAGAAAGTAATAATCACTTAAAATCACCTCCAAGGAAATGCTTTAATGTGGTGGGAATCATTATTCCAAATCCCATCCGCATTTGACGACTACCAGACTCTATTGATTCACAATTTTTGGAACAGGGATAGACAGAAAGCCATTCTATATCAAATTTCCAGGAAAAATATAGGTCTGCACCTGGGGGAACACTGACTAAGGTTTTTCAGATGACAGGTTACCAAGCTACATCCTTTAAACGTATATTGCTTTAATGAAACAGAAGTCATCTGCATTGTTAAAAGAAATTTACCTTTGCAAATAGAAAAATCACTGATGTACACAAGCACCAAGAATATTGAACAGGTTGCTGAATTGTTAAGCAGTATCAATACTAATTTATCCATCAAGACACCAGAGAAGAAAAAGGAGACAAGTGTTAATGCTCTATTTTATCATAAGAGAAAGAATAATAATGATCTTAAATCTCGGAAAGGGAAAGCCCATCAAATCAATGCACCAAATGTGTGGTCATCCAAGACAATAATGGCAAGTCATTGACTAGTTTCCCAGTGGCCCAAATGGTTCACCAAAAACAGGATGCAGTAACCATGCATCCAACAGCAAACATATCCTAAACTAGAAAGGTGCTTGAGGGTTAGTTCCTCACCTCAAGAAACCAAAAATACACCAAGGAACAAGAGACTAATAATAGTGGAGAAATCACCATTATGATGTGTCTGTGGGAAGACAAAGCACCCAACTTTGCTTTACAGAGCCTTGATAGAGACTTTGTTTGAGGGTTTGCCAGTTAAAGCTTTGTTAGACTCTGGTAGCCAGATTTCTGTCATTTCAGACCAACTGTATCAGGAGGTTCTGAATAACCCCCCCCCCCAAGTTAAAATCTTATTCTTGAAATCTGAACAGGTTACCATGGCTAATAATAGGAAGGCAAAGCTAGCACAGAAGCAAATTTGGATTGAAGTAAAATTTGGCCAGACAATCCTCTATCATGTGTTCCTGATATTAAATGGGTTAATCCATGATGTCATACTAGGACAGACTTCGTACACTTACACTCTTGTATTTTTGATTTCTCTGATAAAACAACCAACCTATTCCTTCTTTATTTGTAAAACACCACTTAGAAATGAAAATTTAGATAGCTTGCCAACAGTTAATTGATAAAGCTAATGTTAGGAATAAAAATAAGAAGAAAAGTAAACATCATTTTGAGATCAGAGATAAGATTTTTGTGAGAACACATTGCTCAAGTAAACCGACAGATCACATTTATCATAAATTTTGTCAACAATATGCTGGACCATATACTATTGAGAAACAAGCTGGCCCAAATGCATTTTGGTTGAACATTGAGAGAGAACTAAAAGGAAGTTATAATGCATGGATATTGAAGCTGTACATTGATTATCAAGAAGATACGACAAATGTAGGAGCTCATATATCCATAAATGTATGAATGTGACCAATATAGATAAAATTGGAGTTTAAAAATATATATGTATATTGTAATAAGAGAAAGGAGGCATTATACACAGATATTAGATAGAGTAAGTAGATATGATGAGGGTACACTCAAGTTAATGTGGAGACATTCACTGGATATCTTAAAACTAGCTGAGATGTGGGAGTTGATCCATACAATGGGGTGGGCCCCCACATTTTGTTTAGTTCCTGTAGAAATCCAATAAGATTCTAAGAAACAGGATAAAGGCTGACAAACACAAATACATGGCTTCAATCAAATTCAGGTTATGCAACCATCATAAGGTCAGAAGGGTAACTGCAGTTCAATTCCAAGAAGAAAGAGATAAGGACAGAAATCTCACAAAAATGAGTCATAAATAATATATAGAAATGGATATAATGAGTAATTAAAAAATAAATTAGTAAGCATTAGAACTCTCCCATATTTAAAAAAAAAAAAATGATCCAGCACAATAACCATCCAAACCTTTGTTGATATGCTAAAATTTGACAATAGTATAAATTTTAACCCTCTAAGTAGGGGGAAATGTAAGATGATGCCCAATCCTTATATAAAAAATTAACTGATGTTTTGGAATGACAAGCTAAGATTATGAAGATTAGATAGGCAGCCAACCTTTAAAACACTGAATAATTTTTAGGATATCTTGAGACATATACATATGACTGACCATGCCTTTAGAAAGGAATGAATTTATTTGTTGTTTTGTTAAAATAAATGTGAAATAGAATATTTACAAATACACATTTATACATTGTAGATTTAATAGTTTTAATCATGATGTGACAGAAGTAATAATAATCTGACATCCAGTCATATTAGCAAACAAGTTTTTTTTTTTTAAAAAAAAAGAGTAAAAAAAAGAGTATAAGTTTGTTGATTTTGACAGTGAAAATGCTAAACAACAGTTAGTTTTTGAAAGAAATGGAAACCAGCAGAAAGTAAAGTTTTAAAATAAGAACATTATTTTTTTCTATTATACTAGTTATCATGATTCTACTTTATTTACTTTAAAAACCCATTTAATAACTTGAATTGCATTTTATCTATGGATTCGGTAAAATGCAGAAATATTTTAAAAAGAAAAGATATTCTTTATTTAAGTTTTATGAATTTTCGTTTGAATAAATTCTGAAAAATTTACATTTTGGTTATCAACTGCAAAGGTCACACAATCATTATAAAATGCTTAAAAAAAAACAAAAAACAAAAGCAGACTAATTAAAATATGAAATAGAATTTTAAAATACTAGATTGCATTTTTTTGAAGTAAGATTTATTGTAACCCATCTTATGTAACCCACCTTATATATATATACAAGCTGCATATGAGAGCATTTCTATAATATTATAATGTGAATTTTGAAAAAAAAACTATTTATAATTATTTATTTGGATATATATAATATAATAATGTAATCTTGCTAAATCAATTGTCACAGGATCTTTGTGTCATCAAATGATGATAAAGTCTAACCATTGGAATGCCTAGTGTCCAAACAAGCATGGAATGATTTAAAAGAAAGTTTTCATGGATTTGGGTAAAAAATTGTTATAAAATTAGGAACTTTATGAGTTCGACTTTGTCATGGGAATTGTTGTAAGTAGCTGGAGTTTGAAATCATTCAACATGCATGAATAAAAAAAAGATACCATCTGCCAAAGACACTGGTGCCACTCTTGCAAATTTTAACCCTTTATTTTCAAAGAAGTCTAAGTTTTCATTGAATTTTGATACTTGTAAATATTTTGTATTTGTATTTTTGTGTATACTGAGAGTTGAGTTATGATTTTTCTCAGCTTTCTACTCATTTGCAGAATATATATATATTTTTCTTTTACAATCTTAAAATTTAAAGAACTCATTATGCTTAAATTTTGATAGAGGGAGAAAAAATATAAATACACAACTCAAGGTATACATATATAATTTATATATGTTTGTAAATAAAATCTTATCATAATTGGGTGCAATAGACTTGACATCTGGACACTGACTTAAAGGACAAAGGTAAGATTTGTAAACATCTACATTTAATTAGGCATTTAGTATATATAGTTAAATATTAATTTTACCTACTAATGATTAATTACATATGAGTAAGTTCCCTGTTCATATATTTAACTGTCTTATGAATGACCTCTATCTATAGAACATAAATTAGCGATCCATAGACATAAGTTTAATACACATCCAAATGACACAATTAATTAAACATTAAACACCTGATAATATAGGTTGATTCTCAGGATAATAGTTACATTATTCTATATGTTTTTGCATTGTAATTTTTTTTAAAATTGATATGCTTAATATTTAACTTACTTCTAGTTGTATTATAGTAAAGATACATATCCAAACTTGATGATATTTATGTTTATATTTTCATTAACATATAATTGTTATAAATTTGGAACCCATAATTTTTTAATAAATATTTGTTGTTTAAAGTTAGGAAATTTTGTTTCTCTGGTCTCTAGATTGCCAAGCATCATTCATACTCCACTCACCAAGATATCTATTGTACATGTTCACATATCTTTTATATGTTCATAATATTGGTATGTGAAAACTTAAAAATATATTCAATAGTAGAAAAGCCATTAGGGACCTATATAGAGGTCATATTATTGCCATCCTGTTTAAATCCATCCTTGAGGACAGTTAAAGGCAAATTTCTTCACTGAGTTTGAACTCTGAGATGTCATAAGACACGTAAGTTGGGGGAGCTTTGGGTATACCATTTTAAATTGTATTTTGACCAAATTTTAAAATTTAGCTCAACTTTTGTAGACAAGCTCAAATATTGGTCAGGTATAGTGTAGAACTTCTCCCATATTCTTGAGCAACAATATTCCATTTTTTCACTGTTTCATTTTGGTCCATTGAGTGTCTGATTGGAAATTGTGCCATACAGTGGCTCATTTCAATATAATATCAGTTAGTTCCCAATATGTCAAAATTCATTTTTTTTTTCATTAGATTGTGTATTGTAGGTGTGTTTGTTCATGTTTTGCTTTTCTGTTGATGACCAATCTTGTGCATCCTCGTAATCTAATTCAAATTCTTCATCAGTTGTTTCTATTGTTTGGTATTGCTTTTCATATAATCTAATTCAAATTCTTCATCAGTTGTTTCTATCGTTTGGTATTGCTTTTCATAGTTGCTTGTGCTTGATTCTTTTATTTTAACTTTTTTGGCCCATCTGGTTTTTTGGCAGTTGTCCTGGTCTTCATTTTTGGTCTATGTTTGGTTCTATAATTTGTAGCAAGTTTGATTCAATTAATTGTGTTATTTCAGTGGCTGTGTTATTTTTTAATTCTTAGTGTTTGTGATGATTTTGGTTTAGTGTTGTCAGAGTTTTCATTAGTTGAGGATTGTTTTTTCCCAGTTGCATATTCACTCTCAACCTTTTCTTTGCCTTGGTCAATAATATGGCTTTCATGTATTAGTGCAGACTCTTCTATTTTTTAGCTATTGTTTCAAGTTTATTTGGTTTTTGATCTCTACTTGTTTTTCTAACTGATAAGTCTATGTGCTCTTCATCTGGAGTATTATCCATGTTCTTTTTGCTCTGAGGATAGTGTCGGGTTGGGTTTTTTGGGTTCCGTTTTCTTTTTTATCAAGTGATGTTCCCATTTGCATTAAGATTTTTGCCTTTTAATATTGTCTTGTGTTTGGTTGATATTGCACTGTGCTTGATTGTTTTTTTATGCTTTTTGGTTCTTGATGCTGCACTGTTCTTGATCGATTTTTGATATTTTTCCTAGCATCACAGTCAATTGCTAGGGGTCCACAATAGGGGTCCACATTATCTGCATGTGAAACATTATGGTCTTAGTCCTTTTATGTAAATAATTAACATGGCATCTTGATCGACTATTTGAGTGGGTGTACCTTCTTGGTATACAGATTCATTTATCTTGCTTTTAAAATGGAAACTATTACTATATATCAAGGTAAGAGAGTCATTTAGGTATATTGGCTTAATATAGATTGCTTTTCCAATTGGCTGGATTAGGTTTTGAAAGCCTTGGATGTTACATCCAAAATATGTGTTTTTAATTATACCAGTGAAGCAGTGCTTTTATTGACTACAATCAGGATACAATTTCCCAAAGTCTTAATCTGAGTTTGAAATCTTGCTCGCTGACATTAGTCAAAAAAATTCTACTGCAATATATCAGGAGTTGGGATGCTCTCCAAAGAATGAGATAATACCCCATATTGCATTTTTAGTCAGCTCTTCATATAGAAGTTCCCTAGGAAACTTATATAGGGTAAGTTTTTATCTGTTACCACTATCACAAGTGACTTTGTCAAAAGAAACTTTTTAAAGGTGTTAAATCACCTTTTTGGTATTGTATTGTAGAAGCTAGCACTGATTTTTTGTATCTCTTCTTTAGTCCAGGTTTCTGATGAGAGTTTAATGTTATCAGTATTTCTGAGATTTAGGTCATTTAAATTTGTCTGATTTGCTTTTCTAAATCCCCATTTTGGACTGGGCTAAGGTTTTTCCATGTTGACTTGCTTATAGTTTTGTTTCACTACATTTGTATACATTCTAAGTGACCCTGGTATTATTTAAACAGTTGGCATTTATTTTGGTGCCATTTGGGTTGTTGTTTTTCTGTGTTGGTACTAGGTTTCCCATTTTTATGTCTAGGTTAGTTTTTTTATTAAATATCTGCTTTACATTCAGTTTAGATGTGATAATTGTTTCTTCTGTTTAGAACTGTTGTTTTCTTGATATAAGATATTTTAATACAATTATTTTTTCTTTATCTTTGTTCAAAACTGTCATCAGTTTAATCTTTCCATGATACAGTAGTAGTAGTAGTAGTAGTAGTAGTAGTAGTAGTAGTAGTAGTAGTAGTAGTAGTAGTAGTAGTAGTAGTAGTAGTAGTAGTAGTAGTAGTAGTAGTAGTAGTAGTAGTAGTAGTAGTAGTAGTAGTAGTAGTAGTAGTAGTAGTAGTAGTAGTAGTAGTAGTAGTAGTAGTAGTAGTAGTAGTAGTAGTAGTAGTAGTAGTAGTAGTAGTAGTAGTAGTAGTAGTAGTAGTAGTAGTAGTAGTAGTAGTAGTAGCAGCAGCAGCAGCAGTAGCAGTAGCAGAAGCAGCAGCAGCCGTGGTAGAGGTGATAGAGGTGATAGTAGTGGTAGTGGTAGTAGTAGTAGTAGTAGTGGTAGTGGTAGTTTTTAGTGGTCATGGTAGTTTTAGTGGTAATGGTAGTGGCAGGGGCAGTGGTAGTGTTGGTGGTAGTGGTAGTAGTACTGTTGTTGAGGATATTGTTGTTGTTATTATTTTTCAAAGCAAAAGTTTATTGAGAAAAAAACAAGGTTACATCAAAAGGTACATATGATACAGTCCGCATCAAATTGCAATCCTAATATATACATAGATATGCAAGATTGTAGATTGATTGTATATATATGGAAATAAAAATTATAAAAACATAACTGATAATGAGAGTTACATATATATTACAATCTTTTTTTTCTTTCAAGTCACACAGCCAATTTATAATGGAGAAATTGAAGGGATTATAGTTTTTGATTTAGGTGTTCATTGCCTTGATGTTATGCTGATGAGGATAATGGGTCTGTTGAGACCAATGCCATTGTTTGCCATTTATTTATGAAGTGAGAAGTCAATTAGTACTGAATCCAGCTGTGCACTGTGAACACCATATCATGTGGGAGGATGTAGTAGGCTAAGGAATGAAATTGAGTGATTGTATTTAGAGTTTAAATTGATTATATCTATGAAGTCTAGAGTTTGGACGCATGGCTCCAGAGTAACCATGTGGCTGCATATATGCCTGGGTGGGCAAGTTTGAAGTCTTTGGCTCTAAATACAAGTTTATTTGAGAAAGTAACAGGCATCATCTGGTGTTGTTACCAAAGTAAAAAATCCATCACATATATCAGATGGCATATAGAGTGAATGTAGTTGCACAGATGGCAAGGATGACATGTCAAGTGTAAGGTTTGAATATGGGATTGAGTGGGGTCATGCTCCACCTGTATGTGGTCAATAGAATTTCCTGTGTGCCAAGGCTGAACTGGTGTGAAGTATGTGGTACTGGTTTTCTTCTTCACAGTGGCATAGATAGATGAAATAATCAATTTTACTGTATAATTTGCATTATCATAGGAAGTGGCATGTAAGTAAGTCACAAAGATTGAATCTAAGACAGAAATAAAAAAAACTTCAGTTGTTAGGACCAAACTGAAGTTACATTTTGAAGTAGTTTCTGTTGTTGACACCTAGAACCAAGGAGGGGGATCAGTAGGCAGATTTATATTAAGTAAATTGTGTATGTTCCAGTAGGTATATTTTCCTGGGTTATGGAGGTTTATTTTATGATAAATGTCTTGAAAATTGGCATATTAGCAATGATAGGTATCTATATGGAAGGGGGATGGGTGGCTGTTCTGTAGGGGCTATGTGAATGACACATTCTAGTTCTGGAAAGTGCTTTGTAATGGCAATGATAGTGTTGATATTTTTCTGAATGTGGAAAACTCTGATGGAATGCAGTCCCAATTCATTTTGGTTAGGTGGAAAGTTGAGGGGCCTGGTGGAGACAGACAGTTGTGGAGACAAACACCATCTTCCTGTGCCATAGCAACTTATTACAAAGTGATGATGTATAGGAAGTAAATGGATTTTGAAAATTTTATGATAGGCAAATAGTAGATGATTTTTGTAATTATCAGTTGATTGATGAGGTAAATTTTGGACTATAGTGAGAGATATGATTTGCAGAGTGAGATGACTATTTGCCAGCATCATGTTTGAGCTTATTTTGGATTTTCTATCTCATAACAGTAGCTCTGAGATGGAATGGAAAACCAAAAAAAGCAGGAGATAGGCCAAGGTAAAGTTGTGTGTGTAGTTTGCCAGTATAAAGGAACCATGCAGATGTTTTATTTATATTCATTTTTTAAGTTTTTATTTGGTGGTGCATTTATCAAGTATTCTCTGAAATGTTGGCAGTTGATTTTTGCAAGTTAGAAGATGGTGATATCATCCATATAGATAAGGCATGGTATTTGAACATTGGTGTGTGGAATTTGAATTTCTAGGATTTTTTTGTGTAACTTGGTTCTGAGAGGGGTAATTAATATATGTGATAAATAGTAGGGAACTGAGAAGTGAGATTTGGGAAACATATTGGTAAGGATGAATGATGGTGATGATCTATCATTAAGTGTAATTTGAATCTATCAGTTAAGCAGTAGGTTGGTCAAGATGTATAGAAAAAAGGAAAATTATAATGGTAGCTGCAAGCATGTGAATTAAGGTATTTGTTGAACTGAGTCAAAAATGGCCTTGATGTTGAGTTGAATTGTCATTGGGTCATACTTTTTTATTTTCTTGAATGAGTTCAAAAATTGTTTTGAACAAGAGTGCCTCTTGGCCAATAGATTATCTCTTTTTGGCAAATTGCATGAGCAATATTAATGGGAGTACATGAGGTTCTAATTTTTCCTTAAGGGTTTTCTCCAAAATTATTTTTGTTAAGGGGCCCCATGAAAATAGAACATAGATTGGATAAATTGGATATTTTTTTTTATTGAATGATAGTAGTAGAATGGGGTATAAACCTAGGATATTGTAGAGTTTTGTGATAGGATGTTTGCTAGATTACATAGATAGATGATGGTGAAATGGGTGAAGTGTGAAAAAAAAAACTTGGGGGGATTCCATGGGGCTCAGGATGACAGTTATCCAATATTGTGGCAAATTTGAGGGCAAAGGCGGTAGTGTGTAAGGTGGTATCTTATTCTGGTTGCCAAATACGTGTACTTAGAAGCTATAATATGTATTTACAAATGAAATATTGTGATTTTTATTTTGAAAGTGACGATGATTTATGTCATACATATCTTCAATGGTAATGAATATTGAGAATTACATAATTTATTGCAAAAATATATAATGCCATTATAATTTTTTTTGCATAAAACAATATTTAGCATTCGTCAGCATCTACTTAATTTATTCAAATTTCGGTTAGCCGCCTAGCGGCAACATTCTCATGCCTTAATACAACCTTAGAAATTATTATTCAAATACGCATGCCCTAGAAAGTGGGCAGCAACTGTCGTGGATAATATGGCAGGAAATAAAGGTTTGTAACTTTGTCTCTATTTAATAACTTAAAATTTTACACTTGTTGCAGCTATAAAGCTTTTTTATTGATATTGGGATTGCAAAATACGTTTTACGTAAATGGTTTTTTTTTTGTAATTTAGCAGTTGTTGTACGAGAAGTTGTGTAGAACAATAATTTTTTTTTTTTTAGTTATTATTTTAATTATTTTGTATTAACTAATTTAGTCATAATTATCTGTTATGAATTCACACCTGTGGGGTTATTAACAGAATGCCATTTTTTTTTTTAATAACGCAGGCGAGCCTTTTTCAAAACTCTTGTGAATTCTCTTATTAAAAATTCGTCTGCATCATAACGTTATTAGACAAAGGGCAAATATTGTCCTCAATAGTCATAAGGTTCAAGTTACCAACAATTTATGACCTTGATATTTTAGTCCTTCAATTTTTGACTAATTCATTATTTTTATGAAGATCTACAGTTGTCAAGTTTCTAGGTACTATCATATTTCTTAGCGAAAACTTTTACTATAAATAGAGTGCTTTTAGACTGAAATTGCATAGCCAGCTGTCTTGAAAATTTCTTCATTTTTCTTTTCCAAAATAGCTATTTTTATTTTGTAAAATGAAATAGCCTTGGTTTTTTATTTTATTGAATTACCATAAATCTTTTATTGGGCATAAATCATTTTTAAAATTTTCTTTATTTCCGGAAAATATCAAACATTTCATAAAAAAAAAATAAATCTTTAGATGGAACTTAGGTATCTTTTTTTTTTTTTTTTTTAAAAAAGTCTTTGCTATGAATAAGGGTAGTGTACTATTTATGGGTTTATGACTGTGTATTTTAAAAATGCAAGACGTTCCGTATGGAAGTTCAGTTACTTAGGTCTTTCTATTTAAATATTTTTCAACTTATATTGCTAGACCTTTCATATTTTCTGTAATCCGTGAATAAACATTAGATATTATATTTAATAACTAAATAATTACAAAATATGATGAACTATATAAAATATGATTGGGAAATTAGTATACATAAATCAAATTTATATATCCAGATGAAAATTAATCATTGATATAAGAAAAATGGTACCAGAAAAAGTACTTTGTATTCTTTAGGATTTCAAATTTGTATACGATTCGTTTTTTAAATGTATGGTCATCGAAAAAATTCTGCAGAATACTGATCCCTCCGACAACCTTAGACTGCCATGATTATAGGAGGTATTAACCCGAGTTAATATGTATATATACATAATTATCTACTAGCATAAATTTGATGTATTTGAGACATTATGCCAATTGTGCATGGAGCCAATTGATAAATAAGAGAGATTTACTTAACCTAACTAATTTTAAATGTTTTAGTTCAGGGATGGGGAATCTTTTTTCTGCCAAGGTCCATTTGGATATTTATAATGAGGATTAAAAATTAGTCTAATATATTTGATCAACAATTTTATTTATTTATGCTTAATCATTAGGGGTTAACAATCTTTTCAACTGGCAAGCCAATTTCAACTTTTAAAACAGAGTAATATTACCATTATTAATAACTGTTGCACATTTAATGATAATTTTTCCAATTTGCCTTGTAACTATTCTTCATGACATTTGTATTCTTGAATTTCTTTTTATGTTCTGGTCAAATAAATTTTACATCAGATGGGTTGAAATCTTTTATAAACTCTCTTTCAGAAAATAGTTTCAAATTTTCTGACTTATATATACTTTTTATGAAATATGTTGGTCACTTGATAAAGCTTCTTTTCAAATTTTCTCCAACAAAACATCACATAATCACCATTTCCTATGCTTACACAAGTTGTTATTAACAATAGCAACTCTCCAAATAGTAGTGCCACCTAATGCAAGCTTTAATAATCAGTGGATGCATCCATTGGTTACTAAAGCTTGCACTGAGTGGCACTACTGTCTGGAGAATTTGCTATTGCTAATAATCAAGTTTTCTCTTTAAATATTTTTTTTCCTCAACAATTTTGTTGTAATCAGAATAGTTCAGTGTTGTGTTGTTTATTAACTGAAATACTTTCCAGACATATTTTCTTTCTATATATATAAAAATGTGTTAGTTTATTTCTTTTGAAGTGCACAATTTTCTACATCTGTTTTTATTATCTTATTCATTATGTTATCTCAAAAAAATTAAATGCAAAATAATAATAAACAAAGTAAAATTCAAATTTTATTTTTGCTAGTATATCTTTGCAAAAATCACTGTAAAAATAAACAAAATGCCCTCAGAATCATAGATTAAATCTATAGTCAGAAAGACCATACAATACTGATAATTTGTTGGAATATTGCACTTTTGATAGAATGTATTAGAATTATCGTAAAGATTGGAGAGGTAAAAAAGATGTAGTTGAGTAAATAACTTTTATTTTACTTAGTTCTTTATTAAATATTTGCACTATTCACATGTTTAAATACAAGTTTTGAAGAGGATTATTTTATATACATATTTGAAACCATCCAAGAGCTGGATTGAGAGCTTTCAAGGGGTGGGATTGATCCTCCAGTCCTGAGGCTCCCCACCCTAGTTTGGTTAAAATAATTTGCATTCCATTTTTGTAGTTCATAATTCAGTGAAAAATGTAATTGAAATAATAATGAATTAAGGTATGGCAATTTTACGAATAGGCATTCTATTTATAAAATTATCAGTGTGAAAAATAACCAGATAAACACATTAATAAAATCTTAATTGCAAAATTTGATTTTCACACTATATTACAATGTTCCCATTTTTCACATATAGAGTATTTGAAAAAAAATGAATTCTTTCTTTTTAATGTTGCTAATTTAAAATAAAACAAAGTAATTATCTATTCATTAACTAATAAATCAATTATATGTGTATTTTTAATGATAATTGCAATAAAAGTTAGTGTATCATGTTTGATATCCCCCCCCCCCCTTCTCCCCATAGATAGATGGTTATTTCAATATTTTTCATACCATGGATGTAGGTTGCTATGAAAAACTATTTTGTGAGTGTAAATATAGGACCATGATTAATTTATCAAAAACAAGAATATTGCATGAGTTAAAATATTTGAAAAAAAAAAAGTTTTATGTATATATTTTTGGTCATATTTTTGGAATTGATTATACTATCCATATATCGAATCAAAGGTATGTTAATATTAAAATATATTTGTGCTAAAATATAATTTTGGCAATTATATCTATAGCAAAATATTATATGTTATAATATTGAGTCTTGCTGATATCTTTCATTGTTGGCTTCAATATAGTATGAATTTGGGATCTAACTTGGAATCAATTTGGAAACTTGCATCATCAAACTCTTTAATTACTGAGCTGCTTGCACACATCTAAATAAATATTATTGGCTGCAGACATTTTTTTTTACTATTAATTGAAAGGAAACCTTTTGATTCTTCTTTGAGGCCTTAAAAGGAATCGAGCAAGGCAAATTCCTATCATCTACTCCATACGTTCTTGCCATTGTAGCTGTTATTACTATGTGATTATTTGTATAATAATTGAACAAGATTTGTCTGCTCAGTTGCCTGATAGTTGTTAATTGAAATATCATTTAAGTTTTTTGAAGGCAGGATGAATATGTGTGTGAATAATTTTTTTTTTTAAATAGATATTTCCCAATCATGAGAGGCAAAACTAAATTATAATCCTTATTCCCAAGAGGTTGTGGAATTATCATTCAAGGTAATGATTGGAAGCTGAAAGAAGAAGAGTGCTAATAATCCCCTAGTTGTAGACCCAGAAGGCAGTGATTGGTAGATGAAAGCTGAAGAGAGGTTGTGGAATTATCATTTAAGGTAATGATTGGAAGCTGAAAGCAGAAGAGTGCTAATAATCCCCTAGTTGTAGACCCAGAAGGCAGTGATTGGTAGATGAAAGCTGAAGCGTGCTAATAATTTTCTAATCGTAGACCCTGGCTGCCATTTGATAATATCTTTTATTTAAGTGTCTAACTGCAGATCATTTTCAAATGAATGAAGATTGCATGAATTGGAGGAACTGTTCAATATTAAATGAAGCATTTTGTGCTTTGTGAAGTTAGAAAAAAAGACGAAAGAGATAATTGATTTAAAAAATGAACTTGAATTTTACCACAAAGGTACAAATATTGAAAAAACAAGTGAAGTGTCATTTATAAAAGTAAAAGAACAACATTGTGGAAATTGATAATCATTATAAATAAAAAGTAAAAGAACAACATTGTGGAAATTGATAATCATTATAAATAAAAAATAAAAGAACAACATTGTGGAGATTGATGGTATATCAGATAGGTGCAAGATTAGTTATTTAAATTAAGGGAAAATATTTATTATACCTCAACTTATCTTCACCTAATGGACTAATCCAGATTTCAATCTATTTCAATCGAGTTGAGCTTTCAGTATCACAGACCAATAGAAGATATATGAATAGATAACATATAGAGAAACAGGCCAGTGGGTGATATTATTCAGTTAATCCAATTGCTTTCATTATGGAAGGGGATCTGGTTATAAATAATCCAATTGAAGGTAAAAAGAGACATCATTCTACTGTCAAACCTGAATGGCAGTAATTATTTGCTATATGGTTAAAGTACAGACAAACAAGTTCACATTAAAACTGGAAGATGGTAGAACCTAGATTAGACATAAGGCAAGTTATCACAGTACAATTGGAAGTATCATCCTACCTACACACAAGGCAAGCTGTCACAGAACAGCCAGGATTGTCAACTGTACCAATTCTTGAGGCAATCTCATATTGTACAGCTGAAAGTGATAGTTAAATCTAAAAGGATATCTGAAGTTCCTTACATTAATAGTTGCACAGCAACTAAATGCTATACCAAGCCAACAGTATCATGCCAGGATATAACAGTTGTGTATAATGTAAATATGCATTTGTATATTTATTTTAATCAATAAATATTTGATTGTATTTTACAAGTCTGTGTTTATCGTAATCACATATAATCATAACAATACAAAATCAGATAATGCAGGTTTATGGCCCAAAAAGTTCTCATTGTGTGAAGAAGTAAAGGATTTTTAAATGGGTATACAAAATGTTTTTGTTTATACCAAACAATATTTCAAAATTTTTATAGGAGTTTTTAATGCAAGAATTGCTAAGTGATTGAAAGATGAAAAAAGTACTGTGGGTAAATTTGGCTATAGTGCTAGAAATGAGACAGGGCATAGACTAAAGAAGTTTACAGAAAAAGAAAATTAAATTGTGAATTTTTTCTTTGTGCTGTTGGCAAATGTGATGATATGAATTTTTTCTTTGAGAAAAATGCTAAAGTATTGATAAATGATGGAAAGATGAGAATGGTGTGGGAAAATTTGGGTATAGTGATAAAAATGAGCCAGGGCACAGACTTAAGAAGTTCACAGGAAAAGAAAAAGTATATTATGAATTTTTTCTTTGAGAAATATGCTAAATAAATGCATATGGACATGGAAGCATCCAAACGAAGATACAGCAGAATTAGATTATAGTTTGATTAACAAAAAATATGTATTTTTAAGATTGCAATGTTTTTATTGATTCACAGGAAGTGATCATTAATTAGTGAGATATAGGATATGTTTTAATGTAAAATTAGAGAGATTATAAAACATTCTAGTAAAGTTAAAATAAACTTGCAAATCATTTAAAAATATTAACAGACTTTGAGAATAGCTCAGATTTTACTGAAATCAATAAAAAATAACCAATACTTCATTAGGAATTGCCAAAAAAGTTAGCTGATGTAAAAAGGCAACAGTTTACAGTAAATTTTCTACTGAGACAAAGTATTGAGAAAAGGATTATGAAAAATTTTTAAAATGATCTATTAAAAAAAATTGAATATTTAGAGATTTGTAAAATGGTATGAAAAAGGATTAATAATGATATAAAAAAAAAAGTCTCAAAAGTGTAAAAAAATATTTTGATATTGGAAGGAAATTGTTTCTGTAATAAGAAAAAAAGATGCAACTATTATTAAAAAGAGAGATGGTATCATGAAATATGTGTAAAAATTCTATAAAAAATTATTTGTAATAAAAGTCTGAATTCAAATCCCTTCTAATTACATTAAGTTCAGTATAGATAATATAAACTTTATCTTTCTTATTAAATCCATATAATATTAATATCATATATGTTCTTGATTACATTTTACCATGCTTTTTTACAACCTTTACTGTCAATAATGGGGTTTAAGAGCATTGTAAAAAGTAATAAAGAACATAGATGATATTAATATTATATAGACAATATACTTGTATTTAAATATTATCTCCTACAGTTATTACATTTTCTGAATTGTCCAGCATTTTAAATGAAGTTGAAATATGCAATTAAATCTATGAAGAAGATAAAAGCTGTAGGAAATTATATTATTATTGATATCTTAAAAGAAACAGGTGAAAAAATAGAAACAAAATTACATAACCAAATGTCTAAATGATAAACATGCACTAGATGATTGGAAGAATACAGCTTTAATATCAAAATTTAAGAAAGATGATAAAGAGTCTTCTATCAGTTCTATACAAAATCTTCATTAAGATAATTACAATTCATCTACCGGGAATTTTTAGATTTTAAGTAACCAAAAGAACAAGCTGGATTTAAAAGTGGTTTTATCAGAGTGTATCATATTCAAGTATTAGGAGAATTTATAGAAAGGTCCAGTGAATATAAGTTGTCATTATGCTTTGAATTTGCAGATTATGAAAAGGCATTTGGTTCTAGGTATTTCTTCAGTGATTCATGCCTTGGTCTGTCGAAATTATAGACCTTGGATATTATTTTATTCTCAAGAATATCAAAATGCGATAGTGATTAGATTAAATGGTTATACTAAAAAGATTAACTTCAATAAGGATATACAATGTAATGATTTTATAGTTCAAATTTTTTTACAGCAGTTTTACAAGAATTATTTTGTGGAATTAAATATAGGAAAATAAGGGAGTAAAAATAAGTGGAGATTAGTTAAGTTATCTAGATTTTGCAGATGATGTGGTTGGCTTTGCAAATAACATTTGAGAATTTCAGGAAATGTTGCAAGAGTCATCAGATGAATGTAAGAAAGTAGACTAAAGGTGAATACTAAAAAGACTAAAAAAATGTTGAACGAATTTTCTTTAAAGAAAATAAAGGTTGATAATCATGAATTAAATTATACCTTGGTTAGATTATTAATACAAATGGAAACATAATGGTTCAAATTAATCGTAGAATTAAATTTGAATGAAATGCATTTGGTAGAAATTACTGTATTTATTTTTTAAAAGGAAATATGTTTGAAGAATAATATTTTTATTACTAGATTTTTTTTTACAAATTCTTATTTAAGAATCTGAGACTTGGATACTTAATACAAGGGCAATAAAGAAACATCAAACCATTCAACAAAATATGGAGATATTTATGTTAGGAGTAATAAGAAAATATCAAAATGAATTACATAAACGAGAGGACAAACAAATATCACATCATTAAAAGAACTAAGAGAGTTAAATGGAGCTGGCTTGGACATATTTTGAGAAGAGATGATAATAAATGGGCAGTTGATGTTTTAAATCGAATCCCAAGAAATTCTAAGATCGTAAAAGAGACCACGTGTGAGTTGGATTGATGAAATAAAGAAGTTTTCTATATTGCAAAGGAGAGAGGCTAGAGATTGGAGAAACTGGATTAAATTTTGAGAGACTTCATTCTGCAATGGATCGTTACTGGTTAAAAATGATGATGATTGTTATTAGTCTTGCAGTCAAAGTAATGTTTGGACATGAAAATGAAAGAATTAGCAGATATATTTTGATTAATTACCCCCCCCCTTCATTTTTTATCTTTTGATAATTACATCACTACCAAATCTGTTAACCTCTGTGGCAACTGTTTAGAACTATGTAATTTACAGAATAAAACTTGTGATTATTTCTAAATAGTTATTTTATAAGACTATTATACTGCTGTTCTATATGAATCATTTGTCCATTTATTATTAGAAAAGTTAGTTTTTGAGAAACAGATAAATCATTAGTATTCATATTCATACGATTATCAGAATTTTTATGTTTAAAAAAATATCAATTGGTTAATCATGAATCAAACTTGAGAATTGTTTCTTGATAATTATGAAATTGTATATGGACTAGAGGATTTTTAAATTTTTTTTTATAAAAGATTTCTTATAATAGTGATGAAATCTTTTTGTTATATGATATTATTTTTATCAGCAATCTTATTTTTTATTTAATTATGTGTAGAGAAATGTAGTTAAAATTGTATATTTTTAATATACAAAAACAAAATTATATTCATTCACATAAATAATTCATTTGTTAATAATCTCTTAGACAACATTTTACATAAATTTTAATTGGAATTAAGTAAATATAATTGAAGTAATTTAATTCTCAAAGAAAGAATCGTTATATGTATATGTTTTTGATTAGCATCAACGCCATCTTAAGGCGAACACCAAGGATGAGAATACAACCAAAATATTTTGTAGGCATATCTCCAGAATTTTATTACCATCTGTGGTATATATATTGAAATAAAGATTTTTATGGTTAAAACATGAAATTAAAACAGTTGTAAGCAATACTATATTATGATAAAATTGATCAGGTGAAGTGATATTTTAATGAATTCTTAATCAATTTCAAAAATAATACTTAGAATAATTGCTCTTTTTATTTGTTTTTCTTTTATTAGCAATTTGATTAGTCACATGGAGAAAGTTCAAAATAAACTTGTAACTGTCTCTGTTTATTGGCTGTTTAACTTCATAAAATTATTGATAATGGGTGCATTAAGATTATAAATATCTTTTAGTCAGTCTCTTCCATCTACTAGCAAATAACTTTACTTAGTTATTCAAACAGCAATCAACTTACTCATAAAAAAAAAAAAAAAAAGAGTATAAAATATACACACAGATCCCAAGGATACAAACCTGTGAAAAATGAATAGGCTTCATCAAAATACTATTGGTCATTTCTGTGATGAATTTTTTTACAAAAGTGGATCAGTTCTTTAAAAATTTCTTATTACTTGTTCTGTTTACTTTTGACCATAAGAAATTCTTCCTTGTTCTTCAAAGCCTGTCAATTTCACATGTATACAAAACTTTTAATCTACCACATATTCTTGAAACTTATGAATAAAGATTTTTGAAAAAGGTAAATGTTGCTATGTCTAGCTGATCACTTCCAAAAGTACAAATCGACACTAAACAGTTAATACTTAGATAAATTAATGAACCATAATTAATAGCGTTTTAACTATTTACATACATACAATTATTTTATCTAATATGGCCCTAAGGTGTACATAAATAATAATGTAGATCAATACGACCTGTAAGAATCCTAGCTGGCTGTTCCTATGTTCAGACGTTAGCTCTTCACAATTGAAGTCCCTGTGCCAAGGGAGACGTTCTGCTCCAACTTATGTCCATGTGCACAGGTGAAGCTCCAAGAATCAAGTGAAGTCTTGATCCAAATTTTACTGAGGTATTTATTGTTTCAATCCCTGAAGTTGATTGGCTTGTACTCCCATCCATCCGCTCAGGTGATTCTTCATTTCACTGCTCCATACAAGAATTCAACTCGTTATCTCTGATTTTAATTATTAAATTATTTTTTAGTTTATCGTTTATCTTATAAATGAAATCTAAACTCTAATTCCTTTGTTTTATTTCATTAATGATATATTCTACTCTCATTAATTATACTTATTACTTTTAGAAAATAATATTTTTTTAATCTTAAAGTTATAAATCTTTTACTTACTATTTTAAAAGAATCAGTCTTTTAAAATTCTTTAATTTATTTAAAGTTATTATTTTTTTCTTATTAAGTTTATACCTATATATGTATGTGCATTTAGCATACACATACATATCAATCTACAAGATGCATGACATGATGAAACAGCATTCTTCTGGTCCAGATCACAATCTCTTTCTTACACATGTCTTTATCATTTCTTCACTACTTATCAATAACAAATTAATACAATTTAATTTACAAGTCTCAAACTTTTTGCACTTGCAACTTTGGCATTGTTCATTTTACGTAAATACATTAATGATTATTACTACTCATTTATTAGATTAGAGATTACTATCTCATTCCTAGCCCAGATATAAACTATAAATTTTAAGAGTAATGTATCTGGTTTTTAATTAAACATAAACATATGGAATAATTCATCTTTTGCTTTCAAGTGTAATAAATATTTAAAACTTCCATTCCACTGCACATTCTTGAAATATGAATAAAGGTTTTTGAAAAAGAGAAATGATCTTTGAGATGCATTGCTTGCTCAACTGACACTCTTCACCTGAGTCAGGTTACACAATTTCTTACACATGGCTTCATCCTTTGTTCAATATTTATTAATTTCAAAGTATTATAATATTGTTCAAAAAATCTAAAAATGACATCACACATGGAAAAAAGAGATGAAGAATTATTTAGCATGTTTATGTTTAATTAAAAAAGCACATTAATTTTTAACTGAGATTTAAAGTTTAAATCTGGGATAATCTAATAAATAAGTAGTAATAATCATTAATATATTTATGTGAAGTAAACAATAGGTTGTGAGTGCAGAAATTTGACACTTGTAAATTAAATTCTAATAATATATATATATATTGTACCGGTTGGTTTTGTCTCTTCATATAACAAGATTAGCATCTAGGCAAAAGTACCTCGAATCCAATCATACGCAAGATACGTAAGTCAGGAACACTCATGAACTCTGCCCCGTTTGCCTATTTTCCAGATCTATCAACTTATGAGCAACAATCCCGATGATACCGATCTAATTTATCTTTCTCCACTGGCATCGCAAAGTGGAGACACAAAAAGACTAATTTAAATTTATGTGATGGAATATTTTAGCATGAAATATAAGTTTGACTCATTTATTGGTCATGACCTTTCATATTAATTATATCTATAAGATTAGCATGAGATCATCTAGTCAGAGAGAGCATAATTTAATAACTTAAGATATTAATATTTAAATAAAAGAAAACAATGATTCTGCAAGTTTATGATATATATATAAGATTTATTAATTTAGAGAAATATGAATAAATACTTGTTTTATTATTTTATTAATCATTGGCCTTTTAACATACATATAATTTGAATTACATTTAGACAGTAACAGGTAAATCATATGACATTTATTTATAACTTAAAAGATGACAGATTTGATTGATTACTTTATTTGATTTATTATTGTGGCTATCTCATATGCCAATAATAGGAAAATATACCGATGAACAATTGATTTAGCGCTATGAGGAACTATATTTGTGAGATACCAATCCACCCCCAGAAAGAACAAAATATAGCATTTAACCGATTTAGCTTACAAACATTTTATGATTGTAACATTAATTTTTATTACAAAAATACATTTTATTAATAGATGAAAAGATTTCAGTTTTTGCTGAGTGAGAAACGTGAGTGGGATAGCTTGTTAACATATATAATGCTATCGCAAAAAGACGCGCATATGAAAATATTAATAGATATAATAAATAGATCTGGCTAGTAGAGTCATAACATTATGGCTTATGGATATTCATAGGTTTTATCTAGAAATATAACAGAAAGGCGGTGCATGCATGGCAGCATACTTATGTGATCCAGTCACGGATCCTTGCAGGTGCTTCCGAGAATTCATTGAAGAAATAGACCGATGTCTGCAAACTTTGGCAGAATCGGTTCACGAACGAAGGGCGGTCAGTGGTGCGTTTAATGGGCTGGGCTTTTCCCAGAGCGCTCCCTTATAAAGCCAGCTTAAGCGACCAAATAAGTCCCCAGGGGGGTTAAGAGCCTGGTTCTTGGACTTGGAGATACGAGACGGCGTTCGGCTTTCCGATACGCCCGGGTAGAGAGAAGCACAAATATATATAAGCGAACGATGAGGCCTGTATGCACGCAATGCTTGGAATAACACATATAACTTTAAAGAATATCTACTTAATTACTACCTATATATTATGGAGTATCCCGCATAATGGTATGATTTAATTACTAAACAGCAATGGATCATTTAAACTTATTAAAATATATAATTCATTGGAATAAAGACTCCCCTTACTTTAATTTATGTATAAACTTCCCACCATGTTAAATAACTATAAGAATTCGGTTATAAATGCTGTTATATGAAACATAATTTAAACATATACGAATGGGGTGGTAGTTATTTATTTCATAATAAACAGATTTAATTTCATATAACACAATTCAGTTAAGGTTAGTGCTTGTTATTCAAATAAAAAAAAACATTTCTTAGAACTACAGATTTCTACTCTGTTTTTCTACAATAACCTTATGAGATGATTAATTTGTTTTCCCCCAAATTCGCGAACATTTGCTAAGATAAAAGTAAGACTTGTTTTTTAATTAAACTTAATCTAGTCATCCCATAAAGTAGGGAGGGGAAAATAAAAGAGAAATTACTTACTAGCGAATTTGAGGGATTATTGGCATATTAAAAAATATAAATATATAAAATGCGATAATAAAAGTTAAAAAAGATTATTGCCGCATGAAAGTGAAAGAAAACATATTTATTTAATAGAGGCTCAATGATAAAAAGGAAATTAAAGTTATATAGAGTTATGTACAAACTAGTGGTAAGTAAATTATAAATCATTTTAACACTATTAATTATTATAAATCATTTTAACACAATATTAATTATCTAATAGAACGATATCTTAAGTTATAGACAGAGTTATTATAAATAACTACAGAAGGCTGAGTTTAAGAGTTTATACATTAGACAGCGGCTAAAGTTCCTTTACCTTTATACAAATTAGTGGAGATTCTTGACGGTTCATTGACCATTGGAAATGGTGAACTAGATCTAGGTTTGGGTCAGTCAAGCAGGTAGCATTTACTTTTTCAGTCTCTAAGCATATTAAAGTTCATGGGTAATGGGATCCAGAGCTATGGTTGTGGGAAAGAACATGTTTGAACGGAGAGAAAGGTGAAATTTCTCTACTCACAATACATTGCTGTTACCACGAGCGTGGATTATATCTGCATTGATATTAGAATATTATGCTTCTCTCTTTGGATTCAAATCTAGCAGTATTTATACTATTTTTCTGAAGATGTTGGACAGCACTTAGCTGCTAGACCTGAGGCACTTTATACACTTAGTGGATCTGGAATTTGCTGACCAGATGCATCTTTTGTTTGAATAAGTTTTAAAGACAATACAATCCTGTTACAAATTTCTCAAATGATTGTTTTAAAATATAGTCTATGATTTTAAAACAAATTTGAAGTGGATAAAATTTCCACTAATGGATTCTTACATTACTGTTATAAAATTATAACATTTTAATTCGGGCTAATGGGTTTCCGGTAAATTGCCTTAATTATATTCGAGAATGTTCTTAAAAGGATTGCATCATTTTCTGACCGCCCTGATTAAAATAAATAATATATGAAATATAATTTTAAAAATATACACTAATAATATACATTTTTATTTGAAATGTTTTAAAAGTAATCTCCCCTCACCTATAATATGTACATATCCATTACGCACATATATGAATTAAAATAAAATCAAATATTTATTTATTAAAATTAGCTATATTAAGATATATATCTACGTCAGTTATCATTTTATTAGTTAAGCTGCAAAATATGTGTTAATAAATATGTATACATGCGTAAGGATGGAGTTTGAATATGGTTTGGTGGTGGGAGATTCTGAGTGGGCTGTGAAGCTCGATCTGAGTATCAGGTCGACTGCTTCAATATCAAATTATAATTAATTTTTCTAATGCAAATTTCATGATGCTTCTATGGTAGATATAAATTAATTATTATAAGATAAATATTTGTTATGAAATTAATCTTGAAAAATAACTTCAAATAATTGGTTTCTTTTCAGTTTTCAGATATTTATATGAACTTATAGAATAATCAGTTTTTTTTTTTTAATGAAGATGCTTTAAATCTGTTCATATTTAATCACTTCTGCAAGAAACTTTTTATTATTAAGAATAGATTTTAATACAATAATGAATAATGTTTGGATGATAAATATTGAGAAATAATTTGATCAGTTTTAATTATCCAAACAAATATGGAAAAAAGTATCAAGATTATCACAGTGGAATTTTATTTTTGTTATATAATTAAGACTTTACAAGACTAACTTTTTTATTGAAAATATTGATAAACTTTGGATTACCGGCTAACATGGTAATAAAGATTTGTATTTTGAAATTTTTTGTATGCTGTTATCATTTGAGTTAGGAAAAAAATAAATAAATAAAATTATTAAAATCATTTGAGTCATAAATTGAGATATTAAATTTTGAAAAGTGCAAATTTGATTATTAATAAATGAAAAAAAAAGTTAAAAAGTACTGAAGCAAAATTTAGGCTATTTGAACACATTTATGCTTAATATTCATCAATTTTTGCATACTTTCAGAGACAATTCTGATATATAATTAAATCAGTTTGTTTTTGTTGATAGCATTAGTTATCTTTATAAGTTATTAATCTGATGACACGTGCATAGAATGAGATTTTGATAACTCTGAATGATAAATTACAGCAATAATGATATTTTCATCTACCCATTAAAGTAGATTTAAAACATGATTTTGAAAAAAGTTAATGTGTGATTTATATCATTCAGAAAAGATATGCAAATTAGTATCAATTTATAGTAGAAACAAGTTAAAGGCATTTTTTTTTATTGTTGTTTCAACCTCTTGACATTTTGATATATGATTATTATTATAATGATTTATTTCTCCAGAAATTAGTTTTAGTTCTAAAAATCTGAAATCCATATTTCCTGCCCTTTTCCAAATGTACACATTTTTCAGTTTTTAAAAGTGTAACTCACCTTCCCTGATTATGTTGCTGAAAGTTTAAACTATATATAGACATTTTATTCTGAATACTCCATAAATTTATATTATTAATAACTTTTGAAATTTACTAAATACTGTTTATAAACTATAATATTTAAACAGCATTAAACGTTTGCACATACGCTTTAGATTTTAAATATAAAATGAATGAATACTAACACTTCAACAACCACATGATAAAGTTTTTGGAAAAGATAGAATGGCCATCTATCTTTTCGAACCCAAATGCTTTTGTATGGGCGAATCTTAAGTGTTTGAAAGTGAAAGCGTGAAGATATTAAATAATTACTTTAAATTACTTTTACATGCTTGAATGAATGACGCTAGTGAAATAATTGATTTATTTACATACATTTAATTTCAAATAAGAATGACGTATCGTAAATTCTAATAAATTTCACTAGCGTCATTCATTCAAGCATGTAAAAGTAATTTAAAGTGATTATTTAATATCTTCACGCTTTCACTTTCAAACACTTAAGATTCCCCATACAAAAGCGTTTGGGTTCGAAAAGATAGATGGCCATTCTATCTTTTCCAAAGACTTTATCATGTGGTTGTTGAAGTGTTAGTATTCATTCATTTTATATTTAAAATCTAAAGTGCATGTGCAACAGTTTAATGCTGTTTAAATATTATAGTTTATAAAAAAAAAAAAACATCACGCTATATAAAATAATTGCCTTATTTAAATACTGTTTAAAATATGTGCATATTTTTATATCCTATTAATAAAAATTGTTTACAGCACTGATTAATTCCCCCTTTATATATCTGTTTAAAATGCAGATCACTTTAATCAATGATTAGTTTTATTTTCTTTATATAGCATTTTAATATCTTTAAAGATCAAAAAGATTTTTGTTACTACATAATACAATTGGCTAGTGATCTTTCATGAACAGATTTATGTTATGAATTAAAAATTAGTTTATATATATAAATAGGTTATGATATATGATGAATAAATAGCTTTTTTTTTTTTGCTGATTATATAACCATGTATTCTCACTCTTAATACAAATGATTCAGAGCACACTAATTTGAGAATATAGTGAGAAAGATAGTTTTCACATAAATCAATGCTTATGACTTTCAGAGCCTTATTAATTGTAAAAATCCACTTTTAATAAGATTGCTGCTATGACCAAATGTTTTTCAACTTCAAATTAAAATGTTTTAATTTTTATGCTTCCAGCTTCTTTCAGAAAGCAAATTATTCTCAAATACTTGACATGATGTTATTGTATACTGTAAGATGATCAATATTAAATTGATGTTTATCTGTTTTAGATTTTATTAAAATTGAGTCTTCCAAATATTGTTTGTCAAATATAGATATGTTTGAATTATGGGAAGATCAAAAAGTTTTCATATTTTTTCTAGTACTGATATAATAGTTAAGTTCAATTAAAGCTGCATAAAAAATATTGATATTATAATCAAATTTTTTATGCATTGTTTGCTTTGAAATATATATTTTAGTTTATGAAACCCTGATGCTAATGAAGTGAGAAAGTTAAATCTAAAATCTTCCACAATAATTATATTAGTTGTGTATTAGCTCCTTTATGAAAAATGCCTTTTTTAATGCCTTTAGAAAGAATATCTTTCTAAGTTATTCTGAGATGTTTAACAGGATATTGTTGTATAGAATTAAGTTGTTCAGTATTATTCATCTCTGTTTAAAAGTTTCTATTAGAACTAATTTATTTGTACATTGATAAAATAATGTTCAAATGTAAATTTGCCTCAATTAATTAGAACATCAGAACTTTTTGCATTTTATTATTTTTGATAGAAACATAACAGTTTGATTAAATTCAATCAAAGTTGCATTAAAAATATTTTTGTAATTCTAATTTTTGATGCTTTTTTTTTTTGCTTTGAATCTATTTTTTGATCATAGCAGCACTAGTTAAAATAGAATGTTTAAAAGACTAAAATCTATCATTGTGCTGCATATAGGAAAAGACTCTTCAAAATACAGTATTTTAAATATTTAAAGAAACTAAGTAGAGATTATAATTAAAAAATCAATAGTCAGAAAAATATGATTCTAAATCAAGAAAATGCCTACTTTTTGAATGATTTATTGGTAAAATTATTTAAATGAATCATTTTAGGCCTAATTTTTATATAAAAAACCAAGATTGATTTATTCTTAAACTTTATTGATTTTATGATCTATGTCTAAGGTAATTTGACTTTATTTTTTTAATCCAATTTTTTTTTTTTGAATGAATAAATAAGATCATTAGCAATTTGTATACCAGTATATATATATATTGTAACAAATACTGTTCATTTGTAAGGCATGTTTATTTTTTATTTATTTATGCAGAATGCAGCAATATTTTCTATATGTTGAGATTACAAGGCATACTAAGAAAATAAGTATTTACCATTTTTCAAAACGTGCTAGATATTTAGTTTTACCAAGTTTTCTAGTTTTTTTTATATTTTATATGAAACTGTGAGAAAGTTAAAAATACCTAGAACTTTCTTTAAGAATTGGGCTGTGCAAGAAAGTAAAAAAAAAAATCTGACCATCTATTATGTCCCTAAGTTATAAGAAGATTGAATCTGCTTATTCATTGATTCATGCCATTATCCATTTATCAATTCCATAAAATCTTTTTTAAAGATAAAATATTGAAAAACTTATTTTTTTATTGAGCTAGTTTATTTAAAATCCTCCTCCTTCCACTTAGATGTTCCATGATTTTTTTTTTTTTTAAAGATCAAAGTAAATAATTCTCAGAAATCATGTGATGTTCAAGCATTCCAATGGAAGATTGAGCAGTTAACAATACTATTCTGTTAATTCAAGCCATTTTTAAAATTATATTTCTCAATTAAGAATCAATCCTGGAAGTTTCAGGAACCTAAGTCACCATGTTAAATTGCACAGGGCATAAGAATTCTGAAAACTCATTATTTATTAAGTCAGTTTATTCAGAGACTTCTCTTCCTCTCTCACACTTTTGGCATTTCCATCCAATCTTTTGTAAAAATCAAAAAGATTATGAAAAACTTAAGACCCTTTAATTAGTCATCTTTTCAGATGCTTCTTTTTCCACTTAACAGTTAAATGTGATCAATTATAACATTGATAATGAATTAAAATCTGTTAGATTAGAATAAAAAACAACAAAAACAAAACTTTGTACTCTTTATAATTAGGTATATTAATTTAGAGGTTTTACTGGTCTGTTTTTTTTTTTTTAATTTTATTTTTAAATATGAGTATATTAATTTATTTACTATATTGTTTATTTTTTCTTAATGCGTATTTCAAGATTAAATTAAAAATATTATTGAATTAAATTATAGGTTAATGTTAAGGTAATGAAGTTCGATTGTTATGAAAGATCACAATAATTTTCTTCTAATAATATATTTTCAAATTATTGATATCTGGATTAATAGTATTTTCCCCATATTTATAAACTTATTGGGATAAATTAGAGTTTTTCAGGATAAATACTTTGAAATTAATATGTATACATAAAAATTGGAATTCAATATATAAGAACTTTGCTCCTTATTACATCAAATAATTAAATGTACAGGAAAAACATTTTAAAGTTTATTTACTAAATACAGAATTTTTTTAAATTGCTATATAACTAAAAGATTAAAGCAAATAATGTGAATTTTTAAATTAACTTTTAATTTTTTTTTTACTGAAATTTGATCATTCAAAATTGCTGATAGGCAACTTTAGATAATTTTCACATTTATACTTAAAGTATAAAAGTTCCAATTAATTATTTTGATAATGTGATATATATATATATATTTTACTAAGTTTTTGTTTTTACAATTTTTTTGTTATAAACTATTGAAGAAAATCAATTCCATTAAAATTTTTCTTGAATATGTTAATTGCATTTTTACTAACATTATATTTCAACAGTATTACAGAATTTTCAAAATTGATATTAAAAATATAAATGTTGTGATAATGTCTTAAATGGATATTAGAAGATAGTGATTAATCACTATCTTCTAATATCCATTTTAAAAAACTCCAGATTAAAATCGCAGGGTCTGAATAAGCAATTAATAAACAAAAGCTGCAAGTTTTGTTAAATAAGTTTTTAAGAAAGGCATTTGATAAAACATACCATTATGATTTCATTTGCGACAGCAGGGATTCAGAATTAAATAACACTGTAATTTAAAAGTAAAACAGGCAAAAGTCTTCATACAGTAGTTCGA
Organism: Epiperipatus broadwayi; assembly: GCA_028023455.1. Lineage (NCBI taxonomy): Eukaryota > Metazoa > Onychophora > Udeonychophora > Euonychophora > Peripatidae > Epiperipatus > Epiperipatus broadwayi. Next base: position 1,221,069 of record JAQFVV010006220.1, on the reverse strand, counting down.
CTCAGTGCCAACCAGAGTACTCAATGGATGCCAGAAGGCTTGTGCGTAAAATCTCCATCTAGTGCCTACTCATCCAATATCCCCAGACTAGTTTCTGGCTTGTGGCCTTCGTCAGCGAGGAGCTTTGGATCTGAGAGCACTGCATCTAGATCTTGGGATCTAATGCAACCCTCCAGCAGCCACCTTTTATCTCTACTTAACTACAAAACTTTGAGAATAAAATTGAAAACAATAACATTTTCAATCTAAGCTCGATAGTTTATATAGTCATATGGGTCTGAACCCAGTTCAGTACCCATACATTTTGGTATCTTTGGCTCATTAACAACCATAGCCACCACTATCCTATTAGGCAGGATTGGTGTTAAACCACTAAACATCACATGATCACTATGCTAGCATAAGAAATGATCACTTATGCTAGTATAGTGATCATGTGGTGTTTAGTGAACACCAATCCTATCTAATAGGATAGTGGTGGCTATGGTTGTTAAAGAGCCAAAGACAGCAAAATGTATGGGTACTGAACTGGGTTCAGACCCATATGACTATATAAGCTATTGAGCTTAGATTGAAAATGTTATTGTGTTTTCCATTTTATTCTCATAGTTTTGTAGTTAAGTAGAGATAAAAGACAGCTGCTGGAGGGTTGCATTAGATCCCAAGATCTAGGTGCAGTGCTCTTAGATCCAAAGTTCCTCGCTGAGGCCACAAGCCAGAAACTAGTCTGGGGATATTGGATGAGTAGGCACCAGATGGAGATTTTATGCACAAGCCTTCTGACATCCATTGATTATTCTGGTTGGCACTGAGTGGCACTACTGTATGGAGTTTTGGCTGTTTTGATAAGAATTATGTGCTAGCATAAGAAATAGTGATCATGTGATGATTAGTAATTTAAAAGTAATGGTATATTTTTGACATACACTATAAAATAATATGAATGGTATGATCTAACAACAGGTAAGGCTGAGTTTAGCATTGGGGATGAATAGGGAACAAAGAACAGAAATTCTGTATCAGATAATCAGCAATGATTCAAATACTGAGACTAGTTTTTGTTATACTCTTTATACTTGTGTTCACAAACATGGAACAAGAAAGAATTATTTAAGAAAATATTAGAAAGGAAATTATAATAATAATAATAATAATTATTAGAGCCATTACGTTAAATGTAACCTTCTGGTAATCATATAAATAGCACTTATCCAGAATAATCTATTTGTTGTTTGATTTTTCATTCTTTTCAATGGCATATTCTTTATTTTTTGATAATTTCTATCCTTCTCACTGGTTGTTATTCTCTTCTTCTATATTGACCTGTTATAAAGTTCAGATTTGATCTGATTGAGTATTCATTTGTTTGTTTGCTATCCCTGATATTCTTAGAAAACTTCACCACGTTTCAAAAGCGTCAGTATTTTTTCCATCTTTCTTCAGGGTCCAATTTTAGATTTTGAGGTCTTTTTCCAAGATTTTCAATGTACCCAGTAAATGCAACAAACTTTTTTATTGTTGGATTATTTGTTTTATAAATACTCAAATGAAACAAAAAATTATAGATCATTTCTACATTTTTACCATCAGTTTTAAAGTCAATTTCTGTTCTGTTGTTATAATTTTTATCTTCGTCATAGTTGCTCTAATTTATTTCTTACTTTGTTTCAATTTAAAGTTTGCATTTGTAGCTGTATATTTTTTGATGTTTCCCCCATAAATTCTGAATCTATATTTTCAATTAATATAGTTTTCTTCAATAATTAGTATAGATCATAGCAGATTTTCTTCTTTTGTCTCTGAAATTATTTTAGGGCATTGAAAAAAGGTTAACTTTTATTTTGACATATTTTAATCACCTATATATATATAGAATAATGCTGTTTATAATTTATACAGATTAGTTTGTCTTCAGTTTTAGATCAAGCTTGGGTAACTTTAACAACGAATGACAGCTATGCATTGGGTGCTATTGTTCTTGCTCATTCTTTGCACACAGTTGGTACCACTCGACAGATAGTTGTCCTAGTAACTCCTGGAGTGTCACAATACATGAGGTAAGTCAATTTTACTTCTTTTTTTATTATTTCATTATTATTATTTTAACTATATTCAAAAATTACTTTTATAGAATAATTATGAAATAATTTTCATTGTATATATAAAAGTTATTATATTAGAGTATAAAATTTAATATTTATTTTACTAAATTTAATATATTTTTAGTGCATTAATGTTTTTCTCAATTATTAAAATTAATATTTATGATTATATATATACATGCAAACATTTCCATTTCTGTTTGATATGTTTTACTCACTTTATTATATTATACTTATGAGAATAGTGTTATTTATGACTTGTACAATTTAAATTTAGTGTCTTAGTTTTAAATTAAGCCTTGAGAACTTGAACAATTTATAAATTTAAATTAAAAGTGAAAAAAAAAATTAGTAGTAATTGCCTTAATAATTTAAAAAAAAAAAAATGAATATTAAAAAGAACAATAAAAAATTATATGTATATGTTGGTATCTTTTGATTTACAGAGGTTAATAATAATAAAATATTCAATTCCAATATTAACTTTTGTTATTATTGCAACCAAAATATAGAGTTGCTTATCTTATTAATATTTCATGCACTTTGAATTTGTGATTATTTTGTATTTAATGTACATAATTAATCACGATCAAAATACTTGTGCATACTTTACATAAATATTTATGTGGGTTTATTTTCTTGTTTGTACAGATTTTAGTTTTATTGTTATAAATATTATTGATAAACAGAGCAAAACTCTCCATACAGTATTGCCACCTGTGCTAAACAGAGTAATCAATGGATGCCAGAAAGCTTGTGCATAAAATCCCTATCAATGCCTACTCATCCAATATCCCCAGACTAGTTTCTGGCTTGTGGCCTTCGTCAGTGAGGAGCTTTGGATCTGAGAGCACTGCATCTAGATCTTAGGATCTAATGCAACCCTCTAGCAACCACCTTTTATCTCTACTTAACTATAAAACTATGAGAATGAAATTGAAAACACAAAAAATATTTTCAATCTAAGCTCAATAGCTTATATAGTCATATGGGTCTGAACTCAGTTCAGCACCCATACATTTTGGTGTCTTTGGCTCTTTTACAACCATAGCCACCACTATCCTATTAGGCAGGATTGGTGTTAAAACCATTAAGTATCACATGATCACATTTCCTATACTAGCACATTAATTGTTGATAAACAGAGCAAAACTCTCCATACAGTATTGCCACCTGTGCTAAACAGAGTAATCAATGGATGCCAGAAGGCTTGTGCATAAAATCCCTGGGGGCATTATAAATGTATAAAAGAGCTCATGGAACAAAAGAAGAGTTAGTTAGTAATTAAACTTTGAGTTAGTTAGTAAATTCTTGCAGAACGTTTGAGTCAGTAATTTTCCCGAAAAATTGTTTCATCATTCCACTTTAAGAAGTCAGGAAAAGTTTTGTGACATGATATTTGAGTAGAAAAAGAAGCACTTTTCTCCGGGCTTCTCGGAAGACTGTCTGCCTGCTGCTGCCATGTTCCATCCATCTGATCGGTCGTACAAGAGGACTGTCTGATTGCTGTTCTCATTGCTGACCCAACTGATGACGGCCATACTTTGCCTGCCTGCTAAGCTGTGCTTTTCTGAGGTAATCTCAATTAATAAAGAGCTGCTTTAAACTTAAATAATATTAATGAAACTATAACTTCATCAATGTATTAGTATATAATTCCTGTTAATTTTGCTTTTGAACTCTCTTTCTGTAATCCCTACTATTTTAGTGTAATTTTTAACTTACCTTTCACGCTTGCACTCTTATATATAACTTTGTGCAGCTCCATTAGATATTTCTAACTTATTCATGTTATATATGTAATCAGTTTATGCTCTTTAATTAATATGCCAATATTATTCAACCTCACGAGTCTAATAAGGGTTTATTTTTTTTGTTTAACGGGGAAAGACACAGGGGCTTCATTTAAATTTATTGCTAAAGTTTTATTCATTTTAACAGAAATCACTCGCTAGGTTGGTTTTTATATTTAAATCTTTTATTCACGTTTTTTTTATCTAAAATATTTTATTGTGGATGCATATTTTACTTTATTATTTGAATTTGTCTTTAAATTTTCATTTTTAAAAGATCGTGAACCTTAATATAATTAGTCCATTCCTTCTTGCTGTTGCCTGGAGGGCTAATTCTATCAGTTAATACGTATATGAGAATCGAAATTAAATATAAAGTTTGTTAGTTTAATGTCATAGTTAAAAGAGTTATTCTCCGTTATAGTTTGCTTAATGATTCTTTATTTAAATATATCATTGCGCAGGAGTCAAGCCATTTACAGGCTCTAGAATATAATATATTAAGTTTATCACACAGGTATAACGCTGCTGGCATTCCTTTTCTTGCTCTTACGGTATTTACACATATATTTTCTTTATTGCTTTGTCATTGGGGACTTCGGAAGTCCGAAGCTCCCATCCTACTTTTTCAAAATCATTCATAATCAGGGATATACATTACTCTCTGTGGAACGTGAAGTTTATAGGTTTTTAATTGTGCTGCGGGCTCTGGGCATTCAAACCCAACCTCTCCATTCAATACTGTTCTGCAAAATGGCAGATGTATCAACCCTCATTCATTCTCAAATCTGTTAAAATGATGAAGTATTTAAACTACCATAAAATCTGTATTTCTCTAATGACATGCTAGTATCATTATTGTTTTACTTAATTGATTTATGCCTGTTTGATCTTTCGTTAGGTGTTGGAAATAATGACTCATTCATGAAATGCTCCAACATTCTAATAAGTCCATATACTGATTTTAAAACTGCCTTCTTTTAATATACTAATCGATTCCCATAGACATAAATCAATACATAGTCTCTGTGAAACATTGCATTAATGATTATATATCTTACCTCTCCCTGTCAATGTAACGCATTGTTTGTTTTTTGTATACTTATTCTAAAGACGCTATGTCCAAACAATATCTATCAAACATATTGTGCCATTACTTTTTGTATCCAAAAGTTTGTAGGCTAAGAATCAAAAATTTTAATTACAGCTGGAATCGTATCATACGAGGGCGCCACTAGGAAAAGAACCTAGAGCCACAAAATTAGAAGAATCTTATATTTGCAGCTGTTAATTTTTATACGTATGACAGATCCAGCTAACCTCCCCTTTATAATCCCATTTTTAATATGCATGTATACACGACGATCATATGTTTTATTATCACATACAAGCGTTAAAGGAACAACCAAGTACACTTAAATATGTTTCAAATAATAATATGCTTTATTATAATTTTTTTATTATTCAAGACTATTGATAGAACAAATCATTAATAATTCCCCTCTACCTTCCTCTTTTGTATAAACTTAACATGATTAACATTATCTTTCTTTTTTTTTCTTTTTATATAAAATAAAAAAAAAACAAACAAAGGTGAAGAGTAATATGTATTTTTCGTTCTCAAAGGAACATGCGCTTTTACTTATATATATAAGTGTCCCAGACTGGTCTGAATCTCGACCGGTACAGAGGCTAAGTGGCTTACTATTAGGAGCAAGTTATTACACTAAACCCCTACCCTCTCTTTCAAAATTTACTCAACCCTTAAACTTTTCATTTATGCTTTCTTAAATCATGTTTACATTCTATTTCGATAACAATTTCTGGGATTCATTTATGGGATTATTATTTTTTTTAACCTCCTCCTATAGTCTTGAATTTCGTCAAAAGCTATTTGAAAACCCTCTGTAAAGAAAAAATAAAAACAAAACAAAACACAAATATAAATAAATTACGTATTTTAAATAAAACTAATTGGGCAATGCAAGCATAAGCATTATAAATATATATATAACACAAAACCCCTTCTATTGTCGCAACTTATAGTTCGTGACTGATTAAATACAATCCGATTAGATATGTTTTTAAGTTCAGCAATCTATAGTTCAATCAAAAAGCAAAGTTTATATTACTCTGATCGATCAGTGTCCATACGCGTTCCTTGGGATCCTTTGGCAGTTGATTCACAGTAACGAATTTTTTCCTCTGGCTGGCTTCACTTTCTCTTAGGTGACCTTGTTACATGAGGTAGTTTCCCGGTGCGATGAAAATCTAGAAATCGGCCAGTGTCCCGGCTGGGGACGGATTTTAGTTGTTTAGCCTTCTAACATTTTATTTTCACTATATAATAGTTCTTTTCTTTTATTAAAAAAGCTAATAATAATTAAACAATAGGTTTATCTCTGTATTTATAGTCCTTTTTCCATTGTCCTTTTATCTGATACACGTTCCCAGCCAGTGATTGCATTTCTTTAATTTTTTTAATTTTTTAACACCTTCCAACTAGAAGCCACGGCAATAGAATTAATTACAATTCTTTTTCCCCTCCCCTCCCTTCAGATTAGAAAATTTAATTAAAATTGTTTTCCAAAAACAAAAGAATAATTTATTATTTTTTTCTTTTAATATCACTTTTGATGTAATCTCTCAATCCAATTAAAAAAACAACTAATCTACCATTTTGCTTTTTCTTTCTGTTTTTTTTTTTTCAAATCCCAATAAAAAACTAATAAATAATACCAAAAACCTACTATAACAAAAACTAATAAATAATACCAAAAACTTTCTATATACACAGCATTTATTTATTTTATACCTAGTATTTATATATTTAGATACGTAATTTACATACACAGAAAATATAACATGAGCCGCTCGAAATTATCGGCTCAATATATAATGATTTTTAAGATTATAAATAAATGATTGAGACCGTGTATTTATATTTATTTGTCAAAATGATTAATGCTAAATTATCAAGTATCTTTCTGTAATCCGAATCTGTTCCGATCTTGTAGATTGTTTTGTGCATCCACAACATTCTGTTAGTAAAAATTTATTAAATTGGCATATTAACCCCGCACAACCTATAACACTCTCCATAAAATTATATTCATTCAATAATTAATATAAAGGGGATTTTATAAAAACAAATCCCAAGTTTTGTAAATAAACAATGTCACTCCAAGCGTGAAACATTTTGTAACATATGTATGTGTTTTCTTAATATTTTATTAAATATATATTTTATGTAAATCCTGGTTTGTTTTTGAATTATTATTTCCTAGTTAATATTTAGAATTATTTTCTTTAGCTAATAAATTAGCATTAATAAATATAATTCCTGGGCTACTCTTATCTTGATCATCATCATCAGTCTGATCTTATATTCTTCCACTGTGTTTTCGGGCTTGGAATTAAAATAATTGTGCTGTATCATCGGAATTGTTGTTCGTAGGGTCAGAGATTCGAAGAATAGGCAAATAGGTTAGAATTCAGGATTGCTCCAGACCTGCATATCTTGAGCTTGATCGGATTCAAAGTACTTTTGCTTGGATTTTGAGTGGTGTTGCGTGAGCAGACGGTTTTGACCTGTACATTACATATATTTAAATAACTTAAAATTTGACACAGAAAGGGATAAAAATTTACAAAGTCTCCCCCTTCAGAAATGGATTATTTCTTCCATCTTTTCAATATCATGCCTATTAATATTTCTTTAAACTAAGGTAGTTTTAATTAAAATTGACAAAATTAGCAAATATTTTTACTGTTAACAATGTATGGTGCACTACATTTTTTATTAAGAGCCCATTTGCTTTCAAATGAAGCAAGGCAAAAAATTTCTCTAAATTTATAAATCCTAATAAATTACCATTACATTTCAGTAAAACTAAGCTAGTTTTAACTAAAATTGACAAAATCAGCAAATGTTTTTACTAGTAATAATGTATGGTGCACTACATTTCTTACAAAGAGCCCATTTGCTTTCAAATGAAAAGGTATTTAAATCAATAGTGTATCTAACTAAAAGCTCATACAATAATTTTTAATAATTTTACCCATAATGACATTACGTCATTGATATTGTATTGATGATCAATAAATATTACTTTGTTATACATTCTTTATAGCAATAAGCCCATTTTCTTTCAAATGAAAAGGCATGTAAATCAATAGTGTATCTAACTAAAAGCTCATACAATAATTTTTAATAATTTTATCATTGATGATCAATAAATATTATTTTATTATACATTCTTTATAGCAATATCTCAATGTATATATTCAATAAAATATTAGATATGTATAAATCATCATGATCATTTTCAAACATTATTTATTGATTTTGCTATAGTTAAAGAATGTATAATAAACTAATATTTGATTGTTGCATTTTGATAAATATTTTTTAGAATATGAAAATATCCTGGGTCTATATCTTGATAATCTAATATTTTAATCACTATAGAAATGCTTATAGAACCTAATGCCTTTTTATAATTTACAAATCCAAAGCACAATGACAATTCATATTTATGGATTCTTTCTTTAACTTCTCTCAATTTTTTCTAACTTCTCTCAATGTATATACACATTTATAAAACTGTTTTAACCGAAAGATTGCTTTGGCAGCAGATTGAAGATTTTTGATGTTGATAAATGTGGACTGCTTTCATGTGATTTACAAATTTACATGTATATATATTTTGTGGATTTAAATGTGTATTGATTAATAAGATTTAAATATTTTAATGGTTAAAAAGAGTAATGTTTTAGATGTATTTATAACACTAAAGGGATTTGAACCCAGATTTTCAAACTCCCTTTAGTCATCCACTTTCATCCATTCCATCTTATTCAACTGAAACACATGATTACATATATGCAAAAAATCTCCAATATACGTAATTCATGCTGAACCAGCACTCATCATTTATTCCAGATCATCTACCATATATATAATGATGGCTCGATTTATATTAAGATAGAAAATCTTCAAACTTAATGGACAGGCTTCAATTTGTCCATTCTCCATCCATTTCATTGAAAATCTGATGATGGTTTGTTCAAAGTCTTTGTTTGCCAATTTTTGTTGTATCATGTCCCTGTTGACCATAAGTCAATCTGACATAGGCATGATGCAATAAAAATTGGCAAAAAGGGCTTTGAACATGCCATCATCAGATTTTCAATGATATGGATGGCTGAAGAATTGGAGAGTGGAGAAAATTGAAGCCTGTCCATTGTTTGAAGATTTGCACTGATTATATATATGTGTGGGAGATGATGATCTAGACCAACTGATGAGTCCTGGTTCAGCATGAAATATATATGTGGTCATGTATTTCTTTTATATAAGATGGAGTGGATGATTAAAGGGAGCTTGAAAATCTGGGTTCAAATCCTCTTTAACTACATTTAGCTTAAATTATAAATACTATACATGTATTTAAATATTATTACAACATTATTGTTTATCATCTTCATTTTCAAGCTTTTTTTTCCTACTTTTTGTTTTGCAGTTGATTCTAAAAATGGCCAATGGAATATTAATTATTGAGAAATTAAATTTTTTTCCTTAAAAGGAAATTACATTGTTTTTTTCTCTTTATTCTTTATGTTTGTATATCTCTATGATTGATTGATGGAGAAATAACTATTTAAAAGTGTTTATCTTTTTATCGTATGTATTATATATATTTTTATAAAATTATTTTTTTTACAGTTTCTTTATGTGTTAACTAATGCAATGAAAACTTATATGAAAACAATATTAATAATTATCAATGGGGCAAAAAAACAAGAAAAACTAATACCATTATGTAATTTGAATTTTGTATTATGAGTAACCAAATTTTTAGGCTTAAATGTCTAGGCAGTTAATGTATACTTAAAGTGTAATTAATTATTTTTAATGTAAAAAGGTTTTTTTAAAATTAAACCACATTTACTATAGATGGATTTATGATTTTTTAAACAATAAAATAATGGTCCTCATCTTTAAAAATTATTTAATAACACATGCTTTAATTGATTTCTGTCATTCTGTTTCAGGTCTTAACTGTGATAAACATCTGACATACAACATTTCAATCAGAACAGAATGCTCAAGAATCTCTGCATATGTATTCATATAGTTATGCATTATTCTAAATACTTAATGGAATATGAGAGATAATTGTGGGAAGACCATACGGAGCAGTTTGCAATGAAAGCCATGACATTTATTTTTCTTGCTAATGTATTATCTAAAAAACTGACCCCCCCCCCATTTATATAACACCACATTAAGTTCACAGAAGTTATAATTTATTGCTGTTGGCAGGTAATGAAAGAGCTTAATTTTAATGGCAAAAACATGATCTAAAATTAGATTTCTCACTCAGTAAATATATACTTATTGTAAAAGAAAAATTTTCTGACATTCTCATTCAATATAATGCTAAATTTCAGACATCAATTAAAGGCATTCATCTATATTCTAAATTTTAAATAATTTTAAAAATCATATAATTAACTTTTTCACATATACTAAGTACTCTCTTTTTAGTAAAAATTTATTAGAAAATTAACAATACAAAGTTTATAGGAAAAATATGATTAGTTGCAGAACATGAATTAGATAATCCTGAACAGAAATTATAGAATTTGCACAAAAGTTTTGAAGTATTAAAAAAGTATGAAAAATGTTTATGGAAAATAAATAATATATATTTTAGAAAAAGATAGCTATATAAAAAAAGTGAGTATTATTGTTAAAATTTGGAAATGGAGTAAAATAAAAAGATAGTATTTTAGACTTATAGTGGATAATGCATTAATCATCTAAAAATTTAGATTTTTAAAAAGTTTCCAAGATAGACAGATTACATCTCTAATCGGAATACTTATTCAATATTGATAGGTTTTTTTTTTTTTTGAATGGATAAGACATGGTTTCCATATTTATAGCAGACAGAGTAGGTAGTAGTGATAAATATTTAATTATCTAATTTTAAATCTTATATACCATTAAATATTCTTGGGATTTTTTCTTGTCTTTCTGAATCTCTCTTTCCCCACCTTATTGTTTATGATAACAATTATTATTTTTTATGCAATTGTTCATCTAAAATGATTTTATATTCTTTAATGAATAACATTTTAAAAATATAAATTGCATTTGTTTTTTTGTATTGAATATATCACAACAAAATTCACGACATCTCATTTCTTAATAGAGATATAATGACCCCCCCCCCCTCATTTCCTTTCAATTGAAGAACATAGCTTTAGGATCAAGAATCATAATTGTGGTTACATTATGGTATTCTGTATGAATTACTTAAGGATGTGAAAGTTGAATTATAATGAAGCAAAGTAATAAAGTATTATCTTTAGACATATTGATAAAAACATAAGAATATTATGAATAGTAAGACAAATAAAAAAATTAGTCCTTGACAAAATTAGTCTTAAACTTTTATTTTATACACAAATGGCAGCTGAAGTTGTATGTGATTTATCTTCATTTTACATATGAATTTTAAGTTATCTCACCAAAATGCAGGGAACTTAATATACATTGCTCACTGTAAAAGAAAATACTCAGTTATCATGATTATTCATTGTGATATTAACAAGTCTGATAAATGTCTGTATGAGTTCTCAAAATTCTCACTGTCATAACAATTAATAAAATTCTGAAATTAATAATCTATGCTGCCATAATCTTTTATATAAATATTTTTTGCTAGTTATTATTTTTATTCTCTTTCAGAGAAAAATTGCATGCAGTATTTGATTTGGTGACCCAGGTAGATGTTCTTGATAGCAATGATTCTGCTAACCTAGCTTTACTAACAAGGCCTGAACTTGGAATCACATTTACTAAACTTCACTGTTGGAGATTAACACAGTATAATAAGTGTGTGTTTTTAGATGCTGATACTTTGGTAAGTTTTGATTGCAATGATTCATTAAATTATCAGCTTTTTAAAACTGCACTTTTTTTTTTTCCAAATTTTAAACAGATTTTAAAATGTTTAAAATACCGTTGTATATCTGAAATGATATTTTACTTGTTTCAGGCTGTTAAGAATTGTGATGAATTGTTTGATAGGGAAGAGCTTTCAGCAGCTCCTGATGTAGGCTGGCCTGACTGTTTCAATTCTGGAGTGTTTGTATTTAAGCCATCAGATGACACTTACTTGGCTCTTCTGCAGTGTGCTGTTCAGAGGGGAAGTTTTGATGGTAAGTATTAGTGTTAAAATAGAAATTACACAGTAATGTTTTTTGATATTAATTGGAAGCGTATTACCATTTAGAGAAAGCAAAAATAAATTATATCTATGATTGAAGATTATTTTGAATCTTTTTTTTATATTTTTTATAGTCATGTTATATCTCTTGAACTGGGGAAAAAAAAAAACATTTAAAATGTACACATGCTACCATATGTATGCTCACTTACATAACATGTAATAAAAGTTGAACATTATTCAAAAATAAAATTAGTGAATGAGAAAAAGAGAGAAAGAAGAACACAGGATGTTATTTGTGACAATTATACAGACCAATTTATAAAATACAAGTAAGCATTGTAACGGAACAGGTTTTACCTGGTATGAATATAGGTTAGCTAGGTCATCACAATGAATAAAAGAATACATCCTTGATCTTTGCACCTATTTATACCACATACACATTGATTTCATTTCTAGAAGAGGAGAGGTTTAAGAATCATCTAAATATTAAATATATACCTAACTCGCCTCATCCATGCCGTATTTCATTTCCGTTATCCCAAGTTTTGAACTCATGGAGTCTCTGTATAATTGTCTAGTTCAGGCTATATTAGTATCACTTAAAATGCAGATAGGTGTAAACATGTGTAGGTGTTTAATGGTAGGTATGAATATGAATTTATGTGTAAATGGGCAAAAATATTTATAAATATGTGAGATGATATGACAAATTGAAAATAGATTATAGAAAAACATATCAAGAGTTTTAATTTAACATTTGAATATATTTAATAACTATATTTACAGCAATTAATATTTTTAACGAACAAAATTCATAACAAAATTATAAAACATTTAATTAGACATTTGTGATTATTCTTTGCTTATAATTGATTCTAACTATTATTCCAAACCTTATCCTCGCAAAAAATAACCATTGGATGTCCCTATTAACAAAAATGAAATTTATGTTATGTTTATGATTACTACAATCATCTTTACTTTCTATATTTTTATTTGGAACTCATAATTCATTTTTAAAGTAACTTTGTATATTAGATTCCTATCTGCCATCATGGTGATACGGGATTCCTCTGTAGTCATTATAAGACCATTTATGACAGAAATAGTTAGTCAGATATACCAAAAACATTTAATACATCTATAAATATAAACAAACAAAGAAAAATATATGCGGTGCAAATATATAAATGTTTGGACTAAATACATATTAGCTAAAATTTTACCTTTCCCCTCTGATGGTGATTTCATTAGTACACAATTGAGAGCTCATCGTAAACTATATTTTATTTTACTTACACTAAAGGCAACAATATTTCTTCATTATTTACGTACTAATACTTATATTCCCCCCTTTTCTCTCCATATTAAAGTAAAGAAAAAAGCATTATATCAAATATGCAAATAAATAAAGTTAATGACGTCAACCTAAATTTAGTTTTGAAGTTTATAAGGAAAAATGTCTTAGCAAATCATTCTAGTAATTCTTGTTAATCCATTTTCAGTTATAGATGGTAAATTGTGAGTGTTCTAGAATGTCTCTTAAGTTACTTATCCTTTGTAGTCTTGGAATTTCTACTTTGAAGTGGATAGTTACTGAATCCATTCATTAAGAATTGAGTTGATGTTTCATAGCACAGGTATAAAATGCTAAGTCAGTTCCATCCTGGTTCTGACAGTTATAGCTCCATGGGCAACGGCTTTCTTTCCCCGATGTTGCTTTTGCACTTAGTAATGCATATTTGTCTTTATCATTATTTATATATTTTTTTAATGACTTATTTTGAGTGAAGTAATATCAATATTTCTTGTATTATTGTATATCCTTGAATCTAGATATTGTGATCTATAACTTAGAATTACAGACACTTTGGAAATTCAAATGATCTGAATTTACTTGCGAATATTTCAATTTCAAATTCCTTAGTTGGCCAACTTTAATTCTGTATGCTTGTTTTTTGCTTTCTTGGATATTCAGATACTGTTTTTTATATTATTTCAACTCAAAATTGGAAAATGTTTCTCTTTCGAATTGTAAACTCGAATTCTCTACCTAAATTTTTGTAGGTTATTAAGCAGATAAGAAATTTTGTCTCTCTTTGGAGAAGAAGTTCGTTGTTCAAAGAAAAGCAAGTTCGTAATTATTGTTTAGATCTATTGTTGACGTCATTTTTAATGAATATTAATATATGTAATTTGTTAATAACAATAAAATTTCTATTTGATATTTCTTTACTTTAATATTAATTTTTATTTCATGGTTGCGTTCATTTTATCCGATCTTATTTACCATGCATTGTTATATTGTGTTGGAGTTCTAACACAATTAACAAGATAATAATTGCTAAAGGTTAATTATCATGTATGTCTTATAATTTAATTGAAATATATATTTACAATATAATTAAGTTGGGTTTAAAATGTGTGTTGCAATTAATGGTTTGTCCATTTTAGTGCTTTAATATTTATTAACCTATGATTAATAGATTATAAATAAGGCAAAACTCTCCATACAGTAGTATAAGAGATGGTGGTCATGTGCTGCTTAATGATTAATAGATAATATTAATATCATGGTCTTGGATTCGGATTATGCCATAAGGTGTGTAATTAGTATTGGAAGGTTGTTAAGGGATACCCATAACAATATATTGCATGCTGGTTTTTTAAATCTATTATTTGATATCATGTGATGGTATCTATTAGCTTCTTCTGCAGCAAACTATTTTTGTTGAAAATCTTAATCTTGTTTCATTATCATTTTTTATTGTACTCTATTCTCAGCCATATTTTTAAAAACTAATTAATCATTATTGCATATCTTTATAGTGTGTCTTTGGAATAATTTTTATATTATGAACATATATATCTTTCCTAGCTTAAAATCTGTTTTATTCATTTTATGGTCAGCCATGTATGGTAGTGAGTGAGTTTTCAGTTATTATGAGAATAGCTAATAAATATAGCATTACAAAAATTTTAAAGTAAATTATATAAAACTAGATGTACCCGGCCTTTTGAATGCTGTCATTTTGATATGTGAATCTGACAGCAAACAAAAAGTTTAAATATTAGGTTGTTTTCTATTCTCTCCTGTCAGCCGTTTGATGACATTGATGCTAATCAAAAACACATACATATTACGATTCCAGGCCTGTGATGCTATCTATATAAATATCGGCTTTTTTAGTTTTGTAATAGGAAATTAGAGGAACTAATAGTAAATAATTTTAGTATTTAAAAAACAAAAATTTAGAAATTCACATTAAATTTTAAAATGATACCCGAATAATTTACGTTTTTTGGACAGTAATTAATCATAAAATGGGTTGTTTTTGTTTGTGTGTATCTATAAAAAGTTACGGTATTTTTTTAATAGAAAATAATACGCAATTATACATTTTTCAATTTACACAAAATTTCTACATTCACGCTAAATTTAAAAATGATAACCTGAATAATTTGCTTTTTTTTGACAGTAATTAATCAGAAAGTGGGTTCTTTTTGTTAGTGTGTATATATAAAAAGTACCGTTCTTTAAATACTACATTTAAAAATGATACCCGACTATTTTGCTTTTTTTTTTTTTTTTGGACAGTAATGAATCAGAAAGTGGATTGTTTTTGTTAGTGTGTAGATATCAAAAGTAATATTATTTAAATACTAAATTTAAAAATGATACCCGAATAACTTTTTTTTTGGTATTGACAGTAATTAATCAGAAAGTGGGTTTTATTTTCTTTGTGTGTATATATAGAAAAAGTTACGGTCTTTTTTGAATAGAAAATAATATGCAATTCTACATTATTCAATTTACCCACAACATTTAAAAATTCACACTAAATTTTCAAATGATACCCAACGAATTTGCTTTTTTTTTTGGACAGTAATTAATCAGAAAGTGGGTTCTTTTTGTTAGTGTGTATATATAAAAAGGTACCGTTATTTAAATACTAAATTTAAAAATGATACCCGACTATTTTGCGTTTTTTTGGACAGTAATTAATCAGAAAGTGGGTTCTTTTTGTTATTGTGTATATATAAAAAGTACTGTAATTCAAATACTACATTTAAAAATCAAACCCGACTAATTTGCTTTTTTTTTTTTTTTGGACAGTAATTAATCAGAAACTGGATTGTTTTTGTTAATGTGTGTACATATAAAAACTAATCTTATTTAAATAGTACATGTAAAAATAATACCCGATTAATTTTCTTTTTTTTTGGACAGTAATTAATAATCAGACACTGGGTTGTTTTTGTTTGTACATATATATAAAAAGTAACTTGTCACGGACGAATTCTCGCGAAAACGTTTTTGCGTGATCATCGAAATACTGCTCCACCGCACCCTTGAAAGCAATTTTTGAGGGTTACACATTTGTAATGGAACCTTCACGACATTGTTAATAAAGTTACAACATAACGTTAGGTTAGAGCACTTGAAAGAAAAAAAACCTTTGTAATGAAATTTTAAATAATTATGACAGACTAAAATCCACACCCTCTCACACGAAAGTATAGAGAAAATAGACATTCTAGCATTATGATAAAGCTAATAACACAACCAACTATGGCAGCAATAAGGCATTTGTCTGTGCTTTTAGCATAGAAAAAAGCCAGACCGGCTTAGCCGGTGGGGTCTCTTTCTGTGTTTTATTGTAGAAAGAAGCCTCTTAGGTTGGCTGAGGCCGTTGCGAGGACTCTTTCTGTGTTCTATTGTAGAAAGAAGCCTCTTAGATTGGGTGTAGGTCGCTGAAACGGTATATTTCTAGGAATTGACCTAGAAATAGCGCCATCATGTGGCTGACACGATAGAATAGAAAACAATCAAATATTATATAAATAAATGTGAGAAATATACACGCTCTGAAAGTCTGCCATTTGCGTAATTTACATTTTTTTTTCCCGATTTTGCAATTGTGAAATTTGACAGCATTTTTGTAATAATTTTTTTAATTAGTTGTCTATGGAAAGGACATTATTTTTTTTAATTTGTTGATTTAATTAATTTTGTTAATATTTAATGTAAATTAAACAAAGATTTTAATATTATATAAATGAATGTGAGAAATGTACTTGGGCTGAAAGGCAGCTGTTATCTATATATGAATTTGACAGCGTTAAGAACAACTATAAATAATAAGATTATTTACTGGACCATCTTTAAATAAAAATGATGTCTTGAAAGGCTGTCATTTTTGTAATAATAATAATATTTACTGTATATAAATACGATGATATAGCATCTATTTTTTTCTCACTAAGTAACATATTTCAAACATAAATTTATGTACTATAATCACATTTTCTTTGCGATTTAAATATTATACATCTGTAGTTCAAATCACATGTACTTATTTTTTCTGAGAGTTTTTTATTAAAGTTGAATTACTTCAAATTACTTTCTTCGCATAAGCATAATACGCTAAACAAAACTAAATGGAAGTACAGTACTGTAGCATCTATTTTTTTCCTCTCACTAAATATCACATTTCAAATCAGAATTTGTGTACTGTAATCACATTTTCTTCACAATTTAAGTACTTTACCTATATAGTTCAAAGCATGTACTGATTTTTTTTTTTGAGTGGTTTTTATTAATGGCGATTTCCTTCTCATAGACGTAATAATATGCTAACCAAAACTGAATGTAAATGCAGTACTTCAGCATTATTTTTTTTTCTCACTAAATATCACATTTTAGACATGAATTTATGTACAGGAATCACATTTTCTTTGTGATTTAAAAATACTATATCTATTCAGTTTTAGTTAAAATTTAAGCACATGTACTGATTTTTTTCTGAGGGTTTTTTTCCTTCAAAAAGTTTTATTCTTTTATATAAAATGGGTTGGAAAAAATTATTAAGGTTTAAATGACGGAACAAATAATAATTTTTTTCATTGAAAAATACACCTCATTGTGAATTTGACATGTGATAGCAGACAACCACTAGTACATTCACCAATCAAACAACAGAGAAAATAGAGATTTTATTTATAAGATAATAGAAATATCTTAAAATAAAGCAAATGTAATAATAATAGATGATGCTCACCTTTTAGAATAGATTATTAAAAGCCATATTTTAAGATAATTATAAATATTGTAATAAGTTTTATTATAAGTGATTAACTTTAAGAAAAACTAAATAAAATTAGGGTAAAACAATATCTTTTAACAAAGATTAAAAATTAGAATATGTTTAAAATTATGTTAGCAGAAATGTATTGTAAAACAACACAATTAAGTATATGAGTATTAAAAGAAATAGATATTAAAAGTTTAATTAAGTAATCCATATTTTTGTTTAAATAAATAAATAAAAAATAAGGTAAAAGTCTGTCAGTTGAATAATTATAATGCTTTGAAAATTCATATAATTAAAATAAACAGGTCATTATAGTATGTTATAAATAAGAGATCATCAAGGTATTATAAACAAGAGATCAATAGTATATATAGCCAGGTTTTTCTTGAAATTATTAGTCTCTAGCTTGCTTTATTCAAGCTTTATTGAATAGCCATTATGATGACAAATAGAAAAGAGAAAAACTGCCAGCTGCCTGAAATCTAATTTTTATTTTCTGGTAAATCTGACCAAGCTATTTTTAAAGGAATCTCTACTATACATGAAAAAAAAAAAAGCTTTAACCTCAAATAATTTCCAAGGACACACTTTAAATGTATGATGCAATAGTCATTTCAAATACATGGAATGTGCACTGGTTTTAAAATATTTAACTTGAAGTGTCCAAGCGTTAGAAATACTTAGTGCTAGTATAATCATTGTAGTTTTAAATTAAACTAAAGATTATTTTTAATTTGATCATATTCATTTGTATGTAAATTAAACCTCGTATTAATTACTGTGAAAGAGATTTTATGTGTTAGAACTTATAATATAATTGCAGTTGTTTAGATCACTGTTGAATGGTAAAAACATACTATGTCTATATGTTGAATTTTTTTGCAGGTTTGTTTTGTAAATTCGAAGTTGGATTCAAAACAATTATCTCATTTAAGTAGAATTATTATTAAAACTGGATTTGAATCTAAAATGATTGCCCACTAGAATTATCATTTTAAGGAAGGTGTCACATTAGATATTATATGTGTGTGATTATGCAATGAAGCTAAAGATAAGAGTAAATATATTTGTGAGGGTCAACCATGTGTAAGATTATATCCAAGTTGTATTAAAGGCCAGGGATTTGTTCAATGGCAAGTGTACTCAACCATAGAATTATGTTAGTATTATAATATGTAATAGGAGGATTAATGTTTTAAAATTAATGAAGATAAGCCTTGGACATTTTACAAAAGATATAATTATTTCATATTTGTTTTCCAGCATGTGTATGAATTAAAAAGTAATTAGAAATGGCTTACTAAATTATAATTTTTTTTTTTTGTATTTTATGAATTCTTATGGTTATGGAAGTATGTTTATGATAAAAGAAAATTTTTAAATTTGTGACAATTACAATACTTTATAAATTATTGTTTTGTTATTTGTTTTAATTGTGTGTGTTTAACTTTATATATATATATAATGTTGTTCATTTAGTGTATGTAGTGATTATCATCATTGTATTTTAAAGAAAAATATTTCAAATTCTATTACAATATATAAATTAAGTATATGTGCCTGTATATTTCCTGAAAGTATTATCTGGTGATAACTGAATCAATTAAAGTAAATCAAACTATAGCAAACTGACTATTACTTGATAACATCTCTCTATTTGTAAACTTTTGGTGCCCAACATGGGTAGGTGTATCTGTGAATTTTTGTCACTACCAATGCAGGGTACGGAAATCTATTAATTAACTATAATAAACAACCATTTGCATGAGATGGATGTACAGCATGGATGATTTAAACAGTAATAATAATTTTTTCTTTCATATATTAATAAAATAATGAAAACAAACTGAATTTATGGGCAGAAATTAGCATTCAAGTTGGGGGATCCAAGGAATGATGTAGTGCAATTGGTGTTGAATCCAGTTATAAATATATTGATAATAATGAATTTATTGTGTATAAAAAAGAATATACAAGTAAAGAAAATGCAAAATGAAAATGAGATGAATGTCAGAGTTTGGGAAATGATTACAGAAGATAGTAGAAAGAAAGAAGACAATATAGAGTTCTGATATGGATAGTATTGATTCAAATGAAAAGATACATAAATAAATGGAGCAAATAGAGAATAGTGAAGAGTTAAAAATGCTGTAACATCATTATAATTAGACATGATATAAGATTGGAAAAACTTTTGATCAAGAGATGGGAAATGGACAAAAGCAGAGAGAAAATCATCTTCAAAAGATAGCAAATGGCCAAAAGCAAACAAAGTTTGAGCAAATCAATCAAGAAATTAAAAATAGAACATTTGCAGTTTCAGTTATTTAATCAAAGACTAGAAGAAAGACAGAAAGAGATGGAATAATGGGTTCTAAAGATAGAGGGAAATAGTAATCAAATAAAGAGATGTTGAAAAAAACCATATACAAGTTAAAGAAGAAATAAAAGATATGCATGATAAAATAAAATAAAAATAAAGATGAGACTGATAAAATGCTGGAAGAAATGCAAAAGGCCATGGTAACCAAATTCCCAAAATTTGAGAGTTCAAGAAAGCAAAAGTAGACAAACAGAACAACTGAATGAATTACCTGAAATGGTGTTGAAGGAATTATAAAAGCTGTCTCAGAATATAGAAATGAATTAGTTTAAGTTGCAAGAAGAAATCACATTAACAAAACAATAGTTGATACATTAATAGGCAAAACACTCTCCATACAGTAGTGCAACTCAAAGCAAGACAGAGTAATCACTGGATGCCAGAAGGCTTGTGCATAAAATCCCTATCTAGTGCCTACTCATCCAATATCCCCAATACTCTGTTTTGCTTTGAGTGGCACTACTATATGGAGAGTGTTTTGCCTATTTTAACAACAGTTATGAGCAAGCATGGGAAATAGTGATCATGTGATGATTTAAAGTTGATACAGTAAATGGATCAGTACAAGTCAGAAATGGAAGTGATGTTCAATCCATTTAGTCATTAATGCAAGATAACCTAGACACATAAATTATAAAATCCAAGGCTGTCATGCATGCATTGTCTATAAATCTTGTAATAATGGGACCAAAGGTGAAGGTTGAGATAGAACATGGCCTTGATATAAGAATAAAAGAAGACAACATTAATCATAATGGATATAGAGAAAGAAGTCAACTCTATATAGATAATCAGTCAATGCATTTCAAGAAAAATGGATAATCAAATAATTATACAGCTTTCCCCATTAGGTCATTATGATAGTGAACACATAGTGAATTTCCTATTTGTTTAAAAGTCTTTAAACAAAATGGACGTGAAACCAGTTAATATAATTTCAGAGTAGCCATGATATGTGAAAATTTTATTTAAGACTTTCACTGTATTTTCTGTCCTCATACTCATGACACTTTTGCATCCCATCCATTTTGAGTAAGCAGTTATCAATATCGGCAATATATTTTTGTTAAATGGACCAGTTTGATTCAAATGGAGTCCTTCCCAAGGTTTATTGGCTTAAATTCAAGGGTCTAGCTTTTTGGGGACATAATAACAGTAGGCTTACAGTATTCCTAACATTTTATTATTTCACTAATCAAATTCTCACTGTTGCTGTCTCTCTTACTGGCTTAGACTCCTTATGATTTGCAACACTATTGTAAATCGTCTATTCTTTCTCTTTGCTTGAATACCTAACGGCCAGAATCTCTGCTTAAGATTGGAGTAAGATCTCTTTTCACGATATACAATGGCAGAAATTTTACTTTAGTCTTTATTTTATCTCATATATCAATCCCATCCCCATTTACATCCATGACTATAATGTCCATTTTTTTCCACAGTGTTATTTTTTCTCACCTTCTTTACTAATTTTGTCAAATCTTTTTGTGAAATTAGGGACAATCCTGCACCGCTGTCAATTTCCATATTAGTCCGTCCCCCCCCTGAAAATTAGTACATTTAAATGAATATGATTATCTACTATATTTATTGTTTTTATTTTGGTTTTATTCTTTAACTCCTCCTCCCCACAATTTGAAATCTGCAAGTAACTCCTTTTTTCTAACTTTTTCTTATGGAGAGTTTTGCCTGTTTAATAACAGTTATGTGTTAGCATAGAGATGGTGATCGTGTGATGTTTAGTGCCTTTTCTTTTGTGTGACAAACATGTTGTAAATGACCGGTTTGCCCACATATATGGCATTTCTCACTTTTAAATTTACAGATCTATTTTAAATGGCTCTTCTCACTGCCACACTAGCATATAAAAACCTTCATGTGATTTTAACAGCTCGTGTCTGAACACCATCATTTTATGTGTGTCTACATCTCTATCATTTTGGAATTGTGTAGCATTTTTCATGACTAATTCTTATTCACTGCTTGCTTATTTATCAAGGTTCCTTCACCGAGAACTTGATGTAACTTATTGTCATCATTCCCCATAGCTATTGATCAAAGAGCATGTTATCCAGTGCTATATCATATTGCTGATACTTTTCATTAGATGCTTGTCTCCTATTTGTAAAATATAGATGTGACACCCACTTATATGTCAGTTATTCAAAGTATGTACTTAATTTTTCTTTGAGCTTGATATATACTACTTTTTCTGGAGGCTTTGATTCACAAAATCTTATCACTATTTGCAGAATATCTTTGCCCACTAGCCATATCAACATTGCTAACTTCCAATTGTTATCCTCTTTCTTATTAATGAGCATATATTTCTCTATGTGCTCCATGTATAAATACCAATTTGCTGTATCATTGACATCAAATTCCTTAACATTATTGTGGAATGCCATTATTGGAATTTGTGTAATTCATACACAAATGTTGTGATTTTTTTCAATTATATTTTGGACAAGACTATTGCCCACAACAAACTACTATTATTGGCAGGGTTTTCTATCATTTGCCGTAATCTGTGATTGTTTGCGCAGGGTCTTCTGTCAACTATGGCATATATGTTGTATAACTCTGGGATATATGTATACCAGCTGGGTCGCATGAAAATAAACACACATTAAATAAAAGTGAATTTATTATATTCATAAATAAAAAATATATATATAAGAGTAAAAGAAATTAAATACTAATCTTTGAGAAGACAGTCTCTAATGTAAATATCTTTAGCAGTGTGTATATCACTTCTATATATGCATTAATTGAAATAATTATAAATCTATCTCTAATTAAATAGAGCTTTTGCACACTACATTTTACTCTGTTTGCTGCTATTTTTACTGTGTGTTCTACATATATATTTAATTTGCATAAAGTATTTTACATTCAGTCCATGGTATTTTCTTGTAAATTTTTCTAAAGTGATTAATAGCATAATTATGTGTTGTGTGGAAATTATTTTCTACAATAAATCTTTATTTACATTAACAATCATATATACCTATTATTTATAGCACTGTACACATTTTAGTAAAAATCTATTTTAAAAAAAAATCATTCACACACATGTTCTATCTTCAAGAAAACTCAATTGATATTTCAGTTAAAAATTATTAACCACTGAGAAAAAAGACCATGCTGTTAAAGACAGTAAACTCACCCCACTAGCTTATGAAAGTGATAAACAGCCCATCTATGTTCGTTTACAATATGAATAATTAATCATATAATAATAGTTTGCAATGACAAAAACGTATGGAATTGACATTAGGAATTGTTCTCTTTGATTTCTAAGACCTCAAAAAGTAATCAAAAGGTTTCATTTTAGTTAAAAGAAAAATTTTCATATTGAAAATATCAGAAAAATATTTTTATTTATATATTTGAGTCATTAAATTGACTTGTTATACTATTTTGTCATGGCAATTTTTCCTTTGTATTGATTTCATTTTTATAATTGCATTCATTTTAAATTCAAACTATTATTATTCATTCAAAAAATAAACAGATCCTCAATTTTATCTTTTAAAAACAATTTTTTTCCTTTTTAATAAATAAATATTACATTTTCATTTTATGCTGTAGTAATAATAAAATTTAATATAAAAAGTTCTGATATATCACATTTCAGAAATAAAAAATAAAGCTAAAAAAATATAATTTTATATTTGATTAGTTTAGATATATATTTCATGAGATATGTCATAAAATTTATTATCAGAAAATATATTCATAGTATATTTATGATATTTGAAGAAACAAAAATCAATTTACTTAGATTATATTAAATTAGCGGTTGTTTTCTCATCCCTGGTGTTCGCCTCGAGATGTCGCTATTTCTAGGTAAATTCCTAGAAATATACCATTTCTCCGGCATTTACCCAATTAATGAGGAAATTTTCTACGCTATAAACGCAGAAAAAGAGTTCTCACATTATGTTGGGCGGCAACAGAAGCCAACACAAAGAGACTTCTTTCTATGATAAAACACAGAAAGAGTTCCCGACGACGGCTGCCGGTTATGGCTTTTTTTTTTTTATGCTGAAAGCAGAGAGAAATGCCTTTATTGGCTGCTGTAGTTGATTTTGTTATTCATTTTCTCGTAATCTTCAAATATCTATTATCTCTGTAATTTGGTGTGAGAGTGTGTGTATTTGAGCCAGTCGTAGTTTTTTAAAATTTGATTAGACATATTTTTTTTTTTAATGTGATGTAACTTACTTTAGTGTTGTAAGTTTATTAATAATGACGTGAAGCTTCCATGAGGAATGTGTAACGCTCAAAAAGTTATTTGAAAGGGTACACACCAGCATTTCTTTGACAATCACACGACAAATAATGTTCTCGCGAGAATTCGTTCAAGAACAAGTAAGAAGGCCGCTGTGGCAATTGCCATCAACTGAAGCCAGCGCTGTGGCGTATTTGCAAAAATAAAAATATCCTGTTGAAAGAGAAAAAGTGTCTTTCTGGTGAGGAAATGCGAATTTATGCTAATAAAGATCTGTTATGTCCGCCAGTTCTATATAATACTCACTGGCGAACAATCTATGCAGTAAGCCAACCTTGCCCTGCCTGTATATGCATACAAGAATCCTAATCCCTGAGACTAATGCCGGTAGAATAAGAAAAGCAGAAGATTTAATTACAATACACTAATATCTGCATATTTACACGAATACATTAAAACAATCATTGTACATTTAGATCAACAAAACCTGAAGGTATACCAAAATAAGAAGAATAAAGATCTATGCGACCTACTTTATAGTCCCTATTATGCTGACTCTTGGATGTTTGGAGGCCAGCAGTCCGCTACCGTGCTAAATAAGCGATGTTCAGCGCCTTTCACAGTTCATCTGCATCGGGTAGAACTCCCAGTTTGCCGATGCTTTACACTTGTACTCATTTCGCCAGTTCTGAATATTTCTGGATTTGATTGGTCAAATCTTGTCCACCATGGTCGGATCAATCCCTCCCAGTTTACTTGCAGAAGCAGATTTAGACTTACCTTTTACTTTGACTGATTACCTCTTTTGCAGCCTGATTATTTTTTTAATTAATTATTCATCTTGTTGATCTACAAAGTTCCTTGGTTAATTAACCTTCCTATCTCAAAGGATTTTTTTTTTTTTTTGCTGTTTTACAAAATAACACAGCTATTAAAGTCTAAGATGATTTTAAAAATTAACAAAGTATTTTTTTTATTTTATCTTCATATATATATAACTTGCGTATGTATATGCGACAATTGATACATTTTATTTTCCTTTTGAGTTGTTGCCGTGAATTATTTTCCATTTGTAGTGATGTATGTGTATCATTAAAACACACACAAAATCGTAATAGTAAATGTTGTCTAAATTACATTACTTTTTAAGATTTAGAATTACATATTGCTTTTTAATCAAATGATTGATTGATTCTTGACAAAAAATACCATAACTTTAAAAAGACACACCTAAAGTCAAAAAAAAAGTTAGAAAAACACTGTAACTTTAAAGACACACACACAAACTCAAAAAACAATATAAGATTAATAAACATTTACTTATTATGTATTGCTTTTTAATAAAATGATTGATTTACTCTTGAAAAAAATACCGTAACTTTAAAAAGACACACATAAAGTAAAAAAAAAAATTAGAAAAAAACACCGTAACTTTAAAGACACAAACTAAAAAACAATATAATATTAATAAACATTTACAAAAATGAAAGACTAACATCATATAATAGTATTAGTTACTAGAATATTTTATTAGAAATCTAATAAATCAGATCTTTTTATATCAAATCAATCACACAGGTCCGGCCCCTGAATCGTTATATGTATATGTTTTTGATTAGCATCAACGCCATCCCGCAGCGAACACCAGGGTTGAGCAAACAACCATCTTAGCTTTACTATTGTAAAGGAATTATATGTATTGAAAAAATTTGTTAGTTTATTGTTTTTCTTACTTATACATCAGCATGTAATATTTTTTGAATAGGCATTTGGCAAAAAAGTTTATTCACTGGACAGCCAAATTAAGAAAATTATTATAAATTTATATGAAAACTATTGTTTTCATTTTTATTAGTTTTTTTTTTTTTGTTGAGATAATAGTATATGTTTGAATGATTTGTACTGAATAAGTATAATGTTTATTACAGGATTTAATCTTTAATTTAATCTTAATAGCAATAATTAAATGTTTGCTCTTTTATATTCCACAATCATATATTAATAATTTATTCTTTTTGTATCTTATGTTTTCCATTTTTTAATAACTTAATTTCTGAGGAACTTTGACTACATTTGATTTTCAAAGCTGTATGCTTAGAAAGTCCATGTGACACAAGTGGTCTCGTCAAATGAATCCAATGAAATATAGTATTATCAGCCTCTTTATTTAAATTTCTTTACATTTTACAGATTTGGATTTTATCATAAAAGCAGTGAAGTACAAAGAGAATTTAAAAAAGTATTTAACTCATGTAAGGCATCCAATATTACATTAGTACTTCAAGTAAAGTGAGCAAACTAACCTTGTTTTTCGTCAAACCATTTTTTCTAGCAAGTTTATATCATCATTGGAAATATATCCATCTTTTTGCATCATTAATTCTTTTTCATACTATCGATTGTCACTAATAATTTTTTAGGCACAAAGCATATGCGATTAAGTTTTCAAACTGACTATTTAGACATATTTGTTTTTTGATAGTTACATGCAGAGTGACTTGAATGAAACATCTGAAGCATATTATGAGTTTTCAGAAACAATTAGAAGAAAAGTTTTAACTAGGTTTCAATTTTTTATCATAGAGGTTTTTTTTTTTTTTACTTATTTAATATATATTCTTTTTTTTCTCTATTTAATTTATTTTATATGGTCATGTATACAATTTCAGCAAGCTTTGAATTGAGACAATTATTCCAGTGAATAACATCAAGATAGTCCTCATATAAAAATAGATGAGAAACTCATCAATAGTTGTCTTTTTGATATATGAGAAAAATATTGATATTTCAGGCATTCTAGTAAATAAAAGGTAAAGGTTTACTATAGCGGTCTCAAAGAAGCCGCTATATATGTTTGCCCTCTATTATTTAAAATTTAAACTAAATTGTTTCAAAATCTTACGTATATTACAAATAAATTAAAATTTAATCAAATGTGAAAGATAATAAAAAAAAACATTAATCTTTTTAAAGAATTTGAATGTTGGATTAATTACACGACATTAATTAAAATAATTACTTTTAATTTCTTTGAAAGTTAAGAATTTAAACTGTCTACAACTTAAGAATTTAAACTAACTACATTTATAGCACATGTTGCAAAAAAAAAAAAAAAGACACCCTATGTGTTCAATGGTGCGAATTACACACACACGTGTTTTATAGTTGGAAAAAATGTCTCTACATGCTTAATACCTGATGGTGAAATTTTGAGTGTTGCTGCTGGCAGAAGAATGGGATCTGCGCCAGTTATGGGATGCCATACAAACTATGGAATTGGCCATCAAATGTCTTGCACGAAGACTTCTTGTGAAGAACTACGCCTTATGCCAACAGTGCGGTGTTCGGTGTGCGCTGGTGATGTATTCTACAGGCTTAGATGGGTGTAGATGGCAATGCAGAATATGTCACCATCGCAGCTCAATCAGAAAGGGGTCTTTCTTTTTTCAAAGTCATCTGCCTCTGGGAACAATTATAAACATAGTGTATTTTTGGGTGTGTAATTTGCCCCAACAATACATTGTGCATGAGACCGGCGTCAGCAAAAAAATTATCATTGACTGGGCGAATTTTTGCCAGGAGGGATGTGCCAAATATTTTGACACAAATCCGACAGTTCTCGGTTGATTTGATGACAATGGGGAGCCATTAATCGTCGAAATTGACGAAACCTATTATTTCCACCGAAAATATCGCAGGGGGACTATACGGAGAGGTCATTGGGTCTTTGACGGTATAGAGAGAGCATCAAGAACTTCCTGATAGAAGTTGCAGACAGGATGGCTGATACACTGGAGGGCCTGATACAGCGGTTCATTTTACCAGGTACACACATTATTTCAGATGGCTGGGCTGCGTACAATAACATCAGCAGTCTCAACAATGGTGTGTATATGCATTCAGTTGTTGTCCATCAGGACAACTTCGTGCATCCCGAAGACCAAGACATACACACCCAGAATATTGAAAATATGTGGATGAGAGCAAAGTCTAAGCTGAAATTCCAATCTGGCACTAGCAGATTGTGAATGGTTGAAGACATGTTTGGTCCAAAAATAGGGGTATAGGATCAATCTGTTGACCTTAGTGTCTGTAAGAAGCCAGCATTTCTGATCCAGTTTCTGAAAAGGACAGTCAGTTCTACGTCAAGGAGGAAAAAGTTCTAATCAAGCTATTGAAGACAGCAGGAACATTTAGCTGTGTAAAGCACACTGTTTAAACTATAAAAGTATTTTCTAAGATGAATATAACCATATGCTAAGTTTAGCTAAAGGCTAAACATCATCTTCCTCAATGAAAATAAACAAATGTAAAGATGATGCCCTGAAGAAATCTGCTAACTTGTCTCCAACCAAAAGCATGAATGTCTATGTATTAGCCTGACCTGGAAATTTTGTTGGAAAGAAAATGGATATATTCTTGCTGTTTGTTAACCTGTAAAATCTTCTATTGCCAAGTATAAAGAATTGTACACATTAATGTGGAAGTGAGAAGCATTCAAGAAGAAAACCTGCATGGTAACTGAAAATTATAAATGCAAAGGACTTCCAAAAAAATTAAAATGATGGTAGCAGGTTTTTTTTCTTTATGTTGTGCACATTATACTGATGTTGAGATACATTTTTTTTATAGGACAGTAATTAATAAGGATGAATAAATCTAATAGAGCAACATTTTCTTGTGAAACAATTTTTTATTCGTGTGATATTTGCCTAAATTTGACATGTTATTTTCTTGTTCATTTGATTTATTTCTCCAAAATTATACAAAGAAAGGTTAAGCTAATTTAAAATGCTCTTATCTCTGACTACTGAAAAGTTGTTTTTCAGTTCTTACATATTGGAAAGGAAGTAATTTAAAGAAAGCAAAAATTAATTAAATTGATAGATGAAAATTAGATGGTTAATCATTTTTACTATATACAATTGTATTTTTGATAAGAATGTATAAATTCAAATTATATTATCATGTCATTATTAAGTTTTGTAAAAATTATTAATCATTTAGTTTATTAAATAATTGTTTAAAAATATTTTAGCATTAATGTCTTTATTCCTCCAACTATTTGTTCCATGAATAGGCAATGTGTATGTCTTGATTTCAATATAGCTTAGAGTTTGAGGGATTATTTTCAAATTATTCTAATAAAGTTATTTTGAAGTAAATTAGAATAAGCTGTTATATTTATCTCTTGCTCACAGTAACAGTTCACAGAGTTCTTGTTACCTGAGCTAGATTAGAGCACAACAGTTAGTTATATGGAAGTAGGAGTTTATATTTATATTTGGATATCCAGATGATAACTCTAAATGGTGCAAAGATATCATCTTAAAGTTCATTCACTCAATTTTTTTTTTTTTTACAAATTTAGTTTATAGTTGGCCATACCCTATATGGCTAGAACCTTGATGATGATCAGCATGCTTCTATCTCAGAATAATGTTCTTATTATTATGAATGAAGAATTAACACTTGAGTATGTGCATCCAGAGTTTTGTGTTGTATTTCTGCCCTAAGTTTGGCAGCAGCTAAATAATTAACCTGTTTATAGCGGATACCTTTTAAATCCAGTCACAACATGGACTAGTATTGATTATTGATTGTTGATGATTAATTATTATACTTCTGTAATGTTGGAGATGCATCTGGGGCTGATGATGAACAAGTCCTGGTCATCAGTACACAAAGTGATCATATAACTTGAACCTCAGAAATTACACCTGAAAAAAAAAAAAAACTTTTGATACAAAATTAAGTTAAAAATACATTACTGTGAAATGTGTCAAGTGTATAGATGTTAAGTTATAATTTGATTATAAAGTAGTGGTATTAGGTAATATTTAAGGAGTTTGGTATATAACTTTGCTAAATTTTTTTCTATTTCTTCACTTGCTTCTTTTAATATATCAATTATAGTTCCATCATTACCTGGAGTCTTTCCTTTCTTCGTAAATTTAATTGCATGTCTCGCTTCTTTTAAAATTCTGGGCAATTCAGAAGATATAATAGATAGATACAGGAGGTACTTGTTCTTATTACTATATAATTCTTGATAGAAGTCTTCTACTCATTTCATGATGTCATCTCTCTTTTTAGTAATAATTCCATCTTTTTTCCTTATTGCAGATATAAATTTTCTACCAATACCAAAATGTTGTTTTACACTCTTGAGACTTTTATTTTCTTCTACAGCTTTCCTTGCTAGTTCATAGTTATACTTTCTTATATAATTTTCAACTCTTTTCTGCACCATTTTACAAAATTCGAGATATTCAATCCTTTTTAATGCATCATTTTTGTATATCTTCATGTTCCTTCTTTTCTTCATAAATTCTCTAGCCTCAGTAAAAGTTTTATTGGTCAATTGCTGTTTTTTTCTACCAACTATCTTTGTTGCAGTTTTTAAAAGTGTATTAGTTATTTTCATATTAATTTCATTCAAATCTGAATCATGTTCAAAATCTACTAATACTTGAAACCGATTTGTAAGTTCTAATTTAAATTCATTAGAAGGTTTCTGATGATTAGGAATATCAACTGTAAATATTGTTTTTCTTAATAATTTTTGTCTCTCTAGTTTTGCATTAACACGTATCTTACATCTTACTAATCGATGATCACGTCCTGTGTTAAATTTATTAAGAATATTACAATCTTGAAATATGTATTTTCTGTTAGTCAAAATATAATCCAATTCTGTTGTACCTTCATTTAGATGCTTCCATGTCCATTTCCCGTTAACATTTTTTCTCAAAAAAAGAATTAATAATATAAAGTTTTTCTTTTTCTGCAAACTCCACAAGTCTATGCTCTTTCTCATTTCTATTACCATAACCAAAATTACCTACATCACTTTGATCTTTTATTTGTTTTCCAATTCTAGCATCAAAGTCTTCCATAACAATTTTAAAATGCTGTTTACTCTGATCAAAAGCCTTTTGTACATCCATATAAAAATCTTCTACTACTTCATCACTATGAGAACTTGTTGGAGCATAAACCTGAATTATCTGCATTTGGTATCTGCTATTAAGTTATATAACTAATCTTGCCACTCTGTCTGATACACCATCAATCTCCACAATGTTGTTCTTCCACTTTTTATTTATAATGAATTCTACTCTACCTGTATTTCCAATATTTGTGCCTTTATAGTAGAGTACATGTCCACTTCTTAAATTGTCTCTTCATCTTTTCTTCTAACTTCACAAAGTCCAATAATGTCCTATTTAATATATGACAGTTCTTCTTCTAATTCTTGCAATCTTCCTTCACTTGAAAGTGATCTGCAGTTGTAACTTCTTATGTATTTTTAACAAGTTGAAAGATGAATCTTTCATTGTAGTGATATAACTACTTCAAATAAGTTAATTATATTCAGAGTTACTATTGTATTGTATCTTGTATAGAAGTGAGATATTGATCTACTATTGATGAATTTAAAAGAATTGGAAAAATTTCATTTAAGAATATTGTATAGTAGTCAGAAAATACAGTAGCAAAATCATAAGATCAATCAGTATCCCCATCAACTTGATGTATTAATGTTGGATCTTCAATTGTAAAAATAACATTTCAGTGAATTAAGTATGTGAAATAAATCATTGGTAATTATGCAGTAATGATTTTCAAATGATGAATTTTGACTTAAATTTTGCTGCCAATGCAATCATTATTCTCTTAATATCTGAATGTGAGTGTGCTAGGAGAAAAAAATTAAAATCTGTGTGAATTGCTGTAAAAAAAACTTTGTTATCCAAATAATTTATTTTATAGTTTAATCTATATTGTACACTTTATATTTATTAATTAAAATAAAGTTGCCATCTTTGACTTTTTTAGTATTTATTTAAATACATAATTCCATATATGATTATTATGGTTAGATTTTAATTCATTAACTGTTTTTTGCATTATTCTAAGACATGTTGTTATGGTATTCACTGTTTAATCTTATTTCTGTGAGCATTATATTTTTTTGATCTTCCAAAATCATGGAGCATTATCTGTTTATTGATCATCAACACATTGTCTTTTTAAATAATTAAGCAGTTTATAATGAGGTAGAAGTTGATTTATATTTGCTCTGTTTGTTTACATATTATCTTTATTTAATATGATTCTTGTCTGAAGTAATTTATAATTGGAAGATTAGTTTGATCACATACTTATGAATTTTCATATTCATTTTTCAAAAATGTTTTGTTTTAATGATTTTATATGCTTGTCAGCAAGTATCCATGTATTGAATAACTATTACATTTTTTTTTTAATGCACATTAAACTTTATTTTATTTAAACTGTTAAAATAACAAAAAAAAAATACAATAGGCAAAAGTTTTAAAGTAATAAATGTTTAATGTAATTTTGAATTATTTTTATGAATAAAGTTTTATTTAAAGATTTACTTAGCATCTATTTCTAATATAGATAAAAGATAAATTATTTTAATGACTCATTGTAGTGCCTTTCCAATACTATTTCAAAGTAGGTATATTACTCATTACTAATTGATGGGAAGATTGATTTGAGTTTAGCATTTTTTATTCTTGTTTTATTTTCTAATTAAAAATATTTAAATATCCATTTACCAAACAATAATAGGATAGCTATTTAGCTGAGTATCTCTTAATCTGTTATCTGTTAAAAAAACCTAAACTCTCTTCTAAGTCCTTAGCTATCTGAACAAATTTTAAAGATTCATATTGATTTAAATCGCAACTCATATATAGCAACCAAGTATATTAATTACTATACTATAAAACTTTTTAATGTAAATATACTAATTACTATATTATGAAACTTTTTAATGTAATTTACCCAAAATAAATAATCAGACTTGAATTATAAAACTAAACAGTATACCATGACTTTAATTAAGAATATAATTCTTCCACTCAATAATTCTTTGGCACAATAAGCAATAGTAAGTTTAATTTAATTTTTTAATTTATTGTTAATATACTACTACTCATTGCTAGTTTGCAAAAACTACAATTCTCGTGTTTTTTTTTTAAATTAAGTTCTTCACTTTGCTAAATGAAAGAAAGGAAGGATATTGAGATTCATTCTCTGTGAAGTAGTTGCTTATTTATTTAATCTGTAAAATGTTAGATAAACTTAAGACTAGTTAAGATTAATATTTATTTGTTATTTTGAAATATCATTATTTCATTTTATCTTTTGCAAAATATTTCAAATATTGTTTTTGTTTAAATAAATAATATATATTTACATTTCAATGGTTTTTCATGAACTGAAATATGCTTTATTATTATTAATAGATGCTGGCAAATTGTCCCTAACTCTGGGTGAACATGAAATCACTATTATGATAATGAAATTCATCCACTCATTGCTGCCATCATTTTCTTTCACTGTTAATTTTTCCAAGCATTTCACCCTTTTCTAATATATCATTTTAGAATATAATTTAAATAGGATTATTCAATCTGATCATTACTGCTTTAATTAAAATAGAGTTTAAGTTTGATCTGATCAAGAATCCACTAGTTTATTTTTCGTGTCAGTGACATCTAATATATATAAAATTATTAAGTAGTAAAAAGTATTTTTAAAAAAATGTATAATGATACTTAGCAAAAATATAATTAAATATACTGCTCCAATATATATATATATATAAACATTTTATGTCCTTAACTATATTATTTTTATAATTATTTAATTCTATATTCATGTTTTAAATTCCAGCAATTGTATAGATTGTATTATTTCTATGTCTTAATTAAACTAATTATTTAAATAGGCCAATAATAATGTAATTGAAATATTTTTATATTTTTATTTTAGGTGGTGACCAAGGCTTATTAAATATATTTTTTAGTGACTGGGCTCATAAAGATATCTCCAAGCACTTGCCCTTTTTATACAATATGAACTCCAATATAAGCTATAGCTACCTGCCAGCTTACAAATAGTATGCCAATAATTTATATTTCTTAAAAAATGCACCCTAAAATAAAAACAAAAGGCTTTGGTTAATATTTAGAAAAAAAATAAATTTTTTTAAAATTTATTTTTAATTCATACAAAAGTAGTGGTAATTTTTGTTTTAAGGTTTGAATATAACTTGAGTTTTTATTTTTAGGTGCAATTTATTATTTATTAATTTAATTAGTTTGAATTTATGAGAAAGAGGGGAATGTGTGTATTTATAAATATGTATCAAAAGACATTAAATCATAGTGGTTAATATAGCTTCTTGTCTTAACTATATTCTGGGGTTTGAATCTGTACTATTTGAAACTTGGACATATTTTTAAGTAATCCTTATTCATTTTAGTAAGTGCCCTGTTTGGTTTAGTGAAATGGTAGAATAGTGGACTCTGGATCAACAGGTCTATAGATTGCAATTCCAACTTTGTCATTTTTGATGCTCCAATTTATTATAAAGTACTGAGCAATAAATAAATAAATAATTTTTTGAAAAATAAATTATTGATTTTTTTTTTTGAAAGAAACAAGAGTTAAGTTTTTGGTATAATAGATTAGCAAATAATTGGAAACCTTTTAACAAAAATTGTTTCTGGCTTATAGGAATCTTAAAGATCCTTCAACATAATTTGAAATAAATTTTTTAACTTTTAATTTTTCTCCATCTCTTTATTTAGCTGTAGTTTCTGATGAAAATCAGTTCTCCAATTGAAATATTAAACAATGTATATAGATAAGTGATTTCTGTTGTTTTATTTTTTCTTAGTTAGTTTAATTTTTTATTGACAAAAACATGCATACATATCCTCCACTCCCTACCAGGCAATCAATGGACACCAGTTGCTACCTTTAGAGTAGAGTGAAAATAACAGTTCTCAGAAGAATATAAGTAAACATTTGAGAAATTGTTGTTGATATTAATCTTTCTAGCCAAAAGATAAAAGAGACCTACAATTGAAATGACATAATGACAGATCTATATGTAAGTGAATTAGCCTAGATTTAAAACATTAGGTTTTTTTAAAACTTAGGATATTAGCTTAAATATTATTAAAGGTGTAAAAAATGGCTGCTAGATGCATTAAGTGCATTAATTTTTGTTTTGAATCTTACTCTTCACTGACAAAAGCAGAAGCCAGAAATTGGTCTGGATATAGGAATTTTATAATAGGGTGCCATCTAGTACCAATTGTTTATTCAAATTTATAGTAGATGATTTTAGACAAGAATGAACATAGCTGTGTTTATACACAAAATTTAAAATGCCATATTTTTTTGTAGCTCTCTTTTTAATATTCAACTAAATTTAAAATGTAGTCTAACATGATGTTGCTGCCTTAATAACTAATAAAAAAGCAAAAGTAGAAAAAGTGATTGAAATTTTATTTTATAAATTATATGTCTAATATGATAGTAGTAAGTAACTATAAAATAAATCTACAAAAGACAAAAATCAGCCTGTTGCACCTAAGCATAACTCAGAAATCTCCTCACTCATCCCTGAAACCTCTAAAAACTTAATATATAGCAATTCCTCCAGAGTTAATGTCACATATGAATCCTCCTTTCAATCCACCAAGGCAACCAAGCCTATCAACATTGCTCCTTACTAAAGACTCTTCATTGCCCGACTACACACCCTTTCCATAGTCCCTTCCCATTTCATATGTATTCCCTTTCCGCCTCCCCATATTGTACTTGAATTTCATTTTGCCATGTAATCATTTCTTTGTAAACCTCTTTTAACTGTTGTGTATTTTGTCTTTTTGATGAAAGCTTTCATCACTGAGAAAAAATAAATCTATAACTATTAACCTTGGCACGTTGTAATTGTGATACCAATTTCACATTATTATCTTTTATTTATTACAAATAAAAAGCCAAGAGATAATATATTTGATTGTATGAAAATAGAAAATTAATTCTAATTAGTTTATTATTTTTTGTTTTGTTCTTAGATCACTTGCTTAATAAATTAATAGATATTTATTCAATTATGTTTTTTAAGTTCGCTTATATATTAGCTTTGAGTGTTCTTAGTATCAGGGGGAAAGGGGTCACCAGTGATCTCTTGGTTATGTGGATTGATATTTATTGACAATCTTAATTATAATTTTTTTTTTGAATGAGTTATTCATCAGTTGGCTCAGTTTAATTATATATTTGACCTTACTGCTTTATTTTGTACTTCTTAGTAGAGATTCTGTGGAATTTGAATAATTAATCTTTGATGAATGGAAAAGAATTATCATACCTTATCTTTACTGTGTACAGACCTAGAAAAGTAACAATTGTTTGTGATGACTAGACAATTTTGTTACCCATGAATATTTATTACATAAACTTATTCTAATAAATTTATTCTAATTTATTTTGCAATGTGAGTGGTTTATTTGTACACTTTTTTTTTTAATATCAAAAATTTAGAGATTTTATTTAATTAAAATTTATCTATGTTTAAAATAATTTATATAAACTAATAAAATATCATACGACTCCAGCATACATATAGCTGTTTAGCAGCACACATTTCTCTTTCACCATCTCTATGCCAATTATTTGGGGATATTGGATAGGACAGCATACTATCATCTAGATCTATTTGTAACTAAAGTGTACAGTAAGTCGTATAGTGATGGTAAAAGAAAAATATTTTACATATTATTAATCTATTTCCATATCACTTTTTTTCTAGAAAGAAAATATCAAGAATATGAAATATATTTTTAACATGAAATGTAAAACTTAATGCATATTTTCAATACAGAGCACTTTTTTCAAAGACAAACTTTATGCTCAAACATTTAACTTTGAAAAGACTATTCTCATTGAAAATGTATTAAGATTATATTTAATGTTTTTGATATTTTCTCTGTTTTTAAATTATTCTGTCAGAACCATCTAATATATTTTAGTATCCATCCTTGTTTTAGGTATGAGATAATTTTTTAAAAAATAAGTAATCAGCATTGAGTCATGTTTAAGGTATTCAGAGATACAAATAATACTTTTAAACTTTATCAGAATTCTTATAATAGATTGATAGGAAAAATTGTTGCTTGATCATTTTTCCAATAAAAAGATGAGGCTTTATCTCATAAAACAAAAGCATAATTTTCTGAAAAATCAAAAGGTATCCCAGCTTGCAATGGTCAAACCAATCAACCATTTATATAAAAATTCCATGGAGTCTTCTGTAGCTTTGGTAAATGTTTCAAGTATATATCTGTCACTTAATATCTATTGTTAATAAGTAATATGATCTTTTTTTTTTTTTTGAGCCTCATATGTAATTTCTATTTAAAATATTCCACACTAGGACTAGAATATGAAACAAATTCATTAAAAGTGCCATATTGGACCTACCTATTCTTACGTCATTTTTAATAAATGAAATTTATAATCAATAGCTGCTATACTATTACTAAATCTAGTGTTTTTTAATTTGACATCTTATATCATAAGTTTAACATTTTGATATATTACACTTCCTTCAACTAAGACAGAGTTTGGATCATAGTTCAGCAAGCTTTAAAAATTCTATCTTTCCAGAAGGATATTTTGTATTAAACAAGTCATACAGCTCCTTTTAATTTCCTAATATTAGTCTTTTTTACACATATATTTTACTTTTACCACTTGTTTTCATTGAAACAAAGTAACCTTTTCAATTAAGATTGTTTTTAAAAACTTTCCAGGCTTTGAGATTTGGTTTTTTAAATATACCCTTTTCTTTTACTAAAGTTTTAATGTTTCATGTCATTCTATTGTTAATTCCAAATTATTATTCTATTTTTTTTTGTTGCATGTCCAGATTTTTGGTAGCATTTAAAATTTTGATTTTTTTTTGCTTACATTTCCTTCTTTAAATTTTTCTTTCAATTAACTTAGCATTTCACAGTTAAAATTATTCTCCATGTCATTTTTTTTTTCATTTGTTCCAGTACTATTGGTATTGAACTTCCTTTATATATTGCCTTCATTTGTTACTTACAAATATTAAAATTTTCATGGTCTTTTTAGGGATGTCTGATACCCCATACATCCATTCTGTAACTGGTCTGAGACTTGTTGATATCTCTCTTTTATAGGTTACAACAGAAAATCTTAGTAGTTTTATTTAGATTTTTAGTTATAGTGAATTTCAAATAAATACACTCAACCCTATTTGTATAATTATACTATACAAATATTGCATACTATACATATTTAAAATAATTAAAATAAAAACTAATGCAGTATGTACATTTAGGAAAACCAAAATAGAACTAAATAATGTTGTTGATTTCAACAATAAGATACATAAGACTGCTTTATAATTTGATGCAGATTCTGTATCTAGATTTTCAAGTACCTGCTAATTTATACCCTTTATGCATGATTGTTAATGTTCTAACTTGTGAAATTTTGTTTTCCAAAATTACTTCACCTAATCACCCATTGAAGTTAATTTATGTAGCCTTTTTTAACATATTAGTCTGATAATTAAATTATTGAATTAAATATTCATAATTATTTTTACAAAATAAAAGTACAAATTTTTTTGTGATCTCATAATGAATGTTAACCAAAAATGATACCAAAATACATAACGTTTTTGACTGTTTTTTTTTTTTTTTGAAAGTTTTTAAAATTTAAGCTTGTAATCGATTTAAAATTAAAAATTTTATTAAATGAACTTGTATTAAAAACAGAAAAAAAATTAGGCATGTTTCATGCTTTATGAAAGCTTAAAAAATAAATTACAACTTGGTATTTTCTTCTTCTATCTTAATTCTAGAATAATTATTTCTCATGTAATTGTATAAAAGCACAGAATTGTGATTTTCTAGAGATTTCAAATACTAATTTGAAAAGAAGATAACATAAAAATTTTAAAATTTAGATTTTTTATTATTAATATTAGTACTAGTACATTTGACGAACCAAATTCGAAAAAAATTCAAAATGGTCAAGTTCAAAATTTTTAAAATATTGGTTCACTTGATGTAGAGTGACTCATAAGAAAAATAGATATACAATTAATATTTAATGTGTGTGAAAACATGAAATATATTTATATATAAAATATTAATGTCTGATCTCTTTCCTTATACAAAACAAAATATGGTTCAACTTTTGATTAATAGATGAGTCGGAGAGAAAAAAACTAACATGATTTCAGTTTGCAATGCAGTTTTTAATTGATTGTCAGCCTGGGTATATCAGAACAGAAAGTTATCTAGAATAATATATATAACATTTTAAAATTTATTTAAAGGAATTATTGATTATATATTAATTGTTATTTTATTATTTCACAAAGTATATAATAATCATCATAATAGCAACTTCTCTCTTTATATGTTTTAGCTTTGGTAAAGATGTGAAAATTATTCATTTTCTCGGTCCAATTAAACCATGGATGCATTCCTATGAGCATACATCTGGTGAAGTTTATCCTCGAGATGGTTCATTACATATGATGGAGCATCTTAAACTATGGTGGAATATTTTTAGGGAGTTTGTTATTCCAAGTCTGGATAGCAATGTTGTAAGTATTTTAAATATAATTGCATATAGCATATTTATTATTTTTATGCTTTCATTTAACCACAGCATGACTGCTCTTTTTGAAAAGGATTAGCTATTTCAGACTTGCACACTATTTTACTCTTTTATTTTAGTTGCATAGTTAATTGTTAATCTCTAGAATTTATAAATAATAAGCAATTTATGTGTTCAATGTATTTATCTTAATTTTTAACAAGAGATAGATTTTTTTTTTTAATTTTATATATATATAGAGTATATAAGTAAATGTATTTTACAAATATAATTTTGTCAAATATATTGTTTAAGGCCTAGGATAGAATTTTATTGTTTCTTATTGTTATTATTAAATAGGTGTATAAGAATAGAGAAGCTTATTTTTTATAGATGATAACATTTGCTTTACTTATGTGATAAATTTAAGAGAAATAAATTTTAATGATTGATGAATGTTAATATGTAATAAAGGATAGTTTGAGAAGGTAGCATAACTGTAAGTTTGGTGTTATTTGTTGTATTTGTTTATTAATTTTTTTTTTTATTGAAAAAAAAAAAAATACAAAGCAGGTCAAATAACTGTTTGCAGAGTAATTGAAGAAATAAGTTTACCTTGAATATTTTCTGCGGAATTATATAATGATGATAATCAGTTGCAAAACTGTTTAAGAATTGATATTATATTAACATGTTTGTATTTAATGATGCTTCAAACTATTTCAGAAATACATTTTTTTTTTGGGGGGGGGGGGTATTTTTTTTCAAATATTATAGACTGAAGTTTATCAAAATTAAGTATTTTATTGTTTTATGTAATAACTTTTAGCCTGAGATTATGATTCATCAGATTCAGAAGAGCCTGTTATAGAGTTTGCAAGAAAGTTATATAGAGAACACAATAATTATAAAAATCAGAACTTTTAACAAAATCAAATAGAATAATACAATAAATATTATTATGAATCTTTTTATTAATTTTAAGTTATAGTTTATAATAAAAGTTAGAAAGCAGACACTAATAAATCATTAATATTAGCTGACTTTACAATAAAAATGCACCAAAATCTGAAAATGAGATAAAGCTTACAACTTATTAATTAAACACCATAATAGTCCATAATTATTTTAAAATGATTTTTTTTTTATTCCATAAAAGTTTCCTGCTATTGCAAAATGCTTTTCCTCCTAAAACACACACATTTTGATTCTAAAATTTTTACAAATAAGCACCTATTATGCACTATGATGACTTTATTTTTTATCTTTGGTTAGCTATATTTTTAACCACAAAAACTTATACACTAGTAGATTATAAAGTTTTGTTGTTGTTATTATTAATAAATTTATATAATATATACACAAAAAAAAAATCATATTGAAATATTGCAAATAAATATCCACATATTTGATGATTTTTATCTAAAATCAACATCTTATTATGATTACGTTACAAGTATATGAGGGATTTAGTTATTGTTAAGAAATATTAAAAAAAAGGAAGATGTTTTAAAGATCTAGAGTTGGTATTTGATAGAGTAAATTGGGTTATTTTATGGTCACTTCAAAAGATTGTGAGGATAAAGATTATTAATAATCTGCATATGAAACATAAGATAAGAAATTTGAATTTCTGATAGAATAGAAATATTTAATTAGTTCTCAGATAATAAGATTAAGCTCAAAAAAACAAAAACAATACTTATTCAGTTTATAATAAATTTGGAATGAAATAAATATAAATATAATAAAAATTAAAATTTAATTTGATTTAATAAAAAACTAAATGTGGTGATTGATAAGCTAATGGAGATGAATTATATTTTTAAACATTTAGTATAACTAAGAGATGATGACAGAAATGAATTAAAATATAAATCAAAATATTGTTTTTCAAAAAACGTTTATTATATTATTAATTAATGGACTTGAGAAAAGTTTGATGAGTATTTTATTTATTATAAATTTATGTAGAGCAATTAAAACAAATAAGAAGACAATAAAGTGCCCAAAAATAATTAAAATTTTTTTGAGATATTGGTATGTAGGAAAACTGAAAAGATTATTTTGATGAAATATTATAAAAGTTGATAAGTTAGCAACAATCATGTGATTAATTTCTTTTGTCACTGATTTTCATAGAAAGATGCAATTAAGTTTGCCCTTAAGATTCCACTACTGCTTTGTACTTTATACAATTTTTTTTTTCTTAGAAATAAAAGAAAAATAATTCTGATCTTTTATAAATTTTATTAAACTACTAAAAATTTGCATTCTTATATTTTTACATATATTTATATAGTTATCACAATTATTTAATTGGATTAAATTGTCCACTTTGCAATATGACTTGAAAGAATTAAAAAATGTTTTTTATAAAGGATTCTTTTCAGTTTTATTCCAACATCAGAGTCATTATTGAAATTTATGAATTGGTGTTAAATAAATAATGATATTAGTAATAATTAATAGTGATGATCACCAGTTATTATATAGTTAGTCTTTATTTTCTAGGCAATTTTTCTGCTTAAGATTGGAGAACAAATACATGTACAGCATTAAAAAATCAAGATCAATAAAATGTAAACTAAAATGTGATAATGATTATTATGACTTCAAAGAGAATTTATTGATATTTATTTCATTTACTCAAAACTTTATTAAATTAGTTGCAATTACTTTTTTGAACAATAATAATAAACTAATAAAAAAAAATTAAAGGCAATTAAAACAATCAGTGAAAATCCAGTACTTTTAATAGATTTTTTTCAGTAAACATTTCTTAAATCTTTTATTTAATTAATAGTATGATTTGTCAGTACTCTGTTCGATCAATTTTATTCTTGATATTATTGATAATAAATCATATATACTATTCACTGTAGTAAATTCAGCATGTTTCACCTATATATTACAGAGAATATTGGACAAATATTACTAAACACAGATATTTATTTAATTTGGAGAATGTTCAGGCTTGTATATGTTGAGTGAGATAATGAAAAAAAAAAAGATGTAGCATATTGCTAGTAACTATAATGTCATTAACCAAAAAATGAAATAGTATCCTATTGAATATTCTTTGGAACATTTGAATACTAACGAGACAGACATTCCTGATAAATAAATGTAGTCTGAGTAACTTCTAGCAATTGATGAGTATGTTGTACCATACTAAAAATATATTAGACTATAATAATACTACATACATGTGCTCAATTTTCTTATATATAAAAATTCAAGTTTCACTGATATATAATATAAACATAGCAAAGCATTCAAAATATAATAAAGATTCTATTTTATAAGTATTTATATGTATTAATAGAGTTTTTGGGTTCATTTATGTGTAAGATTCTTGTTATTACTATTCTGTCATTTCAGCTTTATCTCATTTACCATAGAAGTAAGTCAATAATTGTTGCCAATAAAATAAAAATCACACATATGAAAAAATCAAAACTATATTTATGTCTTTCACTCTTGAAAATTTTCATTTTTAACATATATATGTCACACATCAGAGTAAAATTGTAGTAAAATAATTGGTAATGAGATGAATAAATAATTTTTGCTATGCATATTTTTGTATCTACATTATATGATACAGATATATAGTTTTTAGCCATTTTGATATATATTTACTTATATATAGTTTTAGAAATTAGAGGTACCACTACTATACTTCAAACATATAATTGTAGATATTGGGGGAAAATATATCAATGATTCCTATTAGAAGATATTACTACACTTTTCTGCTAATGCCCATAATGATTTCTAGAGTTTTAAGATTGTGCATATGAGCAGAAAGAGAAACATCTAAAAAATCTAAAAAGAAGGAAAATTTCATACATATTATAAAGATTAGTAGATATATTTAATTTTTAATAAAATTTAAAATCCATATTCTAAGATAAGAAGAAATATAATAATTTCTAACTTAAAGAATAATTAATGATCATTTGTGTATATATTGAAGAAGATTTGTTATGAATAAGCACTTATAAATTAATATATGTAAAAAAAGGAAAATTTCATACATATTATAAAGATTAGTAGATATATTTAATTTTTAATAAAATTTAAAATCCATATTCTGAGATAAGAAGAAATATAATAATTTCTAACTTAAAGAATAATTAATGATCATTTGTGTATATATTGAAGAAGATTTGTTATGAATAAGCACTTATAAATTAATATATGTATATATTTATATACACTGTTCATATTGTGATAATACAATCTTATCCAATGATGAGATCATTGGAGTTTAAAATTATGATAAAAAACTTTAATTAA
This sequence comes from Epiperipatus broadwayi, assembly GCA_028023455.1. Classification (NCBI taxonomy): domain Eukaryota; kingdom Metazoa; phylum Onychophora; class Udeonychophora; order Euonychophora; family Peripatidae; genus Epiperipatus; species Epiperipatus broadwayi. The sequence continues at coordinate 1,176,422 of JAQFVV010006220.1, read as the reverse complement.
AACTTAATAGTAAATATTTAAAAAATAAATGGTTAAATAGAATAATTATGAAGATAAAATTAAATAAAGTTATCTCGATATTTGATTGTTAATGATTATGCATGTAAAAGGAAATAATTTTGAAATATAATTTGAGCATATTTTTGTGAATCATTATTTAATATTTTAAACTCATCTTATATTCAGAAAGATGTGTAAAAAATCAGTTTCTTTAAAGATGAATAAAATGTACTTAAAAATAAAATTCCCATAGATTCATGAGTATCAATAATATTATTAGAAGCTTATAGTATTTAATATGTGTATTTACTGTATTTCAGATCCTTAGAGGTTTCTATTTTGGCTTTATTTGGGGACATGTTAAGAATGAAAATTTATATTTTTCTATATGCCAGAATGAGATAAATCTAAATGTACAAAAATTAATTGTCTTTAAAATATGAATTAAAAGAAATTATAAAGTTTAGAAAATTAGTATGGATTTTTCTCAGTGAATCTGAAAAATAATAATTTATTTTGAGAAATTCAATTTTATGTGTAATTAAATAAAAAAGAAAAATGCCTACTAGTTTAAAAACAATTATTTATCTTTAATTAATGAACTGGTAATTATGAATAAGATTTAATAAAAACAATTGTGTGAACTTTAAAAAAGCTGGGGTAAATATATTTTTATCTGATGCCAGTGAAGCTATATAAATAAGCTGAAGCAGATATAATTATTCACATAAATAGTTATATAGTAGATTAAGAATGTATGAAATTGTAAATGGAATCATTATGCAGCACAGATATTGAGTTAAATTAATTCAATACTATCAATAATAGGAGAAATGGATTATAAGTATGACATTTTACTGTAGTCTAGCATTAATACTACTTCTATAAAGAAATAAAATAGCTATAAAATACTTTGTAGGACTAATCTCATTTTAGATCTTTAACATTATGCATGTGTCAATACTCACCAGCAGTTTGCTTTTCACAGCGAGTCTCATATAGTCTTCCAAAAATGAATACACCTGGGTCTCGTTTTACACAATAGATAGGTTCCTCAGAAAACACGCGCAAACGAAATCGCGCAAAAATAGACGTAACTTACATTGAAAAAGGGGGGATGCGGTCTGTGATTTTTCAAAATTCGCATAAAAGCAAAGCACCAACGTAAAATTACTTTAAAATTCGCACAAAAAAAAAATAAGGAAATAAAATATGACTAATAAAAAATTTCAAGTTTGAAAAAAAAATTGATACAAGACAAACTTTTTTTAACTATAATATTTAATTTTATTCAAAATAATATATTTTTATGCATAATTTACAGTACATTAATTTACATTTTTTTATACACGTTTTAATTATTATAGCTATTTGCCGAAAAACACGTTCATTTGCAAACTGGTAAAAATATCAGATTCTTCACAAGAGCCTTTGTTTACAACAATTATGTGCTAGTATGAGATGGTGATCATGTGATGTTTAGTGGTTCACACTCATGTTGTGTCAATGGTTTTCTGGTGACAACGTAATTAGTAATTAATCTTTGAGACAATGATTTTATTAATTGTTTATGAAACTAACAACTAAAAATTAAATTCTTATTTTTGTCTTTAATTTTTTAATTTTCAATTCCGTTTAAAAATCAAATTTCACATTAATTTCAAGTCGCCGTAAGTAATTTTTAAATTGTTAATTACAATTAAAAATCAGATTTTAATTTTTAATTGTCAAATTTAATTGTGCCCACTGCTATTACTCACCTTTTAAAAATAAACTTGTGGACACTAAATGATTAATAATTGATTACGTTCTTTTTTAAAAAGCAAAAACAGAATGTGATTTAAAATGCAAAATTAACACGCACAATGTTTGAACAAATTTACATTATAATCTTGTAAAATTTAATGTGTGTATACATAAAATGTGGAAATCATGATTTTAATTTCATTATTGCATAAAATCTTACTATTATAAAGCACTGAAAATATTGAAATTACTAAGATGAAAGTCGAATTCCAATAATGTGCTATTACTTTCAATATAACGTAAGTGCGCGGAATTTATTATTTAAAGTAATAGCGCATTATCAGAGTTTGACTTCCAGTGAAACATAAATTGCGTAACTTCAAAATCGTGTTAAATAAGTCTGCGTAAAAAGAGACCCACATATATATGCCATGCTATGGTTCATAGTTCAAAGATGATGATTTTTATAAATTATGACCTACTTTTTATTTTTAATTGAAATGTGTATTTGTAACTTAAAAGTATATCTAGTCTTCTGATAATGTTGAAATATATTACTAAAAGAAGTAAAAGTTCCTGAAGTTGAAAATTAATCCCAAGTATGATTGATGAAAATCTAAAGAATGGTATGAAGAGATATTAAAAGACTGCTATGCTGAGATAAAAGATACAATTTAGAAACTTAGTTCGATCCATATGCTTAGGTATCAAATTTGTAGGATTTTTGATTATATACATGTATATAAGTATAAATATAATTGGACCTAAACTTAAATTTTTTTATTATATTTATAAAATTTTTCTTTTATTATTATTATTACCTAATTTACTTTTGTGTATTGGTTTTATTTACTTAAGTTTTTATACTTAATAAATTTCATTGTGGTCCGAAGGCTGTGATTGCATTTCTTTAAGAGGTTATGGGCAAATACTATATTCCCTTTGATTATTGAGGAATGTATATATATTTGAGAGTATTGTCAGTGTACAAACAAAAAACTATATATCAGAAATGCATGATTTTATTAGTCTGTTAGCGAAGCAAAAAAATTATAGTCCTGTGTAAATTAATTTTTTGTTCTCTGTAATTGAAAATAGCATACTAATATCTTTCTAATATATCAATTCAGGGTTATTTTATCTGTGCATATATAACCATAGATAATTTTTAATCAAACAAATCTGTTCAGATAAATTGCTTTTATTATTTAAAATTAAATTTGGTGTTCTTGCCATTCTTATTTAAATCTGTTTCATTTCTAAAGCACACTTAGATTGTTTGAAAATCGTATGTATGTTTATATTTTGGGCTGAGAAAATGTTGAAATGTTAACGTGAAAGAAAGTAGGATGGTATTACATGAGAATATTGCTTCATCATTGCTAGTTTTTTATAGTGAAAATAGCACTCAAGAAATATATCTGATATATCCTGATCATAAATTAGAGCACTCACTGGTGTGATTCTTAGTCTGACTCTCACATGGATGATTGTAAATTAATAAGTGATTGTGAAATATAGTCTGTGCTTGATCTTTATAAGAAAGGAATTTATGATTGACCATCATCATTATCATTTTAATCATTAATTATGAAAAATTCATATTTTATTCTTCTTTCACTTTATATCTCCTTCATAAAAATCTTTTAAATTTTGTAGTAGTTGGAATTACTTTTATAAAACAAATTAATAAATCATACTTTTTTTAATCATTAGTCAGTCAAAACTAAGATTGATCAAATAAAAACTAAAATATAGCATTGCAAAAATGATTAAAATAGGGAGGATTTATTTATTTATTTTAAAAAAAATATATATACATTTATATAAAGGATACATAAATTGATTATTACTAAAGGAAAATTATAAAATATTTTATTACATGAATAGATTTTTCATACTGTTATGTGAATTATCCCTCAATATGGTTTGAAGTGAGTTTAGCAAACTGGTTTATATAAATAAATGGATCATAAATAGATATCTGTAACTTTTAAATATCTAACTGTTTTTATCATATTTAAAAGAACGTCCACCACACATATTCAGGAAAATATTGCACTGCTTTCCTCTCCTTGTTGGGATGGCTCTAATATTTTACAAGTAATTATATAATATATGTTATGCTTCGCTTCTAAGCTTCATCCTGCATAGCAAGAGAGCCTGGTACTTGGCTTGTCTCTGTTACATTTAGATCAACTTTAACCAGCATATTAGTAATTCGTTAAAACTAGTTGTTTATTTGAAATGAAAATTTTTCGTGAATAAATTTATTCACTTTCTTTATTAGCAAAATTATATTCCTTCAATAATAAAATAGTTACACTACTATTTAACTTTTTTATCTGATGTTATTCTACTAAAACTATAATTTATTATATATATATAGTTTGATATTTTAAATTTTCATATTTACATTGTTATTATATAAATAACTTTTATATTTGGTACTCATCTTTTAGCTAAAGATGCCGCTCTATGGCGCGGGTTTCGCGCCAAAACACATAAAAATGCTGTTTCCGCGGCCGACATGTTCGAACCCGCGTTTTCTAATAATACAACTTTTTTGTTGTGCTACAGAATGCAGGCCGCTATGTCGCGTCGCAGTACAGCATGTATGTCGCATATCAGCAAATACATTTTCCGAATTCGCACAATTTATAAAATAATTACGGTTTGATGAGAGAGTTTGTATTTGAATTATATTGAAATGTTGTTTTCATTGTATTTTTTTTATTTTAAACTATTGAAATGTTCAGATTTTTTAAAGCAATAATTATAAGACTTTTTACAACGTACTGTATTGATCTTTTATTTGGGAAAATGTTAAATATCTATGTTTTTATTGAGTTGCAATTAGGTAACATACTGTTAGTAACATTCCACGAGACAAAGAAGATTCTACCGTCTGTATATTTTTGAAGTAAAAAAGAGCGGTACGAAAAAAATATCCAGTAAGAAAAGTCCAAACACACAGTTTTTTTTGTAAATTTCATAAAAAGCAAATATTATAAACATGTTTAATAAGTAAAGAAGACATTTGTATGTGTTTGTTGTTGTTTAAAAAAGTTTGAATTTCTTTCTTTTGTCCGAGTATGGTTACGATGTTGAATTTTTTTATTTTAGCATTACAAACAACAGAACATTAACCCTAAAACTAACCCTAACCCTAAACTAACCCTAAAACTAACCCTAAAACTAACCCTAAATCTAACTGTAACAACTTTTACTTTTATTACAATCATTATTTTTTAGTTAAACAACAACAAAAAAAGTCGTAACACAAGTAAAAAAATATCCGATAGAAAATTGATAAAAAAAAAGCTGTAACACAAGTAAAAAAATATCCGATAGAAAATTAAAAAAAAAGCCGTAACACAATTTAAAAAGTATACGATATAAAAAACACGAATCAAATTGTAATTTGTTGATTTTATTTTACATTTATTATTATCATTTAAATTGTATACATTAATAAAAAATAATATTTAAAAAAGACGATTTTGTTTTGTTTTTATTTTCGCATTACAAAAAAGCACAGAAAAATTATTAAAATCAACGGCCCGTGAATGTTCATATTTTATAGTTTTAGCGTGAAAACGGCGCCATCCAACAGCATCTTTAGCTATAAGACAAGCACCTTATATTTTATTAGAACCACCAAATTAAGTCAATTTTAAATAACATAGCTGATATAACTCTTATATCCCATTAATACTTTATTGTTAAAAACTTTATTTTCAAAATCCATTTGTTATTTTTAAATTGGAATCTTGCAGACACAAAACTTGGTTACATTTTCTATTAACAAAAATACTTTCAATATAGAGAAGGGAATAAACTTCCAGTATATAAATAAAAAAAAATAGATTATGTATTACCAAATTTACCACTTCCTTTATTTTGCAGTAATATTTTATATAAATGCAATTTATCCATTCTACTTTGAACACTTTTTAGCAAAAAACTTTTTATTGTCTAATTGTGTACACATATAGAAGCAATATATATGCACACACACATATATATATACTTCATATTGATAATGTTAAAAATTATACTAATAAAATTTAAAAATAAAAAAGTTTAATAAATTTAACAAGTAAAAAGTTAAATATATATTGCAAATACATAGATAAATGTATAAGGTATAATTAATTATAAAGTTAATTTGTGTTAAAAAACAAAATATTTTCTAAAGTTTGTAAAAAGAGAAAGATAATAGATTATAAATTTTAGCTAAAAGTAGTAAAAGGTGTTAAAAGGTAGAAATGATATTCTAGAAAAAGGAAATAAAATGCTTCTAAACAGATTATTAGATTAAATTTAAGGAGATAAATAATTAAAATAATTCATTCAAAAATATGAGCTTGCAAATAAAGTATTAGATAAGTAAACTCAAACCTCAATGAAAGTAATATTGGTATCCATAGCCAATAAATCAAAGGATCCAAATGACAAGAGATGGATCCAAATTTTACTGATAAGATAGCTCCAACTCGTATAAAAAATGCTGAAAAGAATTCTAGAAAAAAAAATTGTGTCTTATAATTTTGAAGTGCTTAAGTTTTAATTTGTCTTATGATTTTGAAGTGCTTACAATTATTCTGCTTAAATTAATTCTTAGCTGCTGCCAGGATTTGTTGTATACTGTTATCCTGCAAATCAGTTAATTAATCTGCTAGTGCCAGCCAACTCTACCATGCAGGAGTAGAGAAACCGTGATCTGTCTGTCTCTGTCAAGCTGGCAGAGGGCAGACCGCAAACCCGTTGATGAGCCCTAATAAAGAAGCTGTTATCAACTATAGAAACTATCTGAATATGTATCTATTATGTATCCATCTAAGATAATTAAAAATTAAACCACTAAACATTACATGATTTATGCTTGCTCATAACTGTTATTAAAACAGGCAAAACTCCATACCATACAGTGCAAGCCAGAATAATCAATGGATGCCAGAAGGCTTGTGCATAAAGCCTTCTGGCATCCATTGATTACTGTGGCTTGCACTGAGTGGCACTACTGTATTGAGAGTTTTGCCTGTTTTACTATAAGTAAAGTCCAGTACCACCGGAAAAACTGGCCATTAAGCCAAGATGCAGTCACTGCTGAAGCATTCTAATAAAGTCTTTAGGTCAATTAAACTTTCATCTACCATAGCTATGCTAAAGAATCAACTTCGCAAATACCTAAAGACTGAACAGAAATTGTTAACCTGAAAGAATAAGTATAACTTTTAAACTAATAATTATTATCTCTGATCTAATGAAATATGTTAATGAATAATAATTTATTTTTAGTCTGTTATACAAACAAGTATGGCAAGAGATGGTAGTTTGATCTCTTTATCATGCCACTATTTAATTGGCGATAAACATATAAAAATTAATCTAGAAAAGACAATTAGTTTATAATCATGATCTCTGGCCATGCTATTAAATGTTGGTATGTCGGTCAGTTAGTGCAATCATGTAGGGGTTTGCATTAAATAATACCATTATCATGAAATTTGTTACAAATTAAATATTTTGGCATACAATAATATCTTATTAAAAATTGTTTTTTACTCATTCTGTTTTCCTTAGATTTGGACCATAGTGTGGATTATGTATTGAAGCTGTAAATATTATTTTGTATATTTATGCTTCATCTAGTGCCAATGTCATCAGCACTAGTATGGCTTTGAACCCAAATTATATATGTAACTGACACCTGTCTTACTTGAGGCAGTAATATATATATATATAATTTATAATCGATGTTTATAATCAATATTATTAGTTTTTATCTGATTTATATTTTATTAGTATATATTAAAGCTAACATATTTATAATAATCATTGATTTTATAATATTCATATAAAAGTATGTTTTTAAAATTATTATGTAAATTATTAAAATCTTATTAAATGTAAGCATTACAAGTTATCGTATTATAAAATTTATTATTTATAGAATATAACAAAGTCCTCAAATTTTTATGAATAATTCTTTTTATTATTATTATTCTATTTTATTTAATTTTCCTTTAATCCAAATCTCAAATTCAATAGGCTTTATTTAATACGATGATTTGTGGAATTTAATTAAAATGAAAAACATGTTGTGTTTATGTTTTCTTTAATTAGCAAATAGACCTTGGGCCATTTTCAATGTTGGCGGGAGATTTATTATTATGAAGAGAAACCAACCAATAGAAGAGGCTACTGAATAGACACTGACCACAGAGAAAGTGATCAGAAAACGTCATGTAGATTGGATTCTAATAGATAAGCCTGAATGATATAAATAGCTAAATTTTGCTATCAGGATTAGTCAATTAGAATCTTGCTGTCAATTAGAATCTTGCTTTCAGTTAGAATCTTGCTTTCAGTTAGAATCTTGCTTTCAAAGTTAGTGTATTGTTAACAGAGTGAATATACTTCAAGCCAGTTTACGTTTTCACCTAAATAATGTCAGGGTAAAAGAACTATTCACCTCCTGTACTCTGTCTCCACCAGCCTATCACGATGCCACTCCAAGCCTGGAGAAAAAAAAAAAATCCTGTACCAGTCAAAATCGTGTGTTCATTGAACAAAACCTAGAATACAAGCAAATGTATATCCATCTAGTATGTGCAAGATACATAAGTCAGGAACAATACTAGATATCAACCTATTTACCAGTGCTCCAGGGTCTATGACTACATGAACAATGCTTTTGATGATACTAGAGAGTTTCATTCTCAACACGTCCCAGCTAGAGTTCAGGGTTCACACTTGACTTAATACAGCAGATTTACATTTTATTAACTAATATCTATTTAAATTTATTATAATTATAGAACAATGTGGAATATACCTGACATTGATTGATTTGAACTGCAATAATAATAGCTTCATGGCAACATAACAAAAGGAATGAGTTTAAACCCATAAAATCTTATAATGAATAAAAGTGATTTATGTTAGAGATTTGGAATAATGACAAACTTGAGATTTCAAAGTCAATATAATATATATTTATTATATATATAAGCATTGTTATACAAAATACGTTAATGTCTGTCTATACAACTTGATTGTACATATTGGACTCCCAATTACACATTTAAAATTCATTAAGGCAATCAGATAACATTGTAATTAATCAATATTACTGCATTTCAATTAAGACACAAATTAGATTTTGATATAGCCGAAAGTATAATACATTTAATTACTGAATATAAACAAATGGTTAAGTGGCCTGCCAAGCACAAATCAGCAATAATCCATCATTTTAGCTCTCAATAAAATTATAAATTTAAGAAAATAAATCTATTTTTTTCCTTTATACATATATAAATAACTGAATATGAATGTGTTGCGTTAGACCATTATTTCATTTAAATAAGTTGTAAGCAAATGTTTATCTTATATAAATAACAATTCTATATTACGTGGTTAATAAATTAACTAGATAGGCTAATAAGAAACGTGCCAACATGGTAGAGAAAACATTTCAGGTTTATAAAAGCGAATAAATAAATAATGCTAAAGGTGGTACTACGTTATGGTTACAATAAAGAACATGAGGTCATTTACGATCCTCAAAGAGCCTTTGCTAGGAGAAATCAACGAATGAGAGAATATGTTGGTCTGCTAACCAAAACATATCTCTGCATAATAATAAAAGGTGATGTGCTGGGATGGTTTATCCATGTGTGCCCATGCACATGTTAATGGCAGTACTTGGAAATGGAAATCCCGAGAAGGAAATACATCTACTTTTAAGGGATTATTGCATTAGTCATATTTGAAATTCTGCAGGTCCTGAGAATGAGATGGCAAAGTAAGAACAATAATAATGGTAACCATAAACTACGTAATACAATCCCAAGTGTTGCAAGCCTATAATTAATTTATGCTCATTTATTTGCTCTAAACTATTTATATGTAATGTCTATACAGTTTTTTTTTAAATACGTTAGTAACTTTATTATTATAAAATTTAACTGTTATAATCTTATTAAAACTCTACATTATTTTGATACAGCAATTTATTTATTTTAATGTTAAGCTGCCAAATTGAGTACAAAATTCAAAGAGCATATTATAAACCTAGCTTATTATTTTCTCCGCTCAAAATTATAGCAGGAGATGTAAATTTTACCACTAACTAATTAATAGTTAAGCTCATTTAGTTTTGTACTTCATTATTTTTGTAAATGATATAAATGATAAAAATAGTCTTAAAAATTTAAGTTTCCTATTATTTACTAATTAAACTTTACCCATAATCATTTTCAAAAGAAAATGTCATTTATTAAATTATTTACGCAAAATCCATCACTTTTTTCAAAACAAACTTAGCTCTTTAGTTAAAATATATTAGAGAGATTTTTAAAAATTAAATTTTATCAGTATTTATATTGTATATCTTATTTGCATTGATCTTTAGCACCTATGTATTAATTGTCATGCAAAATTTTATAAAACTCACCAGAATTGAATTTGTTTTCTTTTATGTAGAATAATTTATTTTAATGTTTTGTTATATAAACATCGTGTGTTTAGAAATGTAAGCCCCAAAAGTTTTAAAGTTTGTAAGTGTGGGAAAACAATTTACCCCTTTAAATTTGGTTTTTATTCTTGTTTCTTTCTTTAAATTTATTTATTCCCCGAGTGTTTTGTGGACATTCCATTACAATAGAGAACTAACTATTTAAATCAGGATTTAATTCATATTTGTTTGCACAGTATATAGATGTGTATATGGTATTACGTGCTTTATGATTACCATTATTATTGTTCTTGCTTTGTCACCTCATTCTCAGGACCTGCAGAATTTCAAATATGACTAATGCAATAATCCCTTAAAAGTAGATGTATTTCCTATTCGGGATTTCCATTTCCAGGTACTGCCATTAACATGTGCATGGGCACACATGGATAAACCATCCCAGCACAACAACTTTTATTATTATGCAGAGATATGTTTTGGTTGGCGGGCCAGCATATTCTCTCGTTCGTTGATTTCTCCTAGCAAAGGCTCTTTGAGGATCGTAAATGACCTCGTGTTCTTTATTGTAACCATAACGTCGTACCACCTTTAGCATTATTTATTTATTTTCTTTTATAAACCTGAAATGTTTTCTCTACCGTGGTGGCACATCTCTTATTAGCCTATCTAGTTAATTATTAATCATGTAATATAGAATTGTTATTTATATAAGATAAACATTTGCTTTCCCACATTCAAAACTTACAAATTATTTAAATGAAATAATGGTCTAATGCAACACATTCATATTCAGTTATTTATATATGCATAAAGGAAGAAAATAGATTTATTTTCTTAAATTTATGATTTTATTGAGAGCTAAAATGATGGATTATTGCTGATTTGTGCTTGGCAGACCACTTAACCATTTGTTTATATTCAGTAAACAAATGCATTATATTTTCGGCTATATCAAAATCTAATTTGTGTCTTAATTGAATCGCAATTGCTTGCTAAATTGAAATGCAGTAATATTGATTAATTACAATGTTATCTGATTGCCTTAATGAATTTTAAATGCGTAATTGCGAGTCCAATATGTAGAATCAAGTTGTATAGACAGACATTAACATATTTTGTATAACAATGCTCATATATATATAATAAATATATATTATTTTGACTTTGAAATCTCAGTTTGTCATTATTCCGAATCTCTAACATAAATCACTTTTATTCATTATAAGATTTTATGGATTTAAACTCATTCCTTTTGTTATGTTGCCATGAAGCTATTATTATTGCAGTTCAAATCAATCAATGTCAGGCATTGTTCTATCATTATAATAAATTTAAATAGTTATTAGTTAATAAAATGTAAATCTGTTGTATTAAGTCAAGTGTGAACCCTGAACTCTAGCTGTGACGGGATGAGAATGAAACTCTCTAGTATCATCAAAAGCATTGTTCATGTAGTCATAGACCCTGGAGCACTGGTAAATAGGTTGATATCTGGTATTGTTCCTGACTTATGTATCTTGCACATACTAGATAGATATACGTTTGCTTGGATTCTAGGTCTTGTTGAAAGAACACACGATTTTGACCAGTACAGTATCAATTACAAGTTTTTAGGTAAAGAATGCAGACAAGGAAAAGCCATTTAGTAAAATGCATAAAAAGATAATATGGCATCTAAAAAAAAGATAATATTGTTATTAAAAATAGAAAAAGCTATTTAATAAAATGTGCAAAAAAATACTGCGGCATAATAATAATAAAAAAAAAGATAATATTACTAAAAAAAATTTGGCACAATATCGCATCGATCCCAGACCTCACATTTCAGAGGGAGCCACTCTATCTTACTCCAAACTAAAAAACATGCTTAAAGCTTGTAAAATATTTATTGATAAATATAATTTGATCATATGCAGAATAATACATTTTTAATAATAATATGTTACTTTTTATATAATCTAGATATTTAATTTAAATAAAAATGATTGGGAAATCAAAACATATTCATTTGCATATAAATTTTATTAATCATAGTGATGATAGAGCTTCAGCCTGTTTGGTTTTGTATATATGAAATATATTTAGAGGTGAGCAATTGTCACAAGTTTAAGTAAAGAAATATTCCTCATATTTAGATAATAAATATTTACAATCAGAATGTGTTTCTGAGAATAAAGTGATTCGAAAATCTAAGTATTTACATATAAGTTTTATTATTTATCATGACAAAATGGTGTCAGCCTGTTTGGTTTAGCATAATGATAAAAGTGTATATGTAGTATATTTTGACTTTATTTCTAGAAATTAGAAGCTCGGGAAATTATCACAAATAGTAAAAAATTATTTCTCTTATATTTAAATAAAAAATATTTACACTCAATGTATTTCTAATGATGAAATGAAACAAAAATGTAAACATTTTTATTTATATATAGTTTTTATTTATTATCTTGATGTCTTGGCACCCCCATACCTGCATGTGGCAGCCCTGTTTAAATATTTTAAAGTTAGCCTTGGTCTCACCATAATATATACATGGACAGTATACTATCCCTGTGAGTTTTTGTTTCCCAGAATTAATCACATCAATTCAGTTCTAAAGTTATGCGTTTAGAATTTATTGTTATAATGGTTATTTATAACTTTAGAATCATAAATTAAATAGAAAAATGAATTTATTATAAGAAATGAATAAGCAAAGTTTAAATATTGTAGATTTATGAGAAACAAGATGAATAAGTTGTGAAATGAAAAATGAGAAAGAAGTAAGAATTTATTGTTTTGATGGTAAATGTTTATGTAATAGTATAAATATTACTTAAAATTGAAGAACAAAAGATAGACATGAAAAAGCTCAAAGCTTGTTTTAAGGAACTTAGAGATTGCACAAAGTATATACTTTCTAGCAAATATTATAAAGATTTTAAAATTGTATAAAAAAAATAAGTGGAAGTGATTACAAAATATTTGTATAGTGATAATGGTTAATTTGGAATATGATAGTAGGTTAAGTAAGAGAAAATACTATTGATAGAAACTATATTTTAGGATTAAGAAATGAGCTGTGAGAGGATGAGAAGTTTTTGTAGGAAAATAACAAATGATTTAAGAATCACAAGAATTTATACATAAAAAGCTTTAGATGATAATAACAGATTGCAGATTATACATATTGATTCAAAATGGGTGGTAATAATAAATCAATTCTTTTTTGTTTGGTTTTTATTTCTCTTCCTGACATTCTGTGGCTTCTAATTATACACAAACTCATTTATAAAATATCTACTTTACAATTATGATTTCATAATATCTTATTTTTGTTGCAATTTATGACATTTTATTTTACAACATAATTTGTAAATGCATTCATGTTTATACATATAAATAGTAATCAGTATTAGATTTTTTTTCTCTTATCTAGGCTTTATAATCATTTATATATATATTATAATAGTAACTTACAGTTATTATTATTGGTCTAACATGTTTTATCTCTTAGGAAATTATTTATAAATATAATTTTTTATTTGACTATTTTATTATGTATACATATATATATTCTAACCTCCCCCCGTGCATTCTCACTCCAAAATATATTGTTTATTACGAATATTACGGGTTCTAGCTCAGTTAACAAATAAATAAATGAAATATTCAGCATTAATTAAAATGATTACTAGCTCTAATTTTAAAATACAAATACGGTTCAATTTTAAAATGAATTAACAAATATTTACTATTTTCATGAGACATAGAGTGATAATACAGGGAACGAGATAGACTACATTGAGCCATTATCCACACGATACTACCTCAATGGCATAAGAACACTATCCCCCCTTTTTACTATACCAAATAACTAACTCATAGTATTCTTACGACTTTCTGAGCTCTATTCACTACGATTAAAATAATAATCATATCTTAATCTTCTTTATAACAAGAATCTAGCTCAATTAAATAAAATGAAGTAAAATAAATAAAATCTCAGGTTCATAAATTGTATTCTAACTGATTTAAAATTACGGTAGTAAAATATGAAAAGGGAATTTTATGTCATAATCTACTACACAGCAACTAATAATAATAAAAAATAATAATAACAATAATAATATAATATAATCTTATTTCTTCCTGAAATGAAATAAATAAATACGTACGCGGTAGTATTTAATAATCTGACAACAGAATACGTGTGGCAACATTAGCATATAATTTAATGTAATATGGTGGCAACCGACTTATGACCAATAAATAATATAAAATTATGATCTTTTAATTTTAACATACCAATAAATTCTCAAAATTCTTATAACATTTTTATGTTTACCTTTTGTGCAAAATTTATATGTCTGTTTCAATTATAAATGTATCGTGATTTCATGCATCCATGTGGAGAAATAATAACTCGGACACAAAAACTTTAAAACAAATTTAAAACAAAGTTTATTAACAACATGAATAAAAGAACAATATTTTTACACTATATACATTGGATATCCCTTAATCTCATTATCTCAACTTAGTTTATTAGTTTATAAAATGAAATCAAAATATTATTTACTTTTCCTAGTTAAATCTTATTTTTTTTTTTTAACACTTAAGAAAATACAGCATTATTACTTGATTTATTATTATGGTTATCTTATTACAAAATGCATTTCTTATATGATTATCACAAACACTTTTCATCCCTAATACTATTAAAATGACATTTTTTACAAAATTTACATTCGTAATAATATTCTACAAAATAACAAAATTTAGTTTCATATTGGTTGTATGGAATCTTACAAAGTCAAAACACTATTTTACATTCGGTATTAGGTTTTTATTATTCATTATCCGATGTTTATTAATCCTAATATTCTCATTCAAGCCTTACTTCGGATGATATAATTATAACTTAATATACCATGCACAAGTATATGTTTATTATACCTTATTGAATTTTCTCTTGATAAATATGCAATACTCATTCCCTCCAACATTAATATTAAAAAAAAATTCATTCAAATTTTATTATCACTTTTAAAAATACTTGGTTTAGATTTCTTTTCAAAATCTTATATTCATTTCTGAATTAATTTTACAATGTATTATATGATTCTTTCTCTCTTTATGATATTTTGGACTTTCAATTTTAAAGTTACACAATTCTATATATTCAAGCAAATAAACTATCTTACACAAACGATAACATATCTTCAGTTCATTTTTTTCATTATTTCTTTGAAAATATCTTTCTGACCGATGCAGATTCATGAAATAAGGATAGCGAAGATAGATGCACAGGATCAAAATACAACTAGAATATTACTCGTCATATACCTTGACAATCATGGCACAGTGAATTAAAAGATACTATAGAGGAGTGACCTTTACCTGTCTACCAACCTCTATCATAGGAACGATGCTAAAGCTATTTCTTCAGCTTTATTCTAACATCAAAAGTTTAAAGATATGCAAAACACTGTCCAAACCATATGTGTTCAGTCATAGGACTTTGTTAACTATACTAAATCACACAAAACTAAATATGATCCAAATCCCTTATATTTTCTATTTCTTATAAAAAAACACATCATCTTGGTTTCCTCTCCACTAGTACTTCCAAGTCACTATCCGATCTTATTTCTCAAGATTTTTTTCTATACTGTACATCGACAAATACATATCTGCATTACTAACAATAATAAAATTCATTGATATTTTAAAACTATTCCGCTGTTCTATAAGAAAATCTTTTTACTACTTTCCTCCGTATATTTAATCATATACAAACTATTTAAATATCTGAATACTTTATCACATGAAAGTTCAAAAGAATCACACAATTGTTCTGTTAAATTATATTATTAATATACTTTAAATAAATTGTTGCATGCATATTCCGAATTACTCCTATCTCTTTATATGTTAAAATGTTGCATAAAATGTGTACATATAATTAAGACTTTCACACTTCATTCTTAGGTCAATAGATGATCTAAAAAAAATACATTATGCATTATAAATAACTATTAAAATTACCAAACGACCTTTATCTCCTCGATCGCATTCCGTAGGCTTCACCATCCATTTGATCCTTGTAGATATAAGATTCACATCCATACACTTTATTTTAAACACTATTTCTATAATTTTATCAAGCTATTATATTTAAATTTTAATATTAATAAATTTATGTTTTATGTTTTCCCTAATCTCACATAACATTTTATATTTTAAAATAAATTAGTAAAAATATTCAAACTATATTTACTGTACTCCTTCATCAAATTTTCCTGAAAACCGTTCATACTAAAGCCCAAAAAAAAAATTGTTTATCATTTCTTTTCCATTCACTTAATGTTCCTCTCCCTGCTTGTTCAATTTTAAGGGAAAAGAAATATCACTTCGTTCAATAAATATTCATGAATGATAATCCTTGGTTTTTATAATATTTAATACAATTATTAATTATGATATTAGTTAATCCCATAAAGAAAACTTCTAAATATTCTCTTCTAATATTTCTTGCTAATATTTTCTCCCGCGTGACTTTTACGATGCATCTTCTTAGTACTTTGATTTAAATATTCAATAAAACTTTTCTGTTTCCATGGATTCATTTCATTAAGTAAATTAGATTTATATTTTTTCAAATCTTTATCTTTATTAAGCATTTCTCTAATGAACACTTTATAATATTTTTAATTCTTCTTAGAGAAAGTTTTTCTGTTCCTTTTTCATAAAACACAATAGCTCTTTCATATTATTATTCTGTAATTTTTTTTTTTTTCTTCTTTTAAAATTCTGGTACTATATACTTTGTAATGTTTCCTTTAAAAAGACAAACATTCTTTCTCCATTATATCTTTTACATAATTTTTTCTTTATGATATACGCATCTTAATTTTCCCATAGAGAAGAATAAAAAAAAACTTCGGAGTAGCCTTTTAAAATTGTGCGTCATAATTTTTCCTGACGGCAAATAACTTCTTTTAAGTTTTCGGTATAATGTCCAAATTATATTTATCTGAGTTCTAATGATTTCCTGGTTGATCATAAATAAACTGTATTCAAGGCACTTTACAATTATTTTTACTTTATCAATACTTTTAGGTATTTTTTTCTGTAGTATTTCCATTTTTTACTGCAAGGTTTCGGCTAAACTTGAATAAAAATCCTGGCAAGAAATCTTTTAAATTAGCCTTCCATTTAAAGGCAGTTCAAAATATTATATTTTAAAACAAAACTTTTAAAATAAATACAAATTTTTTTATATTATAACACTTTTCTAGCTTACGATCTTATACAGCTAAAAAAATATGTTCCTCCTTCCTTTACTTACACATTCCTTCTCCCGCTCCGTCTAATTCCTACCTTTCGTCTGCTAAAATACCTCCGTTGATTGGTTAATGACTTTTTTTAGCGCGAACAAATTTACACATTTTTAGTTTTATAATAGATTAAACTTTTTAAAATAAAGAATTTATGACGTCATGTTTTAAAATATTACTTAGAATAGTATTTTTAAACTCAATTATAGTTTTATCAAAATCATTTAAATTTTAAAACAATTATTAAAATAACATTCAATATTTCAACTTTTACTTTAACGATAGATAGCAATTATATTTAGTTTTATAATTCACAAACTTTATTATTATATTCTAACAAGCGTGTGTGTGAAGGTATATAATATACAGTCACATGATTACTAACTTTATCAGATGATTTTTTTTTTAATTTACGTCTCGGTCTAAATTACCAAAACTGATATATTTTATAAAATTTTGGAAAATAATTTAAAAATGTAGAACTAAATATAATTCTCACCATCCCAAAGTTTATCTTAAAATATATTAGATTAAATTTGAATATTAATTATAATTATAATATTACATATAGCGTTTATTTAATTTATTAGTTTTAAAACATTACAATTGAATTGTTAATATACTTTTAACTATTTATAGCTGTATTATTTTATATGGCCAGCTTTTACAACCATAAGCAAGGATATAATTAAGCTTTATTTAACTGTTTTTTTTTTTTTTAAATAATCCATTACACTTTTATATACCAGGTATTTTTCAGCCTTAAATTGTACTATAAAATCTAATCGATCATACAATTATCAATATATTACACAAACGTATTTTAAAATTTAAAATTTTTTAGCAATTGACCATTCTACCTTATTATGACCTATAGATAAGGGCACAATATATTATTTATATATACATTTGAGTTTTAAATAATACATACCTTAAGCTTTTGAGTAAAATGCCAGATTTGAAGTTAAGAATAAATACTTATATATTTTTTTATTTTATTATTAAATCTTAATGTCAACAGAACAATTGATAGTTGAATTAAGCATGAACTTGTAATAACACACGAGCAGATTGATTCGTTCTTTTGTTTTTAAGGAGAAGAAAAGAAAATCATTTCTCTTTAAATAACTTTTTCTTTTATCAATACTACTGTTCAACGATTGGAATTTAAATATTAACTTTTCCAAATTAAAATAATCTGTGGATTAAAAGTCTGCAAGGAAAATATTTTAATTTTCTATTAAGTTTTAAAGGAATAGCAATATAAAAGAAAAGAACGTCTGTTTAAGTTTTTTGGAAACTACGTTGTTTTAACACTTCCGTTATTCTTCGGATATATATAAATTTAAGATAATTATATATATATAGGATAAAACAATGTGTTTTGAGTAAAACAGCTTTGTATCGTAAAGATTTCGAAACCAACCTTGCATGCTATTTTAAAATATTTTGAAATATTGGATATATAGAACGTCTAATGATAATAGAAAAATAAAGATTAAGAACATCTACATTCGAAGAATATTTATTTTATTTCACATTAATCAAATCATTGGATATTATTAACAGTTTATCGTTTAAGGATAAATAAAATCATCATTATACCAATGGATTAATAATATACTTCATAAAAGATCTTCATTAGGATGATGAACTATAGACTTCAATATCTACTCTCAACTCTATTATAAATAAGTTTTCTTTATTATTTATTTATATATATTATAATAATGCTTATATTATTTTAATATGATTATTATTATTATTATCTTTATTTCAAATTTGGCATCGCATCATTATATCTTAATAGGAAAATTATATTTATTATTAAATATAATTAATTGAAAGCTTGACATAATTCATCAAATTAGATGAGGGATATAAATAGTTATTATTTGACAGATATCTTAAACAGGATTATATTGTATTTACTACGTAATATTGTAAAAGTTTAATGTATTTTATTTATCAAAAATACATATCATATATAAGTTATACAATTGCAAATAGTACTTATATATTGGTAATTATGAAACATATAAATAAGAACGGTAAAAAAATTAATAAGTTACATAAATTATTAATTTTTGAACTCAGATATTGTTTTTATATATCTGTTAATTTAAACTATTTTCTTTAATTTTTGAAAATTTATTATAGTATTGAGTTTTATCATAGGGTATTAAATAAAAATATTATTTATTAATATTTTTAAAATGATAAAATTCATCCGTATTTATTTATTAATATTTTATTATCTATTATATTATATTTTTTATTATTTATTAAATATTGATTTATTAACTTGATCTCTTTGTCTAATCATTATTGAATTATATTATATATATGCTAGTATTATAAATATCATATGAATATCAATTGTAATTAATGCTTATATAAAGGCATATAAATAATAACTTGTTTTGGATTTTCCCTGAAGAGAGCTAATTGCAAATTCTCCATGAGTTTGAATATCGTGGCGTAATGGTGACTGAAAGAGGGATGAAAGATGGATGAACTAGTCTAAATTATATTAAAACTTATTTAAAGATTATTGAGCTAGCATAAAAAAGATAGATATAATCATGGACTTAGTATTTCATTGATTCATTTTTAGCATTCTACCTGAAGACCCAAAGTCCGATTGTAGTGAAATGCATATCCTCTTTCTAGGGAATTTAATCATCCCCATATATACAACTTATATTTTAAATATAATCCATTTTGTTATATTTGGCAAACTTAACTATGAAGCATTAAGTTAATGATTTCCAAGCATTAAATTAAATCGATTCTATTATATTTGGTATATCAACTGGGATGATTAAATGCCATTCCATTATATTTGGTGCCTCAACTAAGGCTATCAAATAGGGCATCCCATTATAATATATTATAAAGTAGTTGGTGGTGGAGAAGGCTATATGATTATTTATCATGAAAATCACAGATTAAACACAAGTTTTATTCAATTAACATTTTATTTTTACCACCATTGAGTTTTTATATCATTCAGTTTTTTTTATATGTATATTTCTACATATATAAATACAAGTAAATATACAATTGAATAATTTATATATATATTTTATGTAGAAATATATTAAAATTTTTTATATATTGAGATAATTGCCTCAAGGGAACATGAGTGATGACAATATTTAAATGAGGTATGAGCAAGTTTTGATAAAAATATTTATATAGTAAAACAATTAGAATAATAATTGTAATTACAAATAAAGAAGCATTAGTAAAGCTTAATTTAGATTTTAAAATATTAGATTTATAACTAGCAAATATCTTGTATTTAAATTCATTATTTAAAATCAGACAAAGATAGGACCGTTCCATTTACATATTTAATAACTCGTACTTTTATATATATAAAATAAATATAATAAAAAACTCTAGAATAAACTCTGCAATATTCAAAATAGCAATATATAAAAATAGATAATAGCTATAGCCAGCTTACAGAATGTCTGCTATCCTGAGTAGCAATAAAGGATGGCAGACATGCTTTAAACAGGCTATAGCTATAATTTATTTTTATTTATTGGTATTTTGAATATTACAGAGTTTATTCCAGAGTTTTTTGTTTTTATATATGTATATATCAGCGGTCCCCAACCTTTTTGCACTTAAGAGCACATTCTATAATACTGGCCAGGTGGCGGGCACCATTTATTTTTTCAATGTAAATTTATAGTTGGATATTATTAATGATAGCTCTTTTACGCTGTAAAAGTATAGTATGCCCTACAATTTGATTACAATATAATACAATAATTTATAAGAAATCTTAAAAATTAAATTTATTTATATCAGATAAATAATTTTTTATAGTGTTCGGATAGCGGCGGGCACATGTAAAGTGGTCTGCGGGCGCCATGGTTCCCGCGGGCATAGGGTTGGGGTCCCCTGGTATATATGATAAGATGTGTGATTGAATATAAAAATTTATATTTAATATTATATATCAAAAGGTATATTAAAATTAAGCAATACTAAAAGTTTGAATAAAATATTTTAAATAAAATTGTTTTTAGATCAATAATTTAGCTTAAATTTTATCAAACCAATTATAGAGAGAAAAGATTGCAAAATCAAAGATTTGTTGTCTTCAAAAAAATATATGAAAAAAAATCTTAGAGATAGCAATCTTTGAGTTTTTTTAAGTGTCTGTTTGAAAATGATAATCTGAAATTTCTTCTCCATACTAAAAGTTCCAAATCCGTTATAATCTGAAATTTCTTCTCCATGCTAAAAGTTCCAAATCAGTTATTTTAAGTGATGTAAACACAGCTGACATGGGTTCAACTTAATGAAAAAATGTTTCAAAATTATATAAAGCTTAAAAAATTTGTTAAATCAATAGATTGCTTTAATAGCAGATTGTTTGTATTAGTCATAGAGGTGTAAAAAGCAAGCAGATTGTGAAGTCCCTACGCTAGTTCAAACTTGGAAGAATAATGCATAAGATCTAATGCTAAATAGAAAAAAAATTATGAATCCTGAACTAATAGAATATAAACAAATTTATTTTAATTGTATTATCATTACATATTTCTACAATATGTTTAATTTTAAAAAAAAGTGTAAACTTCAAATCTTTTTAATAAAATCAAATCTCCAATTTACTTGAAGATATATCTTTTTATTAATATCAAACTTTAACCTTACACATTTGCTAATTTATTGGAAAACTACTTTTCCAAAGAAGGAAAGTGAAGATAATTTTTCAAACATCTCTTGCATCAAAGGAACTTTATTATCAGATCCAATTAAAACAATTATTTAGTGCCATCATTATTAAAATTTTCACTCATGAACTAAGTACAATATATAGCTGAATAATTTTTGCAAACTTTATTATATTGAGTAAAATGAAGTTATAGCTAAAATTCTGAAAGAAACTTTTAGAATGTAGCTAAATTATTTGGAATGTAATGTAAACATTGATTTTCACTTATTGTTGATAGTATGTCATATCTATTTATAATTTTCATTATATATAAGGGATTTGAACTCAGACTTTCACACGACCCTCAATTCTCCAAGCCATCTCATATTGCTGACCCACTTGATCACACACATATTAAAAAGATAAGTAATCACCAATATACGTATTTCATGCTAAATGAAGGTACAGCAGAATTGGATTATATTTTGACTAACAGAAAATACATATTTCAAGATTGTAATGTTCTTAATAAATTTAACACAGGAAGTGATCATCGATTAGTAAGATGTAAGATACGTGTTAATGCAAAACTAGAGAGACAAAAATTATTAAGAAAAACAATCTTTTACAGTTGATATTCCTAATCTTTGGAAACATTCTAATGAATTTAAATTAGAACTTACAAATCGGTTTCAAGTATTAGATTTTGAACATGATTCAGATTTGAATGAAATTAATATGAAAATAACTGATACACTTTTAAAAACTGCAACAAAGATAGCTGGTAGAAAAAAGCAGCAATTGACCAATAAAATTTCTACTGAGACTAGAGAATTTATGAAGAAAAAAAGGAATATGAAGATATACAAAAATGATGTATTAAAAAGGATTGAATATCTCAAATTTTGTAAAATGGTACTGAAACAAGTTGAAAATGATATAAGAAAGTATAACTGTGAACTAGCAAGGAAAGCTGTAGAAGAAAATAAAAGTCTCAAGAATGTTAAACAACATTTTGGTATTGGTAGGAAATTTGTATCTGCAATAAGAAAAAAAGATGGAATTATTACTAAAAAGAGAGATGACATTACGAAATGGGTAGAAGACTTATCAAGAATTATATAGTAATAAAGAACAAGTACCTCCTATTTCTATTACATTCTCTGAATTGCCCAGAATTTTAAATGAAGTGAAACATGCAATTAAATGTATGAAGAAAGGAAAGGCTCCAGATAATGATGGAATTATAATTGATATATTAAAAGAAGCAGGTGAAGAAATAGATTTTTTTTTAGCAAAGTTATATACCAAATGTCTAAATGATAAAGATGTACCAGATGATTGGAAGAATGCAGTAATAATATTAATATTTTAAAAAGGTGATAAAGAAGATATTAGAAATTACAGACCTATCAGCCTTTTATCAGTTTTATACAAAATTTTTGCGAAGATAATTACAACTCGTCTACAAAGAACATTGAATTTACACCAACCAAGGGAACAAGCTGGATTTAAAAGTGGTTTTAGTACAGTAGATCATATCCAGGTATTGAGAGAAGTTATAGAAAGGACAAATGAATATGAATTGCCATTATGTTTTGGATTTGTAGATTATGAAAAGGCATTTGATTCTATAAACATTTCTTCAGTGATTAAAGCATTGGATCATCTAGGTATAGATCCAGGATATTGTCATATTTTAAAGAATATTTATAAAAATGCAACAGCAACAATTAGATTACATAATGATATTGGGAAAGTCAACATTGAGAAAGGTGTAAGACAAGGTGACTTCATATCCGAAACTTTTTACAGCAGTGTTGCAAGAAGTATTTTGTGGATTAAAATGGGAAACTAAAGGAGTGAAAGTAAATGGAGATTATTTAAGTCATTTAGATTTTGCAGATGATATAGTTGTTTTTGCAAATAATGCTTCAGAGCTGCAGGAAATGTTGCAGGAGTTATCAGATGAAAGTAGGAAAGTAGGACAAAAGATAAATGTTAAAAAGACTAAAGTAATGTTTAATTGATTTGCTCAAAATATGGAAATAAAGATTGATTATGATGAATTAGAAGAAGTTAACAGTTACAAATACCTTGGTCAGATTATTAATAGATATGGAAACATAGTTTGGTTGGAGTGCTTTTGGTAGAAATAAATTGATATTAAAAGGAAATATGTCTATGTGTTTGAAAAGGAAGCTTTTTAAAAAATATGTTTTACCAGTTCTTAATTATGGATCTGAGACTTGGACACTCAATAGAAGAGTAATACAGAGACTCCAGACCACTCAAGGAAGTATGGAGAGATGCATGTTGGGAGTAACAAGAAGAGATCAAAAACGCAATGTTATGGGTAAGAGAACAAACAGGTGTTACTGACCTCATTGAAAAAATTATAAGATTGAAGTGGAGTTGGGCTGGACATATTGCTAGAAGAGATGATAATAGATGGACAATTGAAATCTTAAACTGGATTCCAAGAGATTGTAAAAGATCCAGAAAGAGACCACATGTGAGATGGATGAAATAAGAAAGTATGCAGGGGTGATGTGGAGAAGAGAAGCTAAAGATCAGAGAAGATGGATTAATCTTGGAGAGACCTTCATCCTGCAGTGGATTGATAATGGTTGTTGATGATGGTGGTGCAAGGGATGGGCAGACTTTTAACACACTATGTTTCAATATATAACTTAATACATTGTACAAGCTTACACACACCTGCACATATAATGTAATATACAAGGGATTCGAGCTCAGACTTTCACACAACCCTCAACTCTCCATGCCATCTCATATTGCTGACTCACCTGATCACATACATGTTGTAAAGATAATCACCCATATACGTATTTTGTGCTAAACCAGCACTCATCAGTTGGTCCAGATTATCATCTCCACACATATATACAATTAGTGCTCAGCTTTATATTAAGATAGTCAGTCTTCATACTTCAATGGGACTCGCTTCAAACTACTCCTACCCACAACTCTTCAGCCGTCCATTTCATTATAGTAAATGTTATTTTATTTTATAAACATATATCTTGGTCTATAAAATTTGAAGTACATAAGTTTGATTTTTTTTTATATTTTTGTTTTTTTTAACATTAAAAGTAAAGTAATGCTGAGAAAATTTAATTTGGAGATCAGTTTATTATGATTTGAAGAAAATTAAGATTTACTTGCTCAAGCACGTAAGAAAAGATCAGTATAGATATTAGGTATTGGAGTTAAAACTCTCTAGATAATTGCCATTTTTTAAGAAAATTGATAATTACTTGCTCAAGTAATTAATTTAAATTTTATTTACAAACAATTTATATGTCTGTTTTAAAGATTAAATTGATAAAGAATTCATATGCATAAAATATGTATCTAAACAAAATATTTCCAAATGGCAGACAATAAAATATTAATAATATGAATTATGCAAGCTATATAGAAAATTTAATATGTAAATTAAAATTAAATGAGATATCTAAAAGTGTGAGAATATGTGCATGTATGTTTAAAGGTAATACAGTATATGAATGTGTTTTTATGAACTGGAATTTTAAAATCACAGAATTTGACTATTTATTATATGTAATGGTTTTATCTGTACATTCGAATACACTTGTTATTATTGATTGTTATAGTTATGATATTTAATGATTTTTTTCTATGTGAGCAAATGCATGTAATGGCTGTTAATTAATGTTCTTATAAAATTTTTATCTGTACATTCAAAGACACATATTAGTAGAGATAATGCTAAAATATTTTAAGAGCAGATAATTATATATGTGTGTGATATTATTTGGCAAATGATGTTAATGGTTTTTTTTTTTTTTTTTGATAATATGACTTTGTAGTCTTAATACTTCTTTCTCAGTTAATGAATATTCTCAATGATTGATGAGACAAAAGTTGTGTAATAAAATAATAAATTAAAGAAAGATATAATGCTAGATAAATTAAGCCAACCTTGCCATTTGAATCATGTACAATCAATTTATCCCTGGACATTGGTCACATTGAAATTTATAAAATATGAATGTTAGAAAATATGATATAAATTAATATCATCCTAGTCATGGTACAATTAATGTAGCCCTAATCATGACCAGAGTGATTGATTATAATCTCCTTTTGTCAGACTGAATAAATGAGCACTGATAAATGAAATCAAATGATATTGCTGATCAATAAAAGGCATAATCCAAACATTAATTATACGTGTATATATATTTGAATCATACACAACTGTTTTTAATATTTTAATTATTATATGAAAAACTGAGAGGCTACTTCTTTGACATTCATAATCACTTTCCATTTGAATATTATATTATCTATTTAATTTCCATAGATTTTGGTGCTTAATTGAGTGTAGTGATAATAAATACATTTATTCAAAACATTGCACGTTTATGTGAAACACATCTATACAATTATAGTCTAATACAATTCTAATAAGGTAAATATATTAGGAATCATAAATATACTATTTGGAATAATTCTAAATCTCATTTAACATTAACATATCTATTTTATAAGTATACTAATATTTTTTTATTATAAAATATTATTAATCCATATGATTCAGTTTGTAATAACTATGATTCCATTTTAATTTATTTATTTATGCATATTTTGCTCCATTTATAACCTTTCATTTTTCTGCAGTTGAACCAATTTCCTTAAAACTGGTATTAGAAGTTTGATTATGATAATTAAATTTACTAATTTCACTAGCACATAAATAACTTACTACTGCTTGAATGTGTAACATTTATAATTACTTACATTCTTATTCGAAATACATTACTCAAAATTATTTTTGCAGGCAGAATGTCTCATTATGATTCTGCCTGCAAAAATAATTCTGAGCAATGTATTTGGAATGAGTTCTTTGGTATGATAATTAAGTTTATATATATTGTAAAAAAATTTTTTTTTATAAAAGCAAAGTCTACTATAATTTTTTAATTTAATCTACAATGTTATAACTAGTTATTAAATTGACAGAACTCTTGCCCACCATGGACTTAGCTGCATCATTGAACATTTTATTATTTATTTAGCATGTGGATTATTTTGACAGCTTACTATAAACAAAACACTATAAAAGAAGTTGTAGATTCCAATCAAGTGATAGAATCACCAGTGATTTTATGTTCTTCAATTCTGCTGCTGAAGCCATAGATTTGACATTTGTTATGTGTTTTATAGTTTGTATTTGCCCATATTTACGAAGCAGATGAGCACAGCAATCAAAGGTTGCCCTGAATCTATTGATGAAGCTCCAATTATATCTAGGAAGTTTAAATCCAGCTGACTTTATTATTAGATCTGGTAAATGAAATTTGGAACATCATAATACTTTTATTTTTTAAAAAATATTTTTTTAATTGTAGATTCTTGGTTTAATATCCAAAAGAGGGATATTGATGTCATATGAGTCTTAGGTGGTGAAACTATATACTGAGTTATTGGAAAACCTGATTTGCTTAACAGTTTTTTTATATATTTTCTATGAAGCAATTTCTCTTCTGATATATGAAGGAGAAATATGTGAAAGAACAGGAAGCTACTATGAAGGAATAGACATGAGTATATATTTAATTGAGTGTCCATCTTATAAAGCAAACAACTTACATTAAAAATAGTTAATTCTTCATGGATATTAAAAGCAATTCATCCCAGATTGGAAAAAATAAGTAATGATCTTTATAGCCAATTTTTTGTCTATTAGAAATCCAGAAATTGTTGACTAACAGAAGAGAAAAGTGATAAGAGACTAAGATCTAATTGTAAAACTAAATCAATTTTTATAAAAGTTTTGTTGATGTAAAACTGTTTTCCAAAAGAATTATTAATGTGCACTGCTAATGAGGTTGCCAATCTTATATGTCAGACTTCTAAATGAAAGATTGATAGAATGAGAAAAAGTGTCATTAGAAGAGAATTGCAATCTTTTCCATCACAATCTTCCATTAATATCTATTTCGTGAACCCTTTAAATATTCATGTACTTGAATGTAAACTTGAAATGTTTTTATACAGGAAAAGCCCCAAGAGCAGATAGTACACTTCAAGAATTTCCAAAAGAAAATTAGGATCTAAAGTCTACAGACTTATATAAAAATGAACTAAATTTTGTTGTAAAGTTGTATTTTATTTTTTGTGATCAACATCAAGAGATTTTACAATTTTTTCTGCAATTTGTATCACATATATTAGCTTGATAAAAAATCAAGTCATATGACCTCTGCAATTTGTATCACATATATTAGCTATAAAAAGTACCGCTGTTGTTATTCTTACTTTTGAAATGATAGATTTGCTAAATATTATAGCAAGAGGAGATGGATGGAATATGAAAGATATCAGTGGAAATAGTATGAAGATAATGGGAAAAATTGAGATATCTGTAGAATTAAAACACAAAATCCAAAAGTACCATTACATATAGTACAAGGTTGTCTAGATCTCATCATAGGTTGGGAATAGTTTGATGCTCTGGGAATCAAAATTGTGTGGTGATTAAGACCATTATAGAATAGGAAGTAAGGAATATATATATATATTAATTTATTTAACAGCAGTGAAAGGCAGATTAATATTACACTAGTTGATATAGTTTTAAATGTTGAAGCAAGCCTTATACTTTGTAGGCCATAAAATGTTTCTTTTACACATCAGATAAGCACCGAATGTACCATCCCAATAGTAGTAATAACAGCCAAATCTATATTTGTGATGGCTAACATACTACTGTGAATAAGAACTTAAACAAAAAGTCATTACCATATGCCTAAGATTGGAGAATTATTAGCTGATATGGGAAAGGCAAGCCATTCTGCTATAATCAATTTGAAATCAGCTTTTCATCAAATTTTGGTTTCCAAATAGTTTTCCAAGTTGCTAACAATCACCATGCACAAATGGTTGTTAATTACAATTAATTACTTATGGAATTACAATGGTATCTAATATTTTTCAGTTCAAGGTGAGCATGTTGTTCCAGAAAATGGACTGAGTGATAACTTACTATGACATTTTAATAATGGCAAACTCCATCTGTCAAGGGTTTGCAATAAATTAACTAGTTTTAAAGCAAGAATAAACTCTTGAGAAATGCATCTGGATGGCAATGAAATAAAGTTCCTGGGGTGTATAATATTTAATAAAGCAAAGAAGCCTGATCCTAAAAAAAGTAAAAGCTGTAAAAGATGCTCCAAGGTCAAAAAATGTGAAGGAATTACAGACTTTTTGGGTCTTCTAATTACTTTGAAATGTTTATAAAAAGGTAAAGTGCATGGGGCCTCATCTTTCTATAACGTATTAAGAAAAGACTGGAAATGGAATTGGGATCAAAAACAAGAAAAAGTGTTTAAGGAAACAAAAGATCTATCATTGAACAGGTTGGGTCAGTTTTAAGTTACACTCTAGTTAATAGTGAATGACCAATTGCATTCATATTAAAAACCTTAACTAGAGTAGAATAAAATTACAGCCAATTGGATAAAAATAGCTGTTGTTTTGCAGCAAGAAAAGTGCCATCACTTGAATGGTTGATTGTTAAGACTTATTACTGATCACAAAGTGCTATTGATGATTTTAGCTAAGAATAAGTTAGACCCAGAATGTTTCATTAGCTAAATTTATTAGCAGGATATGATTGTAAATTAAAATTTTAAAACAGGGAATGCAATTCAACATGAGAAAGCACTTTGAGATATTGATTAAATCAGAACCAGATGCAAACGAATCAGTTTTTTTAACTATATAGATGGATGAAATATTGGAGTGATAGTAAAAAAATAGTGAGTTGGACAAAGGCTGATAAAGTATATCAGTTGCTCATCAAATGGATTAGCAGAGATTGGCCTAGCCGTCACCCTGAATTACTTCACAAATCTATATGGAATGTGAGAGAAAAATTTATGTATAAATAAAGGATGTGTTCTAATGGATGACCAAGAGCTAATTCCTAGCAGTGATTGACAATAAGTTTTACAGACCATGGTGTGGTACAAGCTAAAGCATTCACATGTAATTATATATGGTGGCCTGGTATCAATAGACAAATAGAAGAATTCATAAAAACTTGAGATGTTAAGTAACAGCAAATGTACCAGAAAAAAATTTGTAGCATGGCCATTAGTAACAAAACTTTGTTATCATGTTCATGCTGTAGCTTTTTATGATTACATTTTCTTAGTAGTAATCAATGCATATTCAAAATTGATTGAGTATAGGATTATGAAAAACACCAGTTTGGATGAAACAATGGGAAAAAAGAAATATGTACTTTTCATGATTTTCTCCTAGATGTAATGATTTAATTATACTTTGTGTTGACAAAGTAACACCTTCTTGAAGTTAAAGCCTGAAATTGAATTTAAGGCAAAAATAAATAAGCCCATTGTGGTAAATTATCATTTAGGGCTGAAAAGCAATGATTCATATTTGATTACTTTAAAAGTGTGAAAATTTTCCGTTATTTGTAAATGAGGTTTATAAACAATTGATTCATAAAATAAAACAATTAAGAATGTTCATAAGACATTTAATTTTTATTATTGTAATAGTCATTATCTTGCAATATTAAATTGAGGATTATTTTATGAAAGTTTGATGCAACCTTTTTCTTAAATGTGATTGTCTTCACAACACAGTATGGTTTGACACTTGACAGATCCTGAATTCTAATTAGTTTAGGAATTAGTAATATTTTATTAAAATGCACTATACAATTTTTATTAATATTTGTTCTTATTGAGTTTATCTTATGCAATAAATATTTCTCTTTATCATTCTTGAAAAAG
This sequence comes from Epiperipatus broadwayi, assembly GCA_028023455.1. Classification (NCBI taxonomy): domain Eukaryota; kingdom Metazoa; phylum Onychophora; class Udeonychophora; order Euonychophora; family Peripatidae; genus Epiperipatus; species Epiperipatus broadwayi. Next base: position 1,145,360 of record JAQFVV010006220.1, on the reverse strand, counting down.
CATCACCATTTCATTTTGCATTTACAATATTAAAGATCATATTTTAAACACAAGCTCACTTATAAAACTCTGCTAGATTGAATACATCATTGTAGTAATGCTATCTGAAATGTGAAAATATTATTGGATAATATGGTGTACATAAAACTTCTTAATGCTATCATATCCTGGAATACATATATTTTATATTCATGTATTTATTAGTTTAATTTTGATAAATTATTATTCAGCCTTTTTATTTAATTTTGCTAGCCATATTTTATCACTCAGATTAAATTATTCATGTTTAAAATTGAAATAAGAAACAATAGTTGTAAAGATTTTGTTGTTATAGAAAACAAGAATACAGATATTATTATGATAAAACCCTGAGAACTTATTTTATTAAATATTAATCTTTTTATTAGAGTCTAGAAAAATTGCAAATTGAAATAAAAGAGATTTAATGTAGACACTTTTTGTCTCAACTGGGAATTGCAACCACAAGTGCATTTTGTAGTTTCTTACTATTCCTGACTTTTACGATTTTCACGATGATGAATGATGATGAGTGGCTGTTACAACATATATATATATATCATTAAATATTTCTGTTATAAGTTAATATGTTTACTCCTTATGTATATATTATATTTTATATGTGTACATAATAGTAATTATATATGTATAATAAATCAAGTGACTAAAAATATGAAAATATTTTAAATGGAAAGTGTTTGATGTTTTTGATTTTAATTGAAATTTTTATTTATTTATTTTTTAAAAAAGCTTACCAAAACTATATTGTAAATAAACTTCATTTTATATCTATAATTTTACTTTAAATCAATTTGATACTTATAGTTTATATATATCAATCACCAGATATTTTTGCAAAAAGTTCATATATGTATTTCTTATGTATGTATCCTATTTACTATCTGTGCATAATTATATGTATGTACAATAAAGCATTAAATAACTTTTCTTTTGAAAAGTGACATTTTTTCTTTTTATTTGGAATTTCTTTTATTTATTTATTAAAAAAAAGCTTAACAAAACTATATTGTAAACTAACATTATTATTCTAACTTAAATGAAACCAAGAAAACCACAAGCATTACTTAAAATATATTGAAGTTCTAAGAACAATTTTTAAATTTGATATCAAAATATTCCAAAATTTTCCTATCCATTTTTCCATTTCTAAGAAACTAGACCTCTGTCTAAAATGTTATTGTGCCCTATCACTTCAAATTTAAATCTATTAATCCTCAATTTTAAACTGTTAAACCTTGATTTTAAAATTTTAATAATAAAAGTGATTATGATAGTTTACAAACTAGCAAACAGGGAATGTAACTTAAATAAAAGCCCTTAATTATACCAGTGGAAGATTTATTTTCATTTTTTTTAATATAAAGAAATAAAAAATATGAAAGAGTTTTATTATTATTTTGTTATATATAAATTAAAAAAATCAAGTCATAGACTGAATTGCATCAGAAATATATTTTCTTCATATTATTCTAATTTAACTAAACAATGGTAATACATGTATATATAAAAATAGTTTTAAATTGGACTTGCAATATATAATTTTTTTAAATATATATAGATGTTATTTGTGATCTTTTTTTTTTTTAAATCAAAACTTACCCTTCGGTACTGTCTGATTATAATAGCAGTGTTTGCACATATATATGTAAAATTTATGATTGTGTAAAGGAAATTAAAATATATATTGTAACTATAGTCAGATAGAAAATGAATAAATTCTCCCTAATTGCAATCATTAGAAAATTTACATATGCAAAACATGTAATGGAATTATTCTAAAACTAATACATACTAATGTATTTAGATTTATGCAGAATATGAATTGATATATAAACTGCAGTAATCTACTCTCGTGGGTGAGCTATATGGGCATGAACTCTTGTTTAAGCACAGAATGGGAAAAGAAACACATCCGAGTACTTGGATATATTAACCTGTGTGCTATTACTAACAGTTTAATGTAATTGGAATATTTAAATAAAGTTATTTTTTTTCTAAAGACATTCAATACTTAATATTAGATGATGAAAATAGTCCAATATGTAAATACAACTAAAATACCATCATTACAAAACTTCAGTAAAACGCTCAAGTACTGATTATATTATATAAGTGTATGCGTGAAGAATTTGTAATCATACCTAAAGAAAATTAATCTGGAAAATAATGTAATTTCTAAGCAGATTGTAAGGATATTTTATTTCGTTTATATATATATGTTTTTGTTTGGAGTTAATAAACTCCTGTTGTTAGTTTACTTTGTGTGTAGAATTTTTTGATAATAAAGTTTAGCGATGTTTACCTGATTGGTATTGTCAATAATAACTCTAGGTACATAGCAGACTGACTTAGTCAACAATTCGAGCACCTACATAGAACAATTCAACATTTAAAGCAAAACCAGGATAGAAGTGAAAAATAATGGCACTTTATAATAATGCAATTAGTGAATTTGATATTAACAACCTGCTTGGCAAGTATAGAAAGTTAGATGTTTATCAACAACATAGTTGGTAATAAAATAAAAGTAACAATAAAAGGTCTCAATAAGAGTTGAAAGCTGGGTTGATAATTAAATAATTGTAAATATAATTAGTTGTTTGTTTCAATTTTATTTAGATTGATTATTATATTATATTAATGTGGTTGTCTGGAAAAAAAAGTTCTGCAAGTGGTAAACCGATTCTGCAATATGAAATCTCCTGAGGAAATAGCATATTTTGAGATAGAGAAGTTGGGTATGTGTTTAAACCTGTGTTATCAAAACTGATGACTTACCTCAGATTTAATATGGACAACAGTCTCCATGGGAGATGTGTTAGATTAGGAAGAGTAGCTAAGAAATGCAACTTCAATACTGAGTTGGTCGACGTATTCCTCACCAACTACTATGGGGAATAATTGATATTAAGCTCAGAAAAGTTCTACTTGGTGAAACTGATTTAGCATATAAACATGTAGAAAAAATGTGAAGCCTATGAAGCAATTCTAGAAAATGCTGCAGAATTTCAAAATAGCACAGATGTAAAGAAAACCCCAATAGTTGTAAATAAAGCAGAAGTTGAGAGTTCAAACTTCAGGAGCACCAATAATGCCTAGATATACTTTTGCTGTGGTGAGAAAAGACTATTTAAAGAAAAATTAAAAATTTAAGAAAAAATGTCATGTTTGTGGAATAATAGGATGCCTGTTGTGATACTGTTGTAACAAAGAGAAAAAGGAAAATCAAGTTAATATTGGATCATAAATTGAGGGGAGGACAATAAAAAATGAAACTGGCATTAAAAAGATGAATGACATGGATAGTAACTATATTTTGTTGAATGTTCTTATCTTGGAGCAAAAAATTACTATGAAAATAGTGGAAAAGGATTGTCGCAAAATGATTGGGTAAATAGTAGCAATCAACTTGAATTGCAGTAGGATAGAAGTATGTGCAATTGTACCTATTAAAAATTAATTTGAGAGTAAAATTTCTAGCTCTATATATAATGAAAGGAGATCTTAGCCCTATATTGGGTAGAAATTGGTTAGAACCTTTAGGAATTCAGAGCAACTTAATAAAAGGAACATAATTGGAGTTAGAAATCAGAAAAAAGTATTCACAGATATTCAAGTCAGGCCTATCAGAATTAAAAACACATGGCTGGTTGACATTATACAAGTAAAAGATGCACAACATATGGTGTGTTGCCATGGAAAGTTCTATTTGCATTTAAGTCAAAAATGGAAGAAACAATTCATGATTTGGTTAAAAGAGGTATTCAATCACCGGTGAAAGAGACATTATGAGTAATATCAGTTATAGTAATATTGGAGTTAGACGGGATCATTTGCCTATGTGAGGATTACTCCTTAACACTGAACAAATACATCGATGAAGGATCTTATGTTATCCCTAATGTTTACGAAATAAAAGCATCTCTGCAGAAAGCAACTTAATTTGTTTTGATTTAAAGTCTATTTTACCAAATTACCATGGTGACCTTAATGGCTGAACTTTAGACTGTCATCATTTAAATATAATAAATATTGATATGGGGTAACAATAGCACCAAATGTGTTTAAAGTGAAAATGGATAGCTTGTAATGACTATTTACATTGAAGACATCTTAATAATTGCTGAAACAGAGTGTGAATTGCAAACATGGTGATTAAAATTTGTTTTTAATTAGAAAAAAATGGTGTAAGGATAAATGCTTCAAAGTGCATATGGGAAACCACTGAAATTAAGTTTCTGGGTCATATAAATCATAAAGGCAAATATCTGAATCCAGAAAAGGGTTAAAGCTATTAAAAATGCTACAAAATCAATTTTTTTGAGAGTTTCCTCAAAGGTAATGTCAATTGTTAAGAAATGTACATTGATTGAAGTGGAATGGAGAGCATAACAAAGCATTTAAGAAAACTGAGGACTTATTAACCTTTAGTTAACTCCTCATCCTTAATTGCAATGATCAAGAAGATAGTCACAACTGATGCTATTGGTTATGGAGTAGCAAATATTATCATGTTATGGAGGTGAGCATTTAATCATTTCACATCTGGAACATTAATAATGGCAGAAAAGAACTACAGTCAGCTGGATAAGGAGACTTTGGCAATTGTCTTGGTTGTAAAAAAAAATCGTCAATACATTTATGGATGTGAGTTATGATCCATATGGACCATTGCCCTCTGCTTGGTATATTAGGAAGACTTCTGAGCATACTAGACAAAGAATAATCTGATTGATTAATGTATTGGAAGTTTATGATTTGAGCTCAAGTATAAATTAGGTAAAGTATTTGGTCATGTAGAGGACACACTATCAAGATTACTGGATACACTTTAATTTGAGTTTAAAATCACAGAGATAAAGTACATAGACTATTCCAGATATCAAATATTAAATGGATTCAATACATATGGTCTAAAAGTCATCGTAAATTTGTAGTTGGACTTACATGGAATGTAGACGAATGCCTATCAATGTGCAAAAGTTGGATCCTAATAATGGATCATGTATTAATATCAACCGAATATAAAAAAATGTTAGGATTGTTACATAAAGGACATCCAGGAATTGTGCAAATGAAAGAGTTAACTTATTCTTATGTGTGGTGGCCTAGTTTAAGCCATGAGGTGGAACAAACAGTTAAGCAATGTAGAGAATACTAATCTACAGTTACGTTACAACTGAAATAATTGGAACCTTGGCAGAGACTGCACATAGACCTTGCAGGGCTATTAGATGATTATATTTTCTTGATTGTGAATGACTCGTATTCTAAATGGATTGAGTATTAGTTGTGAAAAACACAAGTGCAGAGTATAGTATCAAAGTTTTGAATGATTTATTTGCAACTTGCAGATATCCTGAAACTATAGTCTCTGATAATGGGATGGCTTTGTGTTGGTACAGTTAAAAGACTTTTTGGCTAATAAGGGGATAAATCAGATATTAATACCTCTGTATCACCCTGAGTCAAATGGTTCGGCTGAAAAGGCAATACAACAGTTATAAGTCAATGCTAATTAAAATCAACCATAAAGTTATCAACTGCCATATTCTACCAGCATTTTAAACCATGCATGTCTACAAGAAAGACACCAGTTGAAAAAACATGTCTCAGTATTGGTAGTGAGCAACAACATGGCAAGAAATAATCTAATTAACTGTGAAAAATTTAAAATTGGAGATATACAATCGGGATACAAGAAGTTTTGAGAAAAAAAGTGACTCCCCAGAGTTGTAGTGAAAGTTTTATCATAACATTTGAGGTTAATATAATAGGTTAATGCAGTTGGCCAATAGCAAAGAAATGAGTAGGCATGTAAATCATTTAAGAAGCTTCCAGGATGAGTCATTAGAACTAGTTAATGTCAGATCAAAATCTACATTAGAAGAAGAAATTACTCTGGGAAAAGAGAATGAGTGTGATGTCATGGCATTGGAAGTGCTAGATGAAGAAATGCCTAACAATGATATACAAACAGATGAAAATGATTTTCGGAAGGAGTAACCAGTCCGAAGATTTAACATCCATACCAAAGTGGATTTGCTATTCTCAAAACAGTCTAATCAAGAAGAGAAAATAACAACAGAAGAAAGACCTGTACTACCACCTTAACATACAAGAGACTGTTGAAAATCATCCAGATTACAAAACCTCATGTCATGTACAAAATCACCTGCCTTCCTAATAATTGTCACGCCACCTATTATGGTGAAACCAAGGCAAATATTGCAACCAGATTATCCCAGCACAAATACTTGTATAATAGAACCAAAACCAAAGGACTGGGTAATTCAATTTTCACCGAACACGAGAAAATCACTGGCCACGTTTTTCAACCATTAGCAATAAGTATTGTTTGTATGGAAAATTGCAAGATTAAAGAAGCTTGCTTCTTCATATCAAGAAAATGAACGTTGTAAATGATGCACTCAAATTTATATATAGACTATTTGCATATCATATGCATAATAAATATTTTCTCATTACACACCTAGCTATGAATATGGGAGTACTTATCTCCTGAAAGCGCTTAGCTTAATATACATTAAAGTTAAAGCTTCATTGCCGGGTGCAAAGCACTTATAGATTTATATATATTATTGAAGTAAAACCTTATTTATTTTGACTATGTTTTGTAGAGTGAGGGGAGGGGAGTATATTATCTGACTGTAATAGCATTGTGTATGCACATGTATGTAAAATTTATGGTTGTGTATATAAAATTATAATTATTATTGTAACTATAATTAGAAAGGAAATGAATAAATTCCCTCTAACAAACACTCTAGTAAATTTACATATATAAAACATATAGTGGAAATATTCTAAACTAATGTACGCTGACGTATTTAGATTTATGCAGAATATGAAACTGATATATAAACTACAATAATTTATTCTCATGTTTGAGATAAATGTATGTGAACTCTTGTCTAAGTATAGAGTGAAAAAAGAAACACACAAGTACAGGGTATGTATAAGCATGCGTGTGAAGAAGTAATCACACCTAAAGAAGATTAATCTGAACTTTGCCCATGTGAAAAAGTCTTTAGGAATGACACTATGAAACCATCAAAACTAGCAGATCACTTCGACAGAATTCACCCTGACAAAAAAAAAAAGATTTGTCATACTTTCAACCAATTCAAACATTTACTGAAATATCAGTTCTGACGTGATATGATGACCAGTTTTTATAAGTAAAGATTGTTGGCATTACTTGAAACTGACATTAAAAACACAACAAACACAAGAGTCAATAATGTAATTTCTAAGATTATTATAAATGTATCTAATTTCATATATATATATTATAACCCTAGTAGCAGAAGTATAATTGCTACATAATCAGATTTGAAGAATAATGTGTTTGTGCACCTGCACACACACACACACATATATATATATATGATAAAGAAAGAAAATACGCAGTTCATAAATTAAAGGTCATTTTAAGATCTTTTTGGTTTCACTTATTTTGAATCATGTTATAAATAAAATTTTATCGAGTTCTATAGAAAATAGAATGATGAGTTCAAATTCAAGAAAAATAATTATGAATTAACAATATTTTTTTTTAATTATAAATAAAATAATAAAAGCCGACAAAGAATTTTCTCTCTTGTAATTTGTATTAGATAAAGAATAGAAAGCAAACAGCTATTTCTTTCTTTTGTTTTAAGAATACAATGGAATATTTTTCTCTAGGGTCGAAGATGATAGAATATTGCACATTATTAGCTAATGATGCAGACAGTAAGCAGTTATTCATTCAGAGGTCAACTTTGTTCTTGTGCGGATTTACTGATTCCAAATTGCAAGATATAAGCTGAAGTGAGCCATGCGGAAAAGAGTTTGCCTTATTGCTAATTGAAATTGTAATGCTTATAATAGAAGCTATAAGAATGTTTTATTATATTAGGGAATCTTTTGCCATGAAAGACTAGGCAAGAAGAAGTAGCACATCAGTCGAAAGACCCTGAGTATGCATCTCAATCTCAAACCAGTAAATAACAACACAGTTTATGAAGTTATATCTCTACCTCTTATAATTTGCCAGTAAAAGGAAATAACTGGACTACGTGCTCAAATTTCTGAAGACTTGTATGTATTGAATATGTATTATACTAATATAAAACTAATTTACATATCCAGTGTGTGAAGAGAAGAAATATACACCTAAGAAAATTACGACGTCTATTACATATTTATTTTTACTGGTAAGATATTAAGCTCTTTATTATATCATATTGAAAAGAGACTTTAAATTTACAAAGATTGAAAGAAATGAATTATTGTGATATATTATTTTGTGTACTTACATTTGAATTATGAATATAAACTCAAACTAAAATATATTAAATGTTATTCTTCTGTATACTTACATTTGAATTATGAGTATAAACTCAAACTAAAATATACTAAATGAAAGTCTTATAGTTCACTTCATATATATGCATATGGGAATTACTAGAAGTAAAACTAAAATCTAGGAACTTTGTTAAAAATATATTAGTGATTATATGATTGATTTTATATCTGTATGTGAAATTACTAAATAGAAGAAACCAAATATAAGATGTTTGTTGAAAATAGATTAAGTATTGTGTGCTTGATTATAGATTTATATGTGAAAGTACTGAATGAGAAGGAATTGCAATATATGAACTATTGATTTAAGTTACATTATATTAATTATTATGAACTTGATTTGGAGATTTACCTTTGAAATAATTATTATAAAACTACAATCAAACTATTCATGTTTTATTTTATTAATAAATGGCTATATTGTTTTATTAATCCAGTTTGTTTTTCATAAGGTTAAATATTATAACTTCAACACACACACACACATGCTGGTTCATAAAAAATATCCACAATTCTGAGTATGCGTGCTGCTGAGGGATATTCTGGGTTGTTTGGTAATGATTTGTAAATGATGATTTATTATTTTATGTAATTCTAAATAAACATTCTCTTTTGAGGAGGTTTGGTGCCAGGAGTTTCTTTCATTAGAAACCTAAAACAATACTTTAAAATGATTGTGATCATAAAACCATTATCATCATCCCTATAGTTGAATTTAATGATACAGATCTAAAACATGATTTTCTAAATTCATAGATATATGTGTGGATATTCTTACTTTATAATTATATATTTATGCTCATTGAATTACGGAATATCTTATATAGCATATATCATGATTTTGAGTTCAAACCCAAACTACTGAGGTATTTACAATGTGAGAAGAACTGAGTGGAGTTCCAATTACCGGTACCTAATTGTATTTACCATTATATAATTGACATAATGATCATTTTTACTGTTATAATATATATGCTTTTGTTTCGAGTTAATAAACTTCTGATATTAAGTTTACTTTGTGTGTAGAGTTTTCTGATAATAAAATTTAAATAATGCTTACAGGCTGGTATTGTCAATAATATTCCTGGGTACATAGCACTTACTCAGAAATTTTATATTACAGATGAATTTCTATTATCAATATCAAACTAATAGAAATAGAAAGAGCTATGGAGAAAGTGGAAATGAAAAAGCAATTTATATTATTAACAAATATTTTACAAGTCATGCTAGTATAAAAAATAATAATATAAAAAGCAATTATATAATGACACTTTTAATGTACAAAAATCAAATTTATATATTGTGATGACAACATACCAATTGTTAAGAAAAGGACAGAGATGGAAGTGGAATGGAGTACATGACAAAGCCTTTAAGAAAGCTAAAGAGTTATTAACCTAATTAACTCCTCATTCACTATCGCAATGATCAAGAAATGATAGTTGCATCTGCTGCTTCTGATTATGGAGTGGCAGCTATTATATCATATAGTTATTATAGAAGTGAGCATTTAAGCACCAAGAATATTACCAGTGGCATAAAAGAACTACAGTCAGCTGGATAAGGAGGCTTTGACAATTGTCTTCACTGTAAAAAAAAACCCAACAATACATTTATGAATGTGAGTTTAAAATCCATTCAGACCACTGATTTCTGCATTAAATATTTTAGGAAACCTGAAGGAGGCTTTGACAATTGTCTTCACTGTAAAAAGAAATCCAACAATACATTTATGAATGTGAGTTTAAAATCCATTCAGACCACTGATTTCTGCATTAAATATTTTAAGAAACCTGAAGAAGACTCCTGAGCATGTTAGGCAAAAAATAATCTGATGGATTAATGTATTGGCAGCATATGATTTTAAGCTCATCTATAAACCAGGTAAAATTAGTCAAGCAGTGACTTATTATCAAGATTACTGGATATTGGTTTTAAGCAGTTTTGATTATTGTTTGTAATTTACATATAATATAATAGTAAAAAAGATATGAAGTTTAAAATATAAAAATGTTTTATGCATGTATATAAAGAGTAAAAACTTAACCATTAAAATTTTCATTGCCAGAAAAAATCTAACATCCTAAAAATGACAATGAATGAAAAAGCATTGTTTATCAGTTTTTCATTCTTGTTTTATGTTATGAATAGTTAGATAGCCATTTATTTATCAATAATTTATTGCAATAACTGCTTGGAAAAAAAATTCTAAGTTTGTTTAAAACTAAAAAAAATTCAATTTTTATCTGGCTTCGATTTAAATTCATCATGAGCATGGTAGACAGATGCACTAAAGATATGTTGTCTGTATATATCTTAGCAGTAATCCATTGCACATTGTATTCTAGAATCATATATATTCACAGAATAATCAATGGACATCAGATTTCAGTGACAACCAAATTTCTAGATTTCTTTCTGTCTGCTGATTTTCACAAATGAAAAGCACTGGATTGCACAATTCATTCACACATGCTTTTACTTTATTTATGATACAAAAGTTTTAATATTTTAAGTTATGAATCAAATTCAATCTGCTTGGTTAGTTGCATAAGTCTGTCACTAAGACAATACCTTTCACAAATGAAAAGCACTGGATTGCACAATTCATTCACACATGCTTTTACTTTATTTATGATACAAAAGTTTTAATATTTTAAGTTATGAATCAAATTCAATCTGCTTGGTTAGTTGCATAAGTCTGTCACTAAGACAATACCTATATATCTTAATGACTTCAGTTATACGCTTGCCGAATGCATTTTGAATGAAAAAATATGATTTGGGAATAACTCAATTATAACACTATCTGTACAAAATTTGATTGAAGTGCTCATATGTAGGTGTGTGTTTAAGGTATAGTTTTTTTTTTAATTGTATAAAGCAGCGTTTCCCAACCTTTTTTGGCTCGCGTACCACATGGTAGTACATCACGCTAAATTGTACCACTTCATAAAAATGATTGTATTTTGTGAAATTTGTTATTGCGATTGTGTTATTTTATTTGCATTATAAATATTATAGGGTGACCATGTATGTATTCACATCTCATAATGAGACAAATTACATTGAAACACGCCTAAACGTCATGCCAGATTATAAACTCACTGAAATTATAAACTCACTGTAACATATTTATATGTATGTGTTTGTTCAAAGTTTCATATTTTTTCCAAAATAATTTATTAAAGATTACATTATTACATTAAAGGTTATTTGGTACATACTTTGTTCAAAGTGTTTTCTCATTCCTTTATTTAGTTTTCCCAAATTTGAGTCGGTTTTCGGAGCATTGGGCCATGGAGAGAATAAATCCAGCATGTCCCAAGTCATGGTAAAAATAACCTCAAGGGTTATCAGGCTATCTCTTGTTCTTGTTTTCTTTATATTGTTCAGCATGAAGTTAATAGGATTAAAATTTTGATGATTAAATACTAGCTTACATCTAGTAATCCACAATAGATGATCAAGAATTAATAAGAGTCTAATTTCTGGGTATGATCCTTTTCTGATACATTCTTTCAAATTAAATAATTTAGATTGATTTGCCTTGATCCGACTCATTATTTATCTACTATTTTGTCATATTTCATTTACTAATAAATGGTTTTAATAAAAACACAAAATTATAAAAAACAAATTAGTATATTTTCTTATCATAATCAAATATTTTTATAAAATAAATTTAATGAGGTCTTTGTGCTTGTTTCGAACAACATAATTTTTTGAAATTTGGTTCAAAAGATGCAAGATATACACTTAAGTCTACAGCTGCGTTCAATCTGTTTCGATACTTATTTTTTAAAAAAAAATATATGAAGAAAAAGCTCTTCCTACTAATTTCGTACTAGTAAATGGTAATAATAATTTAAGAGCTTTCTCAGAAAGTTGTTCATATTCTTTAATGTTTTGTTTTTTTGTCATTTGAATTCTACTTGTATAGTTCTGTCACATGATAATTCTATTAAATTTTATTTATCCTTTATTGATAATGATGTAGCTTTTTCTAAATTTTCTTCATAGAAGAGGTTTGAAATACAATTATCATTTGTGTTTTTGGGTTTTGGAAAATATTCCATGAAAGACAATTTTAATCCTGTTAAATGTGCTATTATATTTTCTGGTATATCTTGAGACAGACTAACGTTATTTTCAAACAAAACAATATGTAGAATTTGGATTACTTCCAGTTGATTGTTTTCGATACTTATATATATATTACTGTTTCCAAAAATCTAATTTCTTAATCATACTTTCAATTTTATCATTAAGATTAAAGATCGTTATCGACTGTACATCTTAGCAACTTTACTGTATAATATTATTAATTAAAATAATTTTTATGAATTATAGGAAAAAACGTTTCTATATTTTTATGATTTTTTTTTTTTTTTTTATGTCCGCCATTATTGATTATTTTTCGTGTACCACCAACCAGCAACTCGCGTAACACTGGTATAAAGTATCCATTTTAAAAGATTCTTTTTGAGCCAAAATCCATTATATTTAAAAGTCTAGGCTATAACAGGAATTAGATTTTATTCATAAAAAAAAAAAAAAAAAAAGGTAAACTAAAGTTTTAGTTTTCATAATTAATGCAATATTACTGATAAAAGATGAGGCATATTAAAAGTAGATAATAAATAGATGACAAATTTCATAAAGTCCTCATGTAATCTCATTTTTATTAAAAGAAGTTAACAAAATGTCATAAATTTCAAAATTATTAGTCACAAATTTCTGACTATAAGATCATATATTTTCATATCCATCCACAAAACACTTTATTAAACAAATTAATCAATAATTTTTGGTTTTTTTTCTGTATGTAGATTAATAACAATAGATAGATCGATAAACTGAATGTCATCAAATCCATAATAAATGTATATAAATGTAGCAAAGTTTTTACAAATGTTTAAGAGAAATTGGCAACAGGATTTCGAATTAGTTTTAAAATACTTATCTCTCTCTCTCTCTTTTTTTTAAATATATATTTTTTACTTCTGATAATTTTTTTGAAGATTTGTTTGTTTTTTGTTTTTTAAAAAATTTCAAACAATGTAAATGAATTCGTGCTTGTACTGTGATTTTGATTACATTATGAAGACAAGAAGGAATGTGTTTGTAATGATGTGCATTTAATAATAGTTATTCAGAAGATGCTAATTGACAAGATATCCATTCATCAGATTGAATTCTCAAGATTGAAGTTACTATGGATTTATATTATACCCTTTTATTTAGAATTGATCATAAGAGCAGTTTGTAATTTATAGTTTTATTTTTGGTGTTAATTATTTTATTTTTTTTATATGTGATGGTCTGTTTTATTGTATAGTCTTTTGGCAGACTTTTTAAAAGTATTAGTTTGTCTTTATGCAAATGAGATATTTTGTGCAAAGTCTGATATTGCATCCTTTTCCTTCACATTGTGATATTTCATTCACCAATATTTTTTTTTGTATTGAAATTTTTGCTATTCATTTTTTTCTCCCTTGCTTTTTTTTTTTTTTCCGAAATTACTTTTTTTTTCTTTCCAGCAAGTTCTTCAGCTTTCCCAATCTTTTGTGCATGCTCCTTTCTACAAAAGGGCTAATAATAAGATGCAACAATCCTCAATTATTTTCAATCTTTCTCCTACATATGAAGAAAATGTTTTGAATAAAATAGCACTTTTAGAAAATGGTAATACCGTAAATATGTCTGAATATGATCAGTCTAATATTAATTACATTTATCAAGTTGATCATAAAGACATAATGTGTCCTCATTTTCCTTTACATTCAAAAAAACATATTTATAAAATTAAACCATTTTCTTTTGAAGAAACTTTTGAACCAATTTACTGGGCACCATCACCACCATCACTCAAAGAAGAAGATTCTTGGTCTCCCACTTTTAGAGATGAACCTTCATGGAGTACACCTGAATCTATTGCTCAATTGTTTTTACCAGTTTCTGTAAAAAATATTTTTACAAAAGAATTAGCATCAGAAAATGATAAAAGACAATTTCTCTTTGAGACAAAAAATGAAACTGTTGTGGATAGAAGTAATATAACAAATTATTCAGAAGGCCAGTATTGTAGTCCAAAGAAAGAAAAAAATAATATACAATTACAAAACGAAACCATTAAAATGTTACAAGATATTCATAACTTATCTAAATTTAATAAACATTTAGAATGGTCCTTTAAACCTAAATCAGAATTTAATAGTAAAACTTCTCAGATATCTAAATCCAAAAAGACTCAACAAAGTTATCCAGTAATTAAATCAAGACATGATAAATATTTAAAACCGAAACATAAAATTGGTTTGCAATTAATTTTTAAATTTATACCAAAGCCCAAAACACAAATATGTTCAAAATGTGGTCACAAAGTTAAAACCATACTATACCCAAAAGGTAAAAAACCCACCAAAATACAAGCAGAAATTTCTAAAGTGCTATCTCTAACTAATTTTGAATCTGAAAATAAATCTCAGATAAATAAAAATTTACAACCAAAATCAAAATTAAATTATAAATTAAAGCTTTCAGATGAGGAAGATGAAGCTAATTCAGAATTGATGCATCAGAGTTATGTAAATAATGTAGAAAATGCTATGAAGTACCATAGTTACATCACTGACAACCAACAATCATGGGGGGATCCCTCAAAAATATTGCCTGTTGACAATTCTCTTGAAAGAGCTCTTATTACTCCAGAAAAATGTTTAAGTCAAGTAAGTTTAGTAACTTAATCACATCCATAAAGTCTATTGCATATTCAGATAATAAGCAGAAAAATCTATGTAGAAATGTGAAAATATAAACTGTTTTAAATTTAAAAAAGTGCTGTCCTTTATCATGGTTGATTTGCAGAAATAATTAAATGCCACCATTCTTCAGTATAATGAAATAGATTGAAATTAATGAAAAATATTTTTAAAAATTTGTTTTGTTTTAATAAGAAAAGTTGGGAATAAAGAATTGTGTTTAATATTTATGCTCTGCATGTTTAATGCAGTGAGAATGGCAGACTCTAGAATTCACTATCTATGAATCACAGCCTAACTCTATCACTTCTAATGCTTAAACCTTTTACAAACTCTAACAAACCATTTGATTATTTCTTTTTATTATTACTTTTTTTTTTTGAAAAAAAAAACAATTTTTTTTATTACATATCTTATTGCAAAATAAATATTTTAGATCATTTTTAGATTATTTCTTAGTTATAAATTGATGCATTATTATTTTAAACACATTCACTATTAATAAAATTAATAATTTGAAAATAACTTTTTAAAATTTATTAATGGAAAAACTTTTCTTTCTTGAAAGTTACTGGTTTACATTAATAAATTTGGATTATTAGGGCACTGGAGTTAACTATTAAAATTTTAAGAATTTTATAATTATAATTATAAAAACTTAAACTGAATACAATAAATTAGATATTATAAATTAATTCTACCAATGTTAACATTGTGTGTATTTATTATACCTTTTAATCAAAAATCTATGGGTTGAAGTATATTTTCTAGGAATGTGAACTTCAGATATTTCCCACTGTAAACTTTATAGTCATTTATGATTTAAAGATGCATAATTTTTGTGGGCTTTTAAAATATAAAATTGACTGGTATATTTTTTGAGATATTATATATAATAATTTAGTTTTTCCTTATGTATATTTATAATAGATCAATAAGATTAATAACAAAATTAATTATGACTATAGTATAACGGTTGGGATGTATTTGAGTCTTATCGTATCTGTCGTACAAGGGCGCCACCAGGTCATTCGAACCTGGAAAATTTATATAGTAGGCAGATACTTAAGTTAAGATCCAATTTTATTTTATTATAGACCGTTAGCCCCAGTCACTAGCTCGCGGAGCAGCAGAGATAATGTATACTATATTTTTAAGGAAAGAGAGATAATAAAAAATAAGAATAAGCCATTGCTAGATTAACAATACATAGAAACATTTATTTTGCAGATATATAAAATTTAGAATTATTTTAGTATAACTTTTACTTTAGAATTTGATTTACATTTTAACTTTTTATTTTAGAAATTCGCACAGATGAATTTATTAATATTTTATTAAAGTGTCGAGTATGGATAGACTACATAGATTGCACTCGAAAAAGAAAATATTCTATATCCCTTATTTAACCCTAGGCCAAAAGTTCGCAGTCAAACTAATGCCAATCTATCTGATATATCAATGTATTCAATGCAGCATGAATACGACAGCACAATACCATACTGTCAGAAATGTACATCTGAACAGCGTGGTTATATAGAAGAAATTGTCCCTCGTCCAGTACAGGAATACTTCGTCTGTCTGGCGAGAAGAACAATTAAAAAAAACTCCATAGGAAAGGATTGCGGTCCTTTTTGCCATCTTGCTATCCCATTCCATAGACTAAAGGGGTGATCCAAGGAGCAGAGAATACTGTCTGCTTCCGATGGTCAGTAAGAAATGGGTCTTATTTCGCCTAAGTGCGGCGTATAAGGTGATTCTGCACGTAGTGGATCTTCATGCTACATTTACTAATTACACCAATACATCCAATCCATTGGCCCAATTTAACTGTGAAACAAATAACCTAAGATTTACCCTCCCTTAAACTAACATAACTTTATGAATCTATGCAGCCATTCACGCCTGACTTAAATTTAACATGATTTAATTAAAAGTTTTAGCTTAATGTGAAAAAAAAAACAAACATGATAAACTCTTAAAAGAATGGAAAAAATAAATTAATGGAAATGAATTTAAAAAAAAAATACATTCAACAAAAATAATTATTAATAAATGATTTAGTTTGGTCAGATAGGAATTTCTATTTCTATTTAAATACTGGGAAAGTTTTATAGTTAAAGTTCATTAGTTAGATAAAGTTCTTATGGTTTTAAAAGAGACAAATCCATACTTTCTAGTTGCTTGTAATTTGGATCCAACGTTAATTTCCACAATGTCCTGGATGAGACAGGTATGCTGTTGCCATTCTGTTTGTATTTATCCGGAGGTCCTTTGCTCTACTTGGTATAGCTTTGCAGGATCTTATCGCAGGACTCTGGTGTCTACAATATAGGAAAATGATACTTCCATTTTTTCTTTCTTTTGGGAAAACTAAAGGGATTGAAAGTGCGTCTTTTCAATCCCTTCTCCTTCAACTCTCCCAGCACTAACACATATAGCACATTCTATTAATTTATTTTCAATCTTTTCCTTTTTATATTAAAATTGCGGATTGAATGGACATGACGTCATGATGATGATTATTCTTTCGCTGAGGTCCGTTTCCTCAGGGATTTTTTTTATTGGGTATTCTGTTCCTATTGTTTTTCTCTCCTATCTGATCTTTAATTATAAATTTTGAAATGCCCAAAGGCTAGTTCATTTTGACTAATTAAAATAATCATTTCCATTTTACACAATAGCAGTAATTAAATTATTGTACATTCTTAAAGATATACATATATATATATATATATTTATCTTTATATCTTTAAAGTTTTTTTTTTTTTAAATTTAGTTTTAAAAACTTTTTTTTTTTTAATAGTTTTCTTTTAATAATTTTTCATCTGTGCGATTTTATATATATACGAGTTTAGATGATGTAATTTTCAATTTTTAATTTTTTAAAACAAATTTCTATTTGCGAACTTTTATTTTAATTTCTAATTTTATTTATAAAAAAATAATGTAACTGCATGTGTGCCCATTACAATAGGAACTTGCACACTGTCTTTTCTAATATATTTTATTCAATTGAGAGTCCTTTGTATATTTTCATGTCATTTTCAAAGGTGTATGTGTTCGCATGTAAACAGAACAACCATGTTCAAATATGTTATCAGGACAAATTGTAAGCAGATTCTAAAGAACCATTTAAAAATTAACTTGCAAATGCATACTCTTTCATATAGTAAAGCTAATTCATTTTGTCTGATAAAAGGAATTGACATTGATATATAAAATATTTGTATTTACATATTAATAATTTTTATTAATCATTTATTAGACTAGAGATTATCCATTTAATGAAAAATATTTCTGTAGTGTTTATAATTACACTCTTCCACAAGATATTAAAAGCAGATAGAAAACAGTCCCTCCCTTGTGTGAGAATAGTATAGTGAAAATTATACTGCAAGAACAATATTCATTTGTATTTGCATGTTTATTTAAAAATGGTTCTTTAGAATCTGCTTGCAATTTATCCTAGTAATGTATTCGGATATGATTGTTTCATGAAGTATTTATATTCATAAATGTTACGTTACATATTTGATCAGCAGTAAAAGTCATTTATGTGCGATTGAAATTATTAGTGTGTGTGCATGTATATTAATGTTCTGCCCAAAAGCAGGTACTATGTTCAAGCAATAACATTCATGATTATCTCTAGTGGTAGTTTACTTTTATTTATTATCCTCTTAACTTTTAATTTAGCTTCTCAATTTCAGAGCTACATTAAAAACCTTAATGAGCACTTTATAACATTAAAATGTATAGTATAATATAGAATATTTCAATTTCTCATCTATTCTAAAAACTAAAAAAATAAGATAGCACTATTGCAATTATTAATATTGAAAATATTTAGTTTTATATATGATATCAAGAAATAATTTAATAATAAAACACAGTCAAATTTAGTGATGATTAATTTATTATAAGAATGAATTGGGATGAAACTTCATTTATCATATCATACATAGTTCAAAACTTTATATTACCAATTATTATAAATCAATAAAGTATACAATAAGTATATATATCCTTTCTATTTTTTTTATTTTTAGTGAGCTTGTCAATAAAAATTTATCAGCATATTTTTGTTTCAGAAACTTATTTTTCTATATGTTTTGTTATATAATATTTGCTCTAATATCACTCAATAAAACATATATTAAAAATATTTTATATATAAAAAAAAATACTGTAAAAGTTAAAATGCTATTTTTTTTAAAATAAGTATCTTAAAATCATTTAAATTTATTCTCTAAATTGCATCACATGAAGATTATATTAGACATTTAAAGAAAATTGTGACATTTGAAAAAAATTAACATTATTTACTGCCACTTGGTGACATTAAATAGTTAACAAGTAGAAAGATTAAGGTTTTTAGTTTTTGAATTATCATATATATTTAACATTTACATTAATTTAAAAAAAAAATATTACAATTGCTTCTAAATTAAAAATACTATAAAAACAAATTTGAGCTTGTGAAAAGTAATATTATTTTTGAGAACTTGACCATTGAAGAAGTAAAAGGTTATTGCCATGTTAAATGGCAGTCAAAGAAGTTACCATATTGAGAAAGAATTTAATTCTTTGAATGAGGAAGTCGGGATAAATTTTTTCAAGTTTTACAATAACAAGTTAGCAGTTAAATCTGGTGCTGATGCTATTCTTAATAATAGATATATATTGGTTGTGTATGATAATTATGAACGATAATAAAGTTATAAAAATTATTTTAAAAAAAATTGATATAGGAAACATTGGAAAACATTGTTTAAGTATTGTAATAATTATGAAAGTACAAGAATTTAGAGTAACTCAGAATAGTAGGAGATATGGGATTTGAATTGAATGTATAAAAAAATACATAGTGGCATGAGTAATTGATACTAATTTCCAGAAATGATTAAGGATCTTTATAATTTTTCATGACTTGGTACATATTAATATATTTCTTTCAATATCACACTGTCATTTGCTTTGATAAAATCCATCAATCTGGAAAATAATAAAATATTCTGAATCAGAATTGACTTTGTTGTAGTAAGGATTAATTGAAGTTCTAAGTCCTTTGATTATGACTCTAGTTTTGTTACTTCTGGTATTCAGACTTCTTATGAACTCTTGAGCAATAAACCATTTAATTAGTCTTATTTTTTTGCCCTGTATGGTTTAGTATATATAGTGATAGAGCAATAGAGTGTGAAATTCATGACCCGTGAATTATGGTTCAGTTCTGATGTTTTTGAAGTTCAATTTTTTTTATTATTAACTGTGGAGTAATAAATCATTCATTTTTTAAAAAAAATTGTTTTCTGCCACGAAATTTTTGTCATACAAATAAAAATCTAGAATTTTTTAATTGGTTTTCATGCAGGAAATTATTTACATTATACAAATGATATAAAAAAAAATAATTTTAAATCATTAACACAGAATGTCATCACAAATTAAAATCTAATATAATATTTTTAGATGCCCATACAAATTTGATAATGAACATGTTTTCTAAATCTATTATTATAAGAATAGACTACTAATATAGTATAGATATGATTTTCTTGGCATATTTAACTGCAAATTATTCAATTAAAAAAATATCCATCTGAGATTATCTGGCTTACCATGGACATGTATCTACAATAAGTTAGAAAAGATAATGATGCCTCAGATGTAACTGAATTATAATATCTTTGTATGGTAATGATTTATGAAATTATTATTTCAGATAAGAAATTGTTAGGAAAATAAGTATGAGATAGAAGTGTCACTACAAGCATTACTAAAGGTTGGTCTATTTTACTTTAATTCAAATCATTAAATATTACTATAATTTGATATCTATTATGATTTACCATATTCCTATAATTTTATATCTATATGATTTACCATTAGAGAGATGGAAAGGAAGGGGATTAGAATAAATTGAACAATATCATCAGATTTATTAAATAAATGAATAAAGTTGGTATAGTATTACTAGAAATTAAATTGCACCATAGTTTTAATCCCTTTACTTAATTCAAACTTCATTTGTAATTATAATTTGACACAGATTGTTGATTTAATATTCAAGCTTTAAGTTCATGGTAGGACAATTAATATCCTACTACTTTCTTGAATATTAGCTCTGCAGATTTGACACTGTAGATGTGGAATGGATACATAAATGATATGTCAGTTTTTGAAATATGTATATATATTATAACGGACCCGCGGGATACACCATACGATGACGTGAATATGACTCAGTGGTTGGATAATTTAAATACTATGTATCAAACAACCTACAGCAAGTCATATCATAAATCCATGATTCGACGACCTATTTAGGTGCGCCAGATATTACAGAAAAAGAAATGGCGTATAACAAAGGGAGCGCATCTCACTACTGTCAGACATAAGCCTTCGAATAGGATGCTAAGGATGTCACAATGAAATGCCTAGTTCCAAATCACATCTACTTTTTGTATGTCAGCTCTTAATTTACTTAAAATATTTCAATATGACCTAGACTAATGCATATTCATTATATCTCCCTTTTTGGGCCCCATTACACCACGGAATTCAAACTCAGGGAGTTCTTGCAGTCAGCTCTCTTCAGGGATGGACTTACTCATTTATTAACCAAATATGCCTATATATAAGCATAGATATAGAAAAATACTGATGATGATCAATTATTTAAAAGAGCAATACATGATGATGATGATCACCAAACCTTTAATGGTGTAAATGCCTGATGATGTTGGTAATGGTCAAACATCTAGTGATGCAAATGCATAATGATGATGGTGATGATCAAACAGAGATCAGATTGGTTTAAACAACTTAATACGTTTATTAACAACATATATAATAAATATTTACAAACAAAAAATAATAAAATAAATAAATATTTGGTAATCAAGAATGGTTTTCTATCATTTTGATGGCTTCACACAACAGAAACAAAATAATTTGAAGTATATTATATACAAAATTATATTATATAATTCATTAAATATATACATAAAACAAAAAAAAAAAGAAAAGCAAAATGAGAGTTCACTAATTCTAAAACTACCCATTAATGTAATTATTAGAATGATATTTTTAGGTTAGGGTAAATATATTTATAACTTTTTTTTATTAAAAATATATATATAGCCCCACTCCCATCTATATGTGTGTGTAAGTCATAGTAAAAATAAATGATAGATACAAAAAAGACCATTTACTCCAGTGGGTTAATTGTGCACTCAGAAATAAAACAAAATTACAAGTAAATATTATTAAAACTTATTATTAAATAATATAGTTTTGTTTGTCCTAAAGTTTGCCCTCAATTTTAAATATATAAAAACTTTACTTGAGGTCACCTTGATGGATGAATGTTGAATTTCCAGAGGAATCTGTAAATTTACTTTTATTAAAAAAAACCTATACATGTTAATTGACTATGATTCCTTTTTTTAAAAATACATCAACATATGATATTTATCCATCCATTGTTTCCCCTTTAAATTGCAGATGATCGAATTTGAAAATGAATCTTGAATACACAATAAAAAAAAATTACAATACATAAACTTTCAAATAGCAATAACAAAAGCAAAAAAAAAAAATAATAATCACGTGAATCAAAAAATAAAATATCTATATATATCCTGAAGAAAACAAGCATTTGGTCTACAATTAAGAGTTTAAATTTAAATGTTAATTTCCATGTATAACATTCCTGTTTACCAACTCTGTTAATATTCATATATTTCATGCTGCTTGGTTAAAAACCAACACATACAAATTATTTCTTTTGAATGTATATAAATCCATTGAAGATTATTTTTCACCAGCGTTTTGTAAATAGACATTTTGATGGAAACTTTTAAAATTTCATAATTTCCTAATGAGATTGAAGCTAGCTTTGGAATATCCTACAGTATTGGCTTTTTACCCCGAATACATTGTAATGATTCCTTTATTATAAACTATTATTTATAATGTGGCTTCAATATGTATATATAAAACTAGCTTAAAGAAACAGTCAATTTTTAGTAGTTTTACATTTCCTTTCCATCATTTCCATAATAATGAATTCCAGCTTGCAGAATAAATTAAGTCATTAATTCATGCTTGTTAATTATAGATTGAAGTTTAACTTTCCAGTTCCTTCTATCCAAAATAAAGATTTTAGATTACTTTTAAAATATAAACATTAAGATTTTACTGTTTCTTTCCTTTTCAAACGCTGTACTTTTTTAAAAAACAAAAATAAAATACTTTTTTTCTTTGTGCTGACAGTTCTGTTATTAAATCACAAGTAAAGTAAATGCTGTATTGTTTTCCTAGTGCTAGCTAAAATCTTTTGTTACAAACTAACAAAAAAGACAAATTATAAAACATTATTATTATTATTTATTTAATTTTCATTATTCCAAATTCGATTACTTAGTAACAATTTTGACCTCATATCTATTTTGATTATGTCCGTTTTATAAGTCAATTAATTAGTATTTTAGTTAATGATATTAAATGAATAAAAGAAAAACAATTAATTTCTACTAATAGACAAACATATTAGTTTATATGTATGTTCATATGCATATCTACTTCATATGTATAATGAATTTGTTTGTTTTCTCACAATAGATAAAAAAAATAAGAATTAATTTCTCAAACATATTAGTTTATATGTAGGTTTATATATGTATATACTACATGTGTATAAGTAGGTATGTAAGTCAAATTATTTGCCTACCACTTGGTCTGAATTCAACTTTGTGAAAAAAAAAAAAAAAACTGGGACAGGTGTGAAGATTGGTTGTAACCTATCTCTTACAATATATATATATTTATTTAAGACCGAGTAGAAGAATTTTTAACTGACAATTAATTTTTATTTAAAGAATAATTTGGATTTAGAAAGCTTGAGTGAGATATACAGTCTAGTATTATTAAAATTCCTTTACAGAAATATTTAGAAAATTGAAAACAGAGTTCGTTTCAAGGAATAAAAAATGTTTATTATTATTATCATTAGTGTTTATGATAAATATGAAGTTAATGAATGCAGCTTAAAAGTATATATATGTATAATTAATTGACTAAAGCATTTGATATATATATATAATCATTCACATCTTTTGTATTTGCAGCCTATTCCTTCAAAACTTATTAAATTGTGAACTATCATCATTGTAAAATTTTCCAGATTAATTTCTCTCACTAATTTCTAGCTCACCTGATGAAGTTGTTTCATGAAATGCATATGTAGTGAGAGAAATTTTATATTGATAGTTAATGATTTAATAACAAGCTTCAGAAGAATGCACTTCAAAGTTAAAAGATTTATTGTTTATTGGCCATTGCATAGATTTCTCAAATACTAAAATCATATTCACTTGTAATAACCACGACTAAAGAGTATTTAGGGAAGCTATAGAAATATTTAAAAAAGCAAATTGCATTAACAAACATGATGAAACAATGAAATTGCTGACTATTTGAAAGAGTTATTTCACACAAACAAATATGAAAAATATTGCATATTTAAATCAAACTATTTATCAAGTACATGATACAATTATCTTTTATAACCATATCCAGTTGAGGGCAAGATGTTATCTTGTTGAAACGTCAATTTATTTGCATTATTATTATTATTTTATTAAAGACAGTTGTTTCCAAAATATTTTTTATAAATCATCTTTTACCCAATGAGAACATTCATTTCAATATATATATAATTTAAAAGTGAAATTTATTATACACTTGAATCAAGAAGTAATTAAATCATTTTTTTATTGGATTTTCTATAATGATTTTAATGCTATGACAGAAACTGCTGCTAGAAAATTTAAGTTTCAAAGATAATAAGTGAAGAATCAAATGCTATTATTAGAAGAGCATTGGAAAAATGAATAAATGGTGACAATGATTGGATGAGATTGTAAAATTAAAGAATTATACTGAGAAAAAGAAATGTTCATGGAATATTTCAAAAATGTAATAGCAATTTTTCCATTCAATATTATTACCTAGTGCAGTGCTCTCAGATCCAAGACTCCTCACTGATAAAAGCCATAAGCTAGAAACTTGTCTGGGTATTATATTAGCTGAGTAGACACTAGATAAAGATTTTGAAGTATTATCCATTAATTACTATGGCTTGCACTAGATGACAATATTATATGGAGAAAGTTGCTATTTTGTTAACAGATTGTGTAAGCAGAAGAAATATGGTGGATGTTATAGTGATTGAAAAATGGTTCTAGAGGAATGTATAAACATAGAAAAAAAGTTGGAAATACATATTGAAAGGAATTGAGTAAATAAAAAGTAAGCAGATTATTATGAAGAATTATTAATAAAGTTCTATATAAGGCAGATGATTGATTATTGAAAATGTTTTTAATCTTATAATAAAAGACCTGTTTTTTTTTTTTCTACCTGTTACAGTATTTTTTTTTAATATGGATGAAGAGAGTGTCAGGTTATATTTATTAATTAAATTGATGGAAACTCTTTACAATTTATTTAATATAATTATAATTTGGATAATAATTTTTTAATATGATCTGTGAAAAATAATATTTATTTATGACAAAAAGATAGTTTGGATAACTTACTTTATTTAAAAATAACTTGACTAAATTAAACAAAAATGTAACTATTACATTTTTTTTTTTAAAATTTAAATTTGTTTATAGATATTTTCTCTAATGTAGTTGATTTTTAAACAAGTTTCAAATTTGCAATTATTCGGTCAAAAATCATATGATCTTGGTAAACAGTAATTCGGTGGACATAGATAAAAATGAATGAAAAGAATACACTAGATTTTAAGTAACTCAAAAATAAAAATAAAATTTGGTAGAAGGATTAATTTAATTTTTGTTATTGTGCTCAAGTTTTTAAGAATAATATTTTTTCTTCATCATTGTATTTCCTTGTGTAGAATACTATTTATTTTTTATTTTTTACTCAGTCTATCTTATTATTTTAATATGAATGATTTTTTTAAACTACATTTGATGACTTGTCTGAATTTTATTTAGATCTTTACACTTTTGTAACTAATTCTGAGATGTAAGCATTATCTGCATACAATAACAAGTACAAAGAGGTATAATAATATTATTCTGGACTCCCTATACTTTGGAAACTGCTAATCTAGACAAAATTATGATATGATCCTTAAATTTTTATGACCACTAACATGTTTTAAAATAAGGTTAAAGAAAAAAAAACGCATTTAAGTTTATGTTTGTTTTTCAGTAGGGAAAAAAATTTGCATCTACAGTATATAGCAAATGAGAATTTTTCTATGACAGAGAGAGTTTATTAGTTGAGAACTTTTTTTTAATAAATCAGCAGACATGAAATTTGCAATATTTAAAAATAAATTTTAGCTAAATAAAAAAAAAGTGGAATTAATCAATAAATTATTATTATCTAGCAATATCTATATTTGTATAATATGTAATTGTGGAAGTTTGTTTGTGACTATAATTCAACAATTAATTGCATCAATCTAAATGAATCATGAATGATTTTTCATCTTTTTTGCATAAAAATGGGAGGGAAATGGTCACTATTAAATAATTGGAAGCTATAATATATATAGATGTATATACATTTATTACAAAGAAATAAAGTCATGTCACATGACCTAATTTAACAAGCTTGTATTACAAATGTTATATATAGAGCTCGCAAATAATGCTTGAACTCACTGAGGAAGCCATTAGCAGAAACCAGTCTGGGGTTGAGGATATTCTGCAAAGCTTGTTAAGGGCTTATTTGCGAGCTCTCTATATATCATATACATTTATATATATTAATAGTATAAAACATGAATTGTTTGTTTGGTTATAGATAGTAGTTATAAGATAGTAAAGAGATGAATAAGAGCATGTACAATTGATGTATATATATATATGTGTGTGTGTGTACATTTAAAAAAAGGAAAAAAAAAGTTTTATTTTTTCAGGAGTTTATTTCTAGTGATGACCCATCACTAGAGAGTGAATAAAGCTGTAGAACACTCCTTGTCACATGTAAATTCTTAAAATGGCATTTTGAGAAATTCATATTAAAATGAAAATCAGTTAAATGATATTAAGTTCTATATCAATGAGTTGTCTATTACTTCAATTTATTTATAATTTATTGATTAAGAGTCTATTTGTACCTAAATTAATATATACAAGTGAAAATTTATTTGTTTGTTGGTGACTTTATAACTCAACAAATATTGCACTAATCTAGATGAATCTTGAATGATTTTTCTTCTTTTTTTGCATAGAATTTTATTAATATATAAAAGTGAAAGTTTGTTTCTCACTTTATAACTTAACAAATAGATAAATCTTTAGTGATTATGCTTTATGATATTTAAGTGTTTTAAAAACTTTGATACTTTGCAATATATAAAAAGAAGATAAATTTTATGTTTTTTAAAAAATGAATTAGAAAATATGAATGGCATTTCTATAGTAAACTAGCTGTACCCATGGCTTTGCTCATATTAGTAATTGATAATTAAAATATATTTAAATAATATTTACATGACATCATAATACATGAGTTGTCAACAGCAGGTAAAAATGATTATTGTAATGCATTTTTATAAACAATGTAGCCATTTTTACCTGCTGTTGGTAAGTAATGTATTATTATGACATTTAAATATATTTTAATTCTTGTTTATTCTATTAATGTGAGCAATGCTGCTGGTACAATTAGTATGTATATAAAATAAAATAAAAATATACAGATCATATAGATATATGCAGTATATATTAAAATTAATATAATGAACTCTCAATCCTTTGTTTTTCAAGGGATCTGAGAAATAAAGGTTAGATATATAAAAATAATAAAACAAAGCCTTTTAAAAATTTTAGATAAACATTTTAATGATTATTCATTAAAATATTGTACACATAATAAACAATTTCACTTTAATCACAACTTTGATATAATTTAAAACATTCTGTATTTATTATTGTAAATGTGTATGTCTTTATATATAAAATAGTATAATATTATAATAATTATGTATTACTTTTTTTAAAATAAATACTTTTATGTAATCTTTATTTTATTATAAAAAGTAATTTCTTGTTTAATTTTATATATAAAAAAATTAAATTCATTTATTTGCTTTGGGGAGATTATCTTATATTTGAATTGATCTCTGAAAATATAGACTTAAAAAGTGAAAGTGAACAAAGGTAACAAATTAGTAGCAAAATGAGAAAAAAAATGGGTGGGAAGGGGGGATGAAGTTAAATTGTTTCTAATTTTAAAAATAAATAAAAAAGCAATTTATTTTGGAATTATAAGAATGAAGATTTTTTTTTAATAAAATAGAACACATGGGAATTAAAGATTTCAGATTACTGTTATTATATCAATGTATTGAATGCAAGAAAAAAGACAAAATAAAACAAAATCCAAATATTTAATTTTTGTTTGTTTTACTATCAGACTTTTATTGTATGTATTAGCTTTTCTAATGTGTATTATAGTTGATATTACTGCGTGAATTGACTCCTTTTGAAGATAATTGAACTGAGGAATGTTGGAGAAATACTGCAGATACGTCCAAATCCAAGGATTTTTACCCATATATATATTTGGCTTTTAATATGAAGGTAATCATGTAGAACATGTATAACAACCAGCACTCTAATTTTTGTTCAAAATTAGCTTTGATAAATATTTAATATCTCCTGTAAAAACTCAGTATTGAGAAGCTTTAATGCATTGAAGTTCTTTGTTGTTCAAGTGTAAATGAAATGTATTATTCATATTACTCTAAATGAGTATATTAAAGTAGATTAAATTTACCTAAAAAGTTTGTTAAGTATTTTATCAAATTTATATTTAGTTCAAGTAATGACCTATTTATCATAATTTTTGGAATGCACGTTTCAAATAAATATGGTCATTATGGCAAAAGCCATGTGCTGGTTTTAAATTTAATTTAAAATAATTATTGAAAAAGCTATAGCTTTGTTACATAGAAAAATTAAATAAAAATTAATGTGTGATTGAGTGGGGAGATGGACAGATGTTTTTTTAAGTTTAATTGCAATTATTAGAGCAATAAATAAATAAAAAAATTTGATTGATGTTTGAACACCAAAGTGACAACTTAAGCCCAACAGTTTTATTCACTTGATCAGACCAAATTTTTTTTTTACTTTCCACAGTTGTAGTTTGATCCAAGAATTTTTAACTCATTAATCTACTTTCTTTTAATTATTTCTGTAAATCTTCTAACATTCATTTTTTGATTTTGTGCATATTTGTCAGTGAATCTTTTTTTAAGTTCTTATAGAATGGCAAATTCATTATAAAAAATATTCAAAATTTTTATTGCACAAAAAAGATTACAATATGGATATGAATACAAATATTTGATCTTTCTAATTATATTGCTATTTTAAAATTGTTATAAAATCTTGGGCAGAGAAAGTTATGTGTATATTAAAGAACAAAATGAATGTTGAAGCTAATAGGAGAACAATAACACTGCTTGTATGTATGCATTAATTATTTTAATAATATATTTAGGATGAATAGTTATGGGGCATAGTAATTTAAAATTTTATGACCACTTTTCGATATAATTTGCAATTGTTGAGGTTTGATTTTTTAATTTTATACTGTAATGATCGCGAAATACATGTTATAAAAACACATATATGTCTTTCTGCATTATATATTTTATGATTTAAAATAAATAAATTATTAAGAAAAAAGAATCAAAAAATAGTTTGAAAAAAAAAGTAAATTTTGTAAAAATAAAATCAATAAAATAAAAGATTGTATCATTTTCTTTTAGAATAAAACTGTTTATTAAAAATAGGGTGGGGGAAAAGAATCAAGTGAGATAAAGATTTAAGACCTGCTCTCTTATTTTTTATAAATTAAATTTAAAAAGAAAAAAAAGTATGTGCTAAAAGAATAAATAAATGTGAAATGTTTTGAAATAAAACTGGCAATAGTATTAATTAGTAAAAAGAAAACTCTTGAAAACTGTCTCATCAGCATGAATGTGATAAGATAGTAGATGAATTAAGAAAAAAGAGGTACTAGTCTTATAGCTAAAGACGCCGCTCTATGGCACCGTTTTGCCGACATGTTCGAACCCACGTTTTCTATAATACAACTTTTTTGTTGTGCTACAGATTGCAGGCCGCTATGTCGCATCGCAGCACAGCATGTATGTCGCATCACAGCAAATACATTTTCCGAATTCGCACAGTTTATAAAATGGTTACGGCTTAGTGAGAGAGTGTTTTTTTGAATTGGATGGAAATGTTTTCATTGGATTTTTTTTAATTTTAAAGTATTGAAATGTTCAGATTTTGTAAAGTAATAATTATCAGACTTTTTACACCGTACTGTATTGAAGTTTTAATTGGGAAAATTTTGACAAGATATATGTGTAAAGTGAGTTGGAATTAGGTAATGCATCAAATAACGTACTGTTCGTAACATTCCACGAGACAAACAAGATTCTACCATGTGTGTATATTTTTGAAGTAAAAAAGAGCGGTAACACAAAAATATCCAGTAAGAAAAGTACAATTCTGCATGGTTTTTTTGTAAATTTCATAAAAAGCATATATTATAAACATGATTAATAAGTAAAGAAGACATTTTTGTTGTTGTTTAAAAAAGTTTTACTTTCTTTTCTCCGACTATGGTTATACTTTGTTGAATATAGTTTACGTTTATTGTTATCATTTATTTTATAGATGTTACTAAAAAAAAATTTACAAAAATACGATTTTGTATTTTTTTATTTTAGCATTACAAACAACAGAACATTAAACCTAAAACTAATCCTAAACCTAACTGTAACAACTTTTACTTTCTGTTGTCATTCTATATGAAGTAAAAATAACAGTAAAGCTGTAACCCCAGTAAAAAAATATACGATAGAAAATTGATTTTTCTAATAAAGCAAAATAAAAAACACGAATCAAATTGTAATTTGTTTATTTTATTTTACATTTATTATTATCATTTAATTTGTATACATTAATAAAAAATAATATTTAAAAAAGACGATTTTGTTTTGTTTTTATTTTCGCATTACAAAAAAACACATCAAAATGATTAAAATCAATGGCCCGGGAATGTTCATATTTTATAGTTTTAGCATGAAAACGGCACCATTGAACGGCATCTTTATCTATAAGACAAGCACCAAAAAAGATTATTGTAAAATTAATTAAACCAAATTAAAATTATGCTAAAAAAATAAACAATGGGAGAGTTAGATATAAAAAAGGCAGTTTTCCCATTGTTTCTAGTTTCCAGAGAGTTTTAGTTTCAGTTGAAGTGTCAGCTGGAGTTTCAGTTGATGTCTCAATTCAAAGTCAGTTCAATTTGTCACTTGCTGAGTTCATCTAGTTATTCATCATTATGACCCTCAGTGAGCCAGTCCTTATTGCTGTGAAAAAATATAAGCTGTAGAAGTAGCAACATGCATTGCTAGAGAACCTGTGTTCAGCTGGGTTTCATGCCCCATGTCCTCAGCTCCCTCAACTGCTCTCACCTAGAATCAATGCCTCATCCATAATATAAATGTTGCTGCATTCTCTCCCATTGTCCATCAGAAGTATTAAAGGGAACCCATGAAGCTATCACTGGAGACTAAAAGGCCATCAGGTTGAAAATCAAAACCAAAGAAAAGTGTCAATTGCAGAAAGGTGACATCATCTTAACTTAATGAAAAAACCTAGATAAATAGACTTTTTGATCGTAAATTGTCTAGATATATTTTTTTAAATTGAAATGAATTATAAATGAAGGACAATCAGTAATATTGATTTTCTAGCACTGAATGTATACTTAGTTATTTTCTGTGTTAAATTGTACTGTTATATTTTTTTAAATATGTGTGCATATGAATAAATAAATGTTTACTTAAAATGTTGTTTGGTCTAAACTCTCTTTTAACTGTGTCTTCAGTAATTTAAAGGTTAGAAATATTTTCATGTGTTAATTGGTATTGTGCTGGGTCCCCTGATTAAATTGTAAGTTAGCCTGGGTATATTTCAAGCACTGGGCTTGTGCTCCTGTCATCTGGGCATGCCAGCTATATATAACATGTAGCCAGATGGCGCCTGAGACTTGTTCTCAAAACAAAGTGCTTTGGGTGGCAGGTATTATCCCAGCAGTATGGAAGGGTGCTATGATCAGGAAAGATGGTTGAGGTTGTCCCTTTTTATAGCCTCGATCTGACTGTAGATATTGTTGATGATTAATCTATAAATGATATTCTAACCTGCTTGAATGTGCGATCCGATGCTGGAGGCATTAAATAAGAAAGCCGATCATGTAAAGTAGATAATAAAATAATAAAGAATAACCATATAAATAAAATAAGAAAATGTTAATAAATAATAATGTATAATAAAAATGATAAATATAAAAATATTTTTAGACAATGGATGATGGTAAATAAACCACAAAGGTCCGTGTTGATTACTGGATCACTGCAATACTGTTTTATATAATTTTTTGTTCATTGTAACTTTCATAAGATTGGAGTGAGATTCCTAGGAAGATTGTGGGTATGGAGTGTTGTTATAAAGTTTTGGCCAGTAGTTGTATAGATTTGAATATCAAAGCTTCTGTTAAAAATATAAATATTATTATATTGAACAATAAAATGATTCATTTTTGTTTCATGCAATTAATTAAAACACTGGAAGAGGATAGGAAATCAAATTAATTCATCATTGTTTTTTTTAGTTTTGTGATTTATTTTCTTTAAATTTTATAACTTTTTAGAAAGTGATTTTTAAATAATAAAATGTTTGTCAGAAGTGAAATTTTTCCAAAATTGTAAGATACTTATAAATATGGGACAGATCGTCATGAATTCATTTTTTACCAACGTAATATGTGAACAAATGTTGCAATCAACAAGGATAAGTGTCATTAATAATGTATAACAACATAGATAAGATATAGACAATACTGATTTAGAAGTTCAATTTTTCTCACTGAAAAAATATAGAAATGTCATTTTTTGTTTTATTCCATTTTATTCT
Source organism: Epiperipatus broadwayi (assembly GCA_028023455.1). Taxonomy (NCBI): domain Eukaryota; kingdom Metazoa; phylum Onychophora; class Udeonychophora; order Euonychophora; family Peripatidae; genus Epiperipatus; species Epiperipatus broadwayi. The sequence continues at coordinate 1,112,113 of JAQFVV010006220.1, read as the reverse complement.
TATTTGGTCATATTATATTCCTGCATGTAGCTTTTGCATAGCATGTGTTTACATTGTGATTTTTTTTATTTGGTGCAATTGTCATTACAGAAAACTTATATAGAGTGTGTTAGATTATCTCTAGTTATGCTTTTTTTCTTTTAAGTTTTAATTTGAATATTTCAATAGTTTGTGGGTAATGTTACTTATTTTTATTTCTTTTCTATGATTTAATTAATGAATTCAAAGATTTGTACATTATTCGTATATAAGTATAAAACTGCATTTTCCAGTTAAGTAATAAAATATATTGTTGCTGCTGCGTTCTTTGCCAATATTTTAAAATTGTAATGGAATAAGATATGTTCCAAAATAATATTACAAAAATAATTATTTTAAGAATACAATTTTATCTAAAACAACATTGATACTCTTCATGTTTGGGGGAAGGGGGATTTATGATAAATTCGTGTCTTCTGTTTTTTACTGAAGTAATTATAAAAAAAATTAAACTGTTTTGGGATTGGAATGTTAACATCCAGTTTTCATTATTCATTTTTGAAAATATATTGAAGAGCTACTGTTATTACTATTTTACAGAAAAGACTTTCATTTTATTAGAATGAGAAAAATTGCATCAAAAGCAACTATCTTCTTTACTTATATGATTCTGTTCTAGAGCTATCTATATAAGCATAACTATTAATGTATTCTACATGGTAGTGTTAATCAATTCCTTACATTACAGGCTATTGATTGTAAGTAAGCTAAGAGAATCTGATGCTTTATTTTTTATGAGAAAAGTTAATATTAAAATATTTGTTTTTTTGTAGCTAAAAAATAATTGTATTTCGAGTCTTTTTTTTTTTTTGTTCAGTAACAAGTTTATATTTATCCTTTCATATCACTCAAATATTGTATCATCATCAGATTGTTAATTTTAGAAAAGCTATCTATTGCCTAATATTTCCATTTGGAAACTTAGTTTAGAAGTTTCATATGTAATAAATTTTTGTTAGTGTGTGACAGGATATTTTTCAATAACTTTACAACTATTTATAGATAATTTAAAACTATAAAGTTTTTGCTTTTGCTGATATCATTGAATTTATTAAGTTTACTTATTTAATATAATGTGTATTGTTAATTATATTATAGATAATCATTTGATTAAAACCATATTTTAATTAACTTTAGCAGTTTTAAAATTTAACATAGTTCCAATATAATAAATGTTTTCTGCAAACATATGTACATTTTTAAATGTAATTTCTTGTGTATGTATAACTGTGTGCATTGTGTGTGTGTGTGTGCGTGTATATATATTGTGACAATTATGCATAAGAAGAAAATATAAATGTATACTTGAAAAGGGAAACAAAAGAAATAATATGGTTGCATAGAATTTAATTTTTTATTTATAGATTATACAATTTTTTTTTTTTTCAAGTTTTATTCTTTTATTTTTGAATTTTAATTAATTATGAAATAGTTACTTTTTTTATTTTAGAATTAATCAATCATTAGTAAGATTCTTATCTTTTTGAATATGTAATTTATTGGATGATTTTATTAAATTTCTTTAATCCTATAAGAAATTTATTTAAGGTAATGCAATTTACAAATTAATGATAGTATATTCTATTTATCAAATTTCAGACAAAAGAAGGAAATGCGTTTTTTTTTTATATATATACTATAGAAAAATATGCAATTAAGCAGTTTATTTGATTTTTTGAGAAATAAGCATAAAATTAACACAAGTGTAATCCAAACTCTTATTGATACAAACTGACATTCAAACTCTGTTTCATATATTACATATTTCATTCATGATGAGTGGAAAAATATGGAAATATTGAAGTTGTTGCAATATATTAAAGTACAAAGTGGTAATAAGTTTCATTTTTCAGGATGATTGAACCTGTATTGCATTGGTGATGAATAAGAAAGAGTTTAGATCATTTAGACATTTTTCAGAGTCTTCCATGCTATAGTAGTTTTTACATTGATATATATTATTCCATGATCAAAACATTAGAGAAAGTTGAATAACATTTTACTTAGCAGCATTTTATTACCAGAATAAATCTTTTGAATAATTTGAAATATTAAAATTAAAGCAAAAAGTTATTTTACCAAAAACAAGAAAGAAAAATGGAAAATCATATCTAGACCAAATGATTGCAATCTCATTACCACATTAAATTTAGTATACAATTTAAACAAACTAAGGTCATAATTATAGTCTCTAAATCATAGGTATAATTATATATGTATATATAGAATATATTCTATGTGAATATAGGAATATTCAAGCTATTTAAATAATTATTAGTGATATTACTACTAATGTTATGTGTACAAATTTTTTTAATTATTAGATTATTGTAAATATATAGCTATCATTTATTATATATCAAAATTAATGTGCTTGTAGCCTTGATTAAAACACTATAATAATATAAGCCTAACAGTCTTATGATTCTGTAATGAACCAAAATTTGGAAATATAAATAGATGGATGTTTTAAACTATAAGAAGCATGGCATCCAAAATTGTAACTACTTTAAGAGTAATTAACCAAAGAAAATATGGAAGTATAATAAGAAAGGAAAAAGAGGAAGGAAAAATAAATGTTATCATGAACATATATACATATATTACTATTCAACATAAATATGAGTTTCACTTATATTCCTATCATGAATAAATTGAGTAATTTATTTTCATTTACAATCAAATTTACTAAATGAGAGTGTTTATTATAAATGGTCTTGAAGATGGCGGGGAGGGGGGAGGATGACTATTGACATAATAACTGCATCACATAAATGACTCTATCCTGATATATCATTCATTTTTTTGCCAAGTTTTTTTTATTGTGTATTATACCACGTGTAGGGAAGTGATGAATATTATTTTATCATGGTAAATTTTTGCAAAATATTTTAATTTAATTTTTGTATTGCATTACCTTATTTTATTTATTTGTAATTATATCATAAATTGTTGATACCATCTATAAACTTTCCATTTTATTTTTTTAAAAAAATAAATGCAAACTTGAGAAAACCCTCAGCTTTTAGATAGATTGAAGAGTGTGGATAGAAAATGACTGTCAGATAGGGGAAACTACTTTAGAATAAGAGGAAATCTGATGTGTTTTGGGTGGAAGAAGCAGTGCTAAGACTGGAAAGATATCTGACACATTTATGTATACATCCGTATAAGCATAACATATGTATTCAACTAAATTTGTGCTTCTCAAAATAGGTGAGATTGCCCTTTGGAGAATGCTGGAATGATCAGAGGGGCAATAGTGGATTCTGGAGCATTTGGGATGAATAAAAATAAGGGGATGGTGGAAGCATAAAAAAAAAATTTTTTTTTGAAAAACTGTTCATACATGTTTCATTTATTAGGTGACATCGTGTTAATCATAGTTATTATTTTCCAAATAACACACAAATTGCTAGTATTCAGTGATCAAATCCATTGACAGATTTTAACAAGAATTTATTGTTACTATATAGTACATTGTTGTAAGATGCATCAGCATGAATATGTGCATGTAATGATTTTTCTATAATATGATACTATAAATAGATATAATATATGAAATCTAATTTATGTTTCTGAATTATGTGATAAATAGTTAACAATAATGCAAAGTGCAATAAGTATTTAAAATTTTTTAATTCATATTTGATATCTTCAACCTTTACAGATTACAAACTTCTACAAAGCAAATTGTATTATTATTTCAATAAAATTGCGATTTGCACTTGGGTATTTTTATACATTTTCTTACATATCTATTATATATATGTTTGTGTGTCTTTTATTATATCCTAATAATAAAAGTATAGTAAGTTTATATTGGTACAATACTCTTGAAGTATACAGTCAATAGATATATTTTTTATCACAATGTTTAAGCAAACAGAAGAATGAATCATAAAAAATTTTTAACGGTTAATCTGTCAAATCATCTGTGTTAATTGATAAATAAAGCATGTTAATAAGGAAAAATTATTTAGGTAAGGACAGACGTGTTAATAAGGAAAAATTATTTAGATAAGGACAAACTAAATTAATACTAGTCACTGATTTTTTAATTGCATATCAATATACTTTTTAAAATTATTTCTTGATAAATTTAGTTTGATGTTTGGAAATTTAATATCAAATACATATATCTAATGTAAAGCAAACAACAAAACGTAATTTGTTAATTTCATTAGTATTTAGATCAGTTGCCTTTTTCTGTCTTATGCAAAAATTATTATATACTTGATGCCATTGGCACCATTTTAATAATGCAATTATTGCAAAAAAATATTAGTTCTGAGGAGAGAAATTACACTTTGTCAATTGTATAAATTGATCCATCTCTTGATAATTTTATATACCTATAATGATAATTAAATACATTTTTTCCAGATAATATAGCTGAATCTAAGAAAAATGTAGACAGTAATAGTATTGAATATTTGCTTTTAAACAATGCATCACCTATGTGCTTGATTTCCTAATAACTTTTATCTCATGAAGCTCTGAAGCCCTCAAGATTGCAAGAACACTTAACAAAAGTTCATAATGATAAGAAAGTTTATCTTTTATTTTCAAATATTTAAAAAATTTAATTTTTTTTTTTTTTTTGAGATCGCTGACATTGGCACACTCTTCTCAATAATATTAGATTGCATGTGTCTTACAATATTTCATTACTAAATTGCTAAATTGGGAAAATCCAATTATTGTTGGACTAATTCTATTGGCTATAATATGGTACCCAAACCTATATCTGCTTACAATATTTCATTAGTGGTTGTTAAATTGGGAAAACCACTTACTATAGTTGTACTAATTGTAATGACTATAAATGAAATAATGTACCCTATAATATACAAACTTATATCTGATATTATCAAGAAAATTTCTTACTAAATAATACTACAGTGCAAAAAAAAATTGATGAATTGGTTCAAGGTATTGAAGACTCATTATGTATTTAAAAATATTCCAATTGTCTAGACAGCTGGATAAGTGCATTTTATCTGGAATAAATCCTTTTAACATATGTACAATTAATAAAAGAAGAAAAAAAAATTGTAAATTGAGACTACAGGAAAATACATTTTTCATGCATTGGAATTTTTTTTTTTAAAAATAAATCTTCCTGAGTAATATCTTGTCAGTTGTTACTGATGGTGTTTAAACAATGATAAGACATTATAAAGGTTTCTTGCATATTTAAGAAAATGGTTTTGAATGCATTTGCTGTATCTCTATCATTCACTATTAACATTTAGTTGCCAAAAATCTTAATGCATGTCTATATGGATCATATTATGTCATTAGTATAATCAACAAAATCAAAAGGAATTCATGAAATTACATTATTTGGGCAATTTTGTATTGAAAATAATGAAGAATTTTTTAAAAATGACCAAGAATGCAATCACTTACTGCTTCATACAAAATCCATTGGCTGTCAAAAGATGCCTTTTTGGATCAGTTTTATAAACTCTTGGACTCACTGCTATGCTATTTTACAAGCTGACTTGATCGATTTCAAAAATGACATAGCTTATTTAACAGACTTATTTATAAAATTTAATGAAACTAAACTGCAACTTCAAGATGATAATTTAATTAAAACTAAAACTGTTATATCCATATTTATAGTAAAATTTTTGCTATACAAACAAAATTTAGGACAAAGGAAATTCAGCCAGTTTCCAAATTTATCAATAGTAATTCTTAAAAGATTATACCCAATTGGGTTTCGGATTCTTTTTCAAGTACAAACACAAAAGAATCTCCAAAATTACAAAAAGAGCTGATAGAAGTAACAACAAATAAAGAATTGAAATTTAATTTCATATACAGCTACTTACAGTTGTGGCTGCAAAAGCAAATACTTACATTTTATCCTAAATTATAATCTATAGGACCCAAGTTTTTAATTGCATTTCATATTTAGTGGCATGAGGGTTCAGTATAGTCACAAATTTGTTAATTAAAAAAAGAAACTAATTGCAGATAGCTAACTATTTATGTAATTTAAGAATGCTGCTGACAAAAAAAAAAGCCAATCATTAATAAATTGATATCAGTACCCCAGACTTATCCTTCAGTATCTTAATTTTTAATGTGCAATGTGAATGTTACTTTCACTAATTTTTTTAAAATTATAATTTCAAGCTTTATAGTCACTTATTTACAATATCTTTTTTTAATTAACTGCTTCGGTCTAATATGCCATATTGAATTTTTTAAAATACTGACCTGAGACACAATTTTCACAATAACTTCAGTTTTAATTATGTTAGAGCAAAAAAATTACATTAATAGAAACTAGAAAAACTAAGGCAAACAATGAGCATAAGATAAATAGTGATAACTATATAAAAAATAAGGGGAAAAAAGAAATTTTTACATCTGAAATAATTATTTTATTGTTTGTTCATAATTTGGAAAGTAACATTAACTAAAATTACATCTTCAGTATAATTTCTTTGTATTCCTCACAAAATTATCTTTCTAAACATGTATAACATGTCTTACCTGAGATAATCCATAGCTTCACAATCTCCAAAAGAAGTCGGATATGAATTCTTCATTTTTATCTTGTACCCCAAAAGTTCCAAATGTCAAAGGCATCTATAAAGAAAAAGATTCATCCTAATAAAAGATACAAAAGAAATCATCATAGCAATTGGCTTCTTGTCTATCTAAAACTAGAAATTGTAGGCTACTGTCTATATCACTGATAAAATGAGTTTCATCTCTTCATTTTATATTTTTTTGTGTACATCAGTGATGTTTATATTCTTTATGGACACCAGTGATGTTTATATTCTTTATGCACACAAGTGATGCTATCTTGTTATATTTATTGTATCACATAGATATAATTTATTTGCATATAGTCCATTTGTTAGCTATAGACTTGAAAATAATGTGATGAAACATATAGCAAAACCAGAGTGACTTCAAAGCATGAGTATCAAGACATAAACAAGAATCAGAATTTGATTATTTGCCTGCGTATGCAATCTTTCTATACATTTGATTATTAGTTTTGTAACTCATTACTTGTAAACACAAACATATTATATAAACATAATTATAAATAATAAATTATTAAACTTTTTGAAAATCATTATTTTTATAAAATAAGTGGATTAGAACTTTAGAAAATTATGGTAGATATGAATTCTATATGAGCATAAATAAATATATAATTTATATTAACACACACTAACTACAAACTAAAATTAATAAAAAAGATAATTTTTTCAAAAAATTAAAAAAAAAATTAAAATATTAAAAAAATTAAAATTTTATACTTACGAGTCATTACGTTTAAGCTCTATTGTAGGCCTTGTTTGTGAATAACACCAAAGAAATGTTGACTTGCAGACTGTAAACCATTTTCTGTCTTTTATCGCTTTGTGATAATTACAAAACTTATCAAAAAACAAAAAAATTAAATACCTTCCTTGATTAAAACTGCTGCTAAAAATCCAAATTTCAACGGATTTTTTTGAGGTAGACATCTTTGGAAAGCCACGTCATTGAGCTATCAAATGCCCGTATTTTGGTTGACATCATGCTTATATTTTTTATGTCAGTAAAGAAAGAAAACAATACATCAGCCGAAGCGCAGCTAACCCGCTCAAAGAGCCGAAGCAGTATAAGTCATAAATAAAAATATAGATATTGTACTTAAAAGAACACTTTTTTTTGCTGCATCTTTCTGTTTGTTTGATTAAAAAAGGCAGATTTCCAAGGATGATGCTAAGTAATTTTTTTCAAAAAAGAGGGCAATAGGCCAAAAGTGTTATCTGAATTAAATTGGTGTGAGATGTGTGTTGTGAATGCTATGTTAAAAAAAAAAAATGTAATTGAATTGTCCTATTTATTACAGTAATATTGGAAAGTTATTTAATTTTTGATATGGCTATATTTTAAGTGTGATACACTTTTGGATTTCTGTTTTTTGTTAGAATATCTGATAATTAAGTGCAGATATAATCTCACACTCTTGGTTGTTTAGCCTTCTCACATTAACAATTGTTATGGATTAAACAAATTCATTAATACACCTCTCACATCTTTATTATAAATCTTTATTTTAAAATCATTAATAAACTGCTGCTATCTTAAATAAATACTAAAAAACTAGTAATTTTCATATCTGCAATTTGTACTTATAAGGTGAATTATTTCTGTCATTTAGTTAAATTAGCTTGAAAAGCTGATCTTTAGTTTATTAAATATTATTTGAAAAATTCAAATTTTATTTTTACTTTTCTAAATGCATTCAACAGATAATAGTAATATATAGATTAGTATGGAATACAGCATTTCAAGTGATATTTTCCTCTTCTATAGGTATTGCTGGTTTGTCAAATGGTAGCTAGCATGAGAATTGATCTAGTAACGTTTAGATTTGTGAATACTAAATTTAAGCTGAGTCTAGCCAATTAGGCTATTCTGTTAAAGGTCATCAGTTCAATTATCATGCTAGTTGTCACTGGTGAAGCCAATAGCAACTAAAGAAGAGAGAATAATATTCAACTATTTGTTTTCGATATTAACCTGTGCATTATTATTACTAATTATTATTAATAATGCATTATTATTAATTATTAAATGTATTAAGTATAAATAAAGTTTGAATATATCTAAAAACATTTAACTATTCAATTAGATGATGATAATAGTCTAAAATATAACTACAAGTAAAATGCCATCAACAAAAAACTTCAGATAAACACTATTGAATATATATTTTATGCGATATATATATTTCTCTCTCTCCATATATATATATATATATATCGTAATAGAACGGATCCTGATCTTATATGATAGAAGACTTGATATGCTATCAGAGTTGGTGAGAAAGCATATCTTGGATTTCTAAATATCTATAGACTCGTGTCCACTTCAATCTTATTCCTAAGAGTTGATGCATTAATACAAACATATGTCAAAAATCTACCTGTATACTAATCTCTTTTCTCTATCTTTAACTTTTGTTAATCCCAGAAGTTGATGCATTAACACCCAAACATATGTCAAAAATCTACCTGTATACTCATCTCTTTTCTCCATCATTAACTTCTGTTAATCCCAGAATTTAAGGTTAGGGAGAATATGCATAATATTTTACTTCAGGGGATATCGATATCACTATCTATAATGTGAGAGAAAACACAAATGACAGTCTTTAATTTAAAATCATATATTTAACGAATTTATACACAATTAACATAATCTAGGCAACGAGGTTATAAGAAAAAAAATATTTGTTTAGATATCTATAAATATTCTTCGATTATTATGGTTAATATCATTAATCTAATCCCTATTTCTCTTCAAAGAATAATCATCCAATATCAATACTAACAAAAAAATTAAATTATAAATTATTATTTATGTTTACACTTGATTGTTAATTTAACTTTATCAGAATTGTAATTTATTATCTCTAATAAGATTATTGATGAGATCATATCAATAACATGGTTGTGGCATGAGATCTCTCCCTTCTATTGTGGTTTGTTCCTCCAAAGATAGGAAAGACCATTCACACTAGAGATTATTAATCATATATACCAAAAACAAATAACTAAATGACAAAATGATTAGTAATAAACAAAAACAAGTAACAGTGCCACTGCACAAGTGTTGGCAGTTAATGTGTAAGAATGTAAAATCTTAGCTCTCCCCTGGTGATGATTTATTTCATCTGCAAGCAATTTCATGCCTGAACCTATATTTTATTTCAATTTAAAAATAAAGCTAATAATGCTTTTCCTTTTTTTAACATATCAAGAGTTTACACTCCCCTTCAATCTATGATAAAGGAAAGAAATGAAGAAAAAATATATGCATAAAATAAAAAATATGACATTAACTTAAGATCAATTAAGAATCCATAAGGAAAATATGCTAAAAATTATAAATGGCCTCATTAATCCAATTTATGTTTCTGTTGGTGGGGTTCGAGTGTTCTAGAATATATATGATGGTGATCAGAATTTCTCTCTTTGTATGGCCTACTTTGAGATGTTGAGTTTGCAGCTTCATCTCTAAATAGTAAAGTTGGTGTTGTTTGCAGTATAGATGAATAGATGCTATGTTGAATTAAATTTGTTTTTAGTGGTTACAGCCAGTGTTCCCTCTAAGCTGTGCGCATGTGCGCGCGCAAATGAATTTTAAACATAGCGCACATGAAAAATATTCGCGCGCACAAAAATTTTTTTCCCGTGCAGAAATAAAATTGCACCTGCATATAAAATCCATATAAAAAAATCAAATGAAAAAAAATTGAATCAAATGTAGTTTTAGATTTCAATAAACTGCCAACTATAGTATTTGTGTATAGGTATAGATGGCAGCACATTTATCGTTGATGAGAAACGAGGCTGGGAATTACCGTAATGCTTGTACGCCATACATAAGGATTGCATCATCTTTTATCAGTGTTAAAATTGCCATATTTTTGTTAAAATTTAAATTGTTTCAGTGATATAATTTTGTGAAAATAAATATTTTTAAAAGTATTTTTACAATATAGGGTTAAAAATGAGTTTGAAAAGAAAAAGAACAGCTGATGAATTTAAAATTGAGTGGCTTAATGAATTCGTGGAAACTGATACTCTGAAAAGTCATGATAAATTACAAATTCAGTTAAAAGAAATATTCGTATTTAATGAAGAAAAGGGTGTAATTTGTAATTACTGCCGAGACGGAGAGGTACGTAGTGATTTTGTTAGTGGAAAAATGTGGGATTGCGTGTGGAAATTGGACTTTTTAAAATGGCATTTAATTAGTAAATCACACTTAGAAAGTGTACAAAAACTGAAAAATAAGAATGCTTCATTATCAGCAACTGGTTTGGTACAGTTTTTAAAAGAAACACCAGAAGATCGCGAGAAAAAGAAATCAAATCCTGAGGAAGTAAAAATTTTAATTGATAATCTATTATTGGCAATTAAAATGAACATATCTTTGCTTTCGGTTTGAGAAATAAATAACAACATGGCAAAATAAGTCCATATTCCAGAAAGTTGGCGTAGTAAAAACTATGCTTTTTCATTTTTGGAAGTGGTGAATACTGTTGTAAAAAATGAAATAATAAATGAAAGTAAAATGACACATTTTCATACTTTAATTGTTGATGAAAGCACAGACATTTCTACAACCAAATGTTTAATTTTATATTTTAAGTTTAGAAAATTTGATCAATATAAAACTGTTTTCTGCAATTTTACAATTTTATGAAGATAACAAATTGATTTGCAAAAGCTGGTTATGTTTACATCTGATGGTGCATCCGTAATGCTTGAAAAATGAAATGGTGTAGCAGCTAAATTAAAGCAGAATGTACCACATTTGGTGCAACAACATTGTGTTGCCCACCGAGAAAATTTATGTATTTCGGATGCATGGAAAGAAGTAAAAGCCACAAGAGAAATCGAAACAGTGGTGAAAACTGTTTATACATTATTCTCGAGATCCATGACAAAAACAAGTAAATTTAAAGAGATTATTGAAGCTTCACAAAATAAATCTATAGTTTTCCAAGCTATTAATGAGGTGAGGTGGTTGTCAAGACATTTTGCAATAAAAGCAATTATTACAAATTATGAATCATTAATTGAATATTTTAATCAAGATAAAGATGATTCAATTTCCAAATTTTGTTTGAAAAAGTTAAGCAACATTGAATTTCAAATAAATTTAGAACTTTTGTCTTCAATTTTAGAACTCGGTCCTTTATGTCAAATTTTTCAATGCCATGAATTAACACCCATAGATGCTTTTCAATTTGCTCGTGCAAAAATTAATAAAATCAAGGAAAAATATCTTGGAAACATGGCATGGAACAATAAAATAAGCGTGCTTTTAAAAAAGGCTACCCATAGATGCTTTTCAATTTGCTCGTGCAAAAATTAATAAAATCAAGGAAAAATATCTTGGAAACATGGCATGGAACAATAAAATAAGCGTGCTTTTAAAAAAGGCTAATGATTTAAATATAACTATAAAAACAGATGATATGTTAAAATTTAGTAATTTATTATGTGAAAATTTGGAAGAAAGGTTTCCAACGGATGAAGTAGAAGATTGGATATCCTTTGATGTTTCCAGTTTATTATTCTGTGATTTTAATTATGGACTAGCGGAAATTGAAAAATTGTGTTTAAAATATAATGCCTTTCTTACAGATAAATCTGTTATAAGTGAACAGTATAACGATTTTAAATATGCAGTGCGGGAAAAAATTAAAATTAAACAAATAAACGATTTTGAAGAAATGGTTATGTTTAGTTTGAATAATGAACAATTTAAAGATCTATCCAAATTACTAGATATTGGAGGCACTTTTCTGGCCAGTAGTGTGGATTGCGAGCACGGTTTTAGTTTGATGAATTTGATTAAAACGAAACAAAGAAATCGATTGCAAGAAAACCATATGGATATGCTGATGAGAGTAAAATCATATATGAATGATGGAAACAAAGCAAATTTAAGTAAAGTTTATGCAGAATGGTTAAAACCAAAAGACAGGAGAGAGAAGTTATAAAATAAATGCCATTAATAACAAATGTACTCCTTAATTCTAGAATTGTTCAATAATAAGTAATTGTGAATTGTTGTTCTTGTTTGTTTGTTTTGACAAATGTGTTAATTGAAAAAATTAGAAGCAGACAACGTTTTTACATTGTAAGTATTTAAATTTTCTTATTTTTCATTTGAATGGAAAAGGGAAGCCACAGTGATCAGCTAAATTCTGTCTTCATGAACTAATGATTTGACTTGATTTTAAAGTAGTTTTTTCATTGTGTTCCATTGTAATGTATGTAGTACAACTTACAAGTGGTATACTGTAAAATCAAGTCAGTGCGTATAAATAGGTGCAAAATTTGGCTGAATATTAATACTATTCTTGTATTGTCTTTTTTTTATTATATGCGCTTTTTTAAATTGCTGCACAAATTTTTTTATTTTGAAAAAACTGCACACACTTAAAAAAGTGCGCACACAGGTCACAAAAAATTAGAGGGAACACTGGTTACAGCTCCATGGGTGACAACTTTCTTCCCACGATGTAACTTCACATTTAGCAATGTATGGTTAAATGTGTTTCTATTTATGTAGTTGACATAAGTTCTTGAATTGGTTGAGAAGCAAGATATTTGTTGTTAGTATTCTCAAATTAGAGTTGATCTATTCTCTGACTTAAAATTGAAAATGCTCTTGAAATATTGAATAGTTTAAAGCTGTTTTCAAGCTTTATAATTTAAAATCCCTTAGTTGTCTGAGTTTAAATCCATATGCTTTTAATTTAGCTTTAATCTGTATCCTAAGAGTTATTTTGGTAAATGTTTTTACTTTGATGGCAGCAGACTTTTCTATTTGAACTGCAAGTTCAATTTTCCACTCACAAAATGGACATGTTGGTTAGCTGATAAGTTTTTGATCTGATTTTTGGGAAGGTCATTTGTTTATATCTTACTAATCATCAAAATGAAATTGTTTTTTTTTTAATGCTAATTTGATGTTTTCTAATGGCAGGTTCATGTTTATGCATTGAATTAATTATTTGTCATTTGTTATGATTAATATATATATATGATGGATTAATAACAAAAAAAAAATTATTTAGTATTTCCATTAAGTTTTTTTTTTAATGTTCTCGCTTGCTTCTAAATTTGATCTTTTCCTTTTATTGCTGTATTGTGTGCAATTAAACAATTGTCAAGAGGTTTTTACAACAAAGTAATTATTAGTGTCCAAATTGTATAGTTTAATTTAGATTATGTATTTATCATATGTTTATTAAATAAAAAAAATTAAATGTTTTATTATAGAAACAATTGTTTCTCAGCTACAATGCTTGTGAATAATTTCATCTTTCAGTAATAAGTTTAATTTGATTTGGATTCTTATTATATGTATAGCATGTTTATATTATATGTAGAAAATGTTAATGTGGGTATCGGGTTTGAATTAGGTAAGGGTGCTTTTAATGGTTTTGGTGGGGTGTAAGACAACATCTTACAATGTGTATATATATTGTAACCAGTTGGCTACATAGCTGCATTAAAAATAATTAGATAGTTGGCAGCATGCTCCTCAAGTTAGATAATGAATATTTAAGTAATGGGGAAATTAATATTTAATTTTCCCATGCAAATTTTTTTATAATGGGTCTCCATTTACCTAAATATTTTTAAGTCCCAAAGTGATAGTATGAGAGTTCTCAAACATTAAATTTGTTAAATAATAATATAATTAAATATTCTAATAAGACTTAGAAATGATTGTAGAAGGGAGAGAAAATTGTAAACGAATGTAAAGAAGTTTTTTAACTCCCTCTCTTCAGTAATTTTAATTTAACTATGAAAATGGATTAAGAGAAAAAACTTTTTTTTTTGTAAATTATTTAATAGATATTAATTGTAACCTTAAAAGAGAGATAAAGTTTTATTTTTAATAGTATTTTTAAAAAGAAAAAAAAGATAATACTTTTGGTAAATTTAATTTTTAATTAGAGTTGTTTTTTTTATTTCTTTTTATCTCACTTCAATGCAAAAAAATCAAATTAACTGATTATCTTGTTTTCCTTTTGCAAAAAAATTTTTTCAATTAGAAAGTAATGTCCATAATTTTATGATGTTAATTTAAGTTTTTGACTTGTTTTTCAATGTCTATGATTAAGGAGAGAAATAGCTGAACAAATGTATTTATGAAAAATTATCTAATTGGCTGCTATAAAAACTATCATGTTGGAGACAGATTGTGATGGGCTTGTAAGCATGATTGTTTTAGAAAAACATAATGGGTTGTGAATAAGTCAGAAGACCCAGGTGTCTGGTAAGGAGATTCATAACCAGTGTTCCCTCTAATTTTTTGTGACCTGTGTGCATACTTTTTTAAGTGTGTGCAGTTTTTTCAAAAATAAAAAAATTTTGTGCAGCAATTTAAAAAAGCGCATATAATAAAAAAAAAGGACAATACAAGGATAGTATTAATATTCAGCCAAATTTTGTACCTACTTATACACATTGACTTGATGTTACAGCATACCACTTGTAAGTTGTACTACATACATTACAATGGAACACAATGAAAAAACTAC
Source organism: Epiperipatus broadwayi (assembly GCA_028023455.1). Classification (NCBI taxonomy): domain Eukaryota; kingdom Metazoa; phylum Onychophora; class Udeonychophora; order Euonychophora; family Peripatidae; genus Epiperipatus; species Epiperipatus broadwayi. The sequence continues at coordinate 1,096,959 of JAQFVV010006220.1, read as the reverse complement.
TCTAAAATCAAGTCAAATCATTAGTTTGTGAAGACAGAATTTAGCTGATTACTGTGGCTTCCCTTTTCCATTCAAATGAAAAATAAGAAAATTTAAATACTTACAATGTAAAAATGTTGTCTGCTTCTAATTTTTTCAATTAACACATTTGTCAAAACAAACAAATAAGAACAACAATTCACAATTACTTATTATTGAACAATTCTAGAATTAAGGATTACATTTGTTATTGAAACAGTAAGGTCTGCTTTGCAGATCTTTGTTTCACCTTTTCTCACCTATTTCCTACCCTCATACCTTAGTTTGAACCCCAATCTATCGTAGTGTGTCTGCAATATGCTTATATATCAAAAATCCCGCCTAATTTTAAACCACGAGTACAATGCTCGTATTATATATAAGTATAATTCATGCCCAAATAACTAAAATATTATAGATTATGTATATGTTCACATAATTTAGATTTATTTAAAAATAGGTTATATAGGTCATAATTGCGCACACACTATGATATGCATTTTAAAACATATCAAAATTATAAATTGTTAATTAAAGTTGTCTTGTTTGAATCTATTTACAAAAATATATTACCGTCGTAATATATTTCTGATTTAAAATAAAATTCATATTCATTTAGTAAATAGATTCAAATATTGCAATTTTAAAATAATTTTCTTTTAATTTAATAAAAGTCATTCCAAATATTTCTGTTAAAATAAATGAGGGACAATAGTTTAATTATTTAATGTTATAGAAGCTTATTTAAAAATACAGCAGATGTCCACTTAAGATTTTCTTTAATTAGTAAAGGTAATTTTTAATTAAATCTAGTTTGTAATTCGAATGTCAACAAGGAAATTAACAATAGAAGTTAATTAAAATTTTGTTAAATTCCTTTAGACTTTCGGATGGGTTTAATTACAGCTGATAAGTCCGATATATTTTTGTAATGCTCCAGGGCAGTTCTATTGTTTATTTCCACTATAAAAAGGAGGGTTTTCTTTTGTTCTCTTTTCTGATCATTTGCTGATGAAATGTTTCTAATCAAAATTATTCTAGTTTTGCTGATGAAATATTTTTAACCAAAATTATTCTGGTGTTGCTAATAAAATGATTCGAGTGATATTGTAGTAAAATATTCTTCAAAATATATTTTCCTGAGATTTTAGCTGCTTGTGCCTGCGAACTTAAATTTGAAGCCGAGTTTTCGTCTCCAAATTAATTGATCATATTTACCACACCTATTGCTAACCGTGACATGACTGAGTAGAGCCGGCGAAGGCTATTTCCCTCAGGAATGGCCAGCTGCTGCTCTAGACCATCGGAAGCTATCACGTAAGGAACCCCGGAACTGCTGCTGCCAAAAATATGAACAATTCCAGATTTCTCTGTTGAATTATAAAACCTGCCGAACATCAATCTACCTGCAAATGCTTCTCCAGAGGTAACCCCAAATTAACCCAAGAGCTCTTGTGATTCCTAACTAACATGCTATAGCTATTTTAAATTGTTTTTCTTTTATGTCACATAACTTCATTATGTATTCTTTTAACGTGTTCTAATATAATCAACAGTTTTGCTCTATCCTTGGGTTAATATTTTCGATTTATTAAGCTTTCTTTTATTTTATTATGATAATGTGTCAGAATCGTCTTTGACCGAGTGAATTATTCCCTTTGTTGAAAGTAAGACACCGCTATTAAGGCATGTTTTAAATTTATAAATAATTTCCAATTTTATTATCTTGCAAATCACTCGTTCGAGGGCGATTCTAATCTTCTTTAATATATATAATAATCAAATAGTTTAAAATCTATATTTATTGATTTTAACCTAATATGAGAGTATGTGCGAGGTCAATGATTAAATGTGTCCCCAAATGCATGATTGCGTAAATAAACCTATGCTTTCTTTTCAAACCCGCAAGCATGCATTTTCCTATTTTTAAATACTGTGTTCTACTTTAATTACAAAGTTCATCATTGACGTCGAGAATGTGCGGACCCTTTTAAATGAATTTCTGGGAATTTGATTGGGCATTTCTCTTAATCCAAGTAAAACCCATTTAGTATGTTTTATATACATTAGTCTAGTATTGCTGGTAAATGAATTGGTTGTTGAGACCGCTTTGTTTTGCTTTCCAAGGATTTTACACGGCCAAGTCCGTCCTCTCTTCGCTTCCTGCAGTTCCCAGACCGAGTGTGTACTCAAATGTCACACCTGGGAATTAAACGCAGTCGTCACCCAGTCGCTAAGTTTTGGCTTTTCATGACAACACTTTCCTATGGGTTAGCGGCGAGCTGCCCTCCGTAGTCATTCCAAATATTTCACTACTGTTTTATTTTTATATTTATTTTTACCAAGCATCCATGACTTAAATGTGTCGCACCCTCCATCCTTTAATAAATTCATTACTAGCAATACTGACCTCCCATCTGCTTTAATTATTATTATCAAATAAATGCCTTGATCACATCCTCACTTTATTGCTTAGTAAGCTTTTGTCTGTGCTATTCTCGAAATCAATAAACATTATATAACCCGTAATATCAAATATTTTATTAAACTTTTATAATTACTCAAAGCACCTTGCACATGTTCCCATCTCTTTAAGCACATTATCGTAATACTATTGGCCCGAGGGATAGAATATATAATTTTGCTTTAAAACCTTTTTGTAATGTAATGGAATGCTAACATTTATTTAATAAGCGTCCCTGTCTCATATAAGCAGACAATGGCGTTACATATATTTCTATATAAATAAATTTTTGAAATCATTTAAAACTAATTTTGATCTTTTATTTTATTGATTCCTATCACTGTCTCGGTCTATATATCTATTTTCTACATTTCTTTTGTATATCCATAGACGTTAATTAGCAACCCAAACTTATCTTAGTATAGAGTTTTTTGTTTCTCCCTGACCACCAGGCACCGGTAAAAGGTTATACTAGTAGTAGCATCAGATGCGTTATCACATAGGTGGCGCTGTGAAATTTGGACTTTAGATTCGAACTTAGTATATCTAGAAGGCAACCCCTCCTAGAATGTTCAGTTTCGTGTTTGGGTTTTGAATTCTGCAGTGTGTTAGCGAGATAGACGATTCTGACTGTTACATAGTACTTTTTTTTTTCCGGGTCCATGGCTTTCCCAAACGTGGAGCCTCGATTATTTAAACACCCACATCCCTGTAGATCTTAATTATTTAAACACCCACATCCCTGTAGCTTAATTTTAGTAATTTGTTCATATTTAATCGCTCAAATCCCTTATGTTTTGATATATATAATATTTTCACACTCATTATCTATTTGCGTATATATTTCATATATTTTGTTTGACTCGGGCATTCAATTACGTATTCTATATAATCTGAACCTGTCCAAACTTGCTATAGTGTGATACAAGCCATCTGTATTTATCTGTATTTATTGTTTCACTTAAGTCATGCTATGTATGCATAGTGTAAATTACTGAAATATTGTGACAATCTATGTATATTTCAAATATTGTATTTTTCTGTCAAAATAATGTTTTATCGGCTCAACACGCAAGATAGCATAATAATAATTTTGTATGGTAATGACATAGATATAATAAGCTATCGTATGGAATTCAAAAATTTAATCATAAATAAAATTTTGTAATCAATAAAAAAATGTGAATGTTTTAATGAGTGCCCGTAGTTAAATGGAATAGTTATTAACATTAATTTTGGGAAGCTAACAATCTATGGATATTTTTAACTGGTGACATGGTGCCCAAGGGCAATTTCACTAAACGGAGTTACTTCTAAAATAAATTTTGTCACCAGACTAAATTCTTTTGTATATAATTTGTTTTTTTTTCAACGAGTATAAATTTTTCTTAAGACCAAATAATGAGACGTGAATTGGATCAATAATTATAATGTAAATAAATATATATGTATGCTGATCTTAAATAAGAAGGAACGAAATAAGTATACCCAGATATAGCGAATGTTAATATATATAAATAAAATTGCATGCGTTTAAAAAATATATATTTTAGTGAAATAATTTGACAGGTAGAATTTAAGAAAATTTTCTATATATACGGGCAGTTAAAAATATATATGTTAGCAGCAGATTTGAACAAGAAATTTTAGCAGTAGTAAGAGGGCAATAGTAGGGGTTTTAGTGATAAATGTAAAAGCAGCAATTAGGCGAACAGAACCGAGAGGGAGATAGCCGATTAGCCATTAATAAAATTGTAATCAAACAGATTTCAACAAGAAATTTTAGCAGTAGTAAGAGGACAGTAGTAGGGGTTTTAGTGATAAATGTAAAAGCAGCAATTAGGCCAACAAAACTGAGAAGGAGATAGCCGATTAGCCATTAATAAAATTGTAATCAAACGTAATAATCGCAGAGTTAAACAAGGAATAAATATAAATAAGAGATAATCGTAAAACAGTTTAAAAGTTTTTTTTTAAAATCAGTGCTGTTTATTTGATATATTAAATAATTAGCAATAAAATAAAATGAAAAATTCATCATCATCATCGATCACGATAATCATCCAATGCCATGGTTAATATGGAAACAACCACGATGAACAAGAACTGGACCCATCCAGATTTCTCAAATCTCCAGTAGTTATGAGATCTGTCTAGCAACCAAGCCAGGGAGATTTCAATCGGAAATATCTGGAGGAATTTTATAGGAGAAGTGAAGAGAGGGCAAGAGAGCATCAAGCAGAAGCCTGAAGAAAAAAGGAAGAGTATAAAATATTTAACAGGCTGCTCCTCGATGAAATTGTCAAAGTAAAAAAGGAATAAAGCCTCTTGAACTTAATATTGAAGAACGCTACCTAGAAAACTGAAAAGAGGACAGAACTACAAATCAGAGCTGTCAGACCTTTGACAGCAATCGACCAATTTCTCAAATCAACAATAGTACAAGAGATACAGCCTGCAGTACATTAATTTCAGACCTCAGGATTCAAACCCAGATTGATAATATAATCACCATTCAGATATTTCGAGGAGAAATAGGAGAAAATCCCCACCCACACTTGGATAGCTTGCGGGATTTTTTTTCTCTTTATAAGATGAACTGTCGCAAACAGACTGTGATCGCTAGCCATTACTTATATGGATATGCAAGAGATTGGTGGGGCATGTTGACTAAAAAACCGAGCGACTTTGCCAATTACTGTAACACATTGAAGTATTATTGAAGTGATGATCGACAGAGTGGGATCCTTAATACAATTTTCCAGAAGAAGTATGAAGCAATCAAAGAGACTTGCATGCAATTTTTCGTCCATCTGCTAAACCAATTTAGATCACTCACCGCGTTCAAGTTTTCGGATCCCTACATCATCCATACAATCCAACAGAATATGCCATTACCTATCCAATGGCTTATGGTCAGCAGCAGGATCAAAGATGTGGAAGTCATGGCGGAATTTTTGACAATGATTAACTCTGGCCCATGGAATCCCCACCGTCAATCAGAACAGAAAATGATTGGAGGAAATACGAGACCCAAAAGAACCCTGTTAGCACAACCCCACTACTCTCATCCTCCAACAAAAGGAAGCCTCTTAGGGGATATGAACCCTGTGTCAATGGTTATCCGAGAAGAGGACCCCACCTGTGGAGTTCCTATTGGTCCGTGTCCAGTAATAAACATTGGAGTGGGATCCATTGAAATTCCTGCCCTCATTGACACTGGCAGTCAGATTTCCTGATTTCAAAGGGATGGTTGCTATGAATGGAAGAACAGAGCGGATGTATACCCAGGTTACCATCCCGTCCCATCCAGATGAAACTGGCTGATGGAAAAAGAACCAAGACTGAAGCATACCAAGTATGGTTAGAAATAATCTTCAGGAAAATAACCATTGGGCACACTTTCCTAGTTATAAAAGGATTGGTCCATGATGTTATAATTGAATCCGATTTTCTGACCCAGAATAAGTGTATCCTTGACTATGCCACGAATTCAATCATGGTCCAGCAAGAGAACATTTGAAGCCAATATCTTACCTGTAGTCCAAGTTCAGTGTATGGAGGCCAGCATCGATGAAAACACCATCAAAGATAAGGTCAAAGGGTCATCACTAGAAACCATTGAGAATCAGTCCCAATTGCATCAACTACTGATGGCAAGTCAGCAAATCTTCTCTCCAATCCCTGGAGAAATTAAAGGTTATGTCCACCGGATTCGTGTGAAGGAGGAAACCCACTTCCAGGCCCGAACATACCCCATTCCTTTCCAATATCAAGATGAAGTGAGTGCTCAGATCCAACAGATGATTACATGGGGGGGGGTAATTGAGAAAGGATCATCGCCCTATAATAACCCATTAGTGGTTGTGAAAAAGAAAAATGGGTCTATAAGACTGTGTTTAGATGCCAGAATGCTCAACAATATCACGGTACCAGAACGGGATATCCCACCACCTGTACAGGAAGTTTTCCTCAAATTATCTACAAAGAATAATATTTCCACATTGGACTTAACTGCTAGCTATTGGCAGATGATATTACACCCCCAAGACAGAAAATACACAGCCTTCCATCACAATGGGCAAACACATCTATTTAAGAGAGTACCTTTCGGGCTCATAAACAGCAGCGCTGGACTAATGAGGTGCTTGGACCAAGTTCTATCCAAAGATCTAAGGAAAAAATTAGTGTGCTATATCGATGATGTTGTCATTGCATCGCGAAACCCTCAGGAACACCTGGAGCACCTGAAGCAGTTCTTTTCTGAATGTGCCCTAAAGAATATTACTGTGAATCTAGAAAAGAGTCACTTTTCTCTAAAAGAAATTGCATTTTTGGGACACATAGTAAATGGATGAGAAATTTGGACCCATCCGGATAAGGTAGAAGCAATCCACAACTTTCCGAGGCCTATCAACAGAAAGCAGATTAGATCCTTTTTAGGCCTCTGCAATTATTACCATAAGTTCTATCCGGGCTTTGCGAAAGATACCTCCACATTGCTGCAACTATTGAAGCAACACCATCAGTGGGAATGGAATGAACAGCACGAGCAAGATTTCAAGAAAATCAAGGACAATTTCCTCCAGACTGTGAGGTTAGGTTATCCTGATTTCACTCACCCATTCTATTTGCAGACTGACAGCAGCAAGAAAGGTCTAGGTGTTGTACTGTTCCAAGTGAATCAAGCAGGCCAACATCAAGTCTTGTACTTCAGTAGCCATACATTAAGAGGTGCAGAGAAAAACTATACTGTCACTGAACAAGAGACTTTAGCCATTGTATGGGCGTGCAGCAAATTCAAGCAAATATTGCTGGGATCGGAAGTAATTATAATTACAGACCACCGGTGCTTGAAATTTCTGAATGAGTTATCTAAACAACGATCGCCTTATATGATGGAGCTTGTCACTGCAGAAATTCCACTACAAGATAATTTATTGCCCAGGCCCTGAAAATATTGTGGCTGATGTATTGAGTCGTCACCCTGTGGAAGTTAAGCCTTGCAACCCTATGATATCAGACCAGCCATTAATAATCATGACTAACGTGTTGGACCAGGAAATTGAAAAGAAACATAAGAATTTACAGTATTGGTAGGAAAAACAGCCCCAATACAGAGATTTAATACAAGAAGTCCAAAGGCAAGGAAATCCTGCTCAAGGATGTTCCACTGGTAGGGGAAAAAGGAGATACAGATTGCAAAATGGACTTTTGCTGCAACAAACAGAATAGATTGTGGAAAATTCTCATACCACCTGATTTAAGAAGCCCACTAATCACTTATATGCACAGCTTGGTGGGACATTACGGTCCCAGGAAAACCGAAGAAGCCCTGAGGTGGCAGTTTCATTGGCCACAGATGTTTAGTGATATATTACATACCCTCCTGAAATGTAATACATGCGCTAAAAGCAACCCCCCAATAAGATCTTCAGTGGTACCCTCACCTCCATTACTCCATTGGGACCCAACAAGGTATTGGCAGTAGACCACTATGGGCCACTACCATCTTATCGTAGATTTCGGTACCTTTTTGTCACATACAATGTATTTTCTAAGTATGCATGGGCCTACCCAGTCATAAGGGCAGATTCAAAAAGCACAATTAGGGCATTACAGTGCAAGCAGTTTGTGACCATTGGCAAGCCTGAAGCCATACTCTCAGATCACGGCTTGGCTTTCACTTCATGAGAATGGCAGACCTGGATAAAGAACCAAGGTCTCAGGCATGTGATGACTTCATTAGACACCCCCAATCCAACTCCTGCAAGAGGGTCATGCAAGAAATTAATCGGCTGTTTCGGAAGTACATCCATGATAATCACCGGGGCTGGGTCCACCGAACCAAAGAAATTTTTCAGTATGCGTCTTCATTTTAGTAAGCCAGACCAAAGAAATTTTTCAGTATGCGTCTTCATTTTAGTAAGCCAGAGCAACCATTAATTAAAATACCTCTGCCCAAGGATGATCAAGAAGTTGACAGAGAAGAGGACTGGCGAGCAGTTCATCGTCTGACAGCCTGTGCAGAGAAAAAGCAATTAAAGGAAACAAGGTCCTACCAATTTCAAATTGGGGATCATGTATGGGTCAGAACCCCAAAGCCCAGTAGCTGGGACCAGTGTAAATACAAGAAGTTTTTCCCACTATATCGAGGGCCATATGTGATAAAATGGGTAAGCGGGCCCAAATGCATATTTACTGGAAGATAATGGGACCATAAGAGGAACATATAATGCTAGGAGTCTAAAACCCCTTGTATATCACCCAACAGACCCAGGATTATAGTAGTTTTTTTTTTTTTAAAAAAAAAGGAATGGACACGTTACAGGATAAATGACAAAGGAGATAGGATAAACCAATGTTAAACTTTTAAAATGTTAAATAAAAATTGTGGAAAGGGAAAATAATAGAAAATGTTCACTAGATGGTAGATTATTTTTATATGATCCGGGTATATAATTCAGTTTCGTTTCTTCATTATATTTATATACTGTACGTTATGGGTTATCTTGTAAATTTTTTTTATGCAGGCTTCATAGGTGGACACCTGTTGTAAGATCTTTTTTTTTTACAATTTTTTTTGTTCCATCACTAAGGGAATGTGAAACAGTAAGGTCTGCTTTGCAGATCTTCGTTTCACCTTTTCTCACCTATTTCCTACCCTCATACCTTAGTTTGAACCCCAATCTATCATAGTGTGTCTGAACCCCAATCTATACCGAAAATCCCGCCTAATTTTAAACCACGAGTACAATGCTCATATATATATAAGTATACTTCTTGCCCAAATAAATAAAATATTATAGATTATGTATATGTTCACATAATTTAGATTTATTTAAAAATAGGTTATATAGGTCATAATTGTGCACACACTATTATATGCATTTTAAAACATATCAAAATTATAAATTGTTAATTAAAGTTGGTCGTAATATATTTTTGATTTAAAATAAAATTCATATTCATTTAGTAAATAGATTCAAATATTGCAATTTAAAAAGTAAAATAATTTTCTTTTAATTTAATAAAAGTCATTCCAAATATTTCTGTTAAAATAAATGAGGGACAATAGTTTAATTATTTAATGTTATAAAAGCTTATCTAAAAATACAGCAGATGTCCACTTAAGGTTTTCTTTAATTAGTAAAAGTAATTTTTAATTAAATCTAGTTTGTAATTCGAATGTCAACAAGGAAATTAACAATAGAAATTAATTAAAGTTTTGTTAAATTCCTTTAGGCATTTGGATGGGTTTAATTACAGCTGATAAGTCTGATATCTTTTTGTAATGCTCCAGGGCAGTTCTATTGTTTATTTCCACTATAGAGGGTTTTTTTTTGTTCTCGTTTCTGGTCATTTGCTGATGAAATGTTTCTAATCAAAATTATTCTAGTTTTGCTGATGAAATGTTTCTAACCAAAATTATTCTGGTGTTGCTAATAAAATGATTCGACTGATATTCTAGTAAAATATTCTTCAAAATATATTTTCCTGAGATTTTAGCTGCCTGTGCCTGCGAACTTAAATTTGAAGCCGAGTTTTCATCTCCAAATTAATTGATCACGTTTACCACACCTATTGCTAACCGTGACATGACTGAGTAGAGCCAGCGAAGGCTATTTCTCTCAGGAATGGCCGGCTGCTGCTCTAGATCATTGGAAGCTATCACGTAAGGAACCCCGGAACTGCTGCTGCTGCCAAAAATATGAACAATTCCAGATTTTGCTGCTGAATTATAAAACCTGCCGAACATCAATCTACCTGCAAATGCTTCTCCAGAGGTAACCCCAAATTAACTCAAGAGCTCTTGTGATTCCTAACTAACATGCTATAGCTATTTTAAATTGTTTTTCTTTTATGTCACATAACTTCATTATGTATTCTTTTAACGAGTTCTAATATAATCAACAGTTTTGCTCTGTCCTTGGGTTAATATTTTTGATTTATTAAGCTTTCTTTTATTTTATTATGATAATGTGTCAGAATCGTCTTTGATCGAGTGAATTATTCCCTTTGTTGAAAGTAAGACGCCGCTATTAATGCATGTTTTAAATTTATAAATAATTTCCAATTTTATTATCTTGCAAATCACTCGTTCGAGGGCGATTCTAATCTTCTTTAATATATATAATAATCAAATAGTTTAAAATCTACATTTATTGATTTTAATCTAATATGAGAGTATGTGCGGTGTCAATGATTAAATGTGTCCCCAAATGCATGATTGGCGTAAATAAACCTATGCTTTCTTTTCAAACCTGCAAGCTTCCTAATTTTAAATACTGTGTTCTACTTTAATTACAAAGTTCATCATTGACGTTGAGAATGTGCAGACCCTTTTAAATGAATTTCTGGGAATTTGATTGTGCAATTCTCTTAATCCAAGTAAAACCCATTTAGTATGTTTTATATACATAAGTTTAGTATTGTTGGTAAATGAATTGGTTATTTTGACCGCTTTGTTTCGCTTTCTAAGGATTTTACACGGCCAAGTCCGTTCTCTCTTCGCTTCCTGCAGTTCCCAGGCAGAGTGTGTACTCAAATGTCACACCTGGGAATTAAACGCAGTCGTCACCCAGTCGCTAAGTTTCGGCTGTTCATGACAACACTTTCCTTCGGGTTAGCAGTGAGCTGCCCTCTGTAGTCATTCCAAATATTTCACTACTGTTTTATTTTTATATTTATTTTTACAAAGCATCCGTGACTTAAACGTGTCGCACCCTCCATCCTTTAATAAATTCATTACTAGCAATACTGACATCCCATCTGCTTTAATTATTATCAAATAAATGCCGTGATCACATCCTCACTTTATTGCTTAGTAAGCTTTTGTCCATGCTATTCTCGAAATCAATAAATATTATATAACCCGTAATATCAAATATTTTATTAAACTTTTATAATTACTCAAAGCACCTTGCACATGTTCCCATCTCTTTAAGCACATTATCGTAATACTATTGGCCCGAGGGATAGAATATATAATTTTGCTTTAAAACCTTTTTGTAATGTAATGGAATGCTAACATTTATTTAATAAGCATTCCTGTCTCACATAAGCAGACAGTGGCATTATATATATATTTCTATATAAATAAATTTTTGAAATCATTTAAAACTAATTTTGATCTTTTATTTTATTGATTCCTATCACTGTCTCAGTCTATATATCTATTTTCTACATTTCTTTTGTACATCCATAGACGTTAATTAGCAACCCAAACTTATCTCAGTATAGTCTTTTGTTTCTCCCTGACCACCAGGCACCAGTAAAAGGTTATACTAGTAGTAGCATCAGATGCGTTATCACAGGTTGCGCTGTGAAATTTGGACTTTAGATTCAAACTTAGTATATCTAGAAGGCAACCCCTCCTAGAATGTTCAGTTTCGTGTTTGAGGTTTGAATTCTGCAGTGTGTTAGCGAGATAGACGATTCTGACTGTTACATTATTAGTGGCATTTATTTTATAACTTCTCTCCCCTGTCTTGGTTTTAACCATTCTGCATAAACTTTACTTAAATTTGCATTATTTCCGTCATTCATATATGATTTTACTCTCATCAGCATATCCATATGGTTTTCTTGCAATCGATTTCTGTTTTGTTTTAATCAAATTCATCAAACTAAAACGTGCTCGCAATCCGCACTACTGGCCAGAAAAGTGCCTCCAATATCTAGTAATTTGGATAGATCTTTAAATTGTTCATTATTCAAACTAAACATAACCATTTCTTCAAAATCGTTTATTTGTTTAATTTTAATTTTTTCCCGCACTGCATATTTAAAATCGTTATACTGTTCACTTATAACAGATTTATCTGTAAGAAAAGCATTATATTTTAAACACAATTTTTCAATTTCTGCTAGTCTGTAATTAAAATCGCAGGATAATAAACTGGAAACATCAAAGGATATCCAATCTTCTACTTCATTTGTTGGAAACCTTTCTTCCAAATTTTCACATAATAAATTACTAAATTTTAACATATCTGTTTTTATAGTTATATTTAAATCCTTAGCCTTTTTTAAAAGCACGCTTATTTTAATGTTCCATGCCATGTTTCCAAGATGTTTTTCCTTGATTTTATTAATTTTTGCACGAGCAAATTGAAAAGCATCTATGGGTGTTAATTCATGGCGTTGAAAATTTTTTCACAAAGCACCGAGTTCTAAAATTGAAGACAAAAGTTCTAAATGTATTTTAAATTCAATGTTGCCTAACTTTTTCAAACAAAATTTGGATTCAGGTGCAATTTTATTTTCTGCACGGGAAAAAAATTTTTGTGCACGCGAATATTTTTCATGTGTGCTATGTTTAAAATTTATTTGCGCGTGCACATGCGCACAGCTTAGAGGGAACACTTCCTAACTTAGCTATCGAAGAGAGAGAGAGCAGTCAAGTCTTAATCCAGCTGATAAAGAAAAAAAGCAGTTTTTATCATGTTATTGTATAGAATAGCGGAAGTTTTAATCATGTTTCTAGCTTACTATGAGTTTAGTCATAAAATGCTTTATACAATGAAAACCATGTGCTAAATTCAGCTAAAAGCTAGACATAATCTTCCTCCATGTAACCTGCTTTCACTGGAATAAAAATGTAGAGTAGTTACCCCTTAAATTTAATCTGGAACCTTGTCTTCAACCAAGAGCATGAGTCTCCATCTATGTTTGACTGACCTGCGAAATTTATTAAAAGTGAATAAAATTTTGCTGTTAATCTGGAAACAAAATACTGCAACCAGAAAAAGGACAAATTAATCATGTTTATGTGTAGAAACCATTAAGAAGAAAACTCAATTGGAAATTATAATTGGGAAAAACTCCACAGAAAGAAGAATCAAACATGGTTAGAGATAATTTTTTGTGTGCACACTATATTTTTAATAATAGAAAAATATTTTTTTTTGTAAGGATTGATAATTTTAAATATTTTCAATAAGTTAATGTTTTCAAATTGTGAAATATTGTTTTTTTAATGCATTCAATTTTCTCTTAAAAATTATGAGTTTTTTTTTTTTAGAAAATTTAGTTTTTTTTTTTTTTTGTGAAATATTATTTTTCCCTTCTAAAAACTTTAACAAAAGGTTAATTAAGCTAAATCAAAGATTGTTATCTTTGATTTTGACAATGTTTTTCCAATTCTTACTTAGTTTAAAGACATAACTTAATTAATTAAAAGTTAATTTATAAATAGAAATCAGCTATTTGATATTAATTTTTATGAAAATATTTTTTTTGATGAAATGAATGTTTAAAATTTCATACTATCATGTCATTTTTTGTTTATTGTTAATCAATTAATTACTAAATAATTGTTTTAAAAATATTTTTTAGTCTTTACCAATTCCTGTTTCATAAATTGAAGTGAGTGTAACTTTATTTCATGACAGTTTAGTATTCTAGGATTTTTTTAAATGATCCCAGTAAAATTACTTACAGTAGGGTAAACCTACAAATTATTTAAAGTGATTTATAATCTGTTTTATTGATTTATCTCTTACAGTAATAGTTTATAGAGTTCACGCTTCTGGAGCTAGGTTAGTGCACAAGTTATATGGAGTAGAGGTTTATGTTTAGTGTTATGGACATCCAGATCATGATGATCCTGGTTGGTGCAAAAGTGATATTTTTTAAATTCCATGCACTACATCTCAAATTATTTATTATTTCTTTAGAAATTTACTTTATAGTTGGCCAGTACATTAATAGTACTTTGTGGCCAGAGCATTGATGATGGTCAGGATGTTTTTAGTATCTTAGCATTATTTGACTTATTGTTGTATTTTGATAAAGTAGCATCTAAGTATGTGCATCCAGATAATTATTGTTTGTATTCCTGCCCTAGGTTTGGCAGTGGCTAAATGATTAGCCTGGTCTCTAGTGGATCACTTTCAAATCCAGTCACAAGATTGACTGTTGATTTATTTTTATTGTTGGTCATTCATGATGATGAATGATTATTACTTTTGCGTAATGCTGATAAACTTATAGTTAATTCTGTGCTGATCTCATGCTAGTTCCTGTAATATTTAATTTTATATTTTGTTTATTTGAGGTGTAATGATGATTTTTCATGCCCTTATAATTCAGCCCTAATGTGGTCTACAGTTACAATTTCCATACTGTTACAAATGGCTACCTAATTGTAGGACATTGAACCTCAGATTCTCTCTTATTAACCACTATTTTCCATACTGTTACAATATATATAGTACCATTCAGTGTATAAAATCTATATACACATATAAAGTATTTTGGAATGAAGCTGTAGTTATAAATGAAATTAATTCACCTTTTTTTTTTTTATTCTATTGCCCCCTACAATTGATTAAAGGTTTAGCTAGAAAAAAGAAAAAAACTAAAATAATTTTGTTTGAAAGAAATTCTAGACGCAAAGTATGCATTTTTGATAGCAGACACATTTTATAAAGCTTTTAAAGTGCATGCTATAAAAAATATATTTATTTAAAAAATCTTTATTTGTTAAAATTTAAAAAATTGTTTGTATTAAAGATTTAAGAACAGTCCTTATTGCATAACAACAAGCTGTCATGTGTTTAGGTGGGAATGATTGTTTCACGCAGAAGGTAAATCTGGAAGTTAATAAAAAATTAACCAAGTACAGAAATGATGATTATTGAAAAACAGTGATGACTGATTATATATACAACTGTCTCAATTGCATTTAATTCAATTTTGGTTAATGCAGGATGTTAATTCAGTTATTAATTGATTCGTTCTTTCATCTTGTTTGCTGTAAGGAAGTTATCATCCTCGAGACTTTAAAGCTTAGTCATCAGCAGTTTGAAAAACTGAGATAACCAGAATAGCTGATATCAAACCCAAAGAAGGCCAATATGTGAAAAAGCTAATACTATGGAAGGCTTCAGAAGCAGCGGCAAAATATTAACAATGGCAGGCTAAAGGATAATATATTTGTCATCGCTAAACTTGTTCTTTGTTGCTGAAAAGGGAGTTCTGGTGAGCTAATATTTGCCTATTGCTGCTGTGAAGACTCATTTACAAAACCATTCACAGAACAATTTAACTGTAGTGGATTAATGGAGAATGAAACACCATCTTCAAGCATCAGAAAATAAATAGACTAAAAAAGGTACCTATAACTTAAATATGATTGGTAAACCATTGACATTCATATTTTTCTAATAATAAGTATTTAATAAAAAAAAAAAGTCTTATAATACTATTGTAAGATTTTAAATTTTAAACATTAGCTTAACTGTCTAAATATATTGTTCCGTCTTTTAATATCAAAGCGGTGACGGGAAGCGAACCCGGGCCAGCTGCTTAGAAGTCAGCTATGCTAACAACTAGGCCACCAATACTTGACATAATACTTTATATTAATTAATATTTAACGCATCTATGTAATATTATTTTTTTAAAAATCTTTAACAAGAAATTTTTTTTTGTCGTTACTTAATATTTTACTTATGAATGTATTGTGGAGGGGGGGGGGGAGCAAAATGAGGTATTGTTTTATTGTGGTGTTATTAAATCTAATTTTTTGATAACAAAAAAATCTCAACAGTTTCTTTCCATAATTATACTAGTTAATAATTGCCTTTAAATAAGCTAATGAATAGTCAAATGAAATATTAACTTCTTCCTTTTACTGTTTTTTGTTAGAAGTAATTATTGTTCAAACGAATTCTAGCCAAACAGGAGTTAATTAAAAAATATAATTGTGTTCATTTGTTGGAGGTCAAAATTGGATTATTTTACAAAAAATAGATTAAATAACCCCAAATAAACAGATATTAATTAAAACCAAACCTGATGTACAATTGGGCAAAACACATGGTGCAACAAATATAAGTTATAACCTGAGATGAGCTAACAAGTAAAACAATAAACAAAATAAATAATAGTCATTTGTTAGGTTAATAAAAAAAATGTTTTTTCTTAAATGATTTTTTCTTCTCAATTCTATATGTAAATGAGGAGAAAATTGTGGGATTTTTTAAAAAGAAAAAATAAATAATGAAGTTGGAAATAATTTGTCCAAGTGTTAATATTATAGGTTGTAAATGAATAAAAATGAACATTCCGCAGACATAGGTTATTAAATATAGGCAGCAGGATAGGCAAGTGTAATAATAGTAATAACAGCAATAAAGAGCAGACAGAGCAGTAGGATAGGAAGGGCGATTGATGGACATACTAATTATACGTATTTAAAAGTAAAATAGAAAGAAAAGTAAATATTAGGTTGTGATATTGAGGAGCAAAAAAAATAAAATGAATTCATAAATGATAAAATGACAAACCAAAAAAACTGAAATCAGTTGATACAAAAATGGGCATGGTTATTTTTGCCATGATAATGGACATATTCAGAAAATTCCAAGTGGAAATAATCCAAAAAATGGATGAAATGGCTAAAGAAAGGACCAAAGAAAACGAAATGGCCAAAGCAAATAAAGAAGTGATCAATAATAATGATGAAATAATTAAAAAATTGGCACAAAGGGCCAAAGAAAATAATGATGGATTGGTAAAAGAATTAAATGAATTGGCCAAAAAAAAAAAAAGAATTAATGAGTTATGAATATCCAGAAAAGTTTGTGGATAATAATATTAAAAAGATAGAAAAGAAGATGAAGGATAAGTATAAAGAAAGAGATAAAGGGATAACTAAAAAAGAAACAGCTTATGTAGGTTTAAAAACAGGAAATAATTATATAGTTAAGAATTTAAATAGAATTATAAACAAAATTAATAAAAAGTTTACTAAAGTATTGAAAGTAAAAACAAACAAACACAACAGTTTAGTTGATGTGGATGGCCTATTAGGTTTATGACCATGGATTTGCCCCATGACAATTCTGGTAAATTTCAGAGAGATATTGGGAGAGTATAGATTGGGAATAATCATAACTTTGATCACTTGGATGTTGTGTATTGTTGGCATGTATACCTAGCCTGTCTATATTTAGGGATTGTTGAATGGCACTGGATCATTATGTTACTCTCATCACCCCAAAATTCATAAGTAAATAATAATTATAAAAGAAAAGGGAGTGGCTTACCCTTATGTATTGTGAGCAGCACTCAGAAGATGCCTGGGGGTCACTAAGTTTGTTACTGGAAATAAAAACATACCTAGTCTAAGTATTTAAATATTTCATGCCAGTTGAAAATTTCCTGACAAATTATGTTTTACCAAACCATAGACTCCCTGATTAGCATACATATACAAGACTATGATCAGCAATATTTTGCTTGTTCACAGTTCTGAAATTTGCACAGAAGGGATGGGATATTCATATTAACATGATTTACATCAAGTGGCTGGTGGTTGTTAGGAGTATGCATATTATCTGCATTTCTCTTTCTCATTATATATATACAATAAAACCCAGCTTGTAAGACCAAGAAAAATGGCAAAGCATCACAAGAATTGCATTTGAAACAAAATGATGAAAATGTCATTTAATAGTATGTCAACTATTTTGTTCATTAGATAGGGAGGTATTGTACCATTCAGTGGTACAAAGTCTATATACAACTAGAATGTATTGGAACAAAGTTGTATTAATAAATGAAATTAGTTAACTATCGTTTTTCATTTTGTGCCCCCCCCCCCTGCAATTGATTAAAAGATTAACTAGAAAAAAAAAGTTAAATAATTTCATTTGAAATAAATTCTAGATGTAGAGTATGCATTTTTGGTAGCAGACACATTTTATAAACCTTTTAAAATGCATACTATAAAAATGTTTTTTTTTAAAAATCTTTATTTGTTAAAATTTAAAAAGTCATTTGTAATAAAGATTTAAGAATGGACCTTGTTGCATAGCAACAAGAGCTGCCATGTGATGTGATTTCTCCTTAAATGGAGTCAGGAATCTCTCTGCAACTATGCCCAAAGAAACCTGTTAGCCACTTTACCTTCCACTTCCATTCTAAGCTTTCCCCTAATCTGCGCCATCCCATTTCCACAACATAATCTTTGTCAGCTCTATGGCCTTTATATCTAAATCCCCCTTATCTTTTTCCAAACCCAACCTAAAAACCAATAACCAACTTTCTGTATAATCACCCTGTTCCATAACTTCATTATTTGTATCCTTTCTGCTTTCAAGCATTTACATTCAATCGATAGATGCCTAATATTTTCTATGCCTTACACAATTTGCAGACTAAATCACCTATATTTTTCCATTTACATGTATATTCTCTTATTGCTAAAGATCCCATTTGAGCCTTAAACAATAAACTACTTTCCCTGCTATTATCATAATTAACTCGCACCCAATGTTCTGTTTACTTCTATATATATTTAAACTCTTTTTACTCTCCATACTAGTTCTCCATCTCCCTATTCTTTATTAATGCATATATTCTTTTATCCCATTCCTTACCACTATAACACTCAACAATCCTCCTAACACAATAATCCCACCTTTTGTACAAATATACTGATGTAAATTTTTTATCCAAATCTTTTGCATATTGCATTACCTTTCTCATCCATCTTGTTGCCAGCCCTTTACCTATAGAGCTGGGTCAGTTGCATTTAATTCAGTTTTGGTTAATGCAGGTATTGATTTGTTCTTTTATCTGTTTGCTGTAAGGTAGTTACTCAGTCTCGAAACTTTAAAAGCCCTGAGCCATTAGCAGTTTTAAAAGCTGAGATACCAGAATGGCTGATATCAAATCCTGAGAAGACTAATATCTTCAGAAGTGGCTGCAAAATATTCCCAATGGCCAATTAAAGGATAATATGGCTGTCATTGCTAACTCTATTAAAATGGAGCTCTGACCAGCTATCTGCTTACTTCTAGTTTGCTACCATTTATGACCATAGCTTGAGGATTCATTTACAAAAGCATTCTGAGCCAATCTAACTATAGTGGATTAATGGAAAATGAAGACATCATCATTGTCAGAAAATAAATAAACTCAAATAGGTACCTATAACTTAAATCCAGTCAGTAAGCATTTACATTCATTACTTAATGAAAAGGTCTTTTATAATAAACTGCCTAAATATATTAATTCTGCCTTATAAATACTTTATGTTAATTAATATTTTTTTATGCATCTATGTAATATTAATTTTTTTACAAGAAAATATTTTTTTTGTTGTTAATTAACATGTGTATTTGTTTGTGGCTGGGGGCAAAAATGAGTTTGACAATATGTACTGTTTTATTATGATATTAAATCGAATCTCAATAGCTTCTTTCCATAACTTTAGAAAAAAAAACCCTAAAGGAGTGTCTTAACACTGGTGTCCTTAATGTAAGCTGTCTTTAGATAAAAGTAATTATTGTTCAAACACAGTTAAACGAATTCTACCCAAGCAGGGGTAAATCAGAAAATATAATTGTTTTTAAATACTTGTTCTGAATGTTTGTTGGAGGTCATAATTTGACTATCTTACAGAAAATAGATTAAATAATCCCAAGTAACCAGTAATCCAGTACAGATATTAATTAAAATCTGATGTACAATTGAGCAAAACTCTGTAATATATACTGTACAATTTTTTTTTAAACAGAAAAATAAAATTATTAAAAATATATGCATTTTATAGTTAGTTATTAAAGAAAAGTTAATAAATAAAAATTTGTTAATTAGTTTTTCCCTTTGCTTTTATCAAATAGTGTATTACATAATTAGCAGCACTCACTTTACAAATGAGTATGGCCATTTTAATTCCAAGGTTAAAAAAAAAAAAGAGAGACTAAAACCATCACAAAATTCTGTTTGATAGTCTGTGATGCCATCTTTATTTCTTCTGCAACAAACTTTTCTTTCGAAATACTTCAACACCATATATAATTGTAGCTCTCCATTGTATTTTAACTCGGCCATATATTTCCTATGAAAGCATCTGTTTCTTCTATGAAAACAATGTGTAAGTTCACTACAAAATATTTTTATAGGAAGTCTTGAATTGATCCATTTATATCATATGTTCAGTGTAATGAAAATTTGATTTTGAAATAGTGTAACTATAATATTACATTAAGCTGAAGAATGTATTGATTGCTATGATCTTGTTGTATTTTTAGATTTGATAGAGTACTATTAAATGAAATTTTATTAGCACAGTGTCAGATTATAATTCCAGTTACAATCTGCACTTGCAAGTGTTCATATAATATGAATTTCTCATATATTCTGACTTCTACTATAATGACAGCCATTGTTTTGAATGTGGATGCATCTGTGTGTTCTTTCTCTCTAAACAGAATTTTTGTATTGATCAAAATTCATCAATATCAAATCATTTGAGTTTGCAGCACTTAAAAATGGGATTATTATTATGGCAGTAAAATGATTTCTTGTACATTATTAGTAAGACTAGCTTCAATTTACTTAAAATTATATATATATATAGGCAAACCATACTTGTATTTTATTAACTTACCATAGGATAGTGATTATTAACTGCATTTTTTGATATTTATGTGTATGATATTATAATATGAATTGTTATAAAAATTAAAGTTTATAATGTATCTAAATATTGAGGTTCTAAAATCATGTGTTAAATGAGTGGCAAGCAATATTATGATCAAATGTTATCACATTATGTCCTATAATATAATTGTCTCAGCCAGCCTTCCAATAGAAAACTTAACATGTAGTTAAGGCATATGGTTAATTTAGATTATAAGTAAAGAGAAGAAATTTTAATAACTTAGTTATTATGTACCATGAAATTGTTACCAATTTCTGGTCATTTTATGAATTGCATTTTTGAAAATAACTTACCAATTGACTTTTCATGCTCAACCATTATTATAATAGTTCATCCATTTCATTACTAATTACCACCCTCTTCTTTTATCACAAATCTTTCCAAGCATAATACTTTTTTTTAATAAATTATTTTGATTTTCTTGGTTATCTGAAAACTTTATTAGCACCACAATTTTACAGCAGGAATACCTTTTCTAACATTCTTCAGTGTCCAAAATTCACATACATAATCACAGAAAACACCATAATTTGAACAGTTTTAAAGATATATTCTTTTATTTAAAACTTTTCCAAATTTTCTAAGTTTAACTAAAGGTTAGTTTGAGACAAATCTTTTGATTACTGGATCCTTTGTTGTTGATGTTTCATTCAAGAAAGCAAAACTATCAATACTGTCTTTCTTTTATCAATTTTGAAGACATTTGCTGATCCCTGCCATCCTAATCTTTGTCTTCTTCATATTTAATGATAATCATATTTTTTTACTGTTTATAATTTTCCTAATAGGTCTTTGATTTTCTATATTTTGAACTATTACATGTGATGTTAGCACATTTTTTTTTCCATTAGTCCTGAATTCCTATTTGTCTTCAATCAATCGTATTTCCATTATTTTTTTTTTTATATTTAAAATGTAATTATATTATAATGACTTAACATCAATATTCTTATGCAAATAAACATTACATGATCATCACCTCTTATGCTTGTGTATAACTGTTGTTAAAACAGGCAAAACTCACTATATATATTGCCACACACAGCAAGCTAGAGTAATCAATGGATGCCAGAAGGCTTGTGCATAAAATCCCCATCTAGTGCCTACTCATCCAATATCCCCAGACTAGTTTCTTGCTTATGGCCTTCATCAGTGAAGAGCCTTGGATCTGAGAGCACTGCACCTAGATCTTAGGATCTAATGTAACCCTCCAGCAACCACCTTTTACCTCCATTTAACTACAAAACTATGAGTCTTAAACTGAAAACACCTTAATGTTTTCAATCCAAGCCCATCAGCTTATATAGTCATATGTGTCTGAACCCAGTTCAGTACCCATACATTTTGGTGTCTTTGGTTCTTTAATAACCATAGCCACTACTATCCTATTAGGCAGGATTGGTTTTAAGCCAATAAACGCATGATCATCACCTCTTATGCTTGTGTATAACTGTTGTTAAAACAGGCAAAACTCACTATATATATTGCCACACACAGCAAGCTAGAGTAATCAATGGATGCCAGAAGGCTTGTGCATAAAATCCCCCATCTAGTGCCTACTCATCCAATATCCCCAGACTAGTTTCTGGCTTATGGCCTTCATCAGTGAGGAGCCTTGGATCTGAGAGCACTGCACCTAGATCTTAGGATCTAATGCAACCCTCCAGCAACCACCTTTTATCTCCATTTAACTACAAAACTATGAGTCTTAAACTGAAAACACCTTAATGTTTTCAATCCAAGCCCATCAGCTTATATAGTCATATGGGTCCGAACCCAGTTCAGTACCCATACATTTTGGTGTCTTTGGTTCTTTAATAACCATAGCCACTACTATCCTATTAGGCAGGATTGGTTTTAAGCCAATAAACGCATGATCATCACCTCTTATGCTTGTGTATAACTGTTGTTAAAACAGGCAAAACTCACTATATATATTGCCACACACAGCAAGCTAGAGTAATCAATGGATGCCAGAAGGCTTGTGCATAAAATCCCCATCTAGTGCCTACTCATCCAATATCCCCAGACTAGTTTCTTGCTTATGGCCTTCATCAGTGAGGAGCCTTGGATCTGAGAGCACTGCACCTAGATCTTAGGATCTAATGCAACCCTCCAGCAACCACCTTTTACCCCCATTTAACTACAAAACTATGAGTCTTAAACTGAAAACACCTTAATGTTTTCAATCCAAGCCCATCAGCTTATATAGTCATATGGGTCTGAACCCAGTTCAGTACCCATACATTTTGGTGTCTTTAATAACCATAGCCACCACTATCCTATTAGGCAGGATTGGTTTTAAGCCAATAAACACATGATCATCACCTCTTATGCTTGTGTATAACTGTTGTTAAAACAGGCAAAACTCATTATATATATATTGCCACACACAGCAAGCTAGAGCAATCAATGGATGATAAAAGGTGGTTTCTGGAGGGTTGCATTAGATCCTAAGATCTAGGTGCAGTGCTCTCAGATCCAAGGCTCCTCACTGATGAAGACCATAAGCCAGAAACTAGTCTGGGGATATTGGATGAGTAGGCACTAGATGGGGATTTTATGCACAAGCCTTCTGGCATCCATTGATGTAATTGTCTTCTCTTTCACTCTTTTCTTTGGAAGGCAAATGTTCTGTAGTGAGTTATTTAAAGGATATTTTATCTTTTTTTTTTAAAAAAAATCACATTTAGAAGTATCTCATACAATAATAAAATCCCTGTAGCAATCAGTTTAACAGATTTCATATCCAAAGCAAAATATTAAAATATATTTTCTGCTGTGTGTGGCAATATATATATAGTGAGTTTTGCCTGTTTTAACAACAGGTGATCATGTGATGTTTATTGGCTTAAAACCAATCCTGCCTAATAGGATAGTGGTGGCTATGGTTATTAAAGAACCAAAGACAACTGTTTTAATATTCTTATACCTTAGTTATTAATCATTTAATTACTTTTTGAAAATATATTTTAATATTTTGCTTTAGATATGAAATCTGTTAAACTGATTGCTACAGGGATTTTATTATTGTATGAGATACTTCTAAATGTGATTTTTTTTAAAAAAAAGATAAAATATCCTTTAAATAACTCACTACAGAACATTTGCCCTCCAAAGAAAAGAGTGAAAGAGAAGACAATTACTTACTGAGCTTGATGATGATGATTGGTGAGGCTTTGATAGTTTTCAATCTGTTTACTTTCTATAGATCTAAGAATACTCATTTATCAATCAATTTTAATAAACTAGATTGGCTTCTTGAAAGAAAATATAAAGCTTGTTTGGAAAATAAAATAATTTTCAGGGTTTACTCATCCTGAATTCAAATCCTAATTTATGAACATAGTAGGCAGATGAATTATCTCCAACTATTAAATGCTAAAATGAGATTCTTATTCATAAATTATTGTCTAGTATCACAGTAGGCAGATGAATTGTCTCCAAATATGAAATGCCAAAATTAAGTTTAAATGTTATTCCAAATTTTCCATTATGTATCTTTTGAGACTATTTTGTTTTAAAAAGTTGAGATCATATATCTGTAACAATATTTTGTTATATATTGTAACAGTGAGACTAAGCATATTTCAGTGATTTAAATTTATTTATATAATTTATGTAAGTCATTGACTAACTATCAAGAAATAAACCCACGTTTTAATATTTTATTTTACCAAATAATGATGATCACCACATAAATCCCTATTTGTAATACCTGACTAGATCATGAAGAACACACATTACTTCTGATGAATGAATGTAGACTAAACAAACTTATATTTAAAGAAATTAATAAATCACATAATAATAGTTTGTAATTATTAATTGATATAAAATTTACTTTCTTTTCTGTAATCTTTTATATATTAGTCTTATTCCATATGTATGTAGGAAAATAATTATTGCATATAAATGTCCAAGGTTTCTTTGCTAAGTTTAATTTTACTCTTCAATTACTGTATGATATAACTCTAGAGTACATTTGCTGCACTTCGAACCCCAACTTCAGTAAGCTTAAAATATAACTCTGTGTATGGATGAACCTATAAATATATTTCTTTGACTTATAAGTTTCCTAGTACCGATATATACATATATTCTAAATGGCATAAACATGACTGCTATCTTTATATAATAATAACTATAAGGAGTGGCCTTTTTAGCCCTAATCCTAATTCAATAAAACTACAACTTATACAAGGATGGCATGCTCTGAGACCAATCTCTAATTTGTTAAAACTAAATAGGAATGAATCCTCCCAGATGGATGTGAATATATATAAACTATTTGACAGTGAAAAAACTGCAAATATATACTATAAATTCACATACACAAAATCTAATTCTTAGTAATCAAATGTAGAATTAACTATCAGCAAACGAACCTGATGGATACAATTACATCATTAACTATAATTATACGTGAATATTATTTTATATATTATTATTTTTTACTCTCTTTAAAACTGGAAATTTATACATAGCGATATATGCTTAACATGTATTAAAAGAAAGTTATTACAAAATGTTAATTTATATATATGATACATATCAATTTTTTTTAAAAAAAAACCTGATAATTTCTACAAAATGACATTTGGGTTAATGGGTATTAAAAGAAAAGTTCTTTACAAAATGTTAACGTATATAATAACAGCAAATTTTCTTTTTTTAAAACTGACATTAAGTACAAACTCAAAATAGTTAAGATAAAGTTCAATCAGTCCATTTAAATATAATTAAGAAACAGAATAATTGTAATTTCTTTCTTCCTGCTGGCAGATATTAAACAGTTCATTTGTGCTATAATATGCTTTAACAATCGATCTCTAGCTCTGCAATTTAAAAGGTTTTTTCATTTTAACCAGTTATTTGAAATAACATGACTAGTTTCCAATGTCCAGGTTAGATTAGCAGCTGGTATTATTTCTTTTTTTTTTACTCAATAAACATATTGGCAATGTGATAGATTTGAATGAAATAAGAATCCAGTCTGAATAAGAAAAGTTGATTTATATATATACTTTTTTCCATTTTTTTTTTTTTTAAATTCAAATTTGCATATTACTTTAATTGCTTAAATTTTTTTTTATTGAAATGAATAATACATTATTCATTTCAATATATATATATATTAGTAAAAGTTGAGTTTACCATCATCTATCAGTTTCATCTATACTTTTTTTTTTTTAGTTGGCTTACTTTATAGCATTTTTGTTCTTTTAATAACAAATTATTTCTTTAATATATACATGATAAAACAAGAATAGCTCTCTATTCTAGTGCCATCATCTACAGTAATCTTTAGTAATCATTATAATTACCAGATTTAAATGCACTATCATGTGATAATTATTCAAGCGTATTATAGGTGGCACTAGAGTATAGAGCAACTCTTATGTTCTAGAAACATTTTTTCTTCCGATATCTTTATTAAACACATCCTGCAATCATCATATTAAAGAGCAGCACTATGATAGCAAATTATTTCAAACAAATAATTAAGTTTATTTCATATATATATTTATTTTAATTATGAAAACATTTTCACATTTCATTAAAAAATTATTTCTTCTGTTTGTTAAATGAATGCATTTTCTGATTTGATCTGGTGATGGGATTTTCTATTACTTGGTGGATTTTTGTGAATATGTATATTTTATGCATTTTTTATTTTTTCTCCCCTTATGTATTTCTTTAAGGAGTCTTCACATTCATTTGAGGTAAGATTCATAAAATGACATTTTATTTCTATTTAGATTCACTTCTGCACAGTAACTCACTGCACTCTTGATGCTATATAAATATTTAAAATGTTTGATACTTTTACTAATCAATAGTGTTGCAAGTTATTTAATAATTTTTTAATTTAATTTTATTGCAGTTGAACTTGGCATCTCAAGTTGCTGAAATCACTTTAGATAGTGGCCATAATTTATATGAAAGATCATTAGATGAGCAAGCTAGACGTATGGCTTGGGAAAGAGGTCAGGTGGATTATTTGGGTGCAGATGCTTGGGAAAACATTCAGAAAAAGATAGAAGATACTATGAAGCAAAATGCACATTAATTTTCTTTATTCAGATTGATCTATTATAACAAAGAATTGTAGACTAATTTGTGTGATATTATTAGAAATGAAAGAAACAAGTAGGGCTTACTTTTGTTTAAAGTTATCTAATTTGTAAATATTAACACTCTGTAAAGATTGTTTATTTTTGTCAAATTATGTAAATTGTTTTATATTCATACTGAGTGATACAGTAATAACTCAATTGTGTAAATTAAACTAGAACATTTATTTTTCTACAAATCTGAAGTGTCATATCTAACTTAAGTGCCATAATGGCCCTATTGTAGATTCTTTCTGAAGAAAAATAATAAAGAGGTTAAATTTATGTTTTATTCACATTGTAGTCATTATAAAGTTTCATATTTATGTAGTTTTGCAAAATGCCCTCTGAATGCTTTCATTCAACTTAGGTGTTTTTTTAAAATAACCATTGAATAAAATTTATTATGCAAGAAGGCAATTAAAATCTTTATTCTTGATACCTTTTTTCTAATGATTAAGAGGTTATCATTCGTTTCAGTTTTTTCTTCTTATCTGATTAAAATATACTTCAAAGTAAAAAATAATTCTGGCATCTAGTTTAGAATCGAAATTAATCCATTAGAACAGTGTTTCCAAACCTTTTTTTGGCTCGCGTACCACTTGGTAGTACATCACGCTAAATTGTATCACTTCGTAAAAATGATTGTATTTCGTGAAATTTGTTATTGCGAGCGTGTTATTTTATTTGCATTATAAATATAGGGTGACCATGTATGTATTCACATCTCATAATTAGACAAATTACATTGAAACATGCTTAAACATCACTTCTTTTGCTCACATTTTCAGGAGCTGATCTCTTATTATATTCACATTCTCATACCAACTTCTGATCCAGTCTTGTCAGTGAGGAATTTATATTTAAAGCTCCTTTGTATTATCAAGCTAGAAGCCTAAAATTCAAAACTATTATAAAGTTTTGAATCAGCCAATTTGTTTGTAGTAATATAGATCTGATATAAGCCATCAATTGAAAGTTTTAAAGATATAAATGGACACTAAATGATAGTGGTATTATATCTACACCCCAGAATTAGTTTATGACTTTTCATTTATGGTCTTTGGATTTAAATTGGAATTAGCATACTTTCACGTAACCTATGTAGTGACGATTCCAGAGCTAAAGATTCATAGATAGGGATCATCATTCAAATATTTTTTTTATTACTTTAACCTTTTTTAAAAATGTTTATATATAAAAAAGAAATGTTCACCAGTCTTCATTATATATTTAACATGACAAATTATTAAAAAAAAAAAAAACTATCCTTTCTTATACATTTTGTTGTGGAAATCAATTATGACAAATTATCTCCTTATATACAATCTAAAAAAAAAACAAAATCCATAACCTTTTCATATGCAAATTATATGCCTTAATTTATTAGATTCTAAATTGTTTCTAATTTTAAAAATGTAACCATGGTATCAACATACATAAAATATGACACTATTATTAACTGTAATAAAAGCTGAAATCATACTACAATATTTTCTTTTCTAATGCATCAACATACATTTTTGATCAATCCAGATGTCTTAGATTATTTAGATATATAGTTCCCAACTACTATTAGATATTCTAAGCCTATTTATAATCTGAAAAAGGGTTTTCCAGGTTCAAGTCAAGTTTCAGATCATAGCAGGTAGATTACTATGCCATGGGGCTATTTTTTTTCCTAATTCTATTTAATATTTTTTTCTTATGCTTAAACATTTAGATTTTAAAACTGCATACTTTTTCTTGGAATTCATTTTCTATCCTATTTATATTTCATCCACACAATTAAGATTCAAAACCTGCAGGTTTCATTATTTCCATTGTATATCTATTAGATAATTCCAGGAGTTGCTAATTACTAACATTTTTCTTTTTAGTCTGCAGAGGATGAATCCATATTGTTATTGCATTGACATTTCTTTTAGAAATATTTGCACGTCTTAAATTATTTTGTATGCTCCACAGCCAAAAATCATGTATATAGGTTAAAATTGAAAAATGTTAACATATAATTACCAACATTTTTCTTTTGGTTTGCAGAGGGTGTATCCATATTCTAGATATTGCAAAGACACCAAAAATCATATATATAGTTTAGCTATTTCAGAAGCCCAGTTCTCTCATTTTTTATCTCATGTTGAATTGCACTTTAAATATACATTAGGAATGAAGATCAGGATTGATGAAAATATTTTATTTGAAGTTTTTTTTAAAAGTAAAAATGTTTTCCTTCCAGTTGCATTAGTGTATTTATTTTATTTACAAATTATTATTGCCATTCACCACTCATTTCTTTTGTCACAAAAGTAATGTATGCAAAAATTTACCTGGGAGAAAATGTAATTGTGAAATTCAGCCCTTTTTTTTGAAACTCAAAGGGATCAATTTTTATTCCTTACAAAATGTTATTTTAATCAAAAAATTAGAGCAGTGTAATCTCTCAGAAATAAAAATATGTAGTTATGCCCAAGATTCCATAGAGCAGTCACCAATTTAAAGAAATACACAATAATATTGTGGTTACAAGTATCTGCAATAAAGTACAATATATTGCTTCCAGTGGTGTAATAGCAGAGTACATATCTGATTGCTAAAATAAATGTATTTTTATTATTCGTTAATTTTTCTAACAGCAAAAAAAAAAAAAAACATCAATTTTATATTGTTTTCTCTACAATTCCATTGTTTCTTCATTAATCATAAATTCTTAGTTTACCTGAAGGAGTTACAAAAGTTTGTTGTTGATCTTGAATCAAATGAAAAATGCTATTACAATTTTAAATAACCTCTGTATATCTAGTCTCTCAAAATTTGTCAATATTTTAAAAAATGAGAATTAAGGTGGGTTAAAACTACCATAATAAAAACTGCAGACCTGAAGTTCAGAAACGTATTTCACTTACTTGCAACTCAAACTATTTTAGATGTTTGCTTAACTGATGGGAATAACAGAGGCAATAATTCTACAAAGAATAAATCCACTAATAAAAATATTTTAACAGTTTGCAAGAATATTTTATGATAAAAAGCAATTATTATTAAATATTTTATTTACTTATCATTTTTAACTTTTTAGTATTTGGATATTTTTTGTGATTATTCATATTTTAAAATGGATAATATAAACAATATAATATTCAAAAGTAAATTTGCACACATTAAAAATAATTTCTAATAGTTTTGCAACTACTTGGAATAATATGGATGAAAGAGGGCATTTCTTTTTATCAGAAGAAATGATAATAGACAAAAAGATAAATATATTTACAAGTTTATTTTAAGTTATTTAGAATCTGCTTGCAATTTGCACTGGTAACATATTCAGGTGTAATTGTGCCATGAAATATTTATTCCTAAATATTACATACTTGATCAATAGTAAAAATCATTTACAATTAAAACTATTAGTATTTAATTTAATATTTGAAATGGTAAGCTGGCTTGATTGATTTGTAAACTAAGATCACTGCCAATATTCAATTTTTACAGCTATCAATGTTTTATTTAAAATATGTGCAGTCAAAGATCATCTGAAAGATATCTCCTTTTATCAGAAAAATGGAGTGGCATTAATATACTAAGGGTAAACGTATTTACAAGTTTATTTAAAAGGTGCTTTAGAATTGCTTGCAATTTGTTCTTGTAATGTATCCATAAAGTAATTATATTCCTAAACATTTATGTTTGATCAGCAATAAAAAATAATTTATAAGAAATTAAAATTAGTAAATATGAAGTTTTTTTTTAAAAAAAACTTACAATCAAGAGAAATTGATTTTTTTATTTCTAATTGATAAATGCTTCTTTTTTTTTAAAAAAAATATCCAAATCTTCTGCACATTACTGGAAATTTACAGAAGTGAAATCAATGCGTTTGAAATTCAGCCTGTCAACATTAGACTGGACAAAATCCGAAATATTTTATTGATTAACATATACCAAATTTAAGGAGAATCCAGTTGGCAGAAGTGTATTAAAATTAAACCTAAACAGTTTGTAAGTTAAATAAAAAAACTTACTGCATTTGAGTTTTACGAGATTCATTTTCTTACTAGATATTTGCAAAGAGCATACAAGCCAAGTTGATATTTTCATTAAAAAAAAATCATAAAAGAGCTAGTTCCTTCAAGGATGATAATGAAACTATGCAAATGGAGGCACGATCAATCTTCTAATAACTAGTATGCAGTAATATTTAATATAAAATAAGTGTTAGATGAATATAATATTAATCACGCTAAAAGTTTTTAAATTTTATTAATGGAAAAAGTATAACTACCAAAAAAACATAATTTTATAAATTTAGACCACTGTTAAAATGTGTCGTGCATATAGCTGTCTTTATATCAAGAAAACTGCAAGAGTATTACAAATTATCTATATTAGTGGTAAATTTTTTAATAGGACCACATTTTGTTTAAAGCTCCTACCACCCACATTTAAAGAGCCGCAAACGAGATATGAATTTCTGAATGGCTGGGAACATATTTCAAACTTTCTTTTAGAACTAGTCTTAAAAATAAATTTATTTTTGAGTTTGATTTATTCACAAATTTCTAATTTTCATCATATACAATACTGTTTTAGTATGCATTTTTCCTCTCGTAATCAAAATATTTATTTACAAATTATGAGGAAATAGTGTTCATCATAATAGAGCCACAAGATTGGAATCATAAAGAACATTTGGTTTGTGAACTGGAGTTTGAAGACCCATGGATTATACCGTAATAACACATTATTTGCAATTTTTTCATGTTATATATCTGATAATGTTGCAAGGCAGGAGTTGGGAACATTTTAAGTCGGTCATTTCGACAAAAATCATAGAAAAATAAAAATTTAGAGAGCTGCAACTTGAAATCACTTTCATTCATTATTTATAAATTTAATAATTTTTAAGTGTATATAGAAATTTTGAACAATTCTCAAGCTGCCTATATATTTTTGTGAATGAAACAAAAAAATTATTTCTGTAAATTTTACTTTTAATTAGAACTTTTTTCTTCTAAATTTCCAGTAAATACAATAAAATTAATACAATTAGTTAGAAATTATGTATTAATATACATATTTCATATTAAATTTTTATCCAAAACAAGGGCTCCATTTTTGCTACTAAAGCTGTCAGCACCCAATCCAGGAATCTAGTCTTTGTATCTATGCAATCTCATTAGATAAAAAAAAAAAAAAGCTATGGAGGCTTTGTTGTAGTTTTTTAAAAAATTAAAAAAAAAAATGCAGCAATTAGCATATAAAATTCAAACACCATTACAATTTCACACTTAAATCTTTACCCCCCCCCCCATTCAATAAAGCAAAATTATTGAATTTTGTTCTTATCTCTAATAGTTCAAGTAAATAGATAGATAGAAGTTAAAAATATTCTAAATGACAAATGCAACTAATGATTTTATGACAGGGGTCCCCAACCTTTTTGCACTTAAGAGCACATTCTATAATACCGGCCAGGTGGCGGCACAATTTATTTTTTCAATGTAAATTTATAATTGGATATTGTTAATAATACACACAATGTACAAAAAATATTTATTTCAAAAATAAAATTTTAGCATAATCGACGTTTATATTTTTATGCTTAAAAGTATAGTATGCCCTACAATTTGATTACAATATAATGCAATAATTTATAAGAAATTTTAAAAATTAAATTTATTTGTATCAGATAAATAATTTATAATGTTCGGATAGCTGCGGGCACCATGGTGCCCGCGAGCATAGGGTTTGGGGATCCCTGTTTTATGATGTATGTGTTTATCCATTTACAAATAGGTAATTGTATTCATGAATATAGATAGAAGAAAAAGTACATATAAAGAATTATTGTGTATCTAATTATAAGCAACATAACACAGGGTCAATTTATGGCAGTAAGTGATATGAAAATTACATATGAGCACAAATGTGACTTAAGCAGTTTTATTTTAAGATATCGTGGATTAAAATTATTTTTTCAGTTTTCAATTCCTTTATTTTACCCACTGTAGAATCTAGAATTTTATCATTAAAGATTTGATAATAAAAAGCATGTGCCTCAATTCATTTAATAACATTTATTCAGGAACCTAGAATACAAAGACTTCTTAAAACCATTACTCGATTGTTTTATTTAAAAAGCCATAAAGTATAAAAATTCTAAATATTTTAAAATTTGATGTAATCCCATGCTAAGGATTATATATAAAAAATTGAAGAGCAGACAGTCTAAATTTTATTTAAACATTTTACTAAGACAGAGTACATTATTAAAATGAAGTGAAATGAACCATGAAACACTCAATGGTGATTTTTTTTTTTTTAAATATCTTAAAACAAAATACATCAACAAAAATGGTGATAAAATACAGAAAAGAATTTAATCAAAGGTGTTACAATGTTTTTTTTTTTTTTTGTTTTAAAAAAAGTACAAATTCTACAGCAAATATTCAAAATGCGTAACAGTACAGAAAATAAAACGGAAAAGGGAAACAGGACAATATCCGACAATATAAAGTACACTATAACTGAGAAAAATCTGCCAAAATTACACGTTAAAAGCCTATTGGTATTCACTGTGATAAATTTGATAATTGATTTTTTTATATAATTGAATCAATAATATCTACGGAAATTTCTGTTATCCGTAGTTCTATCTCTGTTGCGGCCAAGATTTCCTCTATCCCTATCATAAGATCCACCTGTATTTGCATAATTACCCTGATTTTCAAACCTCCTGGTTTTCCATGGTGCTTCATTAATAGTGCTTCTTCTGTTTTCTCCACGATAAAAATCTTGTTCTCCACTCAATTTTCTTTTCCTATTTCTGAAGTCATCAATATTTCTGTTTGATGCATCAGAACTTTGAAAATTCATTGTATTTCCCATAAATGGATTTATACCCATTAAAGAAGCCGGCATTCTTCCCATCATATTGAGTAAGTTAGGCATATTGTTCATAACATCAGCATTCCACATCATATTTTGGCCCCAATTCATAGAATCTCGACGACCACCCTGAATATCGCGCTTTCTATCTAACGCCCTATTTCTGAAAGAATTTCCAAAATTGCGCTCGCGCCCACGATTATTTCTAAAGCTACCACGACTACGATAAACACCACGTCTCATTCTATTCAATTGAGTTCTTCTCCCACCTTGCAATCGTAATCGGCGATTAGAACCTGGGTCACGACTAGATCTGCGATCCCTAGATCCACGCCTATCTCTTGCGTTAGCTTTGGCTTTAGATTTCTTATAATCTTTCACAGTTTGAATGTAAATTTGCTTATCACCTTGGTCATCTTCAATACTTATTCCTTCGTATTTAGAAACCAATTCAGTACACAACTCTGCAGTTTCAATCTCCAAGTAAGCTAGGCCTTTGGGCTGACCTTCACTATCCACAGGCAAGTGAATTTTCTGAGCCTCTGAATAGATGGCTTGCAACATTTCTTCTGTGGTTGTTACTGGAAGATTTAATAATACCAATGTTTTTAGCTCATCTAATGCTGCCAAGTCATCATCAACATCTTTCTCTTTTTCCTTTTCTTTTTCAGTTTTCTCACCATCTGCATCTTCTTTCACACTACCATCTTTGACAAATTTGTCAAGTTCTTTCCCAACTTCATACCATGTTGATGGAGCATCAGCTTCTTCTAAATTACGAATTTCAATTGTTCTGTCTTCGACAGTAATTTCTTTCAAATCTCCTTCAGCTTTAGTAGCATCCTCTACTGTATTAAATCTACATTCTGCAATTCCACGTTTACCTGATTTAGTCTCCAAAAACCTAATTTGACAATGGTAGCAGTTTTCAATAACATTTTTAAGCTTTTCATGTAGAGTGTCATCCAATGTTATATTAGAAATCAGTAATGTACGGCGTCGCATATCAGCAGCACGCTTTCTTCTATCCCGCCGCATAGCCTCTCTACTAGATACACGATGTGAAAGAGATTTTTTGGATCCACCAGTTGTTTTCTTTACTTTCTTGCCATCAATCTCCATTATTGTTTCTGTTTTTTCTTCAGTTTTTTCTTCAGATTCTTCTGTTTTATCTTCAGTGTCTTCTGGTTTTTCAGTTTGTGCTTCATTTGTTCCATTTGTTAAAGTAACTTCATCTTTCGCAGTCTCTGAATCACCAGTAGCAACTTCATTAACATCAGCTTCATCAGCTAGTAGCTGGACCTCATCTTGTTCACTTATGGCTTCAGCAACATCTGATTTCTTGTCAGCTTCCATAATTATCTGGGGGAGGGAAAAAAGGACCCACATTAACAATAAACAAAAAAAATTGGAATTACTTCATTTTTTTTAAAATCACATGGAATTTAATAAATCAAAAACAAATTGTATAATAGAGTAAAATAGTAGTCATAATAAATTCAATATATTTACACTATATATAATTACAGCTAACGTTTTCATGGGTAATCATTTGTACTATTTTTGACAAAAAAATCCCATAAATATGGTTTTAAAACAATCTTGATAAGACTTACCAAATGCATGAAATACCAATCTGCTTTATTTCTTGTTGCTCACTCCTGATTAAAAACTTTTTCTTTAGATTTTTCCAGTCAAGTTTATGAAGAAAGGGGGAATAGTGCTCATTTCTGTGTGATGATAAATACACTACAGCTCTGTTTAATCATAAAAAAAATATCCTTTTTTGTTACATACACATTATTAAGTAGCAGATATTTTTTAAGGGAGAAAAAATTTTTTTTATTATTATTTGCATTATGACAAATGGGTGTCACTATTTTGGATATATATATATATGCATTAATTACATTAAGTAGCATCACTATTGTCATTTTTCAGTAATTACATATCAGTTCTCATGGAGAATCATAATAATCCATTCCTCACACTTTACAATATGATTCATTAATTTAAACTAAATATGGATTATTCAAACTATTATGTGAAATCTATGGACTGCTGTTTAATTTTTTTTTGATTATCAAAATAAAATACATAATTATATTTTACTAAATTGTTTTTGGTAAAATTCTAATGTATGACTTAATTTTGTTTTTGTTTGATTATCTTGCTTTTATCAGATACATTTTTTAAGACTAGAACTGCAATTGAAGTTTTTTGTTTTGACAAGGCCAAAATCTTTTTTAACTATTAGTTTTGTCATTCATTTCCAAACCTGGATAACAAAAATCAGCAAAACGTAATTTATGCTTTTAGCATATATATACCATGCACACATTTTTAATATGTAATACTCATACCTGATACAATTTCATGTAAAAATTACACATATTAAAACACCCCAGCAATTATGGAAAGACAGTAGAGAAAATTGAGAGGGTATTTGGTCATTACAAAAAAAAAAAAAAAAATCATGATTACAACTGATGATATAAATGCAGAAAGTACAATGCCAGTCATTGCTTTAAAGTTAGATTTCCAATTTCTAAACATTTTAGCTGCTCAACTTCCATGTCAAATCAAGGATATGGACTTTTTTATTTCAGATAATTCACTTTATTTTTTTCATATCATTAATGTCACAGAGGCCATTGATAAAGTTGAGTTAATGCTTTAATTTGTCTTACAGAGAGCTAACTAGTAATACTGATGCAATAAAAATTCATCAGTTTTTAAAAATCTCAAACCCTTCAATTTCTTTTAAAAAAATGTTAAATTTATATATTTTTAAAATTTAAACCCAAATTTTGATTGCAGGTGATCATGAGCTTAATATAATGCACTCCATCATTAATGGATTATTATAATATTAAGCTGCTGTAATTAAATAAATTTTATTTATCTATGCTGTTTTGTTTAGCTCTTCATTCCTGTCATTTTCCAAACAATATTTTTACTGAAAAGATGTCTAGAGAATTGACATATTTCTGTTCTTACGAAAATCTAATTTGAGATGGGAAAAGCATGCAATCAGTATTACTTTTATTCAAATATAGTTTGAATAGCAGTAAAGTCGTAATAATATTTATTTTTCTAAAAATAAAAATTATTTAATTTTATTTATTTCTTAATGTACATAAAAAGTTAATATAACTGATTCCAAAAGTACATTCACTAAGTGGCACTTGTTTACTGTATAACGAAATGCATATACTTAAGATCAATCTATTCAACTTACATCATAGTTAATTTATCACTAAACACATTCAGTTAAGAAACATAAATATATGTCAAAAATACATATTAATTTACTATATTCAACTTTTATTATACTGCACAGATTATTAAAATTCAATTTTTAACATAATGTTATATTAATGTTATCATTTGCTTTTTGTTAATCCAAGTTAACTTTTCATTTGCACAGTGATATATGATTCACCTAATCTATAATTTCCTTTTCTATCCTATGCATATATATTTTTTTTAAAAAAAAAATTCTATACTCAGAATTTAGATCTGATAGTTTTAGTTATCTAACTTTAAAAAAAAAATCTTTCTGGAGTATTGACATTAATATTTTAATCAAATGTTCCCATTCATTATTAAAATTGTTATACAGTATTTCCACTACTAAAAGTACAACAAACTTCAAAAGGATTGTTAACAAAAACTTGTGAAGATGCACTTATATAGAATATATCAGTTAATGGCATTAGCCATTTCATTGACATTTGTTGAGTAACTTCCTTTTATAGCAGAATTGTTTATATTATTAAAGTAGAAAGTCTTTTAAAACTTTTTTTAACTTATTTCATTTTAAAAATTTTATTCCTAAAAAATTTTTTTAACTACTAAGCCAAAAATGATTTTACTTTGCCACGAATTTACTTTAACTCAAAGTTACTTGTATAAAAAATGGTTCAGCCTAAACCTAGATTTATTTATATTAAATGTTTAATATTATTAATTTAAAATACATTTGTTTACAAAAAAAAAAAAACATGTTTAGTTTATTACATCCTAATATAATACTGTAATTTTATAGTTATACAGTAACACCTTTAAATTTAATTGAAGTATATATCAAGAAAATAAATGTAATAATCTCAAATATTATTTAAAAAATTTTGAAAAATGTAGCCAATAATTTCAATTACATGAATTCAATTAGTAAATAAGTCTTACAAAATGTTTCTTATATGATTTAGCAGTCATTATTTGAATTTTGCACAAACCATATATTCTGAAACTCCAACAAATATAAAATTTGCAATATTTTTATTTTCTCACAAATATTACTTTATCAAAAACTCGTGCTTGGGAGGAACCTTTTTTTTTAAAGCAATAAAAAAAATATTGACTGAAATTAAGTTTAGGCATTAAAATATGTGATATTAAAAACAATAATTAACTAAAAAAAAAAAAAGTGAAACTTTGACAGAAGAATAAAAAATGTTGCAATTGAAAAATAAGTTTGCAACAATTGAATGTCACAGACAATTTAATGACAATTCTGTCAACTTTTCCAACACTCTATGCTGAAAATTTTTACCATTTAAAATTCAGAAAGTTTGAAGTTAATACTTATATGTCGAGAACTGAAAAATTAGGAGCATAAAAAGAAATCACTACATAATTATAAACTTTATAACAGGAGCAAGATTGTGAGGGAAGAACTCCATGACTATTTCCCCAAATTCTATGAGTTACATACAGCCAAAACACTATAAATAAGTAGATGCTAAGACATTGATTTACTTTAAAAATTCACGAATTCAGAAATTTAAAATGATTTTTGTTGATAAAACTACTTTTAGAAAATTTAAAATCTGAGTTTGTTGTATAACATTATAAGTCATTACATGAAAAAAACAATCAGGAGGCTGATGTCATGATTTTGCATAAAATTATACATTTACTCTGCAAGGTATTCAGCAATTATCTTTTTTAATTATTATTCATTTAAAATCTCCATGTTGCTGTTTTACCATAATTTCAAGATCATTAAATCAAACTGTTTTAATATTTTTTCAAATAAATGATCAAAATTATACAATTTTAATTTTATTAAAAAGTGTATATTTTTGAACAATATTAATAAATTTATATAGCACAAAGAAATGTTTATAATTCCTTTTGTTTTTCCAGAAATATTTATAAAGAGTTACAGTCTTAATAGTTACAAAAATTGTTTTTGTGAAATTTAGAAACTAGGTACTTATAAAAATATTTGTATATGTGATATACTTCATAAAAGCTTTATAAAAATATATATATAGACTTGGAACTGTTCAAATCAAAAACACCATTTATTTTCTTATTAGATATATTTATAATGTTAAATAATTATTAAAATTGTTTTTAGGAACTTCACCAAATTTAACATTTAGATACTATCTGTCAAATGGAAGGCATAAAAATGGCACTTGAGAGATTCCATTCCTGGATTGATTTTCCATTTAGGAGTGATACCTGAAATGTAAAATGGTCTGACAGAACAATCAAAATATACAAAATAAGCAATACATATCTTTATAAAAAATTCATTTCTTTGATAATGTGCTATCCAATGTACTTTTGTTCATTTAATTCTAAAATTATTTATCAAGCAGAACAAAAAAATATTTTTAGAAAATTCAAAGTAAGCAATAAATAATAATAGTAATTCTTTTGTGTTTGAAATGAGGATACACATGTAATCCAGCTATATATTCTTAAGATTCCTGTGATGTGCTTTTCTATATCTTTTTTTCTGAAGCTGCAGACTTACAGAAGGTTGATTAAAAAATTTTGAAATTATGGTAAAACAGCATCATAGAGATTTTAAATAAATAATAATAGTACTACCATGTGAATTTTGAAAACATAGTACCAAATGTTATAAATTCAGCCATCAGAATGGCTGATTCTTGATTACCACAAAATAAATAAAAAATAAATTGCTACAGTTTTCTCAATTTCCTACAATTCCATATCCCAAGCATGTGAATTCAATTTACATTTATCTATTGCTTTAATGAAGTTTTTCATTAAGTTCTGAATTAATGTGTAAAAAAAAGTATACATTCTCAGAATTAACAAGTAAATTGTTCACTTTTCTTTGTTCGAACAAGGGACAGTTTGAATTATTTTGAATACTGGTTTGTCTTTCTATTGTCACACACTCATAAGAACAGTGCTCAGCATAACTTAGTAGTAGCTCCAATAAAAGTACAATGATCATTAATGAATTATTTTGAATACTGATTTGTCTTTCTATTGTCACACACTCATAAGAACAGTCCTCAGCATAACTTAATAGTAGCTCCAATAAAAGTACAATGATCATTAATTAAATATCTACATATTCCATTAATATTTCTCTTACTAAAACTTTTCTAATTTTCGAAATGTCAGAATAAGTGCTAAACATTCATAATCAAATTTAATTCAGCAGACTGGTGTTATTTTTTTTTGCATATTACACAATAAATGTAAAAAGCCTATTTCTCATTTTATTGCTCAATGCATTTCTAAAATGATTGTTTATTTCTTTTTCATTAATGGCATAAAAATTGTATTTGAGAATTTAAGTCAACTCATCACTAACTTGGCAGAAAGAATTGAGGTAAGTTAATTCTATAGCATGATATATCATCTAAATGAACAACATTGGTGTAAAATTAATGCATCATGGCATCTATAACTACAATGATTTGAATATACTTTACACACAAATTAATAAACATGTATCAACAGGCCTAGTAAGTTTCATAATATTCTACTGTTGACAAAATTTTGTCTGCCAGCACTATCAATATCATCCCCACTCCCCAATAAATTTTTATCAATATGTTATTACTAATACAATTGTCTGATCGTATATGCTATCATTTTCATTCAGTCTTCTTGTGGATATTTGGTTTAACAGATAATACCAAACCTTTTATATATCTAACATATAGACATCAAGAATCTTTTAACATATATACAACATATATATCAAGAGAATTTAAGAATAAATTGACAGCCATTTACCGACTTATCGTCTCAAATCTAATTATTTTTATCACAATTAAATATTTTCATTTTAGTGTATATAATTACTATCATTAACTTCAAAACTATATTAAATAAAATTTTTGTTTAATAATGAACAACTGATATGGCAAATATAGAATGGCATTTAACTAACTGGATGAAATTATTCATAACAAGTCATTTATATACTTAAGTCATAAAAAGATAAATAAAACCTTAATCCAAAGAAGATGAAAACTATTAAGAAAAACATTAACAAATTTTAATGATAGTTCAGATTTGAATGAGACCAATAAAAATATATGAAGATAATACAAATAAAATGTCCATTAATTGAAAAAAACTTTTGTAATAACAATAAAAACAATAAATATAACAATAATTAACTATTATATAGTCTTTCAATCCGCATAAGTACTTTAGATTAATTCTTTAACCTGCCTCAAGATTTGCTTCCATTTTGTTTTTGAATTTAACAGCAGTTCAGGCAGGTTAAAGAATTAACCAAAAGTACTTATGCAGATTGAAAGACTGCATATAATAGTTAATTACCATTATATTTATTATTTTTATTGTTATTACAATATGAAGAAGGAATATGAAAATATTTAAAAATGATCTATTAAGAATAATTGCATATTTAAAATTCTATAAAATGGTACAAAATTAAGAATAAAAAAATATTTTGATATTGGAAGCAAAGTTATTTCAGCAATAAGAAGTAAAATTTAAGTTATTAAAGAGGAATAGCATTATGAAATGTATAGAAGAGTTTCATAAAAAGTTATATAGTAATGAAGAATGAAAAAAACTCAAGTCTTACTTTGCCAAAAAGTTTAAAAGTGAGACATTAAATTAAATCTATGATGAGGAAAACTATGGAAATGACTGAATTATTATCTTAAAAAAAAAAAAAACAAATCTAAAAATAAAAAAACTTGGCATAACTATATTCCAAATGTGTAAATGATAAAAATGTTATCAAATAATTGTAGTGATACTCTGATATTATTAAAGGTGAAAAAAAAAATAGATTTATCAATCCTCTATTAGTTCTATTCAAGATCTTTATTAAAATATTATAATAATAACTCATCTCAGTGAATTATATCCAAGGCATTTGATTGTATAAGCTTTCCCGCAATGATTAAAGCTTTGGACTATTAAAATATAATGTAGCACGAGTTACCAGATGACAGTAAAGAAAGTAGGACTAAAGGTAAATATTAAAGATTAAAATAAAGTTTAATGAATCTTCTCAAGAGAAATTAGATTAATAAATATGAATTAGAATATCTTAGTCAAATTATTAATACACATGGAAACATAATAGATGAAATTAATCAGAATTAAACTTGGATGGAGTACTTTTGATAGAAATAATTTAATATTAAAACAAAATATGCTTATGTTATTGAAAAAGGTCTTATAGTAGAATTATTTTAGTAGTTTTTACTTAAGGAGATATATATGTTGAAAATAACAAGGAATCAGAAGTTACATGTATGAGTGAGAATAAAAAATATCAATATCATGGAAAGACTGACGAAGTTCTGAACTGGATCCCTTGGAATTGTAAAAAAACCTGAAGAGATCATGTGAGATAAATAGCTGAAATAAGGAAGCTTGGATGTGAAAATAAAGGCTATGAACCAGAGAATCTACATTAAACTTGAAGACTATCTTTCATCGAATTAATAATTAGTGAAAATGAAGAACAAATTTTACACAATAATTTTTTTGGATCTAAAATCGAAAACTAAATCGTCTAAATTTTGCAGACAATGTGACAGTTTTAGCAAATAATGCTTCAAGATTAATAATGTACAATGGTTTTTCATAGAAGTAAATAAAGATTAATATTCATAAATTAGAAGTTAACATTAAATGATTTGATAAAAATAGAAACAACTGAAACTAAAGAATTCAATCTAGAAAGCTTCTGATAGAAATAATTTAACATTAAAAGAAAATACACTTTAGTAAATATGTTCCACCAGTTTTTAAGCATAGACTGGAGACTTTTAATAAAAATAACAAGTATGAAAGAATATATGTTAGTGAGTAACAAAGATGGGATCAAAAAATGTGGATGAAAGAATTAAAATACTGAAATGGAGGTTGGCCTTGAAATGCAAGAAAAGATATTAGATGGGCAGTTAAACTTTTAAACTGGATCCCAAGAGATTTAAAAAACTTAGAAAGAAACAAAATAATAAGAATGGACAGATGAATTAAGGAAGTTGAAGATTATAGATCAGAAAAATTGAATAAAGCTTGAAGAAACCATCACCCTGCAGAGAATTAATAATGGTTAAAAATAATAAACATTTATTCTCACTTCCCATCTTTTAGTTTAGTAAAAAAAAAAAAAACACTCTTTTTCTTCTGAAACTTTATGTTCACATTTGACATAATCATATTAAGCACATTTTTTTTTATTAATTTCATGACAATTTTTTCTGAAGTTTGAACTTTAAT
Organism: Epiperipatus broadwayi; assembly: GCA_028023455.1. NCBI lineage: Eukaryota > Metazoa > Onychophora > Udeonychophora > Euonychophora > Peripatidae > Epiperipatus > Epiperipatus broadwayi. Next base: position 1,053,500 of record JAQFVV010006220.1, on the reverse strand, counting down.
AAATTGAAACCATATTTTTATTACCAATGTATAGTTCATAAAAAAATCCAATATCTTTGCATCTAAAACTTTATTTTCATATTTGACATAACCATAATTAAGCAATTTCACTTTTATGAGTTAAAACCATATTTTTATTATTATCAATGTACATTAGATTGAAGAATACATGTTTTGCAAGATTTGAAATTAAATGAAAACTTTTCGGCCCCTAAAATGTAGAATGTGCACAATACTTTATCCTTGAATCTTTATATTTTTAAATCGGTTCTAATTATTATCTCTGACCTGCATTCCATTTTCAAATGACAGCCAATATAGCATCTACATTTCGTACGCCTTTGGTAACTTCTAATTTCACATTTAAGCAGTAAATAAAACATTTTCATTTATATTTGGAGGATATTGATAATGCAACTGGAATCATAAGGAAAAAAGGGTTCATTAAACAGCATAAACTTATCACATCGTATATAGCACGAAATCTCATTCTACGATATCAATTTTTCATTAGCTTTCAATAAAAAAACCTCTAAACAAATAAATTAAAAGGTGTAAATTTGAATATTTAGCCGTATAATAAATAGCACAATATACCAAAATTGATTGATTATAGAAGAGTTCTAATCAATTTTAAGTTAAAAAAATATTAAGTATAAATAGTCAATCACTTTTTCAGGAATTTGTTTGAAATCGTATCAAAATATTTATACGACGGAACTTTGTTTTATTCTCAATATATTTAAAAAATTAATTTCGAGTAGGCTTACAATTTTCAACCCGTTTAAATAATAACGTTGTCAAACCATTTATTCATCAAAATTCCAAGTATTTACAATATAAAAAAAAAAAAATTGCTCCATTTAAAAATTAGTAATATTTAACTTTTAATTTTATCATATGTAATATATACATTTAGAATTGTTTCCACGATTTGAGACTTTACAACTCATTAGTCACATGTGACGTAAAAATGGTGGGAAATACTTTAAACAAAAAAAACGCTGTAACTTATTTTAAACACAAGGCAAAACTACAATTAATACTAACAACTTGGTTAATAACTATAACTACCCCCTCCTCCGGAATTATAAGTTCTCTTTAAGCACGTATAAAATGCAAAAAATCCATTATATATATATATAACAATTACGTTTACAAAGGCTTATCACAAAACATATGAAAATATTGTACTTTGCATTTAAGATGCTGTTCTAAAAAAATAATTTTTGTGTTGCTAATCCTCAAATAAACATTAAAAGAAAAAACACTTTTTTAAATATCACAAATTAAAACTCTTTAATCCATAAATTGTACAAAAAAATTTACATATATCATTTTTAAAGGAATTACGTTGCGCATAAGCCTAATGTAAGAACAACAAAAATTGTATTATTTAATAATTAGTCAATATTTTGCTAAAATTGGTTAATAATAATAAAAAACATATTAGCGTAAAATTATTAAAGTAAACTATTAAAAATTGGAAATATTTTGAAAGTGTAATAACAAAAAAATAATTACCAGATAGCGTCCAAATTAACGACGAGTAATGTTAAAAAGACGGAATCTCGCTTTGACTACGCACCAGGTTTACGCACATGCGTAATTATTCTTAATATTTAAAATGGAGCAAGATGGCAGAGTTAGAGGTATGAAGTACATTTTTACCATCTTTTTTTTAATTTTATAATTCTTAATATTTTCGTAGATTGACCATGATTTATTTGCTATTAAAATATTGTTTTAGGGATTTTGTTTTTTACTATCTCGTAATATTATTTCAACATTTACAGATTTTTTTTTCTAATTTTATTTATCTATTTACTCAATCCAGATGTTCATCTTTAAATTAAAAACAAATACAGCATGAATTTTTCAATTGATATACTATATAATATGATTTCATATAGACCATTGCATTATTTTGTTTGCTTTTTTTTTATACTTTAAAAGGGAGAAAAAATGTATTTTTAAAATGTCTTCAAATTGCAGTTATTTATTATTAAACAAGGCAAAACTCTCCATACAGTAGTAATATTAATTAATAAGGTTATCCGTACATGAATTTTACTACAATTAGTTTTAATTAGTTGTTATGAGAGCTACCGCTGGGAAGCTTTTTTTTTCTTTCTGATATTGATTGAAATAGGTTTTTTTCGTCGATTCTTAGTATTTTGACTCTGATAACTAATATTTTTAAATCTATTTAAAGCTGTTTACAGTGTTGTCATCATGCATTTCGTAACTTAGATTATTCTGAACTCATTTACTAACTCATATTGCATAAATCATAGTTGAAAATATTTAATAATAACTTTCAGGCAAAGATGATAATATTTTGTTAATTTTTCAAGTATTTGAAATTTGGAACAGTTATTACGTCCGCCATCTTTGTGTCGCTTACTGCATTTTTAGCTATTCTATATGCACGTGTATATATATATAAATGATAGTTAAGGAAAGGATCAATAAATATTCCATTACACAGCAACATTCTCTCATTGAGTAAATGTGTAGTAAAAATTTGGATGTATTTGCATGCTTGTTTTATTATCTCACTAAGAACAAATAAACATTTATATGCAGTATATTGTATATACTGTATAGTATATTGTATTTATATACAGTATATTCAGTGATGATTCTCTAAAAGTAAGTTGTATTTAAGAATCTATTCTGTTTATTTTTCTTTTTTCTAAGCATGGAAGCAAATCACTTCTTGGTTTCATACTAAAAATTTTTGGCGACTTCTCAGAAATTTTGCATGCCCCCCCCCCCCCCCCACAAAAAAGTGCTGCCTTGCACATGCGCACTATGATATACTTTGTAATCTCACTTATGGAATTAAAAAAGAAACCCTTTTTATAATTGGAAAAAAAACTTATTTATTTGGCAAGATATTTCCATAGTGACATTCTAGTCACATCCTATGTCTCTTCAGGTTGATGATGCTTTTTGACTATAGCATCATCAGCTATATTGTGATTTCTTAACCAAACTTGAACTGAGTCACTGCAATCCCAATGTTCTAATGGAAGACCTATCCAATTTATTACTAGAAGAATTTGCCACATTTTTCACTTCAAGGTGATTTCTTTTATCTGAATAAATTGTGTTCACAGAAAACCTTCATTCAGCCTTGGTTTTAATTATATTTTAGCTCTTTGGATAGTTTCATGTACAACATGTTTCTGGTGATTTCTCAAAACATTTTCAACATAATCACGGAAATCATTAACTGAAATCTCATGGTGAAATGCTTTGTAAAAATCTGATAATTTCTCTTCAAATTCTTTCCAGAGAACTACAGCTTCTTCCAGATTCCAAGCATCTCGGTTCACAATTTTAACTAATTGATGTATTTTATGATTTCTATCTTGAATATTATTACTTATGCTATTACAATCCATTAATCTTAATTCCATATTTGTTATCACTACATTCAGTAATTTTTGATGGGGAGGACTCACTCATTTGTTGTCTTCAACAAAATTAATATGCAGGAATTCCTTAGAAGAGATAGTTTCATTTATTATTTTGTCATAACTACCACTCTTCTCTCTGAGATATTCAAATGCTTTAATTGTTTTCTTAATCAATTGTTCAGCATTCAATATATTTACACTCCTTCCTTGAATAGCATCCACCAACAAAGCAATTTTTTTCTAGAATATCGATTCTTAAAGCTAGATCTCATAAAATATTTGTTGGCAAGATGTTTAGCCATTCCAGAAAATTTTTTATTAGTAGAAAAAAAATCATATAGTGCTGGATATGCTCACCATGTTGCAACTGCTGTTCTATGACGGCATGCTTCCCATCTTGAGTTAAAAACTCTACAATTTTTAGAATTTCCAATTCCCAAATTGGTTGAAATTTTATTCAATGTCATTTGGTTTTTATTAGACTGATTGAAGATTTTACATATTTCATTAATAAATGCTGTAAAGTGATTCATTTGCTTTATGTCTTTGATAAAATCCTCCAGCATAAGCTGAAGGTGATGATTCAAACAATACCAAATAATAATCTCAGGATAGTGGTGTTTTATTTTAACATTCACTTCTGACCACCTTTCCAGGATCACAATTACTCCATCTGAACAAAATCCAATCAAATTATTCTTCAAATATGGATTATCAATTCCTACTGATTGCAGACTTTGTAATAAAGCAGTGTAAATGGTTTCAGCATGCATCTTTGTTTTGTAATTCCACTAAATCTATAAAAATTGTTGGTGAGAAATCTGCATCTTTAACCTTAATAAAAATGATAAGAATTGGTTTGCATGATATTGTTGATGCCTCATTAATTATAAACATGTCTTTAAATTCTGATCTATTATTTTTCTAAACACTTTTTTTTTAATGTATTTTTCAATGTGCTCGACAATTTTGACAGCCAAGAATTGAGAATGAAATCCCACTCCCATATCTAATCCATTCTTTTTTAATAATTCTATCAAATGGTCAATATCAGAAAACGGTCAGTTTCGTTTTGTTAAAGTGCAAACCGTACTGAAAATTTTACAGATGGAGCTCATAAACGTTTCATGAACTTTGTCTATGAATTTGAAAATTGCATTTTTTGCACTTTCTTTCAATTGCATCACACATATCTGGTATGCTTTTGATGAAAAGTGTTCCTTTATTTTTTTTTTTTAAGAGAGGCTTGTTGAACCATTTTATTTGTTTCACTTGGAACAATATTACTTCTCCATTTTTTTGACACATGAGCTGCCTTCACTTTTATTGACTCGATTTTGATATAGTTATCACACTCAAGTTTTTTTTCCAATAATAAGTAAACCACAATATTTTTCTTTGAATTCATTGGCTTATTTAATATTCCAGCAGCCAGGAAGGTCATTATCTACATTTATTTTATATGCATTTTTTGTACTTTTGGAACTGGACAGCTTATTTGTGTTGTCAACATTATTTTCTGTTGCATCTGAAGAAACAGAAAACAAAACTTGATTCAAAATATCATCCTTTACTATTGTTTTCGATTCTGTATCAGTTTTGGGATCTTTTATGAAGGAATCTGATATTGTTTGGCATTTTTGTTTCATTTCTTGATTTGAAAACGAGTCATAACACTTGATGAGCCAAAGATATTGTTATATTTATCATCTTGACAAGTTATTCTAGAAAAAATATGTTGAACTTATTGTTTAAAAAAGGACGCACTGTTACATTAGATATAGCAAACTAAATGAAAATAATGTACTATAAACCTACTACAGCTGATCATTCATTAAATTTACTAATCAAATAAAAACAAATCTTGCATGATAAATATGTAAGTGAAGAAATAAAGTATTTAAATAAAAAATAAAAGTTAAACAAATATTTAAAACAACATCGGCATAACAAAATCATTTGAACAATGGTATATTATTGTTTGTTTTCGCAATGATAGGTCCTTTTGAATGAAGTTATTTTATCTTTAAAGTAAAATAATTTCAGCAAGAGTAAATTTCATTAAAAAACACTTTATTTGTATACTTTTAAAGAAACTAATTTGAAATGCGATAAATAATGGATTTAATTACTTAAAACAAAATTGTTGTGAATTATTTCTTGCAGAATAATTCTTAATCATTCAAATTTCATCATGCATATCACACATTCCAAGTGCAATATCGTATAATTGAATTATTCTGGGGAAAGCATTTTGAACCCAATCTGTTCAAAAAGAATCATTGTTACATTTGATATAACAACAATAACAACAAAAAAAAACAAATACAAATAATGTTCTAGATTATTGTTGGAAATAATTAAGTAATTTGCTAATTCAACTCTTTTTTAGGATAATAATAAAATTTATTTTCGGATAATTTAACTACCGGTTCGCTAATTTTTTTAATTTTAAGAACCGGTTTGCACTAACTGGTGCGAACCAGTTGATATCATCACTGAGTATATTGTATATTTTTTTAGCAAAGTTATATATCAAATGTCTAAATGATAAAGATGTACCAGATGATTGGAAGAATGCAGTATTAATATTAATATTTAAAAAAGGTGATAAAGAGGATATTAGAAATTACAGACCTATCAGCCTTTTATCAGTTTTATACAAAATTTTTACCAAGATAATTACAACTCATCTACAGAGACCATTGGATTTCCACCAATCAAGAGAACAAGTTAGATTTAAAAGTGGTTTTAGTACAGTAGATAATATCCAGATATTGAGAGAAGTTATAGAAAGGACAAATGAATATGAGTTGGCATTATGTTTTGGATTTGTAGATTATGAAAAGGCATTTGATTCTATAAACACTTCTTCAGTGATTAAAGCATTAGATCATCAAGGGTGACTATATCTCCAAAACTTTTTACACCAATACTACAAGAAGTATTTTGTTGATTAAAGTGGGAAGCTAAAGGTGTGAAAGTAAATGGAAATTATTTAAGTCATTTAGATTTTGCAGATGATGTAGTTGCTTTTGCAAATAATGCTCTAGAGCTGCAGGAAGTGTTGCAGGAGTTATCAGATGAAAGTAGGAAAGTAGGACTAAAGATAAATGTTAAAAAGACTAAAGTAATGTTGAGTTAGAAGAAGTTAACAGTTACAAATACCTTGGTCAGATTATTAATACAGATGAAAACATAATGGATGAAATTAATCATAGAATTAAACTTGGTTGGAGTGCTTTTAGTAGAAATAACTTTATACTAAAAGGAAATATGCCTATGTGTTTGAAAAGGAAGGTTTTCAATAAATGTGTTTTACCAGTTTTTACTTATGGATCTGAGACTTGGACACTTAATAGAAGAGCAATGCAGAGACTTCAGACTATTCAAAGAAGTATGGAGAGATGCATGTTGGGAATAACAAGAAGAAATCGAAAACGCAATGTATGGGTAAGAGAACAAACAGGTGTTACTGACCTCATTGAAAAAATTAAAAGATTGAAGTGGAGTTGGGCTGGACATATTGCTAGAAGAGATGATAATAGATGAACAATTGAAATCTTAAACTGGATTCCAAGAGATTGTAAAAGACCCAGAATGAGACCACATGTTAGATGGATGGATGAAATAAGAAAGTGTGCAGGGGTGATGTGGAGAAGAGAAACTAAAGATCGGAGAAGTTGGATTGAACTTGGAGAGACCTTCATCCTGCAGTGGATTGATAATGGTTGATGATGATATTGTTTATAGGATTATTCATGGTTGTGACAAGTTTTGGATGGGTCTGGACCTGCCTCTTTTTTATCTCTTCATTATGATCATTTACAACTACTATCTATCCACTGTCATATGAAAGTTCAAGGTTAATCCGGTTTTTCCAATCTCTAATCCAGTCTTAACATTATAGTAGCAAACACATCATCCGCCCATCTCACGTGATCTCTTTCTAGGTTTTTAACAATCTCTTGGGTTTCAATTTAAAATTTTAATTAGCCAGCTTTTATCATATCTTTTAGCTATATGTTCATCCTAGCTCCACTTGAAGTCTTTTTAATTCTTTCAATGATATCATTAATACTTGTTAGTTCTTTTACCCATGTATTTAGTTTTGGATCCCTTCTTGTTATTCCTAAAAAACACCTTTCCACACTTCTTGAGTGATTTGAAATCTGTTATTATTTTTCTGTTAACCAAGTCTCAGATCCACAAATAAGAATTGGTGAAACATATCTATTAAAAACCTTCCCAGATATATTTCCTTTTAATATTAAGTTATTTTTATCAAAACACTATCCATATTTAATTCTACAATTAATTTCATCTATTATTTTTCCATCTGTAATAATAATCTGACCAAGATATTTGTAACCAATAAACATCACATGATCATCATTTCTTATGCTTGCCTATAACTGTTATTAAAACAGGCAAAACTCTATACATATTGCCATTCAGTGCAAGCCTTCTGGCATCCATTGATTACTATGGCTTGCACTGAATTGCAATACGTATAGAGAGTTTTGCCTGTTTCAAGATATTTGTGGTTGTTAACTTCTTCTAACTCATCATTACCAATCTTTATTTTTTTCTTTTGAGAAAATCCATTGCATATTATTGTAGCCTTTTTAGCATTTGGCTTTAGTCATATTTTCTTACCTTCATCTGATAATTCTTGTAACATTGCTTGAAGTTTCTGAATAATTATCTTAAATGCGGTTTGGATGTAATAAAATTTTTTTTGCATTCTTATCATATCAGTCACAACATTTGCAAAATCTAGATAATTAAAATTCTCTCTATTAACTTTTATATCTTAGATTCCTATTTTAGTCCACAAAATAGTTTTTGGAGATATGGAGTCACTTTGTCATACAGTCTTTTCAATACTAATCTTAGTATCATTATGTAATCTAATTATTGCTATTACATTTTGATAAATATTTTTCAGAATATAACTTGGGTCTATATTTTGATGATCAAGGCCTTAATCACTATAGAAATATTTATAGAATTAAATAACTTTGTAATCTTCACATCCAAAGCATAATGGCAATTCGTATTCATTGGTCCTTTCTATAAGTTCTCTCAATACTTGGATGTGATTCATTGAGCTAAAACCACTTTTAGATCAAGTATATTCTTTTGGTTGATTGAAATCCAAAGTTCTCTATAGACAAGTTGTAATTATCTTGGTAAAGATTTTGTATAAAATTGATAAAAGATTGATATATGTGTAATCTTTAATATTTTTATCACCTTTTTAAAATATCAACATTACTATTGCATCTTACAATCATTTGGTACATCTTCATCATTTAGCATTTGATATGTAACTTTACCAACAATTTTTCTATTTCTTCACTTGCTTCTTTTAAGATATTGATTAATATTCCATAATTGTCTGGAACTTTTCTCTTCATAGATTTAATTGCATGTCTCACTTCTTCTTTTTTAAAATACTGAACAATTCAAATGATGTAGGGAATTCTTTTTCTTGTTCTTTATTGCTATATAATTCTTTAAAAAATTTCCATACATTTCATAATGTCATCTCTTATCAGTAATAATTCCATCTTTTTTCTTATTGCAGAAATAAGTTTCCTACTAATATCAAAATGTTGTTTTACACTTTTGAGACTTATTCTCTTCTGTTGCTTTCCTTGTTAATTCATAATTATATTTTATTATATTGTTATTAATTCTTTTTTTTAATATTTTACAAAACTCTGGATGCTCAGTTTTTTTTAATGGATTATTTTTATATATTTTCATATTGCTTTTTCTTCATGTATTGTCTTGTCTGCATAGAAAATTTACTAGTAAATGTCTTCTTTTTTTATACCAGATACCTTTGTTGCTATTTGTAATATAATACATCAGTTTATCTTACTATTTTTTTTATTCAAATTTGAACCATTTTCAAAAATCTGTTAATATTTTAAAATAGTTTGCAAGTTCTAATTTAAATTCATTGTAAATTTTTTAATTGTTAAGAATATCAACTGTGAATACTGTTTTTCTTAATAATTTTCTTTTCTCTGAGTTTACATTTATCATATATTTTACATCTCACTAATTGTGATTACTTCCTGTATTGAATTTATTAGGAACATTACAGTCCTGAAGTATATATTTTCTGTTAGTCAAAATATAATCCAATTTTGTTGTACTACCTTCATTTGGATGTTTCCATATCTATTTTTGTTTACTATTTATTTCAGAGAAAGAATTTATAATAAAATTTTTTCTGTAAATTTTACAAACCTATGTCCTCTCTTATTTTTATTATCGTAATCAAATTTACCCACAGTATTTTCATCTTTCTATTATATACCAATTCTAGCATTAAAGTCTCACACGACAATTTTAAAATGTTACTTGGTCTGATCAAAAGCCTTTTCTACATCCATATAAAAATTCTCTACTTCTTTATCACAACAAGAATTTTTTGGGAGATAAATTGAATTATCAGCATTTGATATCTTCCATTAAGTTGAATAACTAAGTCTTGCCACTCTGTGTGATATACCATCAATCTCCACATTTTTGTTCTTTCACCTTTTATTTATAATTAACCCCACTCGATTTGTGCTTCAAATTTTTATGCCTTTATTGTATAGTACATGACCATTTTTCCTCTTCTAACTTCATCAAATTCAACAATGTCCCTTTTAATAGTAGATAGCTCTTCTTCCAATTCTTGTAATCTTTTTTCACTTGAAAATGATATGCAATTGTTAGTTATTCTATCAAAATTTATAAGAATTTATTTTGTTGCATAGTTCTTAATAATTTATTTCATTTAATTGAATGTTCTTGGTGAGATGTCAGACATAATGGTAAGGTGGGGGGGGGATTAGTTTTTCACACACACTCCCCATTTTCCTTTGCTAGTATTCAATCCAAATCCAATACTAAACTGTTTATAATCAGCAGTACATCCTGCATCTTTAGATTTTAAACAGAAAGCAGCTCAAGGCACTTGAAATTCACAGAACTTATTTAATTATAAAGTGACATTCATGCATCTATATTTTAATGTCTTGTGTTGCCTATCGAGTTCAAACTTATCTTCAGCCTATCATAGAACTGGAAAGTATTGAAAAAATAAATCTAAAGACTAATTCTATGTTAGTGTTTGTCTGAAAGTTCAGGGTAGTGGTATTTTAATTGTAATTATATTTCGAAGTTTTCCATCATCTAATAATAATTGTTAAAGATCTTAAAAAGTTTAAATAAAGTTTGACTTTTTCTAAAGATATTTATCAATTAATATTAGATGATAGAAATAGTCCAAAATATAATTTCAGCCAATTTTATGTTAGCTGAGAAGAAATACAATAATATAATTAACAAAAAAAAAAAAAATCCAGGACCCTCAATCTGATTTTACATTGCCTTTCTCCATGCCAGTATGAGTAACTTTATGTATTTACAAAAAGTCTAATAACTTTAAATCAATCATGGTAGACTGCTATTCTATAGTAAACATGGCCATTAACCATATATAGAACCTTCCATCAACTATAATAATTACAATTTATTCCAATGCTGTCTAAATTCAACAATATTAGTTATTTACTAAACTTTTGTAATCACTGGAAATAATAATTAATGCAAATTTTTCACTCAAAAGTATTTATTTATGAACTTTATTCTTATTGTAAATAGAGAATCGTTAAACTAATCTTTATTGCATCTGAGATAATTCTTCAAACACAATGGTTTGTATTGAGTAATAGTAAAAGTTGCTGTACAAAATACTTGTTTTACTATTAAACTAAAATTTCATTCAATTTCTAATTAACTAGTGAGACTTTTAATTAATTTAAAAGTATTTATTGTAAATAATAAATTTATCCATTTTCTAATTTTTTTTTATTATTAATATTAGATATGATCATATTAATTCTTAGAAAATATGATTTTTCCAGAATGATTTATCCTCTGATTTTTTTTAGACTTCTAAATGGGGTCCCACTATCTTGTTGTTGATCATCCTTTTTTTTTCCCACACCAATTAGTCTGAGTATTATGCATTTTTCAAATGAATTAGATTTGTATGACCAAACAAAATAATTTCAATTTGTTACTTATGCTTTATACAAAAGTTCAAGTCCAGTCAGATCAAGTTTTCATTTGTTCATTTTCTTTTTTTGCCCATGATATTCTAAAATGTTTTCACCAATCTCATAGTTTAATGATATCAATCTTTTATCTTTATATTTTTTTTCAGTACCAACTTTTGCATTCATAACATATGCATTGTTATATATAAATATCTTTTTCAGGCATTTTATTGCAACTCTATCTACAAGAGAAAATATTTATATATTGATAAGTTTAGATCTTATTGCTAAAAAGTTATTGAATAACAGAATTAAAACAAATTTATCTAATGAATAAACTTTACATTCTGTGAATATGTAATAAAAATTTTAATTTTGATATTTACAATTTTAAACAAAGAAAGAAATGGTATATAAAAAAAGTTTATTAAAAAAGTGGTATCCATTAGATCAAACAGCAAATTAAAACTTTCTAAATATCTACTTAAAAATCTTTTATGTGATATGTATGTGTATGCTTAAATGCCACATACATATTGTAACGCTAGTGAGCATTCATTAAAATTGTGTTTACAATTATCAAAAAAAAAAAAATTCCTCATAAAACAACGTAAAGTTTTAAACTTGATTAATAAATAATAAAATCACTAAGCTATCTGTAAAATATTGAATTAAAGCATCTCATTAATAAAAAGAGAAAATCTAAAAGAGTTTAAAAAGTTATTCATACAAACATCGTTTATTAATTAGAAGGGGTAGAAAAAATATAACTTAGACAAGCTAAAAGTAGTTGATTTTCAAATAATTAAAAATATCTTTTTTTTTAAGTTAAAGAAAAAAAAAAGGAAATCTTAAAGCTAAAAGAAAAAAAAGAAATCTCTTTTCATTTAAATTATTTATTAGAATAAAATATACATGTGCATAAATAACGAGTGATAAATGTGTGTGTGTTAAAAAGTATTAAAAAGAAAAACAAATGAAAGCATGTAATTGGAATGTCTCTCAAAGATTTAAATATTGTATACGCTCATAAGTGATATAAAAACAAAATTTGCAATGGCTACGAATTAAAAATGCACAAAACAACAAATTAGCAATGGCTACCAACTGATAACAGGATTAAAGTCTTATCGAAGGAATGTATTCAAAAACAGGGGCGGAATTTCAACAACAGATATAGCTGGCAGACATAAAACCAATTACAAAAGTGACAACAGGTCATCACATAAATAGTCCGGTTTTTCATCATTCAATCAGTTGAGTTTATTCGGTACTCATCTTATAGCTAAAGATGCTGCTCTATGGCGCCATTTTCGCGCTAAAACACATAAAAATGCTGTTTCCACGGCCGACACGTTCGAACCCGCATTTTCTATAATACAACTTTTTTGTTGTGCTACAGAATGCAGGCCGCTATGTCGTGTCGCAGTACAGCATGTATGTCGCATCGCATCAAATGCATTTTCCAAATTTACACAGTTTATAAAATATTTACGGCTTGATGAGAGAGTTTGTATTTGAATTCGATGGAAATGCTTTGGATTTTCTTTTATTTTAAAGTATTGAAATGTTCAGATTTTTTAAAGTAATAATTCTAAGACTTTTTACAACATACTGTATTAAAGTTTTAATTGGGAAAATGTTAAATATCTATGTTTTTAGTGAGTTGCAATTAGATAACATGTCAAGTAAAGTACTGTTCGTAACATTCCACGAGACAAAGAAGATTCTACCGTGTGTATATTTTTGAAGTAAAAAAGCGGTACCGAAAAAATATCCAGTAAGAAAAGTACAAATATACACAATTTTTTGTAAATTTCATAAAAAGCAAATAAGTAAAGAAGACATTTATATGTGTTTGTTGTTGTTTAAAAAAGTTTGAGTTTTTTTATTTTGTCCGAGTACGTTTACGATTTTGAATTTTTTTATTTTAGCATTACAAACAACAGAACACTAAACCTATCCGTAACAACTTTTACTTTTTATTGTCATTCTATTTGAAGTAAAAAATAGCCGTAATATCTCTTTGTCTGTAAAAAAAAAAAATAAAAAATAGACTAAGAAATTTCACTTTTTATTATGATTATTATTTTTTAGTTAAACAACAACAACAAAAAAAAGTCGTAACACAAGTAAAAAAATATCCGATAGAAAATCGATTAAAAAAAGCCGTAACACAAGTAAAAAAATAATCCGATAGAAAATTGATAAAAAAAAGCCGTAACACAAGTAAAAAAATAATCCGATAGAAAATTGATAAAAAAAAGCCGTAACACAAAAAAATAAACGATAGAAAAAACATGAATCAAATTGTAATTTGTTGATGTTATTTTACATTTATTATTATCATTTAAATTGTATACGTTAATAAAAAATAATATTTATAAAAGACAATTTTGTTTTGTTTTTATTTTCACATCACAAAAAAGCACAGCAAAATTATTATAATCAATGGCCCATGAATGGTCATATTTTATAGTTTTAGCGTGAAAATGGCGCCATCCAACGGCATGTTTATCTATAAGACAAGCACCATTCATTCAATCAGTTCTCAGTCAGTCTTCTCATGCATTTGTTAATAAAGGCCATGCAGTGTTGAGCAGCTTTTAGGAGCATACAATGAGCTTCAAGCCTGTCCTAAATACCAACAGCCTACCTGAGATGGAAGTAATGCATACCTAATAATCTGAAGCTGCCCGATATCTAACTATCTCCAAGAATAATGCCACAGAATAGCAAGCATAGAAATCTCGAATCCAACCGGTTGGAAAGATTTTCACGTGAAGCAGCAATCAGCAAGAAGACAAAATCCTACCGGAAATAAATTTCACAACAAACAGCAAGAAGTATCCACATTCTGAAATCCTAGGTAATAAATAACATTTTTTTATTTCTATTTCTAATTAAAGTATCCACATTCCGAAATCCTAAGTAATAAGTAACATTTTCTTATTTCCATTTCTAATTAAAGTAGCTATTATAATAATTTGAAGCCTCCCAGAGTCAGTTAACAAATGAACTCTATAGCATGCATAAAGAACTATTGATGTACGTGTTTTTAAATGCCATGTATTATTCAATGCTTTTGTTTTATTCTACTTTAGTGTATAAATTCAGAGTATATGTGTGGTCATTATATGTAATTATTGTCTAATTTAATTAAGTTTCTATAAAAAAAAATTAGAATAATAAGTGTTTAGTTAAAATAAATTATTTTTAAACGTAATATTTGTCAGTCAATTCTTTTACCATTGACGGAAGCAACAATTTGTTATTGTATTACTTTTGATTGAGCTAGTTGGGATATCATAGGCACTGAATTAGTTTGCCATCATTCAAAACATGTTAGTTTTTGTAGCTAACTGGCGCCTGGGGTTTACTCCGAAACAAAGAAAGTGCTTTGAATGATAGGTGTTAAATTTGGCAGCCGAGAAGAAATTTGTATCCTGGAAACGTAGCCATATTTATATATCTGATATATATAGCTTGGCTTGGATACAGGTACTCTTTGGGTACTCTCTTCTCTGCTTAAGGGACCGTGGTGGAGCAATCTTTAAATTGCTTTGGTGTGGATAAAATATATAAACTATAATTGTATCACATTTTTGTAAAAAAAAAAAGTCTTATAATTTTACTTTAACAATATAATTTTATTAAAGAGTCAAACATCATATTATGTTTACTATTTCAATCCTCTAAACACCTCATCCAGTTCAGCCCAACATTGGGCAGAACTATCATAAATGACAGTTAACTAAATATTTTTCTTGTTTGAAAATAAAAATTTAAAGAAACGCTAAATTGCTTATTTTAAAGTGGTATAATTTAAATAAAGAATTGACTGAAACTTTTTTTCTTCTTTAAATGAAAAGGGAGAATTAAAGACAGTTAGATATTTTGAGTGGAGTTAAGGCATTAAGAACAGGTAGAGAAAAAGGGCAAAGGGGTGGAATCATTCATATGTTCCATTTTAAAAAGAAATAAACAGTTAATATTTTGTGTTTATTATGAAGGTAAGCATTAGTTAAATAAACGTAACAACAAATTTGAAATTGAAATTTTGTTTCAAAAATGATGGAGAAAGAAAAAGAGGAGAGTCAGACACAGAAGATGATGAATGAGATGAAAGAAATTCTGGTAGACTTCAAAGTAGAAATGATTAAAGAAATTAGGGAATTAAAAGCAAAAATGAGAGAAATGTGGGAAGAACTTAGTGAAATCAAGCAGGGCCAACGAGAAATGAGAAGAGAAATGACGAGAAGAATAGAAGAAAGTCAGGAATTAGGAGAAGTTGAGGTGATAAAAGACATGAAAATTGAGTTAGAACCAAATAGCGTTGGAACAGATAAGAACGAAAGAAATATAGAAAATAATTTAAAATTTTTTTTAACAGAGCAGTATAAGTTCAAGGTTGAGACAGAAGCCATTTATAGGGCAGTCTTATTCAAAAAGACTTATAGAAAATGAATCTTCGACAGTCAATATTATTGATATTATTAAAAAGAAAATATGACAGTTTGAAGAACTATGGAGATCTGCAAAGCATAAAGGTTTTCTAATTTACGAGGCGGAAAATAGGATGGAATGGGAAAGAGACCAGGCAATAAATTATAAGCGAGGGATAGACAAGATGGGGAAGATAATTTATATTATAGAATTAGTAGAAGGAAAGAACCACCTGACAAAGTTTAGGAGTT
Organism: Epiperipatus broadwayi; assembly: GCA_028023455.1. Classification (NCBI taxonomy): domain Eukaryota; kingdom Metazoa; phylum Onychophora; class Udeonychophora; order Euonychophora; family Peripatidae; genus Epiperipatus; species Epiperipatus broadwayi. Next base: position 1,037,303 of record JAQFVV010006220.1, on the reverse strand, counting down.
AGTTAATGGATGGAATGTTAAAATAACGAAAAGAAACAAAGGACTGGAAATGGATAATGAATTTAATGAAAACAAACTTGACATAGGTGATAAACTTAAATCAGAGAATTTGTTATTTAAAGCTAAAATAATAGGTTGTTTTTGTAAATAATAATGGAGGCTTCACTGAATAAAAAGATTTTTTTTTCTCTGTCACGCACATATTAATAAAGAAAAGTGTTCGTAAATAAATGGGTCAAACTAATGATTTAAAATAATGTTGGTAGGATTAAATAAATGAATAAAATAAAGGAAACACATATAATAAAATCGAGTTAAATAAATAAATGAAATATCTGTAGAAAATAATAAATAATAAGTCAGCATAATAAAATACTTTTCTCTAAATGTCCGCATGTTAATAAAAGCAAGTTAAAGAAATAGTTTAAAAATAATATTGTAAGATTAATATAAATAAATATGTTAAAATAATGTTCATAATGGTTTAGAATAGTATTGTAAGATTAATATAAATTAATGTGTTAAGATAATGTTCGTATGAATTTAGAATGATATTGTAAGGTTAAAATAATATAAATCAATCTAAGTTACGTTAGGAGTGTATAAGAGAATGCAATTAATTGAAAGGAGGGTAGCAAGTATAGAAATAAGTTTTAAGGAAAAGTTAAAGCTGTTGGCTAGATGAAATTAGCACCCGTAACCGACTGTTAGGGATCATTTCTCAGGGGAGAGTCCCCATTCTCTTTAAAAATGCGCACCGGGAACAACCTGAGTAAGTCGCGAATTGCTTCTTTGGGGGAGAGTCCCCATATTTCATATTCCTATTTCGTTCCAAAGCGTAAGGCGAATCGGACAGTAGAGGAATCCTGCCATTCGCAGCGACCTTTTTTTTTTACAAAGTCCAGTAGAAAAACCGGCAAATGAAGCTTCATGTCATACGTGTAAGCCAGTATAAGCCAACAAACTCTGCATCCGCCTCATTTTAAAATCCCTGTCTCAAAAAATAGTGCTGTCCCTGAGGTCATCATCTAGTACGAGGGCATTGGAAGCAATATTGTCAGCCTAAAATGAAGAAAAGCATAGTCAAAACAGATTGCCCTTGGCATGTATAGTTTTAGATAAAGAAAGTAAACTTAGAGAAGTAATAAAAATTCATGTAAATATTTCAGATTTAATAATTAAAGTTATCAGAGATAAAATGGTCAAAAATGACGCATTTTACTCTCCAATGGAGGGCGGTGTAATGTAATGCTACTGAGCATTCATTAAAATCATGTTTACAATTGTCAAAACAAATAAAAATTCCTCATAAAATAATGTAAAGTTTTAAACTTAATTACTAAATAATAAAATCACTAAGCTATTAGTAAAATATTGATTTAAAGCATCTCATTAATAAAAAGAGAAAATCTAAAAGAGTTTAAAAAGTTATTCATACAAACATCGTTTATTAATTAGAAGGGGTAGAAAAAATATAACTTAGACACACTAAAAGTAGTTGATCTTCAAATAATTAAAAATATCTTTTTATTTTTAAGTTAAAGAAAAAAAGAGTAAATCTTAAAACTAAAAGAAAAAAAAAGAAATCTCTTCGTTTACATTATTTATTAGATTAAAATATACATGTACGTAAATAACAAGTTATAAATATGTGCGTGTTAAAAAATATTAAAAAGAAAAACAAATGAAAGCGTGTAATTGGAATGTCTCTCAAAGATTTAAATATTGTATACGCTCATAAGTGATATAAAAACAAAATTTGCAATGGCTAAGAATTAAAAATCCACAAAACAACACATTAGCAATGGCTACCAACTAACAACAGGATTAAGTCTTATCAAAGGAATGTATTCAAAAACAGCGGAGGAATTTTAACAACAGATATTGGCGGACCTAAAAACCAATTACCAAAGTGACAATCAGTTGAGTTCGCAATCAGTTGAGTTCATTCAATCAGTTCTCAGTCAGTCTTCTCATGCATTTGTTAATAAAGGCCATGCAGTGTTGAGCAGCTTTTAGGAGCATACGATGAGCTCCAAGCCTGTCCTAAATACCAACAGCCTGTCCGAGATGGAAGTAATGCATACCTAATAATCCGAAGCCACCCGATGTCTAACTGTCTCCAAGAATAATGCCACAGAATAATAAGCATAGAAACCTCGAATCCAACCAGTTGGAAAGATTTTCACATGAAGCAGCAACCAGTAAGAAGACAAAATTCTACTGGAAATAAATTTCACAACAAACAGCAAGAAGTATCCACGTTCCAAAATCCTAGGTAATAAATAACATTTTCTTATTTTCATTTCTAATTAAAGTAGCCATTGCAATAATTTGAAGTCTCCCAGAGTCAGTTAATAAATGAACTCTAGCATGCATAAAGAACTATTGATGTGCATGTTGTTAAATGCCATATATTATTCAATGCTTTTGTTATATTCTGCTTTAGTGTATACATTCAGAGCATGTGTGTGGTCATTATATGTAAGTATCATTGTCTAATTTAATTAAGTTTCTATAAAATAGTTAAAATTAGAATAATAAGTGTTTAGTTAAAATAAATTATCTTTAAACATAATATTTGTCAGTCAATTCTTTTACCACTAACAGAAGCAACAATTTGTTATTGCATTACTTTTGATTGAGCTAGTTGGGATATCATAGGCACTGAATTAGTTTGCCATTATTCAAAACACATTAGTTTTTGTAGCTAACTGGCACCCGGGGTTTACTCCGAAACAAAAAAGTGCTTTGAATGGTAGGTGTTAAATTTGGCAGTCAAGAAGAAATCTGTATCCTGGAAACATAGCCGTATTTATATATCTGATACATATAGCTCGGCTTGGATACAGGTACTCTTTGGGTACTCTCTTCTCTGCCCAAGGGACCATGGTGGAGCAATCTTTAAATTGCTTTGGTGTAGATCAAATATATAAATTATAATTGTATCACATTTTTGTAAAAAAAAAAATTGTCTTATAATTTTGCTTTCACAATATTAGTTTATTAAAGAGTCAAATGTCATGTTAGATTTGTTGTTTACCATTTCGATCCTCTAAACACTCCACCCGATTCAATATATAGATATAAATTACTAATGAAAATAAGTAATAAGTTTAATAAATTAAAGAATTTTAAAAGTCTGATTCTTTTAAAATAGGAAATAAAAGTTATTTATAACTTTTAAGATTAGAAAAAAGATTATTTTCTAAAAGTAAAAACAGTTTAATTAATGAGAATAGAATACAGTTGATAATGAGATATAAAGCAATTAAAGGAATTCGAGTTTAGATTTCCTTCATAAGATAAACTATAAGCTAAAAAATAACTCATTAATTAAAGATAGATGGAGAATAATTTAAATTCTTTTATCCAGCATGGAGCAGTGATAGGAAGAATGACTTGAGCGGATGGATGTGAATAAGAGTCAATCAACTTCAGGTATTGAAACAATGAATGAACTCAGTGCAAATAGGATCAAGAAAAGAACACTTGATTCTTGGAGCTTCACCTGTGCACATAGACTTATAAGTAGGTGCAGAATGTCACCCATATGCATAGGGACTTCAAGTGCGGAGAGTTGGTCTCCAAATGTGTGAACAACCCGCAAGGACTCTTACAGGTCATATTGATTCATAATATGATTTATGTACGCTTATGGGTTTATGTATATATATATATAATGTATATAGATGTCTATATAATATGTAGCTTAGTTAAATATTAAGAAAATTATTAAATTGCATTTAATCTCAACCTAATAGAGTTGTGTCATTACTGGGGAATGATTATCATTAAACAAGTCTGTAACTGTTAAAGTTCACAAACAAGGTGCCCAACAGTATTGAAGATCGGATATAGCAAGTGGCACAATCGTACAGTCTTGATACGTACCTCAATAGTCTGCACCCATAACAGTAGCAGTCCGCAGTTCGAATAGGGAAAGTCAAACGTACCCCAGTCGTTACACAGTACAGAGACAGTTCACAGTTTGAAATTGTAAGTGAATTTACAGTAGTTTGAAGCCCCTTGGAATTGTGCTCAGATCAAAGTGCTCTCAGTTGATTCAAATTAGGAATCAAAAGTAAAAGGTTAGATTCATGCATAAAGATTTGTTAAAATGCAATCGATTATAGGTGAATTTGACGTCACTGAGGGAAGTAGTTGACCTCTATATGCTCAACATGTGGAAAAATACTTATTCATTAATAAAGTTAAAATATAAGTATAATATTACTTCATTATTATGTTTTGCTGGGAAAGAGTTATTGAGATAGTCAAGAGGCTCACAGAACCTCTAACTCCTGAAGATTGTTTATACAATCAGATTAAAAATCTTTAGTCAAATTACTTTAATCCCCAACCACCTAGGCATGTCGTAGACTGCAATTCCGAGATTGGTACCAAGGTAGAGATGAAAGAGTAAAAGATTACGATAGGATTCTTCGTAATTTAGCAAATAATTGTGTCTATGGATCTTTCCTAGATGAAGCCCTTCTTGAACAATTTCTGACTGGTATGCGTAATGATAGTTTACGGCAACAGTTATTGTCCATTAGCAATTTAAATCGGTGGTCTTCAGTCTTTTCACACCTGCGGCCCGGCAAAAATAAGGATAAGATTTCGCAGACTGGCAGAAGTTTACAGATAAATTTTCATAAAGATGTAACCTGCTTTGCCTTAGATAAGCATAATTGTTATAACTGACCAAAACAGCACACTAGTTATTGTGTATTGTAATGGTGTTGCTTACCTTCACATGCTGAACACAGAAAACAGTACAATACCAATCGTTCTCATTAAAGTGCTTGCATTTCTATGTTTATTATTTCATTGTTAAAACATTCAAGAATAAAATGCTATTCACCTGAATGTTGGGAAATATCATAGCTAGTGTAATTACATGGCAATGATTATGATAAATGTAATATCTGTATTTAATGTTAAATATATAAGATGGTTATATATATATATATATATGGAGGTTGTCTTTTGATAGTAGTAAGGGCAAAATAGAAATCGCGTAATTAATCACTGTACAATCAAAAAAAAATTTGCCGTATTTTAAATCTGAAAAAATAAAACGAAACGTGTAAAAGTCTGAAGTTTTGATGTTATTGTAATTTTTTTTTTTTTGTGCTGGTGTGTTGAAGGGATCAAAAAATGTAATTAATAGGAAAAGTTTTTTTTTTAAAATGGTAAAATAGATATCGCGTAATAGAAATAAAGCCAAAAAAAAAATATCAAAGTTATTTTTTGTTTGTTTTTATTTTTAAAAAAAGGTTAACAGAAATTGGTTTTAAAAATAAAAGTTTTAGTATATTAGCGGTATACAAATAAAACCAAAAAATATCGCCTTATAGGCCAAAAAAAAAAAAAGTGGGCATATTTTTAAACAAAAAAAAAAACGAAACTTGAAAAAGTCAAAAGTTTTGACCTTGTTTTAACACATAAACAATGCTGATAAGCAACCATGATTGGCCATCAAAAGACAACTGGAGTTTGTTTAATAAAAAACCTTTTTTTTTTTTAAATTTTGAATTTTTTTAGAAAAATAATAAATTTAATTCTATCTCTCCATAAACATCTGTGATAAATAGAAAAACAAATTAATTTATGTATGATTGATTAGATTTCATTTTTGTTCTGTTTCTTATTTTTTAATAGGGTAAAAATGCGATGAAAAAAATAAATAAAAACTGTTTATATTAATTAAAAGTTTAAAATCTTATTATTTTGTTATTACTAACTTTCTTGCCAGTCTAGCGCAACCTGGCAGAAAACTTTCGCGGCCCGGCACCGGGCCACGGCCTGGTGGTTGAAGACTACTGATTTAAATTATATAGAGGCTATAAAATGTGAGGTAGCTTATAAACTCGTGCTTGATCGATCTTGAAAATTCGCTGAGTTCAAGAGTAATCGCAACTCACAAATAGATGTTTGTAAAACCATTAAGAAAGATTTGTCAAACAGTAAAGAGAAAACTGATAAGAGAAAAAACTCATTTATATGCTTTTGCTGCGGGAAAATTGGCCACAAGACCATTAACTGTTATTACAGACATGAACATTGTAAACACTGCAACAATTGAGGGCACATGGAAAATATGTGCAAAAAAGAATTCAGTGTAGACAAAAATGATACTAATAGTAGTAACTGTATAATAAAGGGTCGGGAAAAGCAAAGATGGCAACAACAGAGAATGATAAAATAATGATCAAAATTAAAATATGTGATCAGTTTATTGCCATGGAGTGCGATAGTGGTAGCGGAGTATCATTGTTATCAATCTGCGATTAGTACACTTATTTCCAAATGTAGGAAAAGACCCGTTATACAAAAAACCGACCTAAAGGCATTAGATATAAACAATAATGCCATTAGAATAAAGGGTGTAGTTGAAGCGCCAGTACGTGTAAGTAAGGGCAGAATTAGTGCATTATATGTAGTCCATGGCCCTATCAATCCCATATTAGGACAAGACTGGTTTGGCATGAAAATAACAATCACTAAAAAAATTAATAGCCCTGAGAGAAAAAAACTTTCTAAGGGAGTTAAGGGGAATTTGGGTAAAATAGATATACTCAGAGAGCAAAAACCTTTCCAGCAGCCAATAATTAACAAAAGCAGGTCAGAGAAGGTCCATAATGATCAGAATCATAAAGAAACTAAATACAAAGATGTACTGAAATCAAGAATAAAACATAAATTTGTAGCTCATTGTACAGAAGAGGATGGTGGCTACCAATGGATTATGAAGCAGATTAGAGAAGGCTGGCTGAAGCAAAGTCCCAGTTTTCTTCACAAAGAACTATGTAATGCCCAGAAGCTACTATCAGTATGCAAAGGCTGCATTATGAAAGGCGATTGTACACTGATACCAGTCAAGGGTAGGCAGCACATAGTAAAGTGGCTGCATAATAGTCAGTGGGACATCGGCAGAGCGAAAGCTCTAGCTCTTAGTGGTGTCTGGTGGCCAGATATTAACATAGACAAGAGGAAAAATAAAAAGAATGATTGTGATTTATAAACAAGTACATTTTGGGGGAAGTAATGATATGTATTGGTATGCTTAAATGTACATACATATTTAGATATAAATTACTAATGAAAATAAGTAATAAGTTTAATAAATTAAAGAATTTTAAAAGACTGATTCTTTTAAAATAGGAAATAAAAGTTATTTATAACTTTTAAGATTAGAAAAAAGATTATTTTCTAAAACTAAAAACAGTTTAATTAATAGAATGTAGTTGATAATGAGATATAAAACAAAGGAATTCGAGTTTAGATTTCCTTAATGAGATAAACTGTAAGCTAAAAAATAACTCGTTAATTAAAGTTAGAGAGAGAATGATTTAAATTCTTATATCCAGCATGGAGCAATGAAAGGAAGAATCATCTGAGCAGATGGATGGGAATACGAGCCAATCAACTTTAGGGATTGAAACAATGAATGAACTCAGTGCAAATTGAATCAAGAAAAGGACACTTGATTCTTGGAACTTCACCTGTGCTCACAGACTTCTAAGTGGATGCAGAATGTCACCCATATACACTGGGATTTCAAGTACAGAGAGCTGGCCTCTGAACGTGTGAACTGCCTGCTAGGACTCTTACAGGTCGATTTATGTATGCCTACGGGCATAGATATATATATATAATGTATGTAGATGTCTACATAATATGTAACATAGCTAGATATTGTTAAGAATATTAATTATTAAGTTGCATTTAATCTCAAGCTAATAGAGTTGTGTCATTACTGGGGAATTATTATCTTTAAATAAATCTATAACAGTTAAGTTGGCAGACAAGGTGTCCAACAGTATTGAAGTTTGGACATAGCATTATGCCTGGTAATCACATGACTATTTCACAATCATGACTGATGGCATTTAAACTTTTACACATTTTAAAAAAAACGTTCATTATACTGTATACACTGTTATTAAATTATGTGGTTTAATGCCATGATAGAATGGCTGGCTCTAAAACCTATGAATTATGATATCTTGATTACTTCCATTGTCAAAACTTTTTATGAACTAGAAATTAATCATTATATTATTTTGCCTTTTGGATTAATGCAATAGTCAAGTGATGAATCCTGGAATTCAAGGTCCATGGATCATGACTTCAATTTTCAAATATTTTATAAACTCCTGAACGACAATAACTTATAATGTATTTACCATTTAAATGTTTATTTTACATATACTGTGTCTTAGTTAAACAATGAGCTAATGAAGATATTTAAGTACTCTCAATCATAATATCCACATACTATATATCAGTATCAGCCTTTTTTAAATGAGTAGCAATTCTAATTTCAAAACTAAAGCAGAATGATAAAGAGCAAAAAATTAAAAATGGCTTTTCAATGACTATATAAACTAACCTAGGAAATAAAAATTAAGTCTATATCTATAACATGCTGGCATGTTGACATTTTAGAATTCTAACTTGTAATTTTTTTGGACCACTTTTTTCTTCTGAAAAGATTAATCACTTTGCTTATTGCGTGTCATTTTCTGGTAAAAATAATCAATATTGCATCTTTTAAGAATGTCTTTAAATTTTTTATAATATAAATGGTGCTTGCATCTCACAAAAAACATGATAAAGTTCATCATAAAATGTTTAGGATATCTATTAATTTCAGATATGATTCAAATATTGCATTCATTAGAACTGAATATATCAATTAGTTGTATGTTCTTGCCTTTGTCTTTTCAGAGTATTATGGAATATTCTTAATGCAATTTTTCAGTTCATTTATATCTTAATTTTATACAATAAATTTGGTAAAATAATAGCTGTGGATAATTTCACATAAAGATACCCATTTTTTTAAAAAAGTTATTGCTCATAATGACATAATGGTTAAAATTTTTCCCATTGATAGAAATGATAGTGAATTGATAAAATCTGAAATTTTAAAACATTTTGTTCACTATTGGCTAAGGTACAGACATTTGAAAATTTCTCATTTTTATCAAATGGCAGCCATTTTGGGTTCTGAACTAATGTCGTAAATAGCTAATGAATCAAATTTAATAATTCTGGTATCTGTTTGAAGCTGTTTATATTAGGAATGTATATGTAATACCAAAACAATAATTAAATTTACTTTTTTTTTAACATGTATAGAGAAAATATTTTTGAAAAATATTTGACTTTAAGTAACCATAAAAAAAAGTGGCCTCTTATTTTTTTTCTGAAACTTGGTATAGAAATAATAAATAATATGTGTGCTTTAATTTAAAATAAATTTAAAAGGATACAATTTGTTTTGAAAATTATAAAAAATCATATATGTATTTACTAAACAGTGTCTAACATAGAATGTGCAAATGTTATGAAATTAAAAACCAATGCCAAATTTGAATACTGCATTTCTAGAATGCAAATTTAAAGTGGTCTAACTACATTAAATGATCGTATATGTATGCAATTTTTAATTTAATACTTTTTATGTTTTGCAGGATGAAAGAAAACGTATTTTGATGAAGTTATGTGAATTTGCAGTCTGTATATATTTAAGTTGTTATCTCATTATCACATGGAAACATAAGTAGAGTGACCAGAATTACAAAAATTTCATGTGATGATAAAATCAAATATTTTATTGTGTAGAGAAACAGATTTTTAAATTATTAATAATTTTTGAACTGAATTAAAATATAATAATAACATATATTACAATTTTTTTTTATAATTATTATGATTTTCTGATGAAAAATACACTTGTGTAAATAATATTAATCTAAAATAAAACTTACAATTAAACTTTAATAGTATAAAAACATATTCCAATAAAATTGTTTTAATTATTTTTAAGATTAGATATATTTAAAAGTGAAGTGATTAAATATAAATGTCTTGCCATTTCATTGAATAAGTAGCAATTGAAACTCTATTTTCAATTGTAAACTTTGCAAATTAATTTTAAGAGGATATTAGCTTTATTACAGTTTAATTAAAATATTACATTTATATATATTCACATATTTACTTAGAAAGATTTTCACAAAATCAATGATATATAATTATTTTTAAAAAAGAAATGATAAACAAATAAAAAAAAGAGAAACAGTAATGTTATTAATATTTTTGACCCTCAAAGCTAACACCAAAGTATTTAATTTACCTTGAGATTTTCAATAGATTGATTTTCTTCAGGTGCACCATGTTAAGTTTTTCCTGTAGTAATAGTGTTCATAGGATATCCAATACTTATCTAAATGTTTTGTTGTGAGGATGCAAAAACATAATTTTACAGCTGTAGTATTCTTTATAGCATTCAAACATTTTTTCTATAAACACAAGCAACATTTTTCATTTTGGAATGTTAATATCTGATACTTTCTTTGAATCCCATAGTGATTATGAATGTTATTGAAAAACTGTTACTTTTAAAATCAGTAATTAAGTATTAATTATTGGTACAAAACTATGACTAATTCTTGTTTCTGAAACTGTATCTGCTATTTTATACCTATTTGTTAATTGATACAATATTAATATCATTTATGTTCTTTATTTTTACAACCTATTATTGTTGTTTTCGATTTCCCCAGCAATCTTCATCAGTACTATAACAAATACAATACAACTACATGAATATATATAAACATATAATTTTACATTTTATATACATGCATATATTCTATCTTATAATCACTATTTATATACCCACATATATCTCTATATACCTCGCTATATAATTATCACCTTTTATATATTATACCCTTTAACCTTTTTTATATTCTATATTTATCATTCAATATTTCCTATAATCATATATATATATTATTTTTGTTTAATTTTTTTTTTTATTCTTACTAATTTTTTAATATAATGAATAATAATAATGTAAAATATAAAAATATGAGTATGGTAGGTATAAAAAATGTGTTAAAAAATAATATTGAATGTTAATATAATGATTAATAATGTAAAATATAAAAATATGAATATATAATATTAGAGTTAAATATTAAAAAATTAATAAGAATAAAATATAAAATAAATGAAATAAAAATAATATATATGTAATTATAGGAAGCATTGATTGATAAATATAGAATATAAAAAAGATTAAAATATATAATACATAAAAAGTAATAATTATATAGAGAGGTATGTAGAGATATATGTGGGTATATAAATAATTTTTATAAGATAGAATGTATGTACTGTAATGGTACGGATTCCCTCAAAGAATTCCAGGTGGTCACATCTCACTACAAACCGATTTGAAGTCTTCTTATAGGATGCAATAAATGATAAAATCTAATTTAAATCTAAAATTACACTCATTTCAAATAAATAATATCTTGTTAAATACTTAATATAAATGTAAATCAGATTAAATCATTCAGTCTTCACCTTAATTAATTATACCATTAGGCACAGAGTTCAAACTCGGGTTTTACAATTGACTGTCTTCAGGGGTTTCCATTAATATACTACATCAATAACAATATTCAATGTAATCTCAATAAGAGTTAATTTATTACAATATCAAATAAATATAAAGTAGAGGTCCCTACTATCGTATTTTATACGCATATTATCGAGGTTATAGCCTCAGTAAATATTACTTACGTAATCAGCGTGTAATAAATTTATAATTACAAAGTATAGGTATATGTTTGTATAATTAACCTCATTTTATTTTGTAAAATGAATAAATCAAATAAATTAGAGACTTCATTAAGTTTAACAAAAAATATAACAATATTTATTTAACAAATAGACAATTTGAAACTTATTAAATATGTGTTTTATCTACATATTTATTATTTTATATTATTAAGATAATGATTACATGCCCTCTTTTCTCATAGTAAATAAGTATCCCTTGACACTGACAAATTTATTAGTTAATGACATAATCAACAAAGATCTTATATTTTTTAAAGAAAATTATAAGATAAAAGTATACTAAACTAGCTGTATTTAATTTAATATATAGTAAATCAATATAATTTGTATGAATTCCATTCAATGAGATGATTCCTATGTATTGTCAAATATTAAAAAAAAAAAAAAATCTATCATACAAATGTTAATCATTTACACAACTATTAACAAATAGCTGTTATTAAATTAACTAAAATAATAATGAGTTTGTGTCATGTCATAAATAATGTAGTATGAAAAATGCCAAAAAAAAAAAAAAATCTTACCTTCATATTATGTTTACTTTTGTACCTTTAATATACCTCAGTATATTAAATATATTTTAGTTAACCTTTTAGTCAAGTCGCTTGATTGAAGTTCTAAATTTTATTAAATATAAAATAAAAATAAAAAGTGTGAACTTAGCATCAAAGGAAATAAAATTAAATCCCTATAAATCATGATTCTCGAAGATGATGTTATATATTAAAGGTCCATGCAATTGTCCTATTCATTTTTATATTTCATGTAACAATGTCTTTCAAGAATAAAGTTCTTTATTCCTTCATAATTATCCGTTGATAAAACCATCTAAATGTCCGATTGTTCCCGAATGTCCTTCTTGCATGATAGTGAGATCTTCTTTTAGAAGTGATTTCATTATTAATTATAATCCAATGATATAAATGAAGTATATATCACTTTATGCATTTTTAAAGGAATCAGCAGTTACATTTATCTTTGGATAGACAATAGTATTTTATCCTACAAGTGGAGTTTTAGCCCCAATGCATTCTATAAAACAAATTCTTTAGTTTAGATTTGATTGAAGTTTATAAATACTTTTTGAAAGATTTATAGGTATATATTTCAACACTTCTATTTAGAACGATTCTTTAGATTTTGCTAATAAAAATATATTATTTTGCTTTTACAATACAAAACATATTTTTAATAAAGAGTAAATTTTATTAAACTCTTTTATTTTAGCAATATTAGAATTTGTTTTTTTAATAACTTTTTTTTAAGATAAATTGTTCAAAATGTTGAATCTATCTTTTTAAATTGTTCTATCCTAGAACACAGTAAAAATTATTGTACATCTTTGCTAGTACACTGGTAAAAGATAGACTAATAATATAAATATTTAATTTGGTATTTATACTAGAATGAGCTTCTGTAGCATACATTATATTTACGATTGACGAATTCGTATTCTAAGTTATTAATTAAATTATTTTTTTTAACTTCGTTTTCTTTGTTTCATTGCTAAGCTACGAACTTGACTTTAAGGTTGTTTCCATGTCAATCGTACTAATCATTGAATGGTTAGTTTCAAAATGATAGTTTTATTTTAATGAATGGATTACTATTATTCTACTACTTTCCTTCATTAAAATGGTTTAATTTAAAATATATATATATAATAATCATATATATATATTGTACTGGACACACCTCAACCCGCTCTAACTTTTGGGCTACATATCAAGCATGAAGTGATTGTATCACCTCAGGGTGTCTCAATACTAATTTTAATAGAAATATGACTTTTATAAATCAATTTATAATAATACATTATAAATCAAGCAATATATTGAACCGTGGTTGATTATTTCGTTACCATGATAATGGATGTCAAAAGGTTAAACACTGTTACCTTTGAAAGACCATGAATAATTCACGTCTTTATGTGCCACTCCTACACAGAGAAAATTCCTGACTGGAAGGATATACAACCCTCAACGCATTACATAACATATACTAACTTTCTAAGGCCCTTTAAAGTCATATCCCATTATGCTATGCTCAGCCCTCTTACCTCAAGTTATATAAAAAGAAATTTTAAAGCTGCTCTCGGAAATATATTTACTTTATTATATTTTTAGGAAATGAAAGAAAATAAATATAACACTCAACAATAAAATAAGTTATAAAATATTTATTACACATATCAATTAACATTTCTTAAACCCCATTATCCCACCACCAATTGCACAAATAAAAGAAAATAAGATATTATTTAATCCGTTTTCCCTTAATTCATAAAAAAAGTTTGGATGAAGTGGTCTGAGTTCTATACCCACACGTATATATTAGGCAATATAAAAAATAATAATATGAGATTAAATATTCGATCATACCTGTATGCTCATTCCACAGTTTAATAGTATTTTAAAATTCTGCATTTTAAACTAAATGTGGAAGAATGACTAACTTAAAAAATCCTGCACATAGCATATAAATGATTTAACATATACGCATTACCAAAATATAATTTAGATCTTTGGCTTAATTAGATTTTAAACAGATTATGGCTTTATAATATACACATATAAGTAATATTTAAGAAAAAAATATTGAGATTAAAACAAATTTTACCCTCTGGTGTCTTGAGACTTCATCCGGACTTGGGGTGTCAGAATGTGGTACACACATCTGTTCACCAGGGTTTTCACTCTGATGGTTTGGCGATCTTCATCATCGATATCTGCGGAACCTGGGTGGCTACATTTCAACGGCTTGGTCGGAGCTGGACAGGTGCACTGAAGTGGGCTTCTACACCATAATTCTCTCGCTGGTTGATGTAGAAATGATCTTCATCTTGAGTTTGTTAATGCTGTGGCAATCAAAATGAATATTGCTATTTACTTTATTAGCAGTGAATTCAATAGATACTCGGCTCTATGCTCTTTCTTAACAGTTCATGTCTTCTGAATTGTGGCCTGGATATGAGGTGAGCACAGCATATAACTGGAAGAGACAGGAGCTCATTCGCACCGCAAGATTTTGGCAACCCCACTCTCCTCCGTACTGACTGTAGCTATCACCATTCAATTATTAGGTCAGTACTCCATCACAGTGGTATTTCTGTGTAAGTAACCTCTGCATTAATTTGGAATCATAAATATTCGCAGTGACTAAAATATAAGGCTAGACAGCCTGCAACGATCACGCAATATATATTAAAGAGCTTGGATCGCTCTGAGAATCTCTGGCTGTACCTCGGAAGACTGGAGAAAATACATCTAAGAGAACTTAGAATAATGTCTGCAAGAACTCAATATAGCTATCACTGTCTGCCCTGCACCTGGTGAACAGTATATATAGCACCTCCATTACATAGTCAATTTGGTTACTCCCCTTCGAATCATTGCCCCCAGCTTTTATCTTGGTGGCTAATTGATCCCAAAATAATTCACATAGTTTTCTTTTAAAGAATGTTATCTTTAATTGATTTTATATATTACTTTTAATTTAATTTTATCTGGGTGACTCAAGCCACTATACTGATAACAGTTTCAAATTTAAATATAAAGAAAAATTCTTTTCCTATGAATTAAAATTAAATATAGCTATAGAACAAATAAACAAGATTTTTCTATCTCTGCCTTGGCGTCCAAATTCTTTGAACTCTTTTGTTTGTAAAAATAAGAGTAGAAAGCAGGATGGCCATTAACACATTAGTGTATTTGGTAAAACAATGGCCACCTGACTTTTCTTAATGCATTAATATAGAAAATCTTATGATTTAAAAATAAATTACAGATATGTTGGAACATTTACAATTACTTTTTAATTATTTTATATATTTTTATTTCCTTTATAACATGTTCCAACACGTAAACAACTTTTTACAGAAAAAATAAAAAAATGATATAAAATTATAAATGTAGGACGTTTCCATTTATTAAAATAAAATCAAATGAAACAAAAATATTGTACCCATATATAATATATTATGCGTCAATTTACAATTTGAGAGTTAATATTCTTGAGGGTGTTGGTAAGAAATATATACACAGACACTTCATCCATTTTATACTGTTTATATCATAGCTACGTAAATTTAATTGTAATATCTATAACTGAGTTGTAGCTTCAACTACAGCCACCTTGTGGGTGGTCACTCATAGAGTGACCAGTACATTATGAATATGTGGAGTATTCTATACTCTCACAGTACATATATAAAATGCAAAATTATATGTTCATGTATATTTGTATTCATGCAATTGTATTGTGTTTGTTATAGTTCTGAAGAAGATTGAACTGTCAATAGTGGATTGTAAAAAGTAATAAAGAACCTAAATGATATTAATATTATATGGATTTGGCAATGCAATAAGAAAAATAAAGTTACAATACTTAATAAAGTTGTTAATTGATGGTTGGAAATTTCATTTTCTTATTTTTATAAATAAAAAAATCCTTCAACAGTTGCTTATACAGAATTATACATATTAAATGCATTGAATATAAAAATTTTATATAAATGATAAAGTCTTGCATGTTTTATGATATCACTTATATTATCACAAGCTGCTTTTCACAAGAGGTAGTAAAAAATACCACCAAGCCACTACTACTTCACTAGGAAGAATTTGACAAAAGTGTATAATTTACAGGGTACTGCTGTTCTATTCTGAAATATAATGTGTTTAATTGATTAATTAAATGCTAGCACTTTTTGGAAAATCCAAAATTTTATAGTATTATGAAATAAATGAGCATTTATTACACACAAATTTACAAAATCAGTGATAGTGTTTTTAATATAAATAAGATAGGAATGAACTGCCACCTGTTCTTTTTTTCACTAAAAATTTAGGCTAGCATTATGTACAATGTCTGCATTCAATTCTGCCTTCGTTTTTATAAAATACTGACTTTGAGCTTCAGTAACAAAGTGACTAGCACACAAAGCTGGGAATTTAGTTGTGCTTTATCAGTTTTTCTCCATATCAGAAAACATTAAGTTTTCAGAATTTTTACTTTTTTCTGATTCAATGCAACAAACTAATCTCTTTCAATAATGATATGTAGCCAGTTGTATGGAAGATTTCAAACATGAGTTTGATAATTTAACAAGTATATACATGTGCACACATACAGAATGAATATTCACTTTCAGCAATTGTACATCCTCTTGGGCATAGTAAACAAAATTTATTATAATCTAGTGTTTAAACCATTATTTTGCTATTTAAATGTAATCATTTTTTAAATTGTACAAAATCAACCTCTTATATTTTTATACTCTTTCATTTTCAGTTGGTACACATGCAGTCTTTTTTCTCTGCCATATACAATTGTTATGATTATCATAATAAAAATTAATTCCCCATATGTTATAGTACTAGAATTTAATTTAACTCTTTTTTCAGTTAGATGTTTAAATCTCTTCTGTCCATTTATTATGTGATATTTTATTGGTTTATTTTAAACTTTGGTTGAGGTGATGTGATATACATGCATTGGATTCAAGAGTAATTATATTAAAAAATAAACTTCACCTATTCCTGTTCATAAATGATGGAATAAAATTTTGTACATTTGATTTTTGCAAATTATTTATCAAGATATTTTCATTATTTACTAGTGAGATTGAAATTTAAGAATTCTTAAGTGCACCTCAGTGTTTCAGAATCGAATCCTGAACATTTTCTGAAGATATTAATGATTGCAATATGCTGTCCTTTACAAAAAATAGAATTTTTTAGTTGATATTACTCTAAATCACTGTTTTCACTGCTGCTTTCTAGTTAATCTTTATGCAAATTATGGTGGCTATTTTTATCCAATCATCTATTGAAACAGCAATGATTAAGTTTAGGAAAATAAAAATTATTTTAAAGTTTATCTTTTTTATAGAGAACCATAAATGCAATCACAAAATTTTAGCACCCTTCCTTTAATTATAATTGTGACAAGCCTAATTTTAAAATTTATATATGTATCTATTGACTCACTTTTCATTTGAAAAGTAAATTTTCATAAATTATATAAGAGATTTTAGTCATTAATTTTCTGTAAATCTATATGCTTTATCAAATTATTTTAGAAAATTTATAATGACCTCTCTGTTATGTGTGGATGAGGGTAGTGGATGTAAGATTTACACAGCCATAAATCAGTGATTTGTATTTTCATACATAATATTCATGATTATTATTCATTATCTTTATCAGGGACTTAGCAATTTTAGAATTATTTATCTGGAATAAAACTTTTTTAGAAATGTTGCTTTGTCCAATAAGCACGAATTATCAAGTCTTTTCAGAAAATCATGACTAACATTTTCATCAATGTGTTGGATGAACTTTTCAAATTCATGTTTCTCTAATAGGTATTCAAGTTCCTGAATATTTTTGATGTGAATTTTCTGACTATATTTTCTAGATAATAGATTTCTGACTTCATATTATCTTCCTCAAAGTATTGCATTTTAAACATGTTCCCGACTATTAGTTCACTCTTCCATTAATTAAAGTCCCCTTTCATCTCTTATCACAGTTGCAAAGTACAATATCAATTTTGACAGTTTTGTCTTTTAGATTAACTATTCTGGATTCATACTAAATTATGATTGTTTTTCATTTACAATTTTTGTCATATACGCATGCCACCTTTGATATGAGAGCACATTGGAATTTTTTTTTTTGATCTTTATAGTTGTTGGCATGTAAAGTTTACTTACATGAGCACTTTCATTTCTTTCTAATTTCTTTTCGTAGATATAAATTAATTTCATTATTGAAAATATAACTTAAACATCTGAAGTATACTGCTATATATAAGTTAAATTCATATTATAAATTAATTTAAGATAAAACTATTTTGAACTTGTATGCATATTTATTTGTTTTAATAAATAATGGGCTCTGGAGCTTAATATCCTTGGATTATAGTTCCAGCTCTGTCACTTCTAATGCTCGAATATCTTATGAACTTCCAAGCAATAAAAACACTTTATTTTTAGATTTTCTGCAAGATTAAAATGTCATCTAAATTTCACCAATGTTTCTCTTTTCCATTTCACCTATTAAGTTTTTTATTTCAGCCATTCATCTCATATAAAACTTTTTAAGTCTTTTACAATATCTTGATATCAGTCAAAGACAACCAGATTTTTTAAATTTAATATATTTTGCTTTTAAGAAACTTCAACATATCTTCATGTAACGACTTTAACAATTAATTTAACTATAGTATGCCTCCCCCCCCCCTTAGATTAATTAATCAATAAATTTACTAATAACATACACATGGTATATTCCGTGTGTATTCTTAAATTTATTGCTCAAAATTCAATTTTTAATTGTAATTCGATTATTTAATAATGATCTTGTCCCTAAATGTAATGATCATATAAACATATTAATATTGTAATGATCAGAGTTAGCATAGTTCAATTATTTACATTTTCTCTATTTATTTACATTACATGGGCACCACCTGGCTTTAAGCATCAGGAAATAAAGTAACACATGTATATTAAAAACAATATTCATAATAATAATGTTAAATTCATAATGCTGATCTAAATCATGGAGAACATAAGTTATTCCTGATGAATGATGGTGGATCATGCAATCTTACATAAACACTAACAAATCATGTAATAATTTATTTACAAATGCGCTTATTAGTTGATGTACAATTTATTTTCTTTAATAAAATTAACAATTCATGTAATAGTAATTTATTTACAAAGTATAATCATGAATTGATATACAATTTATTTCTTTAACAAAGTCTATTTATCTTTATATATCATAGTATTAATCTATTCATAGATAATTTAACACATTCACCATACCTTTAACCCTAACTTCAATAAACTTAAATATAATTCTATGTATGTATGAATCCATGAATACAAACATTTCTTTGACTTTCATGTCTCCCAGTACTTAGACATACATATGCTCTATATGGGATAGAAATCAACACTATCTTTATCACAATAATCATAAGGAATGGTCTTGTTTAGATCCTAATCCTAAACATAACTGTTTATATAATAACTATAAAGGATGGCCTTTTGATCCTAACTCCAGCCAAATAAATCTTCTATGCAATAATTATAAGGAGTGATCTTTTAGTCCTAAACCTAATTAAATAAAACTACAATTTATACAAGGATGATTTGTTCTGAAATAGATCCGTAACTCATTAAACTAGATAGGAATGTATTCTCCCATATGGATGTGAACATACGTAAACTATTAAACATTGAAAAAACAACTGTATATATATAAATCTATATAAAATCTAATTTTTAATAATCAAATATAAGTTTAACTGTGGACAAATGAGTCTAATGGAAATAATTACATCATTAACTGCTATTATTTGAGACTTAGGCAATTTACATTTGTGCATTGCATTTATGTGATTATCATTATTTAAAATGCATAAGCTTAGCTTACATATGTTATATATAATAATTTTTTTTTAAAAATAATTTTAACAAATAAAGAGAAGTTATTACAAATTGGTTTTATTTTTTAAATTGACAGTTTTTTTAAAAAATAATATTCGGATAATAAATATTATTTACAAATTCAGATTTATTAAAATAAAGTACAAATCATAGTTTAAATATAAGACTCACCAAAACAAAGTAATTGTCATTTATATCTTTTCTGACAAATATTAGAAGTCCATTTATGGTGATAATATAGTCTTGTAATTTGTAGCTGTCATTTAAATCTATTTCTTCATTTCAGCTGAGTTATTCAAAGTATCATTCAAAAGCATTCCAGATTAGATCTAGCTAACTGTTAGTAGTGTTCTTTTTATTCATAAAGCATAATTGTCAAGAGAAAAAAACTGATTTTATAAGAAGAAAAGTTACTTCCATTTTTGCATACCCAGTTGTTTTTTTTAAAACCAAATTTGCATATCACTTTGCTTCTTGATTATATAACATTTTATAATACTTTGTTTATAACTTTTACGTTTTTTTATAATCCATTTTGTAATTTGTAATCAAAAGTGGTTGTATAGCACTGGCATTTTATATTTTCTATTCATTGCTCTGTTTTAATATTTTTCCTCTTTCTATGGAATTCTCTAATAGATTTATATAAAACTTATCTAATATTTTCATTCAATTTTATAAAATATTTCTGTTTATTTTCATTATTAATTTTATTTTTGGCATTACTTTTTAAACTTATTTAGTGTTTAATTGTTATACTATCTATATTTCTTTTCTTTTTTAAATTTTTTATGTCGTTTTAAACCCACGAGTTTCTAAGATTTTTTCCCTCTTGAGTTGTGGAAAATTTTTTTTCATGACCAGGTATTTATTTAAAACAAAATAATGCTTTTGTAGTTAGTTATTCAGTATTTCTTTCAAATGTGGTATGCAGGGGGAATGTAACATAGAGTTATAATCTGTCCATTTTTCTTTTGTGAATTCACAAATGATTATATTCAGTTGACTGTTGTGTTTAAATGCCAATCCACTTCCTGGTAATCTATGTTTCCTTGAAATGAGTTAATTACAATTGGAGAGAATTCATTATCAGAACAAAATTAAATAGGCATATATCTTTTATGAAAACAGTTAATTCAACAGCTCATTACAATAGATATTTTATTAATCTAATTAAATGTGAGAAAAATTTTAATGGCCAGAAATTTTCTACCAAAATGTAAAATAAATTATCTGATAAAGCAGTAAATGCTGTAATATCCCTAAAAACTAAAAAAATGATTTTTCTTCAGCTTTTCTTGACATTACAAAACCAAAATAAAAGCAACACACATGTTCACTTATAGCTAAGAATATTTCCAGACATGAGCACTTTATGCTTTTTTTTATTGTTTAGTACTTTATTTTTTTTATATAGTCCATTTATGTGAATAAGTATTTCTTTCTATTTTTTTTTTACCTTTTAATTTTATTAGAATTTTAGATAGTTTAATACCATTATCTGGCAGCATTATAAAAGAATACTGATATCTATATAAAATTAAAAAATTAAATTTTCTTTAATTTTTTTGCTAAAGTTATTTGCAAACTTTAAAAAAAAAGTCTTACGATTGGGAATACATATGCATGTAAAGTTTCAATTAGATTGAAAGTTGGAATATAGGTGAACATAGAGTTCCAATATTTCTCAGACAGACAGATAGACAAATAAATAGAGTAAATTAAATAAAAGCATATAAAAAAGGAATACACTCCCCCCAAAAAAAGGGAAAGAAAAGAATATAATAATGCATTGTGAATGAAAGAATAACTAATTATAATATGAAAATAGATATAAAGTTTATGGCTTTCAAAAAGATTGATTATGATTAAGAAAAAATAATGGAGGAAATTATACAAATAAAAATGTAGAAAAATGAATAAAGTTTCTGAAAATGTAAATCAGTTAGTGGATGCGATAAAATATTTTTATATCTCACAACTTTTGAACATTCGATATGTTTGATAGAAATTAAATAAAAATGACATGCTTGCCGTATTAATTTGAATTTTAATAAAAAAAAATGTTTTCTTTTGAAGAGCATTATACAAAAACAAAAAAGTATAATTAATTTTTTTAATAAAATTATTAAATTAGTTAAATTTAAACAATACTTTTATTGTTTAGTATATGTAATTAATTACCAAAGATAATATATAATAAAATTGTAAAAGTTATAGATTATGGTAAACATATTATTAAGAATTCAGAAGAAATTATTAATATATTTCAAAATTATGAAGGAATGGAATTGTTGCATCATTTGTTGTGGAAAAAGACAATAAGAAAACATAGCATTAAAATAATAATGAATAAAATAAATAAAATAAAATGTATTTATGCTATAGAAGAAGCATTATCATTAATTAGTGATATTTTGTATTTTAAATATAAAGATGATTTTTGGGAAATAATGAATGGGTTAGGGATTGTTCAATAAACTAAATTGTCATCTATGGAAATTGACTATATAGAAAGAAGTAGTAGATAAATTTGTAAAGAGAAATTATAAAATATAGATATAGTTTTAATAAGGCTGTAAACCTTAGCAATGAGCGTCTGAAAAAATCGTCACTAGGGACCTCTGTAGGTCTTTAAAACACATGCTTACGTTATGAAGAAAAGAGAGAATCCTTCTTTACTTCGACCTACTTTTATATATAAATAGGTGAAGCAGAAGTGTTTTGATCTAAGAGTGTGAAGCTATTAAATACTTCACTAATTAAGTCCACAATTCTTATAATACATTAATACTCGCGAAATCTTACGATTTACTACGAGTTAATGAAAAGATCTTATAGTAAGAAATATATTACGATAATTTAAAGTTGTAATTATAAATTTTATTAAACGCTCACTATTATTTCAGTAATAGTTTTAACAAGGCTGTAAACCTTAGCAATGAGCGTCTGAAAAAATCACACTTCTGCTTCACCTATTTATATATAAAAGTAGGTCGAAGTAAAGAAGGATTCTCTCTTTTTTTCATAGCGTAAGCATGTGTTTTAAAGACCTACAGAGGTCCCTAGTGACGATTTTTTCAGACGCTCATTGCTAAGGTTTACAGCCTTGTTAAAACTATTACTGAAATAATAGTGAGCGTTTAATAAAATTTATAATTAAAATATAGATATGTAAATGAAATCATTGTAATGGGGAATAATGGAAATATAATTAATGAATTAATTATGAATTTGATGTAGTATTTATTTATAATGGAGAAAAAATAATGGAATAAAATATTTGGATTTGTTTGTAGAAAGAAATCAACAAAGAGTAATAAATATAAACAATGTGTTAAAAGGATAAAAGGGTACTTAAGTATTAGACCTGCTGTGACATTTTACCTATGTATCAGTCTGCCGATAACTTTCTAATTTTGCGAACTCATCAAATAATGTATACATGTAAACCTCTGACAAACTTAAGTGATAAATTTGTATAATCAGACCCTTCTGTACAGATTATTTCATGACATTTTTGCAAGGTTTAAAAAATTATCGGCAGACTGATTGATATGTATGTGAAATGTCACAGCAGTTCTAATCTGTAACATTAATCGCACCAGACTAATACATAAATTTGAAAAAGTACATTTACGAAAAGTATAAATTTGTACACAAAAATAATAAAAGCACATTACAATATTAAATAAAAACAGCTAGTTGAGAATTTTTAAAATGGCATTCTGCCGTCACAAACATCTTCCTTCCACTGGAGAAAGTACGGCATTCTGCCATCGCAAACATGGGCAGCAATTCCCAAATTTTACTTAAAATTAAAAAATACTACATATATTAATCTGGCAGGAAATTACAAAATGGACACAAAAGCAAAATTAAAAAAAAATACTACATAAGCAAAGTAAAAAACAAATAAATTTACTACTACATTTATTCACTTGCTTTTAAAATCAAAACATTCTTACCATGTATATATAACAAATTGTCATGATGAATCAATCATGTCTCTCTGTAGAGAACCTCCAAACATTACTACTTCATTTTAAGGCATTGCCAAATTTTAATCACAAAACTTATAAATCGAAAATAATAAATATATTATTTGCTGAAGGTTTGTGATGATGGCATATTAAATGTGATAATATGTTGGACTATTTCCATCATCTACCAGTAAATGTTGAATGTATAGAAAATTTTAAACTTGATTTAAACTTTTCCAAATACAAACAATTTGTTAGTAATAACACACAAATAGACTAACCTATGTTGTCTATTTATGTCTTATTACTAACAAGTTGTTAGCATTTGAAAAGTTTAAATAAAGTTTAAAATTTTCTATACATTCAACATGGTGGTAATAATCCAACACATCACATCTAATAAGTATATTAACTACAAAATGGATAGTAAAGCAAATAAAAAAGAAACAAAAATACATCTGTTAACTATGGCAGAAAAGTACAAAATGAACAGATAAAAAAAAAAAAAACAAAACAACCTTTGCCTAAAGATTGCAACAAATTAACATAACAATACATGGAATAGATAAAAAAATAATCTGATATAACATTATATGTACTACCTTATGTAATTTTCCATTCATTTTTAACCGACCAATTACTTCATATTAATTTCAGACTTTTACTATTTGACCATCCATTATTTATATGTTTATCAGTATAATTTTTATTGATGTATCATATTTTAAAATAATATGAAAGTTTGAACCATTTTTTATTTGAACTACTATTACCATCATTATTATTTAATATAGATTTCTGCAATTAAAAAATATATTTTTAATATTTTTAGCATTATATCTATAATCTTTATATAATTCAATAAGTTTTTTTTTTTTTTTGTAAACTAGCTACATTTTTATTTGTATTATATTTCCATATTTAAAATTTTAAAAAAACTATCATCTTTTATATCCATGCTTATTGTGAGTCTCTGGGAATTATTTTTCTTAATTTATCTTTAATAAAATATATTCATATAATTTCATTTTCATTACTTATGTGAATTTCTATCTAAATATTTAATTGTATCTTCAAAATCATTATAAATATTATTCATAGTTCTTTTATTACCAATTATTAAAATATTTTATTATTTCATGACTAATTGTTTCTTTTTTAATTATAATACTTTGTAATTCGTTTATAAACATTGATGGCATTGACCATTAATTGCACAACTTTTAATCCATTTTTTATGTATATTCCAATATTTATTATTGTATAAGGGCACAAAATCATATGCCGGAAAAGACCTTTAATGTGTAGTAATTAACATATTTTTCCTAAATATATTTTTATGATTTATATGAAAAAAACAATATGATCGATCTTTTTTTATTTATTTTTTGATGATTTTATATTATATATACAAAGCAAGATTAATACTATCATCATTTAAAATTTCGAAAATTCCCAAACATGACTATATAAGAAATAGAACCAGATACATATCACTAGTTGAAATTCAAATATTGAAAATAGAAATATAGTATCACTTAAAGTTAAATTACTTCATAGTATTTCTTGTTTACATTAGTCTGAATTTCAATATACTTAACTCTCAACAGCTATAACATAGTATAGTAACATTCAGATTACAAGTGATAAATATTTTTAAATTTGATTTTTTTTTTTTTTATTATAAGCATTATTTACAATATGTATTAAAATTTTTTTTACAAAAAAATTTAAAAAATGTAGCCATAAAATAGCAGAAATGAAGAAATAAAATTACTTTTGTTTAACTGGATTTAATGAATTTTGTTCATATAATCAGTTGTTATTATGAAAGAAATTTGCCTTTTTTTATTGTTGCCATTAATTGCAATAAATTGTATAATATTTATCATAAAAAGCAGGAAAAAAATACCGACCATTTACAAAAGTTGAATCAAAATTTACTGCTATTTAGACTATAAGCAGTATGTGATACCATTAAACAGAGAAGGGGGACATTAAATTTATACTACCTGAACTAAATTCAAATAATTTGAATTTTGGAAAATAGAGACATATTTAAGAAAGTACTGGGATGACATTTAAAAATTTATAGCTGTATTACATACTAATTATAGTTGTTGCAAGTTAATATCTTTGCGACCTATTGATTAGAGGGTTATCTTTTATTCATGCTGCTTTATTTAGAATATATTTGTTTTACAAATAGCTGCTGCTGAAGTAATTTAACATTAGATGATATTGATGTATGTATTTTCTATATTTGAATTTTAGCTAGCCTTATGCATTTGATTCTATTTCTTGTATGCCATGATTAAGAAAGTCTTTCTTATGCTCACAAAAGTGACTGATAACATTTATTAATAAACTGAAAATAATTAATTGAAATAATTAACATTTTTCTATTAACAGTAAATATGATAGTTAAAATAATGCATTTCCTTTGGAATTTTATTATAAAGTATTATTTTATATATACATATTATAACTTGAAAAATTAATATATCTTAATATTACAATAGTTTCTTGTTGTTTTTTAAAATATCTATATACATTTAATGTCATATTAAGATTCACATGAAATATAATAAACACTTTAACATTATAACATATTTTAAGGATGTAATCAGCGTTATTATTCTGTTTCAGAGTTCAATCTAGAAGATGCAGATAGCACTGGAAATGACTCATATCAGGTGGGCTGCACTTTTATAATTTATTTGGTGATTTTTTTTCTTTCTAATTGATAAAATCATTCTATAATTGTCTGTTGTTGTTTTTTTGTTGATTAGTGATAAATGAATATTATATGTTAAATGTACTCCTGCATCTTTTTTTTTATATAAAACAATTTTTTAGTTTTTTTTTTTTTTAAATAATATATACATTTCTTTTAATAGAGTCCTCATGGAAGTCAAATTCATTCTGATGATGAAAATATAGACTTATCTAGTCAAGGAAATTATAGTGATGGTGATGATGATCAAAATACATGTAAAAATGAAATTAAAAAGGCCAATAGTGAGCATGATGATGCAAGTAGAGATAATGAAATTAGTCAGACGGAAGAGATTGATAGAGAGAAGGTTGAATCAGAGGATGAAGGAATGGAACAAACTAGTGATCAAGAAGCTAATTTTCTTGCAAGAACTTCTGATAATGAAGAAAGTCAAGATAATAAAGCAGGTGTCTTTGATGATGATAGTCAAGAAGCATCAGTTTGGAATCAGAAAGATTCAGATGAGGAGGAAGATGCAAGACAGAATTCTGATGATGATAAGAGTATGTCTAATGAAGAAACAAAACAGCATTCTGATGAAGAGATTGGTAATAACACAGGCAGAGAAATGAAGCAAAATTCAGATAATGAAAAAGTCGATGTTTCTGATGAAGAAAATGTCTCTGATGATGAAGGTAAACCAAATTCTGTTGACGAAAGAAGTAATTCAGATTATGAAAGCAAAATTAATTCTGATGATGAAAATAATATTAGTTTAGATAGAAAAATTGAATCTGATGATGAAGGCAAACCTAGTTCTGATGAAGAAGTAATGCCTAGTTCTGATGATGAGAACAAAATTGCCTCAGATGATGATAGAGCAAAAATATCTGATAACACACATCACACTAAGTTTCAAAATCAGTTTGAAGAAGAGTGCCAATCAGAATATGAAATGAAAAACAACTTTAATGAATCAGACCAGGAAATTACAAAAGGTTCTGAAGATAAGAATCAAGAATCTGATAACGAAGAAATAAAGGATGTTGATGACAATAGCCAAAACAGTGAAGAAGAAAAGCATTCTGATAATGAAAAAGAAAATATGTCAGAGAATGAAAATGAAACGAAACATTTGAATAATAAGATAGTAAGGAGAAATATTGACTTGAATGAATCAGATGATGATATGTCATATAATGAAAATGAAACAAAGGAACATATAAATAATGAAATATCACAGGCAAATAATGAACAGAGTGAATCAGATAATTCAGGGGAAGAGAAGCAAAATGATATTTCAATGCCTACGGAAAATATGCATGTAAAGGGCTTTGACGGTGAAAGTAGCCAGGAATCGCATCAATTAATAGAAAAGGATTCTGATGAACTAAAAGTTTCTTTTGACACCAAGGACAAAATTGAAGAGACACAGAAAATAAATTTTGATGAACAGTCAGACAGTGACTCTTTACCTGATTTTAATGCCAATCGTTTATCAAAAAAGAAGGCAAGAAGGCAATTGGAAAGTGATGAGGAAAGTAATGATAGTGAAGAACATGAGATAATAAAAAAAACTATATCTAGGATTTTAGAGGAAGAGGAGGATAGCGATAAAGAACAAGAAAATGAAGCTGTGAAAATTGACAACAAAAAAGGCAAGTTTATTATTTATATTTTTTGTTTTATAAAAAATATTTTTATTTTTTTAGTGTTCAAGTATATTTTTATTGCTTTATTGCAATGTCTTTTGTGTAGAAACTTTGGAGTCAAGAAACTTGTTTTATACTAATCAATTAATTTAACATACACATCACATTCTCAGTATTATTACTTTAAATAGTTCATTATATATATCAGAATTTATATTAGTATGTATTATTTTACTAATAATAGTTATTCAAAAGTCTTGCTGTGCAGGATATGAGTAAACAAAATTTCAAATACAATTAACAAATTTACGTTATTTGAAGATTAAGTTTTTCAAAAATAAAAACTTAAAAATTATATGTTGATATATTTCTAATGATATTTCATTAAAGTTCCGGATGTAATTATGCATTTAGGAGAAAAAAAACCCTGAATATTTATTTTTATTATGGGTGTTAAAGGGGTTATTCATGTGTCAAAAATTGCTTGAATTTAAGAAATATAATGGTATTGGAGGAAATCTTATCATATTTACATGCTTTTTTTAAAAAAAATGATAGATGTCACCATTGTGAGCAGTAAATATTTTTTTAAACATAATGTCTATAATTAATGAAAGATAATTTTGACAATTAGAATTTACTAAGAACTTGTACAGTTAACATTGAGTACTATTTAATATTTAGTGAATTATTTCCTTTTGCATTTATTATATGAAATTATTTGACATTTTGATTGTTCAGCATTTTTTTTCAAAGATTTTCTTTTTCATATAGTTAACAATGACACAAAAAAGTGCAGGGCAGAGGCAGTTTTTGAAGAAAATTGTTGAACATAGAAGTCAGATTAATTAATAAAACTTAAACATTGCAAAAAAATAAATATATAAGAAGCTAATTTACTTAATACTTAGAACTTGAATAGAATTATATTATAAGGTTGTCTTTCAAGAGCTTATTATTTGTTAAAAAAATTATACTTATCGGTCATTTTATTTTAGCATATTTTCGATTAAAAAAAAAGAAAGTCAGAAACAAAAGTAATACTTAGATTAAGTTCTTATTCTAATTGAAATTTGACTATATCTGCTTATTTATTATGTAAAAACAAAAGTGATTGCACATTCCACATAGCTATGTTTAAGAAAAAGTTCAAATTTGAATATTTACCTTCATTACTATGGTTGTCTTCTATTGATTAGTATTGCAGTTACTGGTTTCTAATTTTTTTTTTTTTTTATATGAATGATTTGCAAGGCACATTTATATTATGATGTAGATCATTTTTCATGATCATATTAAAGGAATTTCTATTTAAATCCAATTCTAGAATAATTTCTTATTGATTGTACTGTTTCATGCAAAGATCATAAAATAGGGAGTCTTTTAAATCTTGCTTTATCACTGAAGGCTGTGCCTAAAACAAAAACAAAAAAAAGATGAAGAATGCTTGAAATCAGAATTACTGTGTGTATATAGTTAAAAAAATATAAATCTATAACACCGTTACCACAAGGAGTGCAGTGAGATGATTGATGGCATGAAAGTATCATAATGATAGGGCTCTGTAATGGGGAAGAACATAGGGTAGAAGTGGAAAAGATTGTTTGTATTGCAAGTACCATTTAGTTTTTGCTAAACCAATGTCATCTACAAGACAATAGAAAGTATTCTTGAACAAATTACTGCTTATTGATTATTTGCATTTCAACCCTCATATTGCTTTAAATCCAAGGCTCCTCACTGCTAGAAACTAGTCTGGGGATATTGAATGGGTAGGCCTTAGATAGGGATTTAAATATACAAACCTAGCATCTATTGATTACTGTAGCGTGCACTGGGTGATACTACACTATGGAGAGAGTTGCTATTATTTTATTAGCTTGTGCAAGGATAAGAATTGTAAATATACTTCTTAAATATATATAGTTTTAATTAGATTATCTATTTTTCTATAGTCATTTCTCAATTTATTTTATATTCTTATACCCTTATATACATTCTTTTCCATTCATTTATACCCTCATACAGTTACATATGTTTACACTACCTGCATATTAAGTGATATTGATATACCTGAACTAGAGCACTATGCAGACTTTCCATGAGTTTGAAACCTTGGATAATAACAGAAACGAAAGATGGTAAGGATGAAGTGATATATGCGATCTAAGCAAAACAAAGTAAAAAAATGATTTATAATTTAAACTAAATCGCATTTTAAATTATACATGGTCTTTTAAATATGTGAAAATTGTTGCGGAAGGTAAAATAAAAACAGTGGAGTTTTAAATCTCTTATCAATGAATAGTTAATTTTCAAATGATACTAACATTGCAATGCTTTTATAAATAATTGCTATTATGTAATTATAAATGCTCTTTCATATAAAATTATTTTAAAAAGTAATCAGAATTTGATTAATTTCACATAATTATTTCTGTGATTTTTATTTTTAAAAGGATCATTTTAAATGCTTTATTAAGGATGACTTTAATTTCTAAAAATTATAAATTTTCAATTTATATTTCTTTAAAAACTTTAGAAAAGTTGCAAGCTTGCAAATTATTAAAACATGGTCTAAAAATTAATGCTGAATTGGAAAAAGAATTTTTAAGAGAGATTTATGCTATATATTTTAAAAATAAATTTGATGTTTAAAATTTTACTTAACTATGTGGTAATGTTTTTGTTTATTTTTGAGAAATAACTATTTTTTTTTTTTAAAGTGAGGGGATGTCTATGTTTTTTTTTTTGTTATTTGTTGAATAATGATATTTTCAATAATAACATTCAGAATGTATCTATTTTAGATGCTAGTTGCATGCATGTACTACCTGTTGGTGGAGTCATTGTCCTTATAATACCAAAATAGACAAGAATTAGCTAATTGATACATTTTTTTTTTTATAATTATGTAGACAATATAATTTATTTAGTGAAAAACAAGAATTTTCATTAAATGTGATCAGTATTGGATTAGATATCGAAAGAAAATAAATGGTAACATAATAGACTTGTTAAAAAGCTATTTTATTATAAACTTGTGCACAGCTTTTCTTGGAAAATCAGATACTATTTATATTAGAAAGATTATCTCTGGTGGTGCAGTATTGTTTATTTTGTTGAGAAATTTTATTGATGGTGGCAAATGTCTAAATAAGTTAGCATTTGCTATCATTGCTAATTTAATTTCTTACATAATGTTTGTATTTATCGTACTTATTAAAATATGTATTTTTCACTCATTGTTTGTTCACTAAATATATTATTTTCAGGATTTTTTTTTTTTTTCATAATTCAAACATATTCTTTTCAGTCAAAGTTCTGTTCATTAAAAATACTCTTTCGGGTTTGTTTTCTAAGTAGATAATATTATTTTCAAAATTCAAACCTGGTATTAGCTTTGTTTTCATTCAAACTATTGTTATCATTAATAACATTTCTCATCGAATGTTTGGATTGATCATACTTATAGAAAATATATCAGTAAAAATATTAAATTCAGGTTTGTTTTCAAACATTTATTATTTTCATGTTTTTTTTTTTTTTTTGAAACTCGTCAATTGTGGATAGCATATAAATGCAACTAGCCTCTATTTTAGTAGTAGATGTAGATCAGTATTTTTGCAAAATACCAAATATATGATCATTAATAAATTAAATCTTTATATTATTATTAAAAATATATCTAATTCTATAAAAATAAATACTATACAAAATATTTACTTACACTTACGTTTTCTATTAAAATTAAATTAGATATAATTTTTTTTAAATTGTTAAAAATATTACTATTTACTGTAAAAATTTATTTAAAATGTCAAAAGAAAACTAAGATACTATAAGACCCTGCTAATCTATTTGTACATGTAAAACTTCATTAATTTGAATTGGAAAACTTGCCAGAAAATGTGTGCAATTCATAAAGAAAGATTTTGATTTCATTTGTTACAAATTATTACACTTAAAAGTATATAACAAATCTTATTGAGAAACTTTAATTAACAATGTTTTGATTTGTGGTCGGTCATGTTATGGGTTTTTCTGAAATTAGAATTAGGAGCCCTATTCTGTCATACTGTACATTGCAAAATTTGGCTATTGCCCATTTCATCTTATGTCCACCATTTCCTATGCTTACACAAACTATTAAAGCAATAGCATACTGAAATCTAAGACTCCTCACTGATGAAAGCCACAAGTTAGAAACTAGTCTGGGAATATTGGAAAAGTTGTTTCAAAGTTCATTATTATTTAAAATTTTTGTAAGTTTACTTTATCATATATAAATAGATGTATTCAATGAATACTAATATTTACTGCAAATGTCATATGCAGTCAAAATTTAAATGAAATGGAGGATGAATAAGTAAGGACCATAAATAAATCAAAATTATTTGAATTTATTAGATAATGTAGAGCAGGGGTCGGCAACCTATGCCATGCATGTTACGCAGAGCGATTATTTATAGTACTCTGATTGAATTGAAATAATGAAAAATTATATTTTAATTACAGCACGTGTTTGCACCATCACCTATCTTTTGCATATGCGACTCACATATTTATGTACTAATTATTTTGTACAATAAACATTCACTTAATCTTTATTATTTTCAATAAAGATAAGAGCTAAATGGGTTGGAAATATATTTTTTTCCCAGGGAGGATTAATTTTGTCTGTATTTTTTTTTGACAATTAATTGACCTTTGATACTTTTGTACGTTAACACTGTTTTAGAGAATACATTTTAAGTTTTGGCATGCTTACTTGAAGAAAAAAAATTATAGTTAGTGGTAGTCGGGTTAATGCGTGAATGAAGTCCGCAAATATAAGAGACTTGATAATATTGTTTGGATCCCAAAGAAGTTAAAAATCATTGCTTTTTAAATGTCTATTGTGTATTTAAAACAAATTTTTTATAGAGAAAAATTCCAAATGACCATAGCTTTAAAGAAAAGAAGAATATATGAAAGATTTTCAATGTTGAGTTGATTTCTTATATCACAAAAATGAGTTTCTTTGAAATATTTTTGACGAATGCTAGAAAAATACTTGTTTTATTTTGTTAAAGTTCATTCATCAACTTTTTAAATTAAACCTTGAAAGTTTAAGGTACTTTGTCTATTCTGAATTAATATACATTAATCAGCCATTTTGTAAATAATGCACATTTTTTAAGCATTAACAGGATGAATTTTCTCCATGCCAAAAAAAATTTTAAGCATGTCTTTTGAATGCAATATAATTTAACAAAACATACTTTTCACATATGATTCTATGCATTTTAAAATATTTAATGACCAATAATATAAGATTTGGTTATAATAGGCTTTAAAAGTATATAATATATAATTTTGAAGCCCATTATAACTGGACCAATTTTTATACTACATATAATAAGATTAATAGAATCATGTTGGCACATGGAATAACATTATAACATAGATTTGGCATGATGCCACTAAAAGGTTGTTGACCCCTAATGTAGGAAATGAGTTTTAAAACATTTCATGTTTAATGCAAATGGTAATTTAGAAGCTTTTCTGAATGAAGTAAAGATATTAATAGGTCCTAAAAATTAAAAAAAAAAAGCTTTTAATGAAGTTGCTTTTATCAATTTTTTACAAACTAAAACAGAAAACAAAAACAAGAATACCAAAAGTAAATTTATAAAATAATGTTAGCTAACAATAACCTGATTAGAAGTGCTGTTATTACTTACAATCATATATTTTAATTGTATAGAAACCATCAGTTATTTTTTAAATAATAATAAAATAATCAATATTAAATAATGATCATTTGATCTAGTAAGGTACTAATAATGCAAATTCAACCAATAAATTCAGTGTTCAAAACTTTGTATCATGGAGCTGATGATAAAAAAATGCAGATGGGAAAAAACAAAATCTGAATTTTAACCATTTGATGTATTGGAACCTATCACTACCAATCAATAATTCATGAACTATTTGATTTGTGCAGTGATAGAGTATCAGATTCTAGAGCATAAGGTCCTTGGATTGATTCCAGTTCTGACATTTTAAGTGATAGAACTTCATATGAACTCCTAAGTAATAAAGTCATTCAATTATTTTTATTATAAAATAATATGTAAACTTCTTGCTGTGAATCTAAATCTGTGACACTATAGAAAATAAATAATGCTAATGTTCAAATAGTTATTGCTCATGAGTTCAATTGACAGATTAAGCTTCAGGAATCTTTAACTCTTAAAATTTGTCACTCTCCCACTATATTAAATTACATAGGGCATTGTACAAAATAATTTAATAGCTAAAATACACAAAACATTGCACTAAGTAATAAAACTTTGTTTTTATTAAAACAAATGACCGGAAATTGAAATTGATAGTCACTATTTTAAAAATTAGATTTATCATAATATTTAGCTATAATGAAAATGTGTAATTTATGGCTCAACTTGCTGCACACCATTTACCACTTGCTTTTTTTATTATAGTAATTAGTAATAGTCATATAATTTGTCTTCTGAGCTTATGTGGAATTTGAGCATTGAAGTGCGAGATTGACTTAGAAAATGATTTAGGAACTATTAGCTTTAAATCCACAAGTCTACCATTGCACTAAATTGCACAGAACACTTGCATTAAATGAATATTATATAGAAGTTCAGTTTTAGTAGATAGAGTATAATTAAGCCATTGCCTTCGTGTATGTATGGGGGGAGAGGGTGGCAACTTTTTGAGGGATTAAAACAATACATATTCCTGTTTTTAATAATTGTTGTGTTGAGTAAGTTTATAGCTTTTTTTTTTTTCTTGTTTTCCTATTTAAAAGTAGTTAAATACACATTTATTGACCAATAATAATATAATTACTAAATAATTTGTGGGCCTGTTTTCTAAATGAAAAAATTCTACATTTGTTTGGAATCTGAAAAAATTTTGAACCACAGCTCATGACATAGCTAATTCCTAATACTATAATTTTCTTAAATGGGATGATAAAGACAAACAGCTAAAAATACAAGTTTTAAATAGAAAATATATTTAGATTAATATTTACAGAAATTGGGATGAATATATTTAAAGCATCAAACATGTAGGATGTCAAGAAATAAAATAAGCAACAAGATTTAGTAAATAAAAAAAGGGGAAATGTCAATGAATAAGATGATAAAAATATATTTTCTCTCCTAAATGGATTGGGGTATTTAACATTTATCATTTTAATTATTATTTTTATTAAAATTATTATTTTCATACTGATATTTCTAGTATTATCATTATGATTTGGTCTGTGATTAGTTTATCAATCTTTGGCTAAGCCTTTTCTAAATTGATACTTTTATTATTGACTTTGACAACTGATTTCTGGATTTTGATTTCATATGTGATTTCTGATATGTTTTTTTATGAAATATACAGAAGTGCTTTTAGGGTATTAACTTCTTTTGTAAGATTATAACAAAAAACATTAATATAGTAACTTTATCCTTGTTTGTGCATGTATCTCTATTTTCTTTTGGTTCATACTGTTATCATTAATTGTCATGGTTCGGTGTCACAGAATGTTTTGTCTTTTATTATAAATAATAGTAATAATAATTTGTAGAAAAAGAAAATCTTTTTAAAAGATAACAACAAAATGTTTACTGTGGAAAGCTGTTTTCTTTTATGCTTTTTCTTGTATGGATTTTATTTGTTAATTAAGTAATAGGAAATATTGAAGAATCAAGAATGTAATGCAATTTTTTGAACTTTTTCTAATGGTCTTAGTTTTATAAACTATGATTGAAGTTTTTACAAAATGTATATTATCATATTAAATTGTTTGCCACAATATGTGTTATGATGGCAATTTTGTATTTATGTGATTTATTGAAATTAATTCAAACAGTATCAGATTATCAGAGATATGACCCATAAGACTTATTTAAAAAAAAAATTTCTCATATTTACTTTGTTGTATTAGTATATACAAGTACTTTAAAATGCTGGGTGAAGAAGCTGTTAATATTACAAATTATACATATTTGTGAAGAGTTAATAATTAGCTTACCTTTTATTCACATGATATAGATTTCATATCTTGGCTGAACAAAACCTGGAACTAAAAAAGTTCTAGCATTTTTTTTCTTTCAGGAAGCTGGTTTATAGTCAGCATATTCAAATTAGTTAGTAAATATATATCTAGAGGTATTCTTAGCTAGATAGTAAACATGATTGAAAAACCTAAAACTAATTAGTCAGCAGTTTGCAATCCTGATAAATAATATCTTCTTCATTGTTTCTTTACAGAGACTGATAGACTTTTTTCATGCTATTTAAAAGGGTGCTTTATTTTTTTATATTCTTATCAACATTCTCTATTAGTTTAACATTATAAATTAAAATAAACATATACAAATTGTGATGTTTTTTTTGAAGGAGGGGGGGGGGATGAAGATTGAAACAAAATAAGTAATAATAAATATTCTTTTAATATATTTCTCTTCTAAGAAGTTAAAGATGAATTTGTAGTTTAACCACTTTCTCTCAGACCATGTCTTTTTTATAGGTTTCAGGCTTTTTTTGGATAATGACTTAGGAATATCCAATATCACAATAGACAGCTATGAATATTGCATTACTTGACTTGATTATATCAATGTTTTCAGATCCATAATTCATGATACTAAACTTAGAATTCCAGAATTTGTTGATCTAGAAGCTAATACCATAGCAACCACCCATGAATCATAAGTATATGCACAATACCACTTATGCCATTAATGGGTTCCTAATTATAACTCAATTCTATTTAGTGTGATGCAAGGCTGATTGCACTGAACATTAATAACTTTAAGTGCCTCTGCAATTGTGCAAAATGATTGGTTGAGCTAACTTGACATTTTGAATATTAAAAGTGCCTTTCTGCATTTGGATGGAAAACAGACAATAAGCTGCACTTTTCCTAGTCCAAGATTGAGAAATATTTTTACATATGACAGCTTTTATCAATATCTGAGTGTTCTGCTGATTGATATGCAGCTAGTTTTATAGAGAATGTACTTGAAAGATTCATCACTTGACTAGATTTTTATCTTTTATTATCAGACCTCTGGCACATATTTGGTGCTTTTTCTTTCAGTTAAGAAATGATATAGTTAGAAAAAAGCTCTTAGGATTTGATAGACATGTTAAATCTTTTGAGCAAAACCCTATCTTTTTTTTTTTTTAGAGTTTGCCAATTCGAAAATATTATCAATTGGTTCGTATATTCCCATCAGACAACTGATATATAATCTGTTCAGTAATATAAAGGTCTTTCTAATCTGTACCACAGCTATACTGTCGGCAATAATTTTTAAATAGTAACATGATGGGTAACTAACAATGAATTTAGCAGCATTATGAATGTATGGCTAAGTCTCCATTCAACATTTAGCCTTTGAATAAGAATTAACGTGCTTTGTATCATAAATTTTGTAGATAGACTTAGATCGGAGTTATTCAATTATCTATATGATTATAGTGTACTGGACCATACTTCCCTGCGGTATTATGCTCCTAATCTTGCACTGAGCATGAAGTGACCAAGAAATGGATATCAATTTAACCGATTGTCTGTCCTACAATATATTGTTACTTCCAACTAAACTGATAGAAAGAGTGAATTGACAGGACTCTGCCAATTAAAAACCCGTTTAGTTAATATCTTTCTCGAATGCCCGAATGTTTAGGACCTATGGTAAGTACACATCTTTGAAAAGTCTATTAATAGCTTTTGCATGCCACTCCTAGAAAAGAATAAAAATGAATTTTCCTCCTCCTAGAAGGATATGCAATACCATATGTTCAGCGGAGCATGAGAATAAGATTTAACACCGCAGTAGAGCGATATCCCGTTTGGCTAGTTCAGTACACTCTACATCTAGGGTCTTCAATGGGTAAGTTAAATGGTTATAATAGGTATGTGATTGATAAGGAAAGAGTACATTTTATCAAATAAATAATAATACGAAGACAAAACCAATTTAATATTATGATTAAATATTTATTTAATCCCAAATACCCACCACCGTTTCATACTTATAATGATATAATAAAAAAATAAATGAATTATTATCATAAACCCGTATATGTATTTGATGCGTTGAAATAGATAAAACATAAATACAATTTTAAATTAATAAGAAGAATACTAAATTCCTAAAGCTATTTACAATGTTTCATAATGAATGGAAGTGGTCTGAGCTCTTTACTGTAGAAATAAGTTATACCTTGTGTAATTTAATATATATTCTTCAGTTAAAAGATTTTCGGTTATACAGGCATACACTTCTACTCAGGACTTTAAAACCTTTTTTATTGATAGCAAATATAATAAAAAAAAAACAAACTACTATGCGTACATATTGTAAAGGGTAGCTTACAACGCAAATATTCCTAACAAGATCGGCCTACTTATTGAACCCAATCCATTTGGATTTTGCATTAATAATGGGAAGATTATTTGTTTATTGTTATTACATATATACATGTACAACACATATATATTTATTTAGAGTGAATTAGGGAACGCACAATAAATTATTTTATAATAATTTTAATACGACCAATATTTGAGAAAGTAATATTGTATGTATATTGAAACAGTAAGGTCTGCTTTGCAGATCTTCATTTCACCTTTTCTCACCTACTTCCTACCCTCATACCTTAGTTTGAACCCCAATCTATCGTAGTGTGTCTGCAATACACTTATATACCGAAAATCCCGCCTAATTTTAAACCACGAGCACAATGCTCGTATTATATATATAACTTATTCCCAAATAAAATAAAATATTATGAATTATGTATTTGTTCACATAATTTACATTTATTAAAAAGTAAGTTATATAAGTCGTAATTGCGCACACACTATGATATCCATTTTAAAACATATCAAAATTATAAATTGTTAGTTATTTTGTTTGGATCTATTTACAAATATATTACCGTCGTAATATATTTTGATTTAAAATAAAATTCATTTAGTAAATATTCGTTTAGTAGATAGATTCAAATATTACAATTTAAAATAAAATAATTTTCTTTTATTTAATAAAAATCATCCCAAATATTTCTGTTAAAATAAATGAGGGACAATAGTTTAATTATATAAGTTTATCTAAAAACAGCAGCTGTCCACTTAAGTTTCCTTTAATTAGTAGCAGTAATTTTAATTAAATCTAGTTTGTAATTCGAATGTCGACGGGGAAGTTAACAAAGAAATTAATTAATGTTGAATTCCTTTAGACATTCGGATAGATTTAATTACAGCAGATAAGTCCAATAATTTTGTATGCTCCAGGACAAGTCTATTGTTAAATTTTACTATAAAAAGGATGTTTTTCTTTTGTTCTCCATTCTAAGCTTTTAAAGAATTCTGAGTTGTCTAAAGGTTTCTGAGTTGTTCTAAGATTCTAATAATTTGCTAACCTTGACATGTCCGAGTAGAGGCGTTAAGATGGCTATGTCCCCTCGGAATAGCCAGCCGCTGCTCCATACCATCAGAAGTTATCACACGGACCCCGGAACTGCTGCTGCCGCTGCCAAAATATGAACATTCCAGATTTTGCTGCTGAATTATAAAACCTGCCGAACATCAATCTACCTGCAAATGCTTCTCCAGAGGTAACCCCAAATTAACTCAAGAGCTCTTGTGATTCCTAACTAACATGCTATAGCTATTTTAAATTGTTTTTCTTTTATGTCACATAACTTCATTATGTATTCTTTTAATGTGTTTAAATATAATCAACAGTTTTGCTCTGTCCTTGGGTTAATATTTTTGATTTATTAAGCTTTCTTTTATTTTATTATGATAATGTGTCAGAATCGTCTTTGACCGAGTGAACTAGTCCCTCTATTGAAAGCAAGACGCCGCTATTAAGGCATATTTTAAATTTATAATTTTCCAATTTATTATCTTGCAAATCACTCGTTCGAGGGCGATTCTTTTCTTTAATATAATATAATCACATAGTTTAAAATCTACATGCTATTGATTTTAATCTAATATAAGAGTATGTGCAAAGTCAATGATTAAATGTGTCCCTTAATGCATGATTGCGTATATCAATATATACTTACTTTTCAAACCCGCAAGCATGCATTTTCCTATTTTAATTACCGTGTTCTACTTTAATTATAAAGTTCATCATTGACGTCGAGAATGTGCGGACCTTTTAAATGAATTTCGGGGAATTTGATTGGGCATTTCTCTTAATCCGAGTAAAACCCATTTAGTATGTTTTTATATACACTAGTCTCGTATGGCTGGTACATGAATTGGTTGTTGAGACTGCTTTGTTTTATTTTTCCAAGGATTCTTTACACGGCTAAGGCCGTTCTCTCCACGCTTGCGGTTTCCGGGCAGAGGGTGTCCCAAATGACACCCCTGGGAATTAAAAGCAATCGTCACACAGTCGCTAAGTTTCGGCTGTTCGTCAAAATACTTTCCTACGGGTTAGCGGCGAGATGCCCTCCGTAATTATTCCGGATCTTCAATATTGTTTCATTTTATATTTATTTTACAAAGCATCCGTGACTTAAACGAGTCACACCCTCCAACTTTATAAATTCACTATCAGCAATACTGACCTCCCAATACAAATCTATTATTATTATTCTCAAATAAATGCTTTGATCCCATTCCCACGTTTGCTTAGTAAGCTTTAGTCCGTACTATTCTCGAAATCAATAAATATTTTAGAACATTTAATTTCAAATATTGTCTTAAACTTGTCTATTTACTCAAAGCACCTGGCACATGTTCCTATCTTGTCAAGCACATTATCGTAACGCTATTAGCCTGAGGAATAGAATATATCAATGTTTTAAAACCTTTTGTCATTACTGAAATATAAATGCCAACAATTATTTAATACGCATCACTGTCTCATATAAGCAGACAGTGGCGTTATATATATATTTATATAAATAAATTGTGTGAAATTATTAAGACTAAATTTTATCTCTTATTTTATTTGATTCCTATCACTGTCTCGGTCTATATATATATTTTCTGCATTTCTTTTATAAATCCATAGACGTTAATTAGCCACCCAAACTTATCTTAGTATAGAGTCTTTTGTTTCTCCCTGACCACCAGGCACCGGTAAAAGGTTATACTAGTTGTAGCATCAGATGCGTTATCACGTAGGTGGCGCTGTGAAATTTGGACTTTAGATTCGAACTTAGTATCTCTAGAAGGCAACCCCTCCTAGAATGTTCAGTTTAGTGTCTGGGGTTTGAATTCTGCAGTGTGTTAGCGAGATAGACGATTCTGACCGTTACAATATATATATAAACTATTTGATTAATAAACTGTAATGTATATATATATTTTTAATTTAAAATTGAATATTAATTTATAGTCAAATGACTTAGGGATAGCCTGGGGTCAAGTTAGGTGGCCATGTGTGAAAATAAAACTGATTTTATTATTTTATTTTTTATCTGTAATAAATGAAATATATTTAAACAATAGGCAGTTAAAAATCTGTGTTTCAGGAGATCTACGCACGAACTGTATAAAAACAGAAACTTTTTACAAATCATTCTGTTTGTCAATAATATTCCAGCTATAACAATATACAGCAGTTAAATTAAAATTTCAAACGCTAAAATGGAGTTTTGTTTTTTCTTTTATTTGAATCATAGAAATTTTTAAAAGTCAAATACTGTAACTTAAATTTTGCCAAATTCAGAAGAAAGAAAGTGAGAAGTAAAAAGTAAGAATAATTTATAAATTTTGAAATAATTAAATCATGTTTTGAAAGTTGTTGGAGTAATTTTTAATATTTTAAATCTTTTCAAAAAGAAAAACGAAAATTAAGTCTGCTGAAAATAGGAAGCAAAAAAAAAATGAAATAATTTTTTTAATACATATATATGTAAAGTGCTTCTATATTATATAATATAAATTTATGATTACAAATAATTATTGAATTGTACTTTAAGATGAATATGGGCTAAAGCAAAACATGCTATTGTGCATCATGTTATTTCGTAACAGTTGTATTAAACCTCTATTTATTTATTTTTCTACTTTATTGTAAAACACACAAGAGGATGCCTGCAGTCCAAAGTAAACAAGCATTGGAATATTTAAAGGTGAATCAGTTAAGGATCAAGGTGTTTACCATACACAACTACAGGAGGCACCATTGTACCCATCTATCCTTGCCTAGGAAAATGATTCGATGAGTCAAACTGCTTTTGGAGAACAACATGCCTAACTATCAATTACTACTTCTATTAGGATGATTTTTATGAACTTTGTTCCAACTACAATTTTTAGTCAAGAAATTAATATTGTAAATTTTTGTTTGATTTTTTATTTTTATTATCTATGTTGTATTTTCACACTCTGATGCTAGAAGCCTCATTTTTCAGAATTAGCAAAGAAGAAATGGGGGGATTATTCACTTAGATTTTTTTTTATTGTAAATAAAATTTAGGTTAACCTACCTGCTTTACATCAGGTTATCCACGTAAATTGTAAGGTAAGATTCTCTACATTTATTTTTATAG
Organism: Epiperipatus broadwayi; assembly: GCA_028023455.1. Classification (NCBI taxonomy): domain Eukaryota; kingdom Metazoa; phylum Onychophora; class Udeonychophora; order Euonychophora; family Peripatidae; genus Epiperipatus; species Epiperipatus broadwayi. Next base: position 994,256 of record JAQFVV010006220.1, on the reverse strand, counting down.
ATTAAATTGCAACACTTGATACAGAATACATATTATATGTTTTATTTTGTTGATTAACCCTGTATATATATTTTTCCAGTATGATTGACTAATCAACTAGTATTAATTTCTATATCTATCATATATATATAAATTGGGGGGAACTTAAATTAAATAGATTGTTAAAATCAGTAAATATATAATTTAGCTAGCCAGCATCTCAATCATCTTAAATTACTAAAGTTTATTTTTTTATATAATTATGATTTGTAAAGAATGAGTGACATAGATGGATTTCTACCATGGAATATAAGGGTTGGATCTGGAGAATTATTAGTTAATAAAATGGTAGAAGTTCACATGTGACACATGTATATATTATTATTATTATTATTTTATCATTACTATTGTTATTATACTTTATGTTATTTATCATTGTTAATAAATGTTTAAGAGTTTATATTATTCCGGTCTCTGGTTTATTGAGTTGTCCTGACATTCCACAGTTTATAAACAATTATGCATGCACACACATCTATTTTTCTTGTCATATAAAAGTTGTAAAGTAAAACAAATATAATAAATGCTAGTTGTAACCTATATATAGGTGCAGGAGTTGCTGTGTGTATCTGTTCATACCTGTTAAGGGAGTCAAAAGCAATATTCTCTCTGGGCTTGAATATTAGGGCATAACGGAATCGGAAAGGGGTGAAAGTGGATGAACTAACCTAAATTGCATTTGATATTATTAAATAGGGATAGAGCTAGTCAATTAAAGTGCATGCAATCATTGGTTAAGCATTTCATCAGGTTTTCATTAGCATTCTACCTGAAGACCCAAAGTCTGACCATAGTTAGATGCAACTTTTTCCCCTTCCAAGCCTGGTAGGTCTCTGCAGACTGTGTCATCAGGGGCAATAAATTAGGGCACATTAAGTCATAGTCTCCAGATTGCTACATCTGCATAGTATCACAGTCTGCAAGTTATTTTCCCATCTGTTACATCTGGTGTGTGGGCAAGTGCGAATCCAGGTGTAGTCGACTGTCCGTTACAATATATTTGCACTATAAAATATTTCACTAATTTCGTATTTTACAACATGTCAATAAGGTTGCATTAGCTCAGATACCATAGAGCACTCAACATGAGGTGCTGTATCTATTTGACTTTTACGATAGATAAATTCTTATACATGTATATATGTGCAGCACAATTATACACTCACTACTATTCTAAATGTAAAGTTATTAGTGGACTTGCTTACGGGAAATTTACAATGAATAAACCCCTTTGACACTCATCATAAGGTGCCGCAATGACAAAAAAAATAATTTAAAAGGATATACGGATAAATACATTTTAGACACTCAACATGAGGTGTCGTATTTACTGAATATTACAAGTGTATGTGCACGCATATACACATGTATATTTATGTATGACAATTTTCAGGAGTAACAACAAGAAGAAAAACAAACAGCAACAAAAAAAAACTAATTGCAACCTTTGCTGAAAATACTAGAATTTGGGATAGAAAAATGAATTAAAAGATTTAAAGTAAAAGCTTTATCATTCTGCCTGTAATAACCGTAAATTCAATATATATATATGCGAGAGACAACTCTCTCTCTCTCTCTCTTTTTTAAATGATTAATAATAATAATAAAAAAATAATATATTTCTAATTATTGGAAATATCAGAATGAATTAATTCAATATTAATAAAATATTTTTAAAAGAAACTTTCTTCATCTTCTTCTGACTGGGCTTTTGAGTGGGCTTCAAGTCAACTGGCTGTGCGGTTAGGATTTCATCTCATTCAGGCATAGGCAAGGCGGCTTTTATCATCATCATGGCCGGCTGGAACTGGCGTGATCACATCTTGGCGATTTGGACAGAGAGAGGGTGAGTGCACCAGCTGGTTGTCTACCCCATGGTCATTTTACTGGAACCTCTAGTAGATTGCTTCATATTTTCTTGTTTTGTATATTATAATAATTATGATTATTATTAAATTTTCATCTGCTGTCTCGAATGGTTAATCGAATCTACAAGAAAACCAGAGTTTTTAAAAGAACTGTATAATGGATTTAATCTTAAGAAATATCAGTAATAGTCTAGTCAGTATATGAATCTAAGTGACTGGATAATTGGAGAATTCCGGAGCCAAAGTAATGAATGACTTGGCCAGAACGACTGCCAAAGAAAGAATGAATCCCACTGCACTGACTACAACCTATCAACCCTACTCATACAGAACCAATTCAGGTACCCCTGAGAAGTATGGATCAGCCAACCCTTTTAATTTAGTTTATCATTCAGATTATAAACATTACTTTCTATTTTTCTGATTAAATTCTACATAACAGGGTTTGATACAATGTTTGGTTTCCATCTTGAATTCTCAGACCACTTGATTACAGATATCACTTCAAAAGAATTTTTATTTTATATAAAAAAAAAAGATAACATTTTAATTATAGCATTGATCATCAAACATTTTGCTTTTTGATTAGATTTTTGAAGCAATTAACATTCTTTGCTTATGGAATAAAATTACAGTTTTTAGAAAAGTAATTAAAAAATAAAAAATATATACAAGTATGTTGGAACAATTACTTTAATTATTTATTTTACTAATATGTTCCAACATGTGATCCATTTGTTCAATAAAGTTTGCTTTTCTCTATTTGAATTTTTCGGAGAAAAGCAAAATACATAAAATGACATATTGAAAATATACAAAAAAAATACATGAGTTTATTATACGTGTATTTGTGTACAATATTTTAAATTGGTGTGTGTGGGTATTCTATGCTCAGACCCCACTTTCATTATTAAGTAGCACATTTATATATTTGTTGTGCTTAATATATATAAATTTACATGTGTATCTGCTGTAATGTTCTTTACAACAGACTTTGTGCGTGGACATTTGATAATGCCTGGCACAATAGAAAAACATTTGCACTTAGTTAAGCCATATCAGAGGAAAGCATCACATATAGAGCTGCAGCAGCTTTCAATCATTTTCTTCACAGAGATGACTTACCTGGTTTACAGATATATGCTTCATCTACTCAGCTTCTTTGGAGCGTCCTATGAATAGAACCACAGAATCAGAATTTGTGGTAGACATTATTAATTTTTAGATATTAACTGGAATGCATGTATTATATGATATAACATTACTATCCCTAAGATGTTCATATGATCAATTGATATAATCTAATCATATTGTCCCAATGATTTGTTGGCCCTCTTTTATTTTGACTTGGTGATCATGAACAAAAGGGGGAAAATAATCAAAATGATTGACATCACTATCTCTTATGCAAACAAATATAGAGAGAAAAAAGAAAAATATAAAAATGTTGCTAATTAGTTCTTGATCCAAGTTTTCAATATGTAATTGAATGCCATTCTTTAGGGATATTCAGTGATTGGGATCTAAATAATATCATCTTGATTAATATTAACATCAGGAAATTTTATAGTAAATTTATGCATTGGCTGGTTGTCTGATACTATCTAAGGTAAAAGATATGTACTTATTTTTGTAAAAGTCTTTACTTTATTTGATAATGTTTGCTCAAAATACACTCTTACATTGCTTTCAAACAAAATGCCATATAGTAAATAAAATTCTGGTATACATACCCATACACACATAAATATATAAATTGTAGAATAAAAGGTATTTTTATTTTATATATGAAGATACTTCTAAGTTCATAGTATAACTCTTGAATATACCAGTTCCATCTATATTATTTGCTAAAATAAATGTTTATGTATAATGTTATACGAATAAATCAATAATTACTTACCACTAGCTAAGATTCAAATATAATAAATCAGTACCAATCAACGCTAGAATATTTTAGCAGTATTATCTGTATTTACAAACCCAAAATCTGAATAAAGCAGTATAGATAAAAGTTAACCTCTTACCTATTAAGCTGCAAGTTGATAAGTATATTGATATACAGGCTATTAAAAATACAAAGTATTGTAAAAATAAATAAACAAATATATTTCATGTTTCATATACAAAGCTCAATTTATACTTTGGATTAACTTCAAATATAACCATATAAGAATAATCAATGACTGAATGACACTAACTAAAATTCAAATATAGTAAATCACTATAAACCAATGCTAGAATATTTCAACAGCATTATCTGTATTTACAAATACAAAATTTGAATAAAACAGTATAGGTAAAAGATAACCTTTTACCTATTACACTGCAAATTGATAAGTATATTCATATCCAGATTTATTGTAAACACGAAATGCAAATGTAAGATAATTAGCTTATTTAAATTCATGCTTCATAATTACAATAGTCTGGATATAAATATATTTGTCAACTTGCAGCTTAATAAGAAATTATCTTTTATCTATACTGTTTTATTCAGATTTTGTTTTTTGGTTAATAAAAGATAGAGCTGCTGAAATATTCTAATGTTAGTTTGTGTTGATTTACTATATTGTTATATATATCAGAAATTATTATTTGATAAACAATTAAATCAAATAATAGAATGTATTTTTTTAAATTTAATTGTAATATGAAAATTAAATAAGGTTATGCATTTTTATTTTCATATGTAAATTCTATATATATTTTTAAATTTTTCACTCACTGAATACAATATGCTGGAGAACAAAACAAATGAGATTTCAAAATATTATTGTAAATAACTAAAAAACTAAATTACAAAATTAAAAGAGTAAAGCAAAAACAATAAATTATTAAATTTTTATTTTTCTTCAAATTATTAACAGTAAGCAAACTTGATGTATGTTTTATTGATTCTATTTTAATTAAATTTTTACATTTAATCACAATTACTGTTCAACAGTTTAGTCAATGTGAATGGAGCTTTAATGTATAACTGAAAATCATTGTAGATAGACATGTAAATGATAAAATCAAATTATAGTTTTGTTTTAGATTTATTAATATGATCGAATTGTTACATCACACAAATTATTTTGACTTTGTGATATTCTCTCTGCTTGAAATATAAAAGGGGATTGATTAAAGATTAACTAGAAGAGATACAGTGAAATTGAGAGTAATTTAGTTCATTTAAAAATATGACAGAAAAAAAGTGATACAAGTAAGTATTGGAGTAAAAAAAAAAGAATAATTATATATTTGCAATTTAATGTTATTATATTTGACTAAATTAATAGCAATAGACAATGTTAATGAGATTTATTTCAAATATAAGCTACAATATGATGTTTGATTGTGATTTAGGAAACTAAACTTAATTACAATTATTTAATAATTTATTTGAACAAACATTCCATAAATTTTTGCAAAAGTTGAATTTTACAAAAGTCAGAATTTTTTTTTTTGTCAATTTTTACTAATGTCCATGGTGCAAAATTTGAAAATATTTTTTATCAAATAAAAAAGAACATTGTAATATATTACAAGGCATATTAGTACAGCGTGAGACATGAAAATTAAGGAGTGTATTGATTAGGGCATCACATTTTTTGAATTATGCTAGTAATTGTTTATTTAAGTCCAGATTTAGACATAATTTTAAAATAACTATTTTATGTTATTATAGAATTGAAATATTTTATGCAATTGAATAAAAAATATATATATAAAAAGAGCTCAAGCTATAATTAACCAAATATATTTAGCCAGTAATTGGTATGGTGCAATCTTTGTTATAATAATATATCTCAATAGAGCATACACTTTTCTTACAATTATGTAATTCTACTCAATTTGTATTGTTCAAGTTAATATGAAAAGGTAAAATAAAAATAATAAAGTTTTAAAGCACTGGGTCAGCTTTCAACAGATTGTTGTTAGAATCATAGTGCTGAATAGAACTGCGCCATTAAAAATATGCATATATAGTGGCAAAGACCAATATGTAAATCAGGCACAGTATGTAAATTAGATGTTCCATTTTTTTGATAATGGGACACAGGAATCTTTTCTGTTGATAGAATGAGGATCCCTTGCAGTAGCCAAGCCTCATATTTTCTTTTCCTATCTCCCTCTCGGCACATATTGTTCTTACCTTGGAGGGAGAAAAAGTGGGCCCCTCACTCAACAACCTTTTAAACAACACAAATACCCTTTGAGCATGCTTCCCATATCTTGTATAAAATTTTATATCTTCTCTGTGTATTATGATGAATCTCGCACTAATAGATCTAGATTCACACAGCACATGTATTCATATAATAAAGCTAAATTAAATTATGAATATAAATCGACTTTTTTTGGTCATGATCTGACTATGGGGCTACCTCTTCTCCATCCAATGTAAGAACAATATGTGCTCAGAGGGTTGATAGGAAAAGAAAATATAAAGAGGTTTGGGTTATTGCAAGGGATCTTCATTCTATCAATGGAAAAGATTTGTGTGTCTCATTATCAAAAAAAAATGGGACATCTAATTTACATATTGGTCCTCACCACTATACGTGCATATTTTTAATGGTGCAGTTCTATTCAGCACTATGATTCTGGCAGCAATCTGTTGAAATCTGGCTCTGTGCTTTTAAGACTTTCGTATTAGTTTTATTTTACCTTTTCATATTAACTTTAACAATAGAAGTTGGGTAGAATTATATAGTAGTAAATGTAAATTTTTTTTTTTGTAGGCATATTATTTTATAGTTAAGCTGTAGATGTTGGCCAGTAATAAAAATGAAAGAATAGTTCATCAGTCTATAGACAAGTTTAAAATTGTATATGTGCTTATTAATTATATGAAAAATGGCTCATTAATGGTTGTGAAAGTCATCTGTCACTTTCATATAAAATAATACTTATAAACAAATATACACATATATTTATACTAAGGTTTATTAAAAAAAAATAGAATTGATTATAATTTTAACCTGGTTAATATATTGCACATATGGTTTCTGATTATAAAATGTTTCACATTTAATAAGTTGATACATTTTATCTTGCATATTTTGAGATAAATCTAGTAAAATCTGCTTTATATAAAGTATGATTCTAACCCTGTTCTAATTTGTAGTTAGTGATGTTTAAGGATAATTTTTTTAATTTGCCTTGGTTTTAGTACCATCATATTTTGATTCACACATAAAACATAACAGTCATTAGCATTACTGCTATTATCATTTCTTTATATCCTTATTATTTTTCAATATTCATACTTAAATAACTGATAAAGAAAATCTACGAGAAACATATTGTGCAATCTTTGTATTGTCAATAAAGTATAATTTACAAATTGACTTATATTATCTAATATCTTACTTCTCACAAATCTTAGTGAAGAGTACTTTACTACTGATTTTGCTTTGTGCATACAAATTTCTTATGTTTATATGTATTGCATAAGTTAAATTTACATTTTAGAATATTAAAACATTTGTTTTGAAAATGTATTATTGCTGTCTGTGATATATTGTGCTAATTTTACTATTCATTGACATTCTACAGTGTTATTAAAGCATAGATTAGTTATTTGCCAAATTGAAATTACTTTTAACTTTTTTGTAGACTGTCTATGAGTGTTACAAGTGAAAATATTTCAGCCCAGTTTAAAGTTGATATTAAATGGAGTAGCCATGATATTGATAATTGTTACAATCTCTCAATAGTTGATTATTTTGTAATGAAATTCAAAATACCAGGGTACATTAAAGATTATGGTATAGCATTAATTGTAAGATACATGATTGCATTAAAGGATGACAAATAATCCCAAACTATTAGCATTAATGCTAAGGCATATTATAGTTTAGTTTTAGTTCCTATTGCATTAATTGATAAATATTTATTCAAACAGAGAACTTAGAGGCATATTGCTCATTTACATTACAATTGGTCTATCATATCTGTGCTTTCAAAACTCATTTATTCAAAAATACAAAAAAAAAAAAAAAATTTAAGAAATTTCATATAAAATTTTTTACATAAACTGTTCTTAAATGGTTAGACGAATATATTTGGTTGGACAATTATTTTTGTTTATTTTATTGATTGGATTAATTCATGAATGAAATCAAGGTGCCCTTGATTGGGCAGTTTATTTACCAAAACAAATGTGTTTAGTATAGTAGCAGTCATTTTTTTGTTTAGCATTCTCTCTCAATCTCTCATACATTTTAAATTAATTTAAAATGAGCATGAAGTTAATGATTTTATTAATTCTGTCATGCCAAAAGAAAAGTAGTCTAGTTTTGAAAAAAAAAAAAGTATGTTGAATCTGGTGAGCTATTCATTAGAAGCAAATTATCATTTTTTTTTTTTAAATAAATTTATTGGCAATATTATGTGCTCCTGAAATTGCTAAAATTATATCAACAGTATGTGATAAGTATTTAGTGAAGATTGAAAAAACATTGTGTATGTTGGTGAAAGATTTGAACAGAAAAAACATTCCGGAAAACAATAATGTACTGCTCCATCAAAAATCATTAAAAATGTACAAAGACTTTATCATTATAAGAGATGGTGATATGCTTTCAGAATTTTGTATGAAATAAAATTTTTATGTAAGAATTGTATTTTTCATATTTCATCTTAATCAATTTTCGCCAAAAGAAGAATTGAAAAGATAGTTTTATGTTTTTGAGAAAGAGTAATTGAATGAATACATTCCCAAATGTACTCATATAGATTTGAGTATAATGATTTCTTAATTTATTTCACCTTTTTTTAAAATTTATTTTTATTATTTTCTTAATGTATATGCTTTTTAAACTACGTTGTATTATAAGTAAATATATTTATGTTTAAAATATCCATACTGTGTGTGTGTATATGAGTAATGTGAACTTTTCCATGTATTAACCCTCAATAAAGTTGTCAGCAATGATGTAACTAGGTAACCACCAATTAAATTGCATGATCTAGTAATTAATAATAGCATTTATTTGATTCATGTTAAAAGATGGATCTGCTTCTAAATCAGTATTATTCAAATTGATATATCAATAGTAAGTCAAGTCAGATATTTTTTTATATGTGAGAATTTCAAGTATAACAAATTTATTTGAATTCTCACCAATAACTAAGCATCTTCCACTGTGAGTTATATATATTAAAGATTTTTATGAACTTAAAATGAAAACATTAAAATGAAAACATTAAAATTATAAGGGGAAATCTTGATCTAGAATGGACCTAGGCAATCATTTATTAAAATGATAATTAAGCTCAATCTCATAATCTGGTAATTAAGCTACTTAAGTAAGTCAGATAAAAACTATTGAAAATTGTTAGATCATATGATTCAGCTTATTTGTTTTAATTGATGATTGCCCAATTACATCATAGATGAAGATTTTTTAAATTCCTATTATAATTTCAGTGTTTACATTTTAAGTCTTTATATATATTAAATGTGTTCATTAAATGGGATGTCCTGCTTTCTGTAATTTTCAATGTCATTGCAAAGTTGGAACTAAATGATGCTGAGAAATAGTAATCCTATTGTATTAATATAATTTTCTATTATTTTTAGCATTCAGATTTTAAAAAATTCTTATTCAAAAATAATTTTTTGCTTTCATGAGAATAGACTAGTACTTAATACTGATAATTTTTGTATTTAATATAAATTCCATCTTATTATGTTTGCAGGTAGAACACGGATGGAAAGTGAAAGTGACAGCAGTGATGAGTAAGTTTTATTTTCTATTAATTTTTGGATTTTAAAATGTATTGTCATTTTGTTGTGTTTGGTCTGGATTACAGACCCAACCTACAGAAATTAATACTAATACCAGTATTACAATTAATATAATATTTATTATTCACAACTATATACAATAAATTATGCAGTATATATACAATAAACAATAGTTATACTGGAACTCTTGAATCCAAGTCTTGTGGTTCTACTGCTTCCAACTACACCTGATAGCTTGCCTCGCAAGTAGGGAGAATGACTCTTCTGGCTGTATAAGACAGTTTGCCTTGAGTCAACAGTAATCTTAGCAGCGTCCGGTCCCTCTGTGGACTTGCCTAGCTGTGTAGATAAATAGCAGATTGCTCTTAGTGGGAATGCTGACTGCTGTTCAGGTTAGCAGGGCTTCCCTGGTAGAATGCGTACTGCTTTTCAGGTTAGACAGACGTTCTTCCCTGATTCTCACAAAAGGCTGACTATTTATAGCCAGATCCCTGATCTTACTGAAAACACTTGGATTCAGCAAGCATGTTGCTTATTGGCCTGTAATAATCATTGGCTATGTTTTAGCTATACATCAACCTATTGGCCTGTGGCAAACAATGCTTAATCCGATCAGATAAAGAGGAATCTGGAATAGTCCACTTCTGAGAGAAGGAGGGACTATAACATCCCTCCCCCTCGCTAAAATTTGGCCCTAGAGAACATAGTCATGCAGGTGTGCTGGAGGATGACTAATACGCTTTGGTGCTGGTTCTGGTTTGCTGCTGTCTTCGGTTTGTTGGTCCTCCTTGCTTGCACTGCCTGTCCCTGGAAATTCACTCACTGTGGCTGCATCTGTATAATCCACTCTAAGTTGCTTTCGATGGCGATGATGTTAACATCCATCTGCTGTTTTGACTAAACGGTATGGAGTCCTTTCAGTTGACCTATGACTGCTGGGATCCATTTAGTGGGTCCTCTATACATCCTGCATAGCACTTTAGTCTGCAAAGCTAGTGGTGTTTTGGCAATCTTGGTGTTCCAGCTTCCCATATCCATTTTTGTTATCAGCTTTTAGTTGACTTCTGAGTAATCAGGTTTTAATTTAGTTAATGTTGTGATCTGGTTCACCTTTGTCATTGCAAAGCCTAAGTGATTGAATCAGTCATGGCCTAATAAGTTGCTGTGATTACCTGATGCCACTACCAGGGGTAGGTGTATAGTTTTGCTAGGCATAGTAATTTTAACTCTTGTCTGACCCAAGCGTTTTATTTTCTTGCCTTGATAGTCTGTTATAGCCTTGCTGCTAGGATGCAGCTTATATTTATTATTTTTATTATTGATAGCCCAGGTCTTTTTTGAATTAAAAGACACTGCAGACTCTGTGTCCAGTTCCATTCTCACTGACGTATCATTAATTATAATACTATGTATAAATCCAGACTGATCGTCCTTAATATGATTTATACTGGCAACTTGTTTATATTTCTTATAGTTGTCCTTGTTGTTTTTTGGAATGGGTTTTTTCCATTCTCATATTGGCTGTTTGTCTTTTTAAGTTTAGACATACAGCTCTTATATGACCGACTCACTTGCAAAATGAGCACACAGTATGGAGGTGTCGACATTCTGTTTACACATGCATTGGTTCATCACACCTATAACAATACTTATCACTCGTTGTTGAACTAACTGAATGCGTGACAGACTCAGTCTTCTGTTCAACTTTTTGAACGGTAAAATTTTTTTTTTTAATGGCCTCGTTAGACACACTATAGATTCTGGCAGCGTGGCTTGATCTACAGCCGTTTCAAAATCTATATCCGGCGTCATTAATAGTTTGGGTCTTATGATCGTTCATCCCACAAATGAAACAATCATATAGTGCTTCATTTAAGAACTCTTTAAAATCGCACATGAGTGCTAATGCTCAGATTCGCATTGCAAATTCTCTAACTTTTTTCGCCTTCCGCTTGGATAAAGAGATTGAAATAATATCTCTGCATTATTGTTAGTGGTTTTTGGGGAAAATATTCTGTAAGAATCACCAACGCCTTCTCAAAATTCAAGTCAGCCAGTGTTTTTGACCCAATTTGAGATTTTAAAATATTATACGTCTGCGACCCAATTATTGCCATCAGCGTCGCTAATTTTATTTCAGACTTTTTAATCTGATTAGCCTGCATATAAAAGATCAGGTGCTCTTTGTAGCTTGACCAGTTCTCAGGAAACCCTGGGTCAAAAGCTTCCATCGAGCCAATTATATTAGCCATTCTTTTTTATTTTTCTCTTATAATGTGAGAAAAATATTTGTTTCATATTTATTGCAAGTAACCACTCGACATGGTTATCTTTGACAGACTTTTTATTCCGTTAGGGCGAGTTTCAGTCTTCTTTATGAACCACCAATCGCGTTTGTGATCACTTCAATTTTCCTCCCAGAAATAAGTGATTTTAACAATGACTGTTCAGTAAATACAACGAATGTCTATACTTGCATATTCACGTATTTTATTTTTTGTTTTCCTAAAAATAAATTATTTCAACAATCACTGTTTAGTAAACACGACATATTTTACTTTTGGTAAAACTGACTTTCAGCGGCCACAACATTTTGCCCTCTATTTTTAAAAAACTGAACTATATTTTTTCGTACTAAGTGTATCTAACTATAAATAAACTACAGTATATCTAACTATAAATGTTTTTACATAAAGGTTAATAATAAAAAAAATAAACTTACATTTTTATGCGTAGTTTTTAGCTATGCACATGAGGAAATTCACGAAAATGGTGTTATGTTTGTTCATACCCCTAAATGCAAATTCCTGCAGGTAGGATGGATGAAAGAAGTACGATTCATCGAACTCCACTATCCATGGTTCACCGTTCTCATCAAATCCACTGACAAGTGCTGGATTTCTGTCGAAATATGTAGCACATTCTTCCCGGTAAAAATGACACCTGTCTATGACCATTCGCTCGCTAACCTCAGTCTCGCGAACAATAAAGTGCATTGGCAAGTTATTTGCCCAACAAAACGTTATATCAACAATGGTGTTTGAAAGACAGATGGCTTCGGGAAAAAAATGACCCCCTTCTTATTCCGGAGTTTGAAATTGTTCAAGCAGTCAATGTGTATTCCAGCTTTTTGCCAGAACAGCCACAACATTTAAAATTTCATTTTGGGGAACCAAAGAAGTGATAGAAATTCTGTCTGCAAAAATTACATGTGGCAAAAGTAGTTCATAATTTTGACAGCAGGGACTTCTTTTGTGACACTTGTTAAGTTTTGACACATAACCTAGAGCAAAATTGCACATAGTAAGTTTTTTAAAATTTTATTTATTAACCTTCATGTAAAAAATACATCTATAGTTATAGTTAGATATACTGTACAATTACATAGGAAGAATAATGTAATTCGAACCATGGATGGTGGAGATCGATGAATCATACTTCTTTCATCCATCCTACCTGCAGGAATTTGCATTTAGGGGTATGCACGAACATGACACCAATTTCATGAATTTCCTTATGTGCATAGCTCAAAACTACGCATAAAAATGTAAGTTTATTTTTTTTTATTGTTAACCTTTATGTAAAAACATTTATAGTTAGATATAGTTTATTTATAGTTAGATACACTTAGTATAGTTAGAAACACTTAGTACGAAAAAATAAAATTCACTTTTTTAAAAATAGAGGGCGAAATGTTGTGGCCGCTAAAAGTCAGTTTTAACTTACTTTTTATTTTTCCCGAAATAAGTGATTTTAATAATCACTATTTAGTAAATACAGATTCGTAACTTACGAGTGTATAAGTGCGCACTCACATATTTACGCTCCCAAGTTTTTTCTTTTTCCAGCCGTGGGAAAAAAAAAATCATTTGTCTGATTGCGCCAAAAATCTTGTGTTTGGTCGGGATTACAGACCCAACCTACAAAAATTAATACTAATACTAGTATTACAATTAATATAATTTTTATTATTCACAACTATATACAATAAATTATGCAATATATATATACAATAAACAATAGTTATACTGGAACTCTTGAATCCGAGTTTTGTGGTTCTACCACTTCCAGCTACACCTGATAGCTTGCCTCGCGGGTAGGGAGAATGACTCTTTCAACTGTACAAGACAGCTTGCCTCGAGTCAACAGTAGTCTTTGCAGCGTCCGGTCCCTCTGTGGACTTGCCTAGCTATGTAGACAAATAGCGGATTGCTGTTAGTGGGAATACTGACTGCTGTGCTGTTCAGGTTAGCAGAGCTTCCCTGGGAGAATGCGTACTGTACAGTCTTCAGGTTAGACAGACGTTCTTCCCTGATTCTCACAAAAAGCTGACTATTTATAGCCAGATCCTTGACCTTACTGAAAATACTCTGATTCAGCAAGCATCGTTGCTTATTGGCCTATAATAATCATTGGCTATGTTTTATCTATACATCAGCCTATTGGCCTGTGGCAAACAATGCTTAATCCGATCAGATAAGGAGGAATCTGCAATAGTCCACTTCTGAGAGGAGGGACTATAACACATTTATTATTGGCTTCCAGTGAGAAAGTTCATCATTTTTACTAAATATATATTGTACCGAGGTACATCGTGACCAAATATGTAGTGTTCTTTAAGAGTAAAAATATTTAGTAAATTTCGTCTTTAAAAATAAAAATGGGAAAATTAAAGTAAAATAAAAGTTTTAAAAGTTGAAGAAAAAGAGAATTAAAAAAAAATAAAACAAAAGATTAGGATAGGGGATTTATTGTTAAAGAAAAAATAAATAATAATAAACGATTTTAAAAGGAGGATAATATTTTAGAAGAAAAAGAAAAGGGTGAAATAAAAATTGATTTAATATTACTTATAATTAATTCGTAATAAAAGTAATAATAAAAAAAAAGAAAAATGGACTTAGTTTTGTCTTACAATAAAAGGATTAAATGTGTGCGGGTATTTTAAATTTGAATAAAGAAAAGAAATAGAAGCCCAATCGGAGCGCAGTCAAATGTACAAGGAATCCGCAAGATACAAAACGCTAAGAAAAAAAAAACAACAACTTGGTATTGTTAAAACATTCTTTTTCTATATTCCATTTTTTATTCTTTTAAAAAATATTTCAAAATATTTTATTGAATCAAAATTCATAGATTCATTCAATTCAGAATTAATCAAGTTTAGTAGAAATAAAATTTAGAATCAAAGAATCAAAAGAAAATTGTAGAAGTTACTATTCGGACAAAATGATGCATTGCTGAACCCATCGTATCATGCAACCGGCTGAAGCCTTCTCTGCAGCACCATCAGCAGATAGTTCGAAGGGCAAACCATGTTCGGGTGAAGTTGAAGGAACAGCGGAGTGTCCATGCCGAGATCCACGAGTGTCGTATAACATCGCAAATTAAGGAAAGATTTACATGGAGTATAGCGCTAACCAGTTAGAACCAATATTCTACAGAAGCTACATTTTGTCGTATGCACGTCAAGTTAGATTTAAATCCTAGGTAATGTTTCGTTTTTTCTATTCTCCAATTCTTGATCTTTAAGCTGTGATAGATATATAAATAAAAACTTTTCATTTTACGAACTAGTATCTTTAGAATATAAATTATATTGGCTCCATTGTTCAACTTTTATTCAGAAGTATTCATTGTATGTATGTGTGAATTTTAATTCAATATGTTATGTTTTTTTTTTAGTTATTTATAATGTATTAAAATATTTATTCAAATGAAAAGAAAGTGGGAATTGGAAGATTTAATTGTTATTGAGAAGTGATTAAATTAAAACTAAAAGAGTAGGGAGAATTTTTTTTAAAATAGGGATTTTTTCTGAATGACGCCAAAGTTTTATCGTACAGTAAATCTTTATTATTATTAAAAATAGAATTTTAGAGTGGACAGAGATTTTTTAAGACAGCTACAACTCGATGAGCTAGCTGGGATTTCAGGTACTAGATTCGTTGCTGGTCGAGTAAACACGTTAATTACTCCATAATTAACTGGCGCCTAAAGGGATTACCTCAAAATAAATAAAGTGATTGGTTGGCCAGTGTTTTAGTTTATTAGCCGAGTGTTTATATTATTGGTAGCTTACTGCCAATGACATTGCTCACTCTATCTGAGGACCAGAAACCTTCAGAGATAGGATAGTTTGTTAATGAAGGAAGAATATTAATATATTTTATTGTTATTACTAACAAATAAAGAAGGTGGGCGGTTCAATATATATTAATAAAAAATAAAATAGATGTGCTTTGTACATAAAAGTAAATAGAATAGATTATTGTGCTGTAATTTCAATTAAAACTTATTACTATTTCTTGTGAGAATTTAGTATCTTGACTTATAAATTCTCTTTTTTTTTTCTCTAAAACCTATTATTAATTAATAACAGAAAGATTGAAATTACTTTTGAAGACATGACTAGAAAAGTGATCAAATGTATAGCTGTAGTATGCTCAATCAGTTGAGCTGATTTTTGTAGTCTTGTTTGAATGTTGTTGACCACTTATCCCTTTATATTACTGAAGTAATCATATTACATCTGAATAGAAATTTCTTTATAAAATTTTGTCATACGTTTTAAATTTTTGCCATTATTTTTTAACATTCATCATTTTCAATCTTTATCAATCCACTACAAAATGAAAGTCTCTCCAAGTTTAAACCAGTTTTTTTATGTCCATATTCTCTTTTCTCACTATCGGTTTAGAAAACTTTTATCTCATCTTAATTATATCTGATCTTTTTTTAAATGTTACATTTTCTTAAGACACAATCTAGAATTGCCATCTGTTATCATTGCTTCTAGCAACTTATTTAGCCCAGCTCCATTTTAGTCTCTTAATTTTTTCAGTGATGTCAATGATTTCCATTTTTCTTTATTATTAATCTCCATATATATGGTGAATATATATTTCTTGATATAATATAATGAGTGTGATAATAGCTCTAAACAAGTCTTTTCAATAAATGCCACAAGAGAACGCATTTCTATCTAGAATTATCCCTATCCCCAAACTGGTTTTGAGCTAATGGCTCTCGTCAGTGAGGCGCTAGAATATTCAAACACTAGATCTAAAATACCAACTCGAGCCCAGCATTTATCTAATACTTAACTATCAAGTAGAAAATCTGAAATTTTCAGACATTTATATGTCTTCAAATCCAGCTATCTAATTTAAATAGCTATATAGGTCTGAATAATTTTCAGCTATACCATATATTAATAGCCTTAGCAATATAACATCGCCAAAGTCTCAAAAGCAAAACTATAATAGTAATAAAATCAAGTCATTTATCACGTGGCTTAACTTAAAAAGCTTTTATTACAATTCTAATATAATGTGCATGCTAATAACTCTAAACAAACTTTTCTGATAAATGCCGCAAGAGAAAGTATTTAAAATCTCTATCTAGAATTATCCCTATTCCCAAACTGGTTTCGAGTTAATGGCTCTCGTCAGTAAGGTGCTAGGATTTCTTGATATTTTTGCTGTGCGATTTGAAGTCTGCATTGATTTCTATTGAGTGTCTAAAACTCAAATATATCTACAGCACATTTAATAAAAATCTTACTTTTTCAAACATAGATATATTTCTTCTTAATATTAAGTTATTATATCCATCAAAAGTACTCTAATCAAATTTAATTATATGATTAATTTTATCTATTAAGATTGCATCCACTTAAGTAATTTGCTCAAGATACTTATCATTTCTAACATTATTAACTTTCTTATATGTCCATATATATATCGATGAATGGCTTACTTTATCTATAGTTTAAATTGATAATTTTATAATGTTGCTATGCATTCATTTTAAAATGAATCTAAAATATTAGTATCTATTATATTATTATTTTTTTGCTGAAATATAATTACTATTGAATTGTGAAAAATAAGATTGAAACCTACGAATTTTGATAGTAAAGCAAAGATTTTAAAATTATTTATATATCTTGATGTACATTATCACTTTATAAAACTCATCAGATCACAAAATATTTTTGTGATACTCATTACAATTTTATTTTATTATAAGTTTATTAGACTTCTGAAAAATATAATGATATAAACTTGATTATTATAAACCTTTTTTTTTTTAAATTTTGTCAAACTCTAAACTCGAATGAAACATTCAGTATCTGCAAGTATGAAATCTTTCATTAATGTCTAGATTTTATATCCATAGACAGTCAACAATTTTTATCTTCATTGCTCAATTATATATATATGTAACTGCAAAAATTGCAGCAAATGAAAATTAAAATAATGATTTAGCTAGTCCTAATTAAAAAAAAAAGTTTCATTACTTCTAATTATATTAAAATCTTTTAAGAGATGTACATTATTTGCATCATATTATGTTAGGGTGTTGAATAGAACTAATTTTAACTTGCTAGGATTGCTACAATTTTTTGTAATTTGATAGACAATGCTTTGAATAATTATGTAATTAAAAGATACTTCAAATTATCAAGTAAATATTGATGTTGCCTTATATTTATGGAAATGTGATTATATTAGAACTTTTTTTTTTTATGTTTTATCTATCAATGCACACACCTACATATGTGGTTAATTAAATCAGTTTCAAAACTACAGTTTATATATTTGATTTTTTCAGATCTAAAGTGGGAGAATTGATAGCTGATATTTTCGGTGAAAGTGATGATGATGAAGAATTTGAAGTAAGGACAGTCACAAAAACTTTTTAATGATAGTAATAATATATTTCTATATACACACAGTTTTATACTTACTGTTATTAATTTTTTTAGGGTTTTGGAGATGAAGATTTAGAAACATCAAGGAAAAAAAAGGAAAAAACAAAAGGTACGAATTATATAAAAATAAAGAAACTTCATTTTATAATGAGAATAGAAGAACAGAAACATGTACATGAAAAATATTATTATATTCTTGAGCTTACTATTGTTATATAAAAATAAATTAAAATGTGATAAAATGAGTTTAAGAAATGGCAGTTGCAAAGTAAGCATGAATCTTTCTTAATTAAGTATTAAAAAAGAATCTGTTCTTTTGTGAGTTCTTATTTTAAATATGAATATTTATTTGGTACTTTATAATAAATACCCTGTGCAATTTATTGTAGTAGCAGAGTGATGAGATTAAAGAAGTAAGATTTCTAAATTAATGCTCAATCTATCATTTTGGTTCTTGCTTGTCACATGATCTCCTGAACAATAATCATCAAAATATTATTTTTTAATCAGTTATATATTGAAATGCATTGGAAAATTTTACATTTTTTTTTTCTACCTACTAAGATGTCAGTTACGTTTATTTGCATATCAGTTAGGAAAACTTTTATTCATATATCTATTGGTTTATAATATTATATAAAGCATTTTTTAAAAATAATTTTGAAAGCTTTAAGTTGTATTATAAGGAAGTAAAATTAACCCACTACATAGGGGAAAGCCTTTTCTACAGTAGCCCCTCATAGAGGAGCAGAGAAAGAAGTTTTATATTTTTTTGGCTCATCATTTATATCTGATATGATACTTTAACTTCATAAATTTATTTGATGATATTAATTCTCATTATTATTGATCTCAGTAATTTGCAAAAAAAAAAAAAAAAATCTAAAAAGTGTTCTAATAGAATTTTTCATCTTCTATAAATATTATAAATCTGCACTAAACTACCAACCATTATAGAAAAAACAATTTGTTTTTATGATTATTTTAGATTACATCTCACTAGCCGACAAAAAAAATCTTGGTCCTACTGTGATCTAGTAGAATTTTTTATCTTATGTATTCTAAACTTACACTAAATTATCAGTCACTATATCTTATGATAGATAACAAAAAACTTAGTCTCACAATATTTAAATTTATTTAATTGATTTAAGAATAAGAAAAACATAGGTTCTCAATTAAACAAGTAATATGTTTAAATGTGCTAAAACGCAGATAATGGTGAAGCTAAGTACGAATTATAGTATTAATTGGCTGAGTGCTTTTGATAAATTTTATCTTCTCATAATCATAATAAGTAGGTTGTGTGAGCACGTTAGAAAACATATGCGACAATTATTTAAATATGTGCAAAGTGGATTTAGAGAATCCACTTTTTGGAAAGAGAGAAGCATGCTTCCTTCCGATTTATCACATGCATAGAATGCCATGACTAAACATAAAATCAAAGAAGTATGGCTTATAGTCAACAACATCTATGCTATAAATCAGAAGGAAGCATCTTTCTCTCTCTCTCCAAAAAGTGGACTCTCTAATTTATTTTGCATATATTTAAATATTTGTCGCATACATTTTCTATTTTGCTCATACAATCCTTCTTTCATTCTAGCATTACTCATGTATCATTAGCAGGCACTCAACTTCAGAAAAAAGAGTGAATCAAAGAAGTTGAATATGAGTTATTTAATGATAATACAAATTAATCCACGAAGCACACATTCTGCTATACAATCCTTTAATCTATTTATATGACATTTTTTATTCTGTCTTTTAACTTATCAGCTCTAAATTTTTATTTTTGAAAGACTTCAATATCTTGCCTTATTGTATATTAAACCTAACTATATCTCTATTCTTGAGAGAAATCAGTATTGTATCTTCTTTAGAGTGTATTTAAAATTATCTTTATAACATAAATGTCTTTTTCAAGAAAATTATGCTTGAGTTCTATAAAATATCTTTTAAGAATTTTTTATTTGCTTTATTTACCTAATCCAATGGAAGTTTGACTTCATTGTTATAGATTCAGTAGCATCATATCAAAGAAGCTAAAAAAAATATCAATTAGTCTTACAATCATATATTTTAGAGAACAGAGCATTTTTAAATACGTTTTTCATACTTTTATTTTTTGTCAATATGGATTCAAATCTCATTTCCATATAATTAGTTGAAGTAATTTTATCACTCTGATGCTCTATCCTAATTTAAACTTAATGGATGCAGCAGTAGAAATTTGGAACTGTAAAGCACCCCGATATCTAAGTTTGGTTTTTTGCCTAAAGACAACTGAGATAGAAAACTAATTCATATTCATAAGTTGATAATCATTCAGTTCAAAAGTTGCTGAAGATTTTTTTTTTGGAATATTAATTTTTAAGTAAAATTTATTACAGATTGAATTCAAAACATTGATGCACAAACAATGATATTGACTTTTTGAGGGATCATAGAATTCTCAAAACATTTATGTGTGACAATAACAAATAAAATTTTCTTTAACAGGAAAAAATATAATAATGCATCTTATTTTTATAATAATTTGATAATAATCCCATCATAAACAAAATTAATAGTATTCGGATTAGTTTAATTTGTAGTAGTCATATTAAGTACATTTTGTTTTTCCCACCATTTAATACCATCATTCCCAGCTTATAATTAGTTCAAGTATCTACATTCATGATGCACAGTGGGTTTCAAAACTTGATGGAATACAATGCATTCTGCTTAAGCTTTTAAATCCTTTATTACGTTCATTCATGTGCATTTTTTTTTATCATACTGATTGCCAATTACATATTTTGATTATAACTTCTGCTTACTAAAAAATACTTATTTGATATTTTTAATTATATCCCAATTAATTGACTTTTAAGTCATTAATTTGTAAGAAATTTTGATTATCAATTGGAAACTATTATTTTGAACTGAAGAAAAAAGCAATAAATGTTTTAATTCAATTTACATCAACATGCTCATATGAAATTAACTTCTTTAAAGTATAATAGCCTAGTTGGTGAGAGTGTCACTTGCAGTTCAATATTTCACAAATTTAAAGTTCATCAAGTTAATTTGTCAATGGAATAATAGCTTAGTTGGGTAAAGTGCCACCTTAAATTTGATACTTCATGAATACAGTTCGATTCCCATGTGCTAGTATTATCACTAGTCAGATCAGTGATGTCTGAAGAAGATTAAAGAAAAATATTTGAAACATTGTGTTATACACTGATCTGTGGTTTATTACTATCAGCTGAATATATTTGAAAAATTTAAATAAAATTGGCATTTTTTAAATAACATTTAACTGTTAAAAGTAGATGATGGAAATAGTCCAACATAATTACAAATAAGTTGCCATCATCATAAACATGGGAAATATATGTATTATCTAAAATAATGCATAACTTTTAATTCCTAAAAGACCAATAATTTTTAATTTATAAGTTTTAAATAGTAATTGAAGATAACTAAATTTTTAATAGCCATCAGCTAGATATTATTTCAGATAGTAATATATATATTTTACAAGATTATCATTATTCATATTATTACATATATTTGATTTATTCTGATTATATATATATCTCATCATCCTGACCAATGTTTAAAATAAATCAATAGAATGTCAACAATCTACTTTATTTTCTAACTGCAGCTAAATAATATTCTGTATTAATAATTTTTTGAAAACATTTGACTAAAAATATTCCATTGAAATAATTATTATTGAAAGATTAAACTATTTATATTTACAGTATTATCTGATAGTGATATAGAAGATGGACGGGAGGCTGTGGAACAATCAGAAGAAGCTGTTAATGAAATCCTTCCAGAACTTTCTGATGATGAAGAAGAAGATAAAAAAAAATCTTCTGAGTAAGTTTTTCTAAGATGTCTTTAATGTACAAATGTTAAATAGAATTGTGACAAACTTATTTATTATTAGGAGCTATGCATGCAAAATATGTGTTATTAATATACACACATTTCTATGTTCTTGCTAAATCATAGATTAATTTCTGGTTTTCAATCTTTTTATCAATAAGTGCAAATGTTTTTAAAATTGTAGTTAATCATCTTTTTAAATATAAGTTGTTTTTTAATTTTAATTTTATAATGTCACAATTTGATTATTAGCATCAGGTAAATGTGTATTACGAAAAGAATGGATTTTTTTTACAAAACACAGTAATTCTATTGCAATAGATTAGAGCTGGGGCATGCCTTTCTGAGTGGTATTGGGGGGGGGGGGAGCATAGAATTCAAAAAGTTTTTAATAAAATATATTCATTAATTTATTTTCCGCATAAAATATTAATGAAAATTTTCAATCAATAAAATAATGGGAAGAATAAAGATACCAATGATTCAGGAAAAAAAAAAAAATGTGAATGGTTTATGTTTAAAGTGGAAGAGAAAATTTTTCTGTAATATTTTATTTTAAATCTTTTTTAAAAAATTATTAATTGTTTTTTAATTTATATCTTGAGGTGTAATTAATAATTTCTTATACAATTTAAAGCATCTATATATATTTATGTAAACAAAAAACTTTGGAATAAATTTTAAAATATTCAATATACCAATATAAAAATAAATATTGGCTATAGCCAGCTTACAGCATGTATGCCATCCTAGCAATATTTAACAATTAAAATTTAAAAAAACAAGTCTCATTAAAGTCACATGAATGACAATCTTTTCATAATTTATGTTAATTAACATAATTCTATTGTTTTTTTAATAAATTGTCATATTTATAGAATATGTCTCTTTGGTTTTTCTTTTCTTCAAATCAATTTCCACATGTAAAATAAAAACACTTTCTAGGCAAAAACTTCCATTACAAATAACTGAAAATGTTTAGCAAATACAGATTTAAATCTATCCACAGAATATTGCAGTTTATTATATAAAAGTTTATGTTCATGAATTTTCTTTTTCAATGCACATTTTGACTCACTAATATAACTGGACCCATAGCAGCACACTACTTTATATATAATATTACATTTATTAATTTTATCAACAGCATCCTCTCCATTAATAATTAATTATCAATATTTGGTGCAGTATTAAAATGAGAGGAATCATTGATGTAATCATTCTACACACTTATTTATATGTAGTAATGAAATCTGTGTTTCAATATTTTTTTTCCACCAGCTATGTGTAAATTTTTATAATGGAAATAAAATGTTTTTCCTATTATATCCTATATTTACTAATACATTAGCATATAGTTCAATATTAGATAATTTATTACTTTGAAATCTACATAAAATATTTCTAAACAAAAATGTTCTTAATCCAGCTAATTTATGTTAAGAGGAACATTTGATTTGGGATATACAAATTCCATAATTGACAAAAGTTTTATGAACAATTGATTATATTGTATTCTTTCCATAAAGTTAAGTGAAGATATTTTATTTTATGTTCACTATTTTCAGAAGTAGCAGTCCATTTCAAATCATTGATATCATTTCATTTATTTAAAAGATGTTGTACTGTAATAGGTGATTCAGCAATAAAGCATATCATCAGCATATCTCAAAAAAATCTTTAATAATTAATGGAAAAAACTTTTTTAAGATATTTTTTTTCTAAAATGACTACATATAATTATTGCATACAGTAGCTGAAAACAGCAACCCTATAGGCTAACCTTTATCTATTTTATACAATTGATTTTCAAATGAGGCAATCAAATTTTGGTCAATAAATATTAATAAATGTTTAAAAAACAAAAGTTTAAATTTGTCATACTTCTTTATTTTATAAACATTGATTAATCACATAAATAAATTCTTTATCTTTTTATAGACCTGTATAATTCTGTAACATGCAAGATAAATAATCGATCTTCATCAGTCAAGATCAGTTTACCATTTTTTTATTGACCAAATCAAATGAAAATGAAATTGTATCTTTACTAAATAACTAATTCATCTTGTAAAAATTTTCCCAAGTAAACTGCTGTTTGATAAAATATGCAACCTACAAAATTCAACATAAGTCTATTCATGTGATTGATCAATATTTATATTCTGTGATAGATTTAAATCTGTATTTGCTAAACATTCAGTTGTTTGTAATGGAAGTTTTTGCTTTGATAGTACAGGAATGTCTTGATTAGTACAGTTTCGATTAGTACAGTTTCACTATAGTATGGTATTAAAACAATAAAACAATAATCCACTAAAAATTGTGTTATTCATCATTTTCAGCTTTTAAAAAATTATAATCACCCCTCCTATAAACAACTAAACAACCATGAGTGCGAAAAGAAAAAGTTCTTCTGGAAATAACACTGTAAGTGGTTAACATTAGAACAAAAACTTTTTGTAATAAAACTTCATGAAGAAGGTACTTCCTTTGTTAAAATAGGCCATGAAAAAGGAATGAATGAATCATCAGTTAGACAAATTATTAAAGATCAATATAAATCGCATGGTATAGCTACAGCATCTTATTTATTTAAATCAATAACTAAAAACAAGTAATCTAATGATAGATATTAGCTGTTATCAATGTGGGTTGAAGATTTAAATCAAGAATTCCTCTAAGTCAAATGGAAATTCAAGCCAAAGTGCTTAGTCTCTACAGAAAGAAAACCAAAAAACAGAAAATGAAGAAGCAGGGGAAACTAGTGAAATTTTTACAGCAAGTCGTGGGTGGTTTTTTCATTTTAAAAAGCGAACTGGCATTCATAATATCCGTATTGTAGGTGAAAGTGCAAGGGCAGATAAAGAAGCTGCTTTAAAATATTCCCAAGAATTAAATGAAATTAAAAAGACTTGGATAATGAAACTTATTAATATAGAAGACCAACAAGCCTATGAAGAAGATGAGACCAATTTAGATAATGCAGAGTTACATGAAGTTCCTACAAAAGAAATAACAGCTGAAGAACTTGAGAAAATTACTAACATGGTTGAAACCCTTTTTGACTCGACTATATTATGGAAGTTGATCCAACTATTGAATGTAGCTTTACAATTCACTGAAATATCAACACTACAATTCGATGCTACAAAGAAATGTATGAAGAGAAGAGGCCAAAGAAGAAACCAGTGCAGACATCAATATTGCAATTTTTGGTAATAAAAAATAAAATCTTTAAAAAAATATACAGTGCAGTATATTTTTTTTGTTCAATTATACATTAATAAAAGGTTTTAAATTTATTTATTTCGTTTTATTATTTATAATTGAAAAAAGTGCTGACAAAAATATTTATTGGAACCAATTACCATTTTTCCTATAGCTTTCGTTCCTCGATTAGTACAGTTTCAAACAGTGCGGGATATTGCCAGAACCAATTAACAGCACTAATTGAGGCACTCCTGTATTTTTATTTTACATGTGGAAAAAGATGTGAAGTTAAAAAAAAAAAAAAAATCAATGAAGCATATTTTACAAATACAATAGACAATTTATTAAATAACAATATAATTGTATTAATATACATAAATAACAGAATTTGACCATTCATGTGGGAACATTAATATTGTGTGAATTTAATGAGATTTGTTTTTTAAATTTTAACTTAAACCATTCATAAGTTGGCTATAGCTATTATTATTTTTATATATTGGTATATTGAATATTGTAGAGCCTATTTTAGAGATTTTTTGATTATATGTATATATATAATATAACAAATGAACTTAAATGAAACTGGAAGGAAGATGCTATGAGAAAAGGTAATCTATTTTTTTTTTTTTGTTCATTAGCTGATTGATGTAGTTGTCTGCTGTCAGATTCTTCCAGAACTTGGAAGATGATCGAAATTGAGTTTAAATATATCTTTTCCAAAATGTATCCTTACATTTTGGGCGAGCATTGTTTACTCTAGAAAATCATAATAATACTATTTATCAAAACTATAAAGACAATGACAAATAGTTATCTTGCTTTACCTTTTCTTTGCATTTTCTAAATTCTTCATTTCTTCTCCATTCACTTCTTGCAACCATTACGTTCAGCAAGTTATTTCAGCATAGATCAGAAAGTCATGAGCTTCTCTGAGTTACATATTAAATGTTTTTAGATAATGAAGCTGTGCATATATATATATAAATATATATATGCTGGCTTCACCATTCACTGTGGACTAACTAAGACTCTAAGTCCAACCACAGTGTGTGATGTATTAATTAAAACCTGACGTGATACTACCCAGAACAATGGATACCTCGCTGAGAAATAATTATTTGCTTAGAACAACAACAATAATAATCGTTGTTGCTAACAACATACTTCGTGCTCGTGTGAGATATAAAATGGGTATACGGAATTATTAACTTGCAGCTTACGCAAAGAACTATCTGCTAGTAGTATTAATTAATTATAAAGTAGAGTGAACACTAATTTGTTAAGGTGCCAGTTGGACGTTTAAAGGTTGGAGATAATTTATTGTTTAACCTCGACGGTTAAATAAACCAATTTGGCGCAGTCAAGGATAGAACCTGTAAAAGAAAACATTAAACGTAATCAGCAATGGCCGCCATGTTCCAAATGTCAATAGCAGAATTTGATATCGAGAACCCTACCAACTGGTCACTATATGTTAAACACGTGGGAAAATTTTTCCTTGTTAACAATATCAAGGAAAACCACATAAAGGTGGCCATATTACTTGGATTTTCCGGAATGAAAGTGCTCGAGATCGCAAACCGTCTATGTGAACCGGCAGAGCCTGAAACGTTTCAATACGATGAAATTGTTCAAAAATTAACAGAACACTTCTGCCCTCTTCCGTCGAAACACGTCGCTAGACTGCATTTTAGAAATCGACGGCAAATGAAAGCAGAAACTTTTAAAGAATTTGACACAGCGCTAAGGGAACTAGCAAAAAATTGTGTCTATGGACAATTTTTAGAAGAGGCCCTGTTGGAGCAGTTATTATGGGGCATATACGACACTAAATTCCGTGAACACCTACTAGCCGATTCAGAGTTAAATTACAAGGATGCCATTAAAAGAGGAATTGCACACGGGTTTGTGATGAACCAAACTAAAGAATATCTAGATATCACGCCATCGGTAAATTTTTACCAATCAATTAATAAAATCATGGAACGTGGAAATGAAATGTCAAAACAGGAAAGAGTAAACAATATAAAAACAAACTGTTACTGCTGTGGCAAATCGGGACATATCGCTCGAAATTGTAAGAAAAATCGAGAGTATTGTACAAATTGCGGAATGAAAGGTCATCTAGCAAAAGTCTGTCGTAAACAAAAACCAGAAAATACAGACAAAAGAAACCTTAATACAAGCATTAAAAATTTAAAATGTAACGAAGCAGAATTCAAACTGCCAATACTCATCGAAGGGAAATACGTTAAAATGGAAATTGACAGCGGCTCCGGAGTTACATTAATGTCCCTTAGCGATTGGGAAGTTCTCACTGTGCAAAGAAATGTTATACGTAAAATGGAAAAAACCAATGTAAGCGCCAAAGACGTAAATGGCAATACGGTGGAAATAGTTGGAATGATAAAAGTAAAAGTTAAATTAAACTCAAAAATAAGAAAATTACCTCTATACATAGTCTATAAACAAGTAAAGCCATTAATAGGCCGGAATTGGTTTAGACCACTCGGAATTACCATAAACGAGATTAAAAAAGTCAATGTGGAAATCAACTACATAGACAACTGGAATTCATGGATAAATAGTAAAAAAGTAGCAGAGTGGACAGATAATGATCCAGGATATCAATTGCTTATAAAATGGATTAGTAAAGGGTAGCCCAGCAAACGACCAAAGAACTTACCACTGGCTTTCTGGAATGCTCGTTCAAGCTTATCAGTCTGCAAAGGGTGCATACTAAATGGAGACAGAGTTATAATACCCTCGCAGGGCCGGAATCAGGTGCTCAAAATGCTGCACAATGGTCACCCAGGAGTTGTTCGGGCAAAAGAACTCGCCAGAAGCTATGTTTGGTGGCCTAAGATAAATGAGAACATTGAGTCCTTCACAAAAACATGCACAGCATGTCAATCAAATGCCCACAAAGAATATAGTTCATGGTTACCAGCTAAAAATGCGCTGTCCAAAACAGAAAATAAAACATTCATAGCTGGAGAAAAAGTATGGTTTAGAGATAGTCTACACAAGCGACACATAAACCACATACGCCATCACAGTTCTCCAAGCGGGGAGAACAATAAACCCAGTGGAAATAAAATCATCGAACCGGCAGAGACAAAATCAGAGATAGATAAACCAAGATCACCAAGACCTCAGAGAAAAAAACAGTCTCCCATATTCTTAAAGGACTATGTCCACTAGAAAAGAGAAAATGCTATGTTGGACTATAGAGAAAACAAAATGTATTCCATGTTACTCCTAGTTCTGTGTAGTGGGAGGAGAAGTGTGATGTATTAATTAAAACCTGACGTGATACTACCCAGAACAATGGATACATCGCTGAGAAATAATTATTTGCTTAGAACAACAACAATAATAATCGTTGTTGCTAACAACATACTTCGTGCTCGCATGAGATATAAAATGGGTATACGGAATTATTAACTTGCAGCTTACGCAAAGAACTATCTGCTAGTAGTATTAATTAATTATAAAGTAGAGCGAACACTAATTTGTTAAGGTGCCAGTTGGAGGTTTAAAGGTTGGAGATAATTTATTGTTTAACCTCGACGGTTAAATAAACCACAGTGAATGTATGTTTCTTTTTCAAACTAAATTTATCGTTTTCTCAAATAGTTGCTTAAATTAAAGAAGGAATTGTGTTAAAGAGAAAAGATTTAATAAAATAAAATAGAAAGTTAAAATTATATTTGCAACTATTTTTAAAATATATTTGGTAGAATTCGATAAGATAAAAATTTTCTTAATTAAATAGAATCCATTAAGAAAGGGAATTAATTAATAAAACATTTTCTGAATTAGATAAAAAAAATAGATAACAGGAAAAATTTGAAACAACGGGCATGATTCGCTACTAATTAGCAGATTAAAAACATAATGGAAAAAAGGGTATAAATAAAGAACTTTTCTTTTGTTCTTGGTCTTATGGTTGCAGGTAACCAGTGCTGAAGGTCAGAGAGCGAAAATCTTCAAGAATTTTGTTGGAAGAAATTTTTGCTGAAAAATTAGACAGTATAGCGAAGTCTTGCTTGCTGTACTTACTTCAAGCTGCACTCTATTTTTTCGGCACATAAATAAAAATCCAGAAATGTGTTGCTCTGCAAAAATGCGGGAGTAACCTCTTTGCCTTCGCTCTCCTGAGCCATTCCTGAGGCCGGAGTTCTAATCATATAAGCCAGCCAGAGAACTAAAGTGTCTGCCCTGTATCCGTAAAAATCTGCCCTCAAAAACATGGAAAAATAAATTTGAAGAACCGAGAAGACCTGCGGGGAAACATCAAATGAACTCATTTTGACCCACCCATCTAGTTACCGGTAACGTTCCCATAAATTATTAAAATATCTTTGTAATTTGCAAATTCAATCTATATTTATGTTTTTTTTTATATATATGTTTTTTTTAATCTACGTATTCATATCTTGTAAAATGGTATTTCATTAATTGCCTTTTTTTTTTTTTTATATCGTAATGGGTGGGGTTTATTATATATATAATGGCAGCGATAGCTTTTATAAATTTAATTGAAAATTACTTCGTTTAACTTTCCGCCATTATACTCCAGTAATTAAGTTATTTATTTTATATAGATGTTTTGGAAAGAAAAGGAAGCAAATCATAGAAAGTGCAAAACTCTATTTTAAAATCAAGATTTAAATTGCTAATCATTCTATTATAAAACTTTCCAAACTTTAACTTAGTTTTTTATATATATATTTAAGAAAGATCCTTATCAAATGCCTGTATATTTTAGTCAATGAAGGGTTACAAATTTAAAGTTATATTTTAAAGAGCATGAAATAAAACGTTCGCATTTATATTTTAGTAATAAGAGAGAGTACATTTTGACAATATGTATTAAAAATTATTAAATAGCATTGGCTCAGTGTTGGTCGGTTAAACTTGAACTAAACCAATAAAATATCCGCCCACTTGTTTTGTTTAGTAATTCAAATTTTTATAAAGGTAAAGTTACTATTTTTCTGCGGATTTTCAGTGATAGTTGAGCTTTCCTAATATATTTATATTTTGCAGAGGGTTTCTTTTTAAATTTAAAGGTCGTTGACCGTATTTATATGGCATCGTGCCTCGGGTGATCTACTGGGCCGCTCAGCATATATTACAGTGCTTCTTTTGCCAAGTTTGCTTAGGTTAACATACCTACATTTGGACCTTCTGAAAAACAAATAAATTGTTCTGGATCTCATGTCGATCTCAGTCCTTTCAATGTACATAACTGGACATAAGCAACAAAAACTCCGATCCTGAATCCGGGTCACGCGTTTAGCGAACGGGTTCCATTTTTCTCTCTAACCTAGTTTAGAGACGGAGAGCTATCCGGTCTTGTGTTAACCTCTTGGTAACTGTTATGTCTCGAGCCTCACAGCCCACTATATGCTCTCGCCTTTGTGCATGGTCTTGTATATTTATATTTATTAGGAAATCTTTCTCAAAATCTCATAGAAATGTTTCAATTATGGCTGGAAATTCCTGCTGGGGTCACTTTATCATTCTTCTTAAATCATAAGTAGGGCTGTGATTTAAACCTGTCCAAAGTGTTTAGTTGAGTTTGACCACCTATTTATTTCTATGTTCTCCAACCACAGAGTTAATGAATCATGTCTCTCTCTCTTGATTTCTTTTACGTAACACTTCCATTGGCTGGAATATTTTAAAGAAGAAATTATAACGTAAAATTTTGTCTGTTCTTATCATTACGATCAATGGATCTTTCATATATGTCTATCCGGTTGCAGTGAAAATAGCCTGCGACACTATTAATAAAGCATTGTGTGAATTATTTTAATGTCAATAATAAAATTTTCTGTTATCTTTCATTCACTATAAATAAAACCACTTAGTATTGTTTTTCTTTTGTGACATACGTATGTACATCTGATCATTATATATGTAAAAATTCCTTTTCGTGGTCTCTTCTCTCCCTGACCACCGGGCATACATTAAGATTAAATTCTAGTGAGGTTCGAGGAGTAAGTCGCTTAGTAGCAATCTAGAGGAGTAGATGAGGTTCGAACCCCTTCTATCTGCATCTCTAGGTTAGGTTAAAGCAGCTCTACTTTTCTTACCGTTACAGTTTTTTTTTTTTTGTATAATCTGGCGTCCCAATTGTGGCCTTACTGTTTAGAGATAGACTCTGAGATATGATAATAGGAATTTCATGATAATAAATTTTTTTTGCGCGTTTTTTTTTTTTTTGAAAATAAATATAGTGAATGACAGAAGTTTATAAATTTTTCTTTTGCACTTTCTGTGTTTGCTATCAGTTGTACAGTTTACAAGATGTGAAATCAATCAGTTCGGTTGAAAATTAAAACCAAATCAGATATTAATGTATTTTTTTTTCTTTTGCTAGGAAGGGAGACAGAGTGATCAAACAAGGAGCAGAGAAAAGATGGGCTCAAGTAGAATTTTTTACCCCCCGCGGTAGTAATCATATTTTATTGAAGTGTATATCAAATACACATAGTTATAGTCACATATATAACACACAGAACAGGGTAGTAAATAAGTAAATATATACGGATAGGGCAGGAACTATAGATAGAATAAGAGATAGATAGAAAGCTGGCAGGTTAAAAAAGGACGACAGTTGCGGGAATGGTTGGGAGAGTGAAGCAAATTTTTGAAAAGTAAAAGTAGAAAAATAAGACAAATTTTAAGAATAGTATTTGTACAAAGACTAAAATAACAGCAAACCAAATATTTTTTTTCTTATATATTTTTTTTAGCTATTCATATTTCTCTAGAAAATATGTATAGTCCAGAAGGAGACAGATTCACCGGAACCACAATGGGTACGGAAATTGATGGAAACTATGTTACAAAAAGTAGAAGAATGTAGACAATATAGAGCAGAAATCAACAGGATGAAAGAAGAGAGAAACAATGAAGCAAAAACGACAAGAGAATCAGTCAAGAAATGAGAATCTCCAAAGTGAAAATAAAGAAAGCATAAAGGTCATGGAAAGAACAGACAACCCAATGGTGGCAAGATTTATCCACATCAAAACTTTTCGGGGTGACATAGGAGAAAACCCCATGGCACACTTGCAAAGTTTACAAGAGCTGTTCATGTTCCAGGAACTCAGAGAAGCTGAAAAGTTATCAGTTGCAGTTAATCATTTACATGGATCTGCCCGGAATTGGTGGGACTGTATAAGTAACAAACCAGTAACATTTGCAGATTACCACATTGCCTTACTTAAAAGTTTTTGGAGTGAAGAGAGGCAAGATGGAATAATGCACCGTATATCTCAAGAAAAGTATTGCACTTCAAAAGGAGAAACTCACACCCAGTTTTTCTTGCGGCAAGTGTCTTTGTTAAAATCATTGACTGCTTTCCACTTATCAGAGGGGCAGATTATTCGGACAATAAGGTACAATATGCCTCTCCACATACAACAATTGATGCTGGGCTGCCGCAACTGTGGAATTGATGAGATGGTAGACTTACTAACTGCTATAGATTTTGGCAACCTAAATAAAGAGCATGCAGACAAAGGAAAAAGAATTGACACACCCAAAATACAGATGGCAGCTGTCAGGAACTGCTATGATGATGATCAAAACATACAGCAATTCCAGAAAAATATGAGTCCTATAATTTATATACCCCAGATAGAACTCCAGGATGAAACAGAAGAAATTATTGAGGGAAATGAAAGAGTGGCATCAGCATTTATGTGCGAACTGGAAGATGATCACAGACCACCACTCTCAGAGTGCCCTACAATTAAAGCACTGTTAGAAGATGTCCCAATTACAGCTTTAATAGACACTGGCAGTCAAGTGTCACTGGTGTCAAAAGAATGGTGGGATGCAACAGTAGGAACTCATGTATTACCGATCTCACCGAGAAAAAATCTTATGCTATATTAGCAAATGGAGAAAAAGCCAACATAGGAACACATCGTTTGGGACTGGATATTAAGATAGGAGCAACAAATGTAAATCATATATTTCAGATAATGCCAGGTTTGATTTATGATGTACTGTTAGGGTCGGACTTCTTAGAAAGACATGACTCAGGAATAAACTATAGGGAAAGTAAGTTTACATTTTACAACAACAAGTTAGATTTTCACAAATGTAAAACCCAAGAGACAACCAATATAAGCTGCATACAGGAACCAACTAATCTTGAACGAACAGAAAATGAAACAAAAGGCCAGATGGAATTAGAGATAGTAGGACAGAGCATACCTCACCTTGCCTTCAAGCGTTTTACTCATCAATTTAATGATCACGAGATATTTCCAAAACGCACCACGGCAGGTCAGGCAAAACAAACTACTTTATCAAGTGGCAGCACAGTTCTAGGTTTGAAACCACATTTACCCATACCAAAATCACTGACCAAGGGATTTAACCATGAGCCAGTTTCATCATCAGAACACATAAGAGGGAAACAGCTAAAGAACAGAGCACCATTAATAAGGAATTTCAACTTGACTTCTAGCAAAAGAATTGATAGAAGACATGGTAATAAAGTGGACACAGCTCAGAGAGCTAATAACAAGGCCCAGAGAGGAAGGTCCATTGAAAAAAAAATAGTTTAAATAGAGTGCTCCATTCAAAAGTAATTTTTTTTACAAGATCCCCAAGGTACGACCAGGACACATCATATGGATAATGAAATCATATTATAGGCTTTCGGTTTTTTTTTGTGTGTATGTTTTGTAAATATTGGCATTGTTATAATATATTAATTAATATTATTATATACTTCTCTTTTAATATATATATAATTTATAAATCAGTATTATGATAAACTTTCAGTTTTTTTTTTTATTAATATAATCTATTTATCAGTATTATTATAAACTTTCAGTTTGTTTTTATAAACTGCACATATCAGTATTATTTCATGTAAATACACTAATATTCTGTATAATAGGAGCGCTCTTTCCGGATCACTCTGCTTCTCTCTGCAAAACCGTAGCTTTAGTCATTTTTTTTTATTTGTTTTTTTTTAATGGGTTCTAGGAATATGAAGCTGTGCATATATATATATATATATATATGCTGGCTTCACCATTCACTGTGGACTAACTAAGACCCTAAGTCCAACCACAGTGAATGTATGTTTCTTTTTCAAACTAAATTTATCATTTTCTCAAATAGTTGCCTAAATTAAAGAAGGAATTGTGTTAAAGAGAAAAGATTTAATAAAATAAAATATAGAAAGTTAAAATTATATTTGCAACTATTTTTAAAATATATTTGGTAGAATTCGATAAGATAAAAATTTTCTTAATTAAATAGAATCCATTAAGAAAGGGAATTAATTAATAAAACATTTTCTGAATTAGATAAAAAAAATAGATAACAGGAAAAATTTGAAACAACGGGCATGATTCGCTACTAATTAGCAGATTAAAAACATAATGGAAAAAAGGGTATAAATAAAGAACTTTTCTTTTGTTCTTGGTCTTATGCTTGCGGGTAACCAGTGCTGAAGGTCAGAGAGAGAAAATCTTAAGAATTTTGTTGGAAGAAATTTTTGCTGAAAAATTAGACAATATAGCGAACTCTTGCTTGCTGTACTTACTTCAAGCTGCACTCTATTTTTTCCACATATAAATAAAAATCCAGAAATGTGTTGCTCTGCAAAAATGCAGGGGTAACCTCTTTGCCTTCGCTCTCCTGAGCCATTCCTGAGGCCGGAGTTCTAATCATGTAAGCCAGCCAGAGAACTAAAGTGTCTGCCCTGTATCCATAAAAATCTGCCCTCAAAAACATGGAAAAACAAATTTGAAGAACTGGGAAGACCTGCGGGAAACATCTAATGAACTTATTTTGACCCACCCATCTAGTTACCGGTAACGTTCCCATAAATTATTAAAATATCTTTGTAATTTGCAAATTCAATCTATATTTATGTTTTTTTTTATATATATGCTTTTTTTAATCTACGTATTCATATCTTGTAAAATGGTATTTCATTAATTGCTTTTTTTTTTTTATATATCGTAATGGGTGGGGTTTATTATATATATAATGGCAGCGATAGCTTTTATAAATTTAATTGAAAATTACTTCGTTTAACTTTCCGCCATTATACTCCAGTAATTAAGTTATTTATTTTATATAGATGTTTTGGAAAGAAAAGGAAGCAAATCATAGAAAGTGCAAAACTCTATTTTAAAATCAAGATTTAAATTGCTAAATATTCTATTATAAAACTTTCCAAACTTTAACTTAGTTTTTTATATATATATAAAAGAAAGATCCTTATCAAATGCCTGTATATTTTAGTCAATGAAGGGTTACAAATTTAAAGTTATATTTTAAAGAGCGTGAAATAAAACGTTCGCATTTATATTTTAGTAATAAGAGAGAGTACATTTTGACAATATGTATTAAAAATTATTAAATAGCATTGGCTCAGTGTTGGTCGGTTAAACTTGAACTAAACCAATAAAATATCCGCCCACTTGTTTTGTTTAGTAATTCAAATTTTTATAAAGGTAAAGTTACTATTTTTCTGCGGATTTTCAGTGATAGTTGAGCTTTCCTAATATATTTATATTTTGCAGAGGGTTTCTTTTTAAATTTAAAGGTCGTTGACCGTATTTATATGGCATCGTGCCTCGGGTGATCTACTGGGCCGCTCAGCATATATTACAGTGCTTCTTTTGCCAAGTTTGCTTAGGTTAACATACCTACATTCGGACCTTCTGAAAAACAAATAAATTGTTCTGGATCTCATGTCGATCTCAGTCCTTTCAATGTATGTAACTGGACGTAAGCAACAATCCGGGTCACGCGTTTAGCGAACGGGTTCCATTTTTCTCTCTAACCTAGTTTAGAGACGGAGAGCTATCCGGTCTTGTGTTAACCTTTTGGTAACTGTTATGTCTCGAGCCTCACAGCCCACTATATGCTCTTGCCTTTGTGCATGGTCTTGTATATTTATATTTATTAGGAAATCTTTCTCAAAATCTCATAGAAATGTTTCAATTATGGCTGGAAATTCCTGCTGGGGTCACTTTATCATTCTTCTTAAATCATAAGTAGGGCTGTGATTTAAACCTGTCCAAAGTGTTTAGTTGAGTTTGACCACCTATTTATTTCTATGTTCTCCAACCACAGAGTTAATGAATCATGTCTCTCTCTCTTGATTTCTTTTATGTAACACTTCCATTGGCTGGAATATTTTAAAGAAGAAATTATAACGTAAAATTTTGTCTGTTCTTATCATTACGATCAATGGATCTTTCATATATGTCTATCCGGTTGCAGTGAAAATAGCCTGCGACACTATTAATAAAGCATTGTGTGAATTATTTTAATGTCAATAATAAAAATTTCTGTTATCTTTCATTCACTATAAATAAAACCACTTAGTATTGTTTTTCTTTTGTGACATACGTATGTACATCTGATCATTATATATGTAAAAATTCCTTTTCGTGGTCTCTTCTCTCCCTGACCACCGGGCATACATTAAGATTAAATTCTAGTGAGGTTCGAGGAGTAAGTCGCTTAGTAGCAATCTAGAGGAGTAGATGAGGTTCGAACCCCTTCTATCTGCATCTCTAGGTTAGGTTAAAGCAGCTCTACTTTTCTTACCATTACAATAATAAACAAGAGAATGCCTATTTAACAAACATAATAACCATATTTATTATATTCAAGATGTTGATTCTTCAATATATATTCCATTCTAATAAATTCATAAAAATCTGTTAATTTCCTAAAGTGTATAAACCAGGTGGCCATTGTTAATTTTTAGAAAAATTTACCCTAACTCTAATAATTTAGATATTTTGTGTTTGAATGTAATAAATATAAAAAAAACATACATTATAAGAAAGGTCATATATGAAAGAATGTAATGAAGCTGTTAAAATAGTCATTTCATAAAGAAAAAGTCAAGAAAAAAAATATTTTTAGTAGTTTTAAGCATGATTATTTTTACACTGATTCACAAATCCTAAATTTTGAAATTCAATTGATAAAATGACAATTTCATAAACAGCTTCATCACATCTGTCACAAAATTACAAAAAGAATGATGTATTGGAAGTCTTATCTGAGATAGTTTTTCACTGAGAAAATTACTAAAACAGTGGCCTTGCTGTGATCCATTTTCATTCTAGAGCCAGATGTGTTCATTTGTGCAAAAGTATCTATAAAAATATGAATGGTTTTTAGTGGAGAAAAAAGTAACAGAACAGTGTATTCAAAAAAAAAAAAAAATATCAAACTCATAAAAAATAAAATGAATAAAAATAAATCAGTAAAGGTAAATTTTTATTATTATTAACAATGATTACATGTGTGGAAGAAAGATTGGATTCAAATACATGGTGCTGTAACACAGAGTGGATGGATTGAGGAAGTCAGAAAGTCTGTATAAAATATCCTATATTACATGAGATTCCAGTTGTGTAGAATAAACTTGTATATAGATATATTTATTATTTTGCGTAAAATATATGAATTAAGGCTGAGTTCAAATACATGCCACTGTAAACAGAGTGGATGGATTGAGGAAGCCAGAAAGTCTGTATACAATATCCTATATTACTTGCCTAAAATTGACACAAATCAATTGTGGGTCATAACTTTAGCAAGTCCAGGCTGATGCAATAATTCGTCCATAAATTCAAACTTGGTCATGCGTGATACACTACTCATATTTATAATCATGCCAAAAATGCATCAGCTCACGGGGTGACAGATTATCCCAATCTCGAACTTTTTCCCATTCTACAGCATATTTTTTGTCTCAGCACATATAAAATTTTATAATTTATCAAACAATATTTATGAAAAATTATTTATCAAACAATAAATAAAAAAAATAAGTAATTGCATACTCACGGGTGATGGTAAAATATAGCCCAGGAGACTCTTGAACATTACCCAGAAACGTAAGAGTCCGGTCCTGAAGAGGGCCCAGAATAAAATCAGAACAATAATCTTCGGTAATTGATGCAAGCATTGCGGAATAACTTTTTTACAATATCTAAAATGATAAAAATAAAAAAAATAAAACATTTTTAGGTACCCTTCGCTTAAAAAAATTCATAAAAAATCTAAAAATTATCGTAGAGAAAAAATTCGGTTGTTTTCTCATCCTTGGGGTTCGCCTTAAGATGTCGCTACTTCTAGGTAAATTCCTAGAAATATACCGTTTCACCGGCCTTCACCCAACCAAAGAGGAATTTTTCTACATTATAAACACAGAAATGTCCTCACGTTATGTTAGACGGAGGAGGCAGTGGTGACAGAAGCCAACACAAAGAGACTTCTTTCTATGAAAAACACAGAAAGAGTTCCCGACGGCTGCCGGTTATGGCTTTTTTCTATGCTAAAAGAAAGAGAAAGAAATGCCTTGATTGGCTGCTGTAGTAGTCAATTTTGTTCATCATTTTCTCATAATAGTAGAATATCTATTTTCTTTGTAGTTTCGTGTGAGTGTGTGTATTTGAAGCAGTCGTAGTTTTTTTAAATTTGATAAGATGTCTATTTTTTTTTAATGTGTTGTAACTTACTTTACTGTTGTAAGTTTAGTAATAATGTCCTGAAGATTCCATTACGAAGGAGTAACCCTCAAAAATTGTTTTTAAGGGTGCGAAAGAGAAAAAAATTAAAGGATCACGCGAAAAGTTCCGTTTTCGCGAGAATTCGTCCGTGACCAGTTACTTTTGCTATATATATACGTACAAACAAGAACAACCCACTGTCTAATTATTAGGAATTACTTGTCTGAAAAATAAAATTAGTCGGGTATTTTTTTTTTTTTGTTTTGTTACATTTATTATTTCAAAATAAGATTAGTTTTTATATCTACACACTAACAAAAACAACCCAATTCCTGATTAATTACTGTCTTTAAAAAAAAGAAGCAAATTCAATGGGGTTTGATTTTTTTCAATGGAGTCTTTGAATTACGGTTTGTTTGTTTTTATATATACACAAGATTTATCAAAAAAAAAAAGAAACCCACTTTCTGATTAATTACTGTCAAAAGAAACGCAAATTAGTCGGCTATCATTTTTAAATTTAGTATTTCAATAACGGTATGCTTTTTATATAGACAGACTTAACAAAAACAACCCACTTTCTGATTCATTACTGTCCCCCCCCCCCCCCAAAAAAAAAAAAGAAAATGGAAATTAGTCGGGTATTATTTTTCAATCGAATCTTTTAATGACGGTCCTTACTAATAGTAGTCGGGTATCAATTCTAAATTTTAGTATATAAATTACGTTACTTTTGATAGATTTAGAATTACGTCTTGCTTTTTTAATAAAATGATTGATTTACTCTTGACCAAAAATACCATAACTTTTAAAAAAAAGACACACGTAAAGTCCAAAAAAAAAATGAGAAAAAGCCCCGTAACTTTAAAGACACACACACACACAAACAAAAACAATTTAAGATTAATAAACATTAACTTATTATGTCTTGCTTTTGAATCAAATTATTAATTTACTCTTGCAAAAAAAATAGCATAACTTTAAAAAGACACACCTAAAGTCCAAAAAAAAAAAAAAATTTGAAAAAGCCCCGTAACTTTAAAGACACGCACACAAACTCAAAAACAAGATAAGATTAATAAACATTTACTTATTACGTCTTGCTTTTGAATCAAATTATTGATTTACTCTTGCAAAAAAAAAAAAAAAGACCGTAACTTTAAAAAGACACACGTAAAGTCAAAAAAAAATTAGAAAAACACCGTAACTTTAAAGACATTGACACACAAAGTCAAAAACAAGATAAGATTAATAAACATTTACAAAAATGAAAAAAACTAACTTCATATAATAGTATTAGTTAGTAGAATATTTTATTACAAATCTAAGAAATCAGATCTTTTTAGATCAAATCGATCATTTAGGTCCGGCCTGGAATCGTTATATGTATATGTTTTTGATTAGCATTAACGCCATCTTAAGGCGAACACCAAGGATGAGAATACAACCAAAAATTCTTACATATTCTTGTAGAAAACAAAATGGCGCAAAGAAAGAAGTACGTCCTGTATGTGTGACGTTTACCAATTATGCGCAAACTCAGCTTAAAGTTGTAATTTCTAGATAGTTGTATTGGGAGTCAAAGGTTAAACGCCTAGCTGATGAATAGAAATATATCTGTCATCTGAATAACTTAGTAGTTTTAAGTGTGATAGTTATAACTTTACCTAATTACAATCAAAGACATCAATGCAAAAGTTTTTGCTCAAATCATGCTTCAGAAGCCAGTTCATTTATTAAAAATAGGCCTTTCCCAATCATATTGTATTGTCTGAATGCCATATGTTTCATACTATTTTATCTTGCAAGAAGTCATTAAATTTGTAAAAGAAAACTTTCTGAACTGAGACTGCGGTCCATATTAACAGTGAGGCAATATTTGACAATGTTAATGTAAAAATGTATTAACCTAAAGCTAAATTTAACAAATGTATTTGTGGGTGTAAACTCTATAAAGTTAATCAGGATGAATAAAAAAAGTTATTGAGATTATCTTCTGCCTTTAAGACAACTGGAAAGATATTCCATTGATCCCTTTATTTTTTGCTATTTATGCCTATTTTAGCTTTTATTGTAAAATTTCATATATTTTAAGTTTTCTGCTGAAAGGCAAATTGGAGTGTATAACCAATAGAATATTATGATCAATGATAACATATGGTTATCATTGACAGTAGATTGTCATTGCTTATCTTACATTTAGCATAATAAATTAGAGTTAATTCTTAAAATAAGGAAGGCTTTTACATCCTTAACTTATGCATTTAAAATGTTTATTTTGTAATAAATTTAATTATATATCAATATTACAAATAATAATTTAATAGCATTATAAAAAAAGATACAAGAATAATATCAAAAATAATAATTATTTGATCTAACCTTAAATACCTTAAGTAGTGGCTTACTTAT
This sequence comes from Epiperipatus broadwayi, assembly GCA_028023455.1. Classification (NCBI taxonomy): domain Eukaryota; kingdom Metazoa; phylum Onychophora; class Udeonychophora; order Euonychophora; family Peripatidae; genus Epiperipatus; species Epiperipatus broadwayi. The sequence continues at coordinate 952,829 of JAQFVV010006220.1, read as the reverse complement.
TATAAGCTGATTTGTAATTCAAACTTGCAGCAGCTTAAATTTATTTAATTGATTTATTTATTTTTGGAAATTTTATTTTTTGATTGTTTAAATAGACAATAAAAGATCAGAAAAATGTATTATAGATATCAACTTGAATATTAATTACATGAAACTGATGAATAAAAGAAATAAAATAGATTAGAGGAATTTTTTTTTGGATGTCATTAATCACAGCTAATATTATTCTATTATCAATAAAGAAAAATAGTTTGCCTGCATGTTTTTAATACAGCTCACATTTTCTATTAATTGTGAATAAATTAATGTTTTATAAATTTTGCTTAGCAAAAAATATTTTTTTATTTGATTTTACAGTGTAATTTATAATAGTAATTTTGATTTATATGAGTCCATTCCATATTTTTTGCATAAGCTGATATATGCTTAATTGAAGAAATTATCTGTCTATTGCTATGGTGAATTAAAGTATGTCTTTTTTTCATGATCATATTTATAATGTAATCATATTTAAATAAGCATTTATTTATATAGCGCGATGTTTATAATTGTAAATACATTAAATGTCAGTCTTTTGCAGCTATTGTACATGCGCTTTTACAAGTGTTAACACTCGTAAAAGCGCATGTACAATAGCTGTAAAAGGCTGATATTTAATGTAATCATATTGAAAATGCTTTTATAAAGTGTACATTACAGTGAAGCTATGAACTACGCTATATTTTGTTCAAACTCCTCTTTGTGTACCGCATATGTAGCATATAATAACCTCATTTTTGCTGACAAGCCTTGATTATAATACAATAAGTATTGTTTATTGTACCGTAAGTTTGCAGTACAATACTTACCTATATCCAATATATTATAAAAGTTTCATGTGTATAGAATGCATATATAAAGTAAGATTATAGTTTAAGCAAAATTTTAAAAAATAATGTTATTAATAATGTACCGTTCAAAAGCATGTATACATTCAACAAAACCCAGAACCCAAGCAAAAGTACCTAGAGTCTGACCAAGCACAAGATACATAAGTCAGGGGCAATCGCAGACTCCTACCTATTTGTATGAATTCCTAAGTTTTTAACTAATAAATAATGTTTTTGATGATATCAGTAATACCCCCTTTTTTTTATCCGGCCCAGCTGAGGTCACGGTTCGCAGGAGACTGAGTAATAGAATATCAAGAGACACATGAGAAATTAACACTTAAAATAATAACCATTCCTTGTGAATGGTTGAGGATTAATTTAGTAGCAATTAATAAATTGGATCTGTAATAATAATAATAATGACATTCCTGATATGTTGAATTCAATATTAATAATACCTCAGTACTTTCATACTAGAGAGTCAGAACAACATAAATGAAAGGCAATCTAAATCAAATCAAAGAGATTTATTAAATTATATAATGATAGATTTTACAATGATAGAAAATTTGTTTATACAACTTGGGATTTTAGATCGTTTGATTTGCAATTACTGACAATTGATTACATAGTTTAACATATAAAACATAAAATATATAATGTTTGAGTGTGCAGTTGAGTACATACAATAGATTTATAAGACATTTGTAATTAAGGTACCAAGAATAAAATAATACCAAATAAGAGTTGGTCCTCTTTGACATTTAAATTTAACATAATAAATATATCATTATATACCGTAATTAATTTAGAGTTGTATTAGTATAGAATTTCAATTTAACAACTTATGTGGAAGCAAAATGATTCATTTATATAACGATCAATTATGTGCTTAATCATCGATAATTAATGATAAACGAGTACAGACGTTCCATTTCAAAAGAGCATTTCAGAATGTCAACGTAAAAGAATCTATTTTAATAATAATAATGGAGGCGGTATGACTAATAAAAGAAAGGTAATCACTATTATCCTTGAACTATGCGTTGTCTAACTGATACAGATCATATATATATAAAATGTGATCCTCTAACCAGACATGTTTTATACTACCATAAAAAAAAATATACAGTGAAGACATGCCAATTCTCTAATTAAAACATCTCGTTCACATATAGGGACTTTCGCATACTAGCTGACCTAGATACGCTTCGGTAGGGTAGGAAAACCAAGATTCACGAGCTGGAATTCATCGACTTTCACATGTGAATGAAGACTTTAAGGCTGATTTATTTCAACCTTTTAAGGTAAGCAAAGCAATGAAGGTACAGAAGCAATAATTGCATTCATAACAAATATAACACCTATGAGGGATAAAAGTCGTGTCATTAATGATCACAACCTGTTAATTCCTGATTCAATAAAATGGCTCTTTTGCAACAGAATGTCCATAACAACAAAAGAAAAGAAATGAGTCTTGAATGAATACATAGCAAAGAGGGATGATTTAAGAAAGAAGCTTGCTTCAACATTTTAAAATCTTTATGGTTCCGAAGACATTGAGTTAGTTGTATATTAAATAAAACACAGCTTTATTTAATATTATTTAAAATTTGCGGTCATTTGATGATATAACGGCTTACAAGCGTTATATATATATAAAAGATCTTAAAATATGATAGAGATTAAATAAACTGATAGATGTACATATAGATATAATATACACATTGAGGCTATTTCAGTTAAATAGATATTTTCTAATACGTTTCTAAATAATTTGCAAAGATAAATTTGAACAGTATTCATGAAATATGGTCAGATGATGACCACTATTAATTTAACTAATTGGTAATTAAATGTAGCTTTTAATTGCCGTTCACATATCAATTATATTATAAAATCTAAGCAAGCATTATAATAACCTTTAAATACCTTTATGTCTTCAATATCAGCACACAGAGAATGTTACTAACAAAAGCCAAAACTTGTTTAAAAAAATAAAATATCAAGCTCAACGGACTTCTATCTTTCACTAATTTATGACCGGGCATTGATTTTCCACTATAACTTGAATAGGAAATAATTAACAATGGGAATTGTCCGTTGAACTTTATAGATCTTGGCAGTTTAAATTATATATATGAAAGTTTATAGGAAATATTGCACTAGATAATGTCAAACAATCTAATTTCTAAGTAAAGGATTTAAATTATCATACTTAATCATTTTAAATAAAAGGAAGCATTTAGAACATAAAAGAAAATGAAAATTTAAAGAAAGAGATAATATATTCGGTTAAAGCTGTATAAACATTACAAATCTATACTGTGGGATTGCAAATAAAAGAAATTGAAAGTTACATTTTAAAATTGTTGGCTTGTTAAAGGCATTTGCTTCATTACCAATCGGCAAATGGTCCATTCTTCAAAGCAGAGTTGATTAAAGCTGGTATTCATCTCGTTAGACTTTCTAGATACAGTTCATTAGTACCGGGCTTGATGTTATGGCCTTGCATAGCATGGTGAAGACTTGCCGACAGATTTGGAACGAACAATCTATTTTTCTTTACCCCGTCATTTTGGAAATTTTTCTTTCAAATAAAACAGGTACTCTTCACTAAGTAAGTTAAAATAATTTTTTTTTTTTTTTTAAATGTTTTTGGGCTATTTATTTAACCCCAAAATTATCAATAGGATCCATCTAACTTTGACAACTACCAATTGCAATTTTCCAAGGTGGTTCTCTGTGGTTGGTGTAGATGATGATTTCCTGCTATTGGCTGGCTCATACCAAGATGGCAAATCCAAACTTCCCCATGACTATAAAAAATATAAAGAAAACACCAAACACAGCAAAAATTTTTAATTAAATTTGATAATGAGTCCTGAAAGCCCTAATCTCACTTCACAATATACAGCTCATTTAATTGGATTAGAGATTAGTAAAGAATTTAATTAGTAACAAAAGAAAAAAAAAACAAACTTTAATCATGAAATTCTTAAAATTTTGTTATACTTTATAAATTACGATAATTAATGACCCTCACAATTAATAATACTAAAATTGATTGTTTTAAGTAAATCGTATTTGTGGTATTTTTTTTTAGACTTATAAATATAAATGTCATAAAATGAAATAAGTAGTACAAGAATTTAACAAAACTATTTGGACTAATTGTAGCACTTATACATTTCATAATTTACTTTTAAATTTGCAATATTCAAGCTTAGTAATTAACATAAATAGATTTCTAAAATATTAGAAATTAATTAACAGGTTAGTTTTACAGACAATAATTTAAAATATAACAATAAATGCTAACATATTAGATAAATTTTTTAAATGAATACAATTTACAAATACATATTGTATAACAACAAAGATTATTTCATGTGCATGTATGTTGTGCACACATGTACATACGTGGTGATAAAGAAAATATAATATTAAATTATGGCATGATAATTATTAATATCATAGCTGCCTAATGCTTGAGACAGGCAACCGTGAGCCATAGAATGGGTTCAAACCCCATACCAGTGCTGCTACCATTTGCTTTAAATGAAGTGTAAATATGAATAGGATATTTACAGCTTCAATAATAAATTAAAGAAGCACATTAACATATATATGTTCAGTTGTTCACAATTCTCTTTCGTCACTAATAATATCTGTTTTTATCCTTCAATAATTTTTCAAATTCTAATGAAAATGTAGCTGCAGCTCCATTTTCAGAAAATGCAGTTTCACCAGTTATTTTAATATTTTGAAGTGTAATGGTTTCAGAATCTCTACAACCCCTGTTTGGAATGAATAGATTGTAATTGTGTGATCCACATTTATACAGTTAAGAACTTTCTTACGCATTACAATACTCGCAGTTAAAATGTTCTTATGATTTATATTATTTACCAATAATTAAAGCTTTTGCCATTTTAACCACAAATTATCTTTTATGTTTAGCTGTTTCAAGAGTAAAAGTGACACTGACATGAATTTATTTTTTTTATAATTTCTCTAGTTAATGACTCATTCTTTTGAAACATACAACCGATTTCAGAAAATGATTTTCTACCTTTTCTTATTAAATCAATATTTTTTTTTTTTTAATTTAATGAAAGTACTTTACGACTTTTTTTAGATGTATCAGTCATTGTACTATAATACATTTTATGAAGACATGCTAATACATACTGTATATAAAACTTTTTGAAAAAAAAATATCAAGAAAATTTTTTGTACAAATGCTAATGATTCTACTTAAATCACAAAGAAAACATAATTAAAATATTCATATTTGAGAATGTTTTATTTAGTGAGAAATAAAATGACTGCTGCCATACTGAGATTTATAAAATTTAATAAGTTTATGAATTTTAATGTTTTTGTTTTTTTTATTTGTTTACATTTTTTTTTGTTTATTTATATTTTTCTTTTTTTGATTAGTGTATAATTGAGCTCATGTAGTTTGATGCAATATGGTTTGTGGCTTCACTGTATTTCTAATACTATTTAAAATAATAGGTGTCCTATAATTAACAATTTTTTAATTAATTATGTTCATTATAATTAACATTATACTTTTAATTATAATAAAGTTTTAATATTGATATTATGTACATATTGGGAAAATATGGTATTGAATGAAGAATGAGTGAAAGTTATACTTTTCTTGATTGGATTCACTAATTATTATTACTAACATTTATAACTAAATTAGTTATTACTATTTTTTGTCTCCATTATTTTTTACTTTACTGTCTTCAGTGACTTAGATTAGTATCATAGTTGGTAATCACAAGCTTTTTATGCCTTTGATTATCTCTCTGCATTAATTTTATCATTGAAATTGTAAATGTATACAATTACATTTCTTTTATTTAATTACATGCTTGGCAATTCTGATTTAATCTTTTTTTGTGATTTCTAACTTTTTATCTATTTATTTTTACCTTTTTTTTCCATAGGGAATTGGAATGGTTATATTTGTTTACAAATGATTACTAATGAAGAGAATAATGATTCTTTTTATAATGAATGCAAAAAAGATGCTCTTTCTTATTTTATGTACTTTGAATTATTATTCAATTTCGAATGTTAAGATAGAATATATTAATCTCCTAATGATTGAAAGTATGATATTCTTTTCCAGTTGTTTTTTTTTTACACTGCTAATTTAAATTATTATTCATATTTGAATGATATAATAAAGAAGTCAAGTTTCTTTTCTGCTAATGAATGATAATTTTTGCCTATTTTTTAATTATTGAACTGAATTATTATTCAATTCTGAACGATATGGTATATGTAGAATATTTTGCACACTTTCCATATATATATATATCACAAATGTGGATTTAAATGTATCAGACTTATGTAAGTTAAGAAATGATTACCTAATTGTTCTGTAGACTGTAAAGAATGTAGATATTATTATGGTAATAGCACTAAAATAAAAACTCCTTTTTTTATTTATGCACAAACCAATTCATTTGTTAATATTTTTTATTTTTACTTTTTATTTGCTTTCTCTTGGAACAGAAAGTACAGGTAACAACTTTTTCACCCTCTATTCATGTTGTGTGTTTTTCTATTCATATGTTTTTGTCTCGTGGGTTCATTGTTTAATTTTTTTTTTACTTCCTAGCTGTATAATTAAACTAATGCATAATGAATAATTAAGATCTGAAATATGTAGTTGTTCTTCCATTACTTTATAATGACTAAGACAATGCTTAATGTTTACTGTTTGATTCAATCATTATAGCATGTATCTGAATAAGAAATGAAGAATTATTGGAAAATTTCTGTGGGAAGAAAGATACCATCAAGTAATTATCACTGCTTGAGCAGCTGGTTTATTAACTTATGAACATTACATCTATTTTCTATGCATGTAAATGCATCTGGAATGATATCTGCTAGTAATGCTCTGCTAGGTTGAATGTTCAGAAGTCTTCACTGATGTTTTACTAATTGCAGAAAATAGTAATTTGTTTTCAAGAGAAACTTTAGTTTGAATAAGAAAAGTCACATCATTTTTCATATGTTAATAATTATTTAATAAAATTAAATATTTTAAGACTAAAACAGATGCAGAGATAATGTTTCATTTAGTCTGCCATATACTTAATAACATAATGTTTCAAGAATATATTATTTTTTTGTCATTATAATATTTTAACTTATATATAAGCATTAATCAGGGATTATTTTTTCAATCTTTATTTTAGTATAACCTGATCTACATAACCTAAGATATTATCTGGGGACCAACCAACAGAATACTTCAAGTTTCATAAATCATAAAAATTATGTTATTTTTTAATTTTTATGTAATAGATTAGTAAATTGAATATCATGAAATGAATAAGAATATAACTCAAGTCAGTTTCACAATTAACTGATAAATGGATTTTACATTACTGCAGACATATACAAACAAATTTTACAGTCATTATTGAGTAGTAATGTAATAAATATTTTTGATGGAAAAAAAAAGGCATAAATAAGTTTTTTTATTGTAAATAAGCCTATAATTTGTCAAAATGCAAAGTTATCTATTTGCATTTCTTCTAAATATATATATATTTATGCACTGTTATTAATAATAATAGTCATAATATAGCATCAGGTTTATAACTAAAAAATAAAAAAAAATTGAATGTTGTTTTTAGTTATCTATTTTATATTAACACTTTATAGCTTTTGGGAACAGTTATGTAGCTCACACACACGTGCTAGAATATTGTTTGAACAAAAATGCAACTGCATATGATGCTTCATCATTATATTCTGGCCAATGTTTTGCCATATGGACATGGTTTGAGTCAGTAATCTCAATGAGTGTGAAAAGGGGAAAAATTTGTTTTATTACATTATAAAAAATTTGAAAATTACAGATTCTACAGCAGATACTGTTCTTAATTTTCTTTTACACTTACATGTAAACAAATTTCAATTGCTTAAAATAGGATATTAGAAACGGAGAATATGGGGGTAGATCGCAATTGCACTGTGTTTGGTTGCATACTGACTATTAATACTTTTTATATTTTTTTGCTGTATGTTAAGAGTATAATAATATTTTACGTCTAGGAGCATAATGAAATAAATTGGTTCTGAATCCAAGCAAATAGTTGATCCTACACTGAGATACAATTAAAATAAACACAATTTGATAATGGATTAGACAAAATTACAGAGATACTTATCTTTTAGTATGAATGTTATATTTCTGACATTACATAAGAAAGAATTGGAAATACAGTGGAGTTCTCCATCTGTTATATTTTGTTCAAAACCCATAGCAGATTTCCTGAATTAGTGGATAATAGCTTATACTTTGTTTGTTTACAATCTGGTTTTGTGGAACTGCTATAGCTATATAAAAATATTTTAAACTCATATGTAGGTACAGATATCTTATATAAATATATAAACATATTTGTATAATGTAATTTAAAAATTAATATAGTATATTCTTAATAATTAATAAAAATATAAAATATTTTTATATAAATTTGTCTTCTTCCTTTTTTTTTTTTTTTTGAGATTGGTTGTTTTCTCATCCTTGGTGTTCGCCTTAAGATGTCGCTACTTCTAGGTAAATTCCTAGAAATATACCGTTTCACCGGCCTTCACCCAACAAAAGAGGAATTTTTCTACGTTATAAACGCAGAAAAGTCCTCACGTTATGTTGGACGGAGGAGGCGGCGGTGACAGAAGCCAACACAAAGAGACTTTTTTCTATGATAAAACACAGAAAGAGTTCCCGACGGCTGCCGGTTATGGCTTTTTTTCTATGCTAAAAGCAAAGAGAAAGAAATGCCTTGATTGGCTGCCGTAGTAGTCGATTTTGTTCATCATTTTCTCGTAATAGTAGAATATCTATTTTCTCTGTAGTTTCGTGTGAGAGTGTGTGTCTTTGAAGCAGTCGTAGTTTTTTTAAAATTTGATAAGACGTCTATTTTTTTTAATGTGTTGTAACTTACTTTACTGTTGTTGTTTAGTAATAATGTCCTGAAGATTCCATTACGAAGGGGTAACCCTCAAAAATTGCTTTTAAGGGTGCGAAAGGGAAAAAAAAATTAAAGGATCACGCGAAAAGTACTGTTTTCACGAGAATTCGTCCATGACCAGTTACTTTCGCTATATATATACGCACAAACAAAAACAACCCACTGTCTAATTATTAGGAATTACTTGTCCGAAAAATAAAATTAGTCGGGTATTATTTTTTTTTTGTTTTGTTACATTTATTATTTCAAAATAAGATTAGTTTTTATATCTACACACTAACAAAAACAACCCAGTTCCTGATTAATTACTGTCTTTAAAAAAAAAAAGCAAATTCAACAGGGTTTGATTTTTTTCAATGGAGTCTTTGAATTACGGTTTGTTTGTTTTTATATATACACAAGATTTACCAAAAAAAAAAAAAAAGAAACGCAAATTAGTCGGCTATCATTTTTAAATTTAGTATTTCAATAACGGTACCCTTTTTATATAGACAGAGTTAACAAAAACAACCCACTTTCTGATTTATTACTGTCCGTTTCCCGTCCAAAAAAAAAGAAAACGGAAATTAGTCGGGTATCATTTTTCAATCGAGTCTTTTAATGACGGTCCTTACTAGTAGTAGTCGGATATCAATTCTAAATTGTAGTATATAAATTACGTTACTTTTGATAGATTTAGAATTACGTCTTGCTTATTTAATAAAATGATTGATTTACTCTTGATCAAAAATACCGTAACTTTTAAAAAAAAAGACAAACATAAAGTCCCCAAAAAAAAAAATGAGAAAAAGCCCCGTAACTTTAAAGACACACACAAACTCAAAAACAATCTAAGATTAATAAACATTGACTTATTACGTCTTGCTTTTGAATCAAATTATTGATTTACTCTTGCAAAAAAAAAAAAAAAAGACCGTAACTTTGAAAAGACACACAAAGTCAAAAAAAAAAAAAAAAATTAGAAAAACACCGTAACTTTAAAGACACACAAACTCAAAAACAAGATAAGATTAATAAACATTTACAAAAATGAAAAAAACTAACATCATATAATAGTATTAGTTAGTAGAATATTTTATTACAAATCTAAGAAATCAGATCTTTTTAGATCAAATCGATCATTTAGGTCAGGCCCGGAATCGTTATATGTATATGTTTTTGATTAGCATCAATGCCATCTTAAGGTGAACACCAAGGATGAGAATAGAACCGAATATTTGTTAATGATTTATTTATCTTCTATTTATTGACTGGATGAGTTAGCAGTCTTTTTTAAAAAAAAAATAAAAACAACTAAATTTATTGCATTACTGTACATAATAGATTGCTACTAAAAAATTTTAAAATTGTTTTATCTTAATTTAACAAGATCTTTTTTCTCATTTTTTCCAACTTTAACAGTAATAGATTTAAAGAAAAACATTTAAAGATATAGTTCTGTAAAGTAATACAAATGTCACAGAGAATTTTTAATACTGTAAAGTAGAAAAAAAAAATCTGTGTAATTAAGCAGTTTAATTATATATTTAAATTAATTATATGCGTACATTTTGCAAAAGTATATTGATAAAAACTGATAATGATAAAATGAAAAAAATACAATATCTAATTGTTATTAATTTTATCCTATAATTTCAAGGACATGGATTGAGCTGTCATGCATTTTAAATGTGGAATAAAAAAATTAACATTTCATTTTGTTACAAATTTTATATTTTTACTTAGTATTTTTTTTTTGGATAGTTTATAGTTGAATCAACAGATGTTTGAACAGGTTGTGCCAATTCAACCATATGTACCAATATAACATTTTTCTTTACAGCTATAATTCTGAGAATGTGGTAAGAATGAGAAGAAATTTGTGTTGTTAATATTTTATCTATCTAATTAAAAAGAGATAAAATTGTTGGTGCATAATTACATAGTCATCAATATCAAATATTGCTCACGAGAGAATTAAATCTACTATTTTCAAAAAACACAAAACCATTCTGGAATAATCGCTATAGAAAACTATATTTATCAGAAGACACATTTCTAGTAAACAATTGAATTTCATAAGTAGAGCATTTATCATGTTAATACTGCCATTTCATTGACACTACTTTCTGATATTAATACATATTATATGGAAGGAATTACATTATATAAGAACTTATCCATAGATGGCTAGAAAAATTATGTGATGATCATCCAAAAAAAATCTGTCAACCCAATTGCCCTTTTCTAATTTTGAAACATGGTACTGGAATTGTTGATTTTAGTAGTTATATTATGGTTTTATTTTGCCAAATCATTACTCTGCACAAATGTATGTACCTAAAGATTATTTGATTATGTTGAAGAATTAGAATTACCTCGTGATAAGCAAACATTGTTTTAGTCAACATTCTCATCATTATTCTCATTCAATGTAATAATACCTTAATTCTTACATTCCATGATGAAAAATATTTGATTTGGGAAATATGAGGATGATGATACACATTTTTCATAGTCTTTCTTGTCATTTGATTTAAATATTATTGAGTTTCTGTTTTCTATTCTTCAACAGTAAGTAAGAATCAATATTTTTCACCAATATTTTTCAAAAAAACTTGAAGGATTTCTTCATGAGTATTTCTCTAAACATTCTTCTATAGAATATAAGCAATTTTTAATGCAAATGATGGCCTTTCACTAATTTAATAAGGTATTAGGGTCGATTATTCAACTCCAGTATTTAATCTAGATTATAGTTTTGTTTCCAGATGACCAAACAAAAGACTTTAAACTTGAAAATGCCAATTTGTATTTTTCTTATGCACAAACACTTGCGACCCTCCTCTCTCGTTTTTCTCATCCTATCTTCCTTTCCTCTCCTTTTTTCTTTTCTCTCCATTTCTCTTTCCCTTATCCACCTTCTCTCCCTTCCTCTATCTGTATATATTTGTATTCACCCATCTTATTTGTAATATGGTTGTGTTTTTAAATATGTTCATCTATATATATATTGCTTTATTCATACATTTCTGTGTTGTTGTTTTTTTCAGTGATATTGTTTATGATTTTGATTTAATGCTTCAGAAGAAGAAAGAAGAAAACAGAAAGCGATTTAAGAAAAGGAAAGATGTAGATATTATTAATGACAGTGATGATCTGATTGCTGAGCTTCTTCACCAAATGAAAGAAGCTGCCGAGGTAAAGTTGTTTTAAATTTTACTAAGTTAATAAATTATGTTATTTATTAATATGTTATTATCTATTGCTGAGAAACAAATTTTACATTTTCAATTTTTTTTTTTTTTAAAGCTTTGAACAATATGAAATTAGAAAATTATGCAGACTTTGCATTTAATAAAGATATTATGTTTGTAAAATCTGCTTATATGTTTTAAAAGGAAAGTTTTTTTAATAGATGCATTTCACCAGTTTTTATATATGAACTTGAGATTTGATCACTTAATAGAAGAGCAATACAGAGTCTTCAGGCAGTTCAACAAAATATGGAAAATTATATATTGAGAGTAACAAGAAGAGATCAAAACAAAATATGTGGATAAGGGAAAAAATAAGTATTGACATTATTGAAAGAATTAAAAGACTAAAATAAAGTTGCGATGAATAAATTTTGTAGAAGATATAATAATAGATGGACAGTTAAAAATTTAAACTGAATCTCTGGAGATTGTAAAAAACCTAGAAAGAGACAACATCTGTGATGGGTAGATGAAATAACAAAAATTTACTGCTGTAATGTACAAATGGAACTAAGGATTAGAAAAACTGGATTCAACTTGGAAAGTTCTTCATCCTGCAGTGGATTGGAAAGAATTGAAATTGAGAGTGATGATTGTTTTGCAAAAAAACAACTTCGTGCTATATTTATAAATAATTCACAAAAGAATTAATCCAGCTGTAAGTAAATAATTGTAATTCATGATACATTAATAATTAATACAATACATTTTAAAAAAGAATTTATATTATGTAGTTTTTCTTTTTCTGTACATTCCACAGATTAGTAGTTTTTCCTTTTATCCAGATTTACCCACAGCCTTTTATTCATCTTGTAAAAATTTTGTTTTATTATTAAAGACTTTCAAGTGCAGGTTAAAATGTTTGGTTGATTCAAAAATAATTTGTATATTATCATTCTTTAATTTTTCATCAGAAAGAGAAATTGTCAATATAAATCTGAATTATTTGAATTTGGTATCTTTTATAAAATTGAATTTTATTACTGTCTCTGATATATTATTACCAGTTATACAGCAATAGTCTTACATTTTTTATTTAAAATTAATTCTATTCCACTTGTATTTTCCATATTTGTGCCTTTATTATACATATTCATTTTTCAAATCAATTGTTTTTTCATTATTCTTTTTAATTTTATGAAATGTTACAATAGAGCACTTACAGTTATAGTAATTTTCAGATCCAGATTATAATATATTTTGGGTTTCATATCAACAATATCAAAGAAAATAATTTATTCATAAAAATATATTGTTATTGTTGAAGTTGAAACAAGATATTATTGCACTTTAAATTACTTTTATGTCTTTTAGTAGAAACCTGAAATTCCATTAGTTATTTGCAAATATATTATTTTAGCATTAGATTAATCTGAATCTCATTTGGTTTTTTTTAGCAATCAAATTAACAATAAAGTGATAAGGTAAGATATTTCAATGGATAAACAAAATCTTTAAACTGGAATTTTGAGAAAAATCTCTAGCAAATAAGTCAAAATCAAATTGACTGTGAATGTGTCCATTAATTGAGATGAAATATTATTGTTAACAGGAATAATATGCACTTTCTGTCATTAATATCATCACAATTACCTTTTTTTTTCATTGTGTTTGGTAACCATCCTTTACTTTTATTCAAAATAACACAATGATAAGTCTTAGGATGCAAACAGTTTGTACATTTTTCTTTGGAAATTTACTAACAATATGCTTATTAAGTTCATAATGGAAATATTTTGTTTTTCTTTTATAGTAATTGTGATAAGTACATCATCAATTATTTCTTTGTAGGGTTGCTGATCTTTTGATTTATCTTTTTTCATGTAATTCTGAAAGTTATATAATATGGTAAAGAGACTATCAGAATTCAGCTCATGTTATCATTTATATAAGTTTTAAGTTTGTGTTTTTGAAAAAGGATTTGTATATATATATTTTATGTGTGTTCACATCTTCTAATACATAATACACATTATTATTTGTCTTTCAAATAGTTTAGTCTTTTCATATTGTATTTTTTTTCTTGGCTTCATTATAAATTTTTTTCTTTCACCGTGGTTATGCCACCTAGTGTAAGTTTTAGTAGTCAATCAATGTCAAATTATAGTGCTTAATAAATCCTTATCCAGTGCTGTCCTATCCAATTTTCTAGCTTATGGCCTTCATCAGTGAGGAGCTTTGAATTTGGGACTAGTGAACTTAGATTTTCTCTTTTCCTCCAACAGCCATACCTTGTGTTTTGTTTTACTATCAAGCTATTAGCCAAATTGAAAAACATGTTAATATTTTTAATCTAAACTTGCTTATATAGTATAATGGAATGGAAGTAATGATGTTAGTATCAGGTGATGGGTGGGATGATAGAGTCATCTTCCCCAAAATAACAAAATATTTCAAATAATGTAGCATGAGAGATCTTGATAGATCATTCTGAGAGATTAGCCCAGTTAACTTACTAGAGTGATTATAAGTATAATTAACTATAAGTCACCAGCATTAAAAATGATAAGTATAAGTCATTCATCATCATGAATGATCTACAATCAAAATAAATCAAGTCAATCTGGTAACTGGATTTGAAATAGGTCTCCTGTAGATCAGTCTAACTTTTAGCCTTTGGCAGCTTGGGCAATTATTTAAACATAATTTGGATGCACAAACTTAAGTGCTAATCTATAGAATATATAACCATAAAAACAATAATGCTGGGATATTAAAACATGCTGATTATCATCAATGCTCTGGTCATTTAGTACCGTTAGTGTACTGGCCAACTATAAACTTAAATTCTAATAGAGACTAAACTAAAATAAAATGTAATGCATGGACTTTAAAGAATATTCTCTTTGTGCCAATCCAGGAATGATCATCATTATCAACTGGATGTCCATACATTAATATATACCCCTTTCATGTAAGACCATTATGTATAAATCTAGCTCAGAACCCAAGCTCTATAACTGTTATTGTGAATAAAAGATGATGTAACATATAATATTCTAAACTATTTAGAATTAAATTCACCGGAATAATTTCAACAATGAAATATAAATTTACTATTAACAAAAAAAAATGACATTAAGGGCTCTAGAATACCGCTATACACATATAAGCCTTCTGATTTTGATTAATATACAAAATTCAAGTTATTACATTGTGATTTACATATATGTTCCAATATAAAACATCTATATATCCTCACACAGGCATGCGATATAATTTCTGGACATATTTGAATTGTCATATAAAAATACATGATTAAAATTTACCTGTACGTGTCTAATGACATATTAGTATTTGCACATAGATGTGCAGTACAACTGATGAATATATTTCAATCGTCATATAAAATACGATAAATGATTACAATTTTAAGTGATCACATTTTAATAATACAAATACCTTATATTAGGGTTTACACATAATATGTATATATATCTGCGCACATATGTGCAGTATAATAATTTATTAACATATTTGAATTTGTCAAAATAATAAAATTCATTTTGTTATCACATTTGAATGATACAGATACGTCATACAAGGTTTACATGAAACACATATATCATCACATTAATATAATAATTGATTAGCATAAATGAAATTCATTTTCTATATTTCAATTTGTCAAAATGATAAATTTATTAAAAATATCTTTTTTCATAATTAATTCCATTTGGAAAATATACATAAAATTTACACATGCATGTGTATATAAAAATAATAATATGAAACAGTTATTAAACATAACAATTCCTGGACAGTTTATAAAAGTTTTGTTTTTTCTTTTTGACAGGGTACTTGTAATTAATTAATTATAAACATCTTTAAATTTAAAATATAGATTTTAAATGTCCTTTTTTTTTTCAATAAATGATTTAAAATAATGTCATTCTCAATTATATATCGCACTTTTAAAAAATGTCATTTTAACAAAAGAAATTTAAATTTTCATTTTCATAATATATAATGCTACTCTACTCACCAGCTGTGCTTCATATATCTATGTTTATCTGTGCTCTGCAGATAGATGAAACAGCATATGTATAACTAATTTTTTAACCAGAATGTTGGATTCTCTTGATGGGAGCCAGTCCAGAAGTGTCATCATTGGGAAAGATATAGTCAGGTAACTGTTGCATTCAATAGGTTCCACTTAGATTTCAGGCCAGCCATCTAATACTATGTTGGCTATAGAGAACACAGAGAAATTGGGTCTTCCTTCTAGTAGCATCTAAACTCCAGCATAGTGAACTAGTAGCCGCCACCTTGCTTTCAATTATATCTTCATGGTAGCTCTGTATAACTGAAAACCAACTCTAAGAATTCTAGAAAAACTAACTCCAATATTTTTATCAACCCCTTTTATAGTTAGAGTGAGTTGGGGAAAATTCATTAACTCAAGAATGTTTTTATTATCTTTATCAATTTTTTAATCTACTTTAATTTTTTTTAAAGCAACTTTATAATTTTATCAAAGTATGATGTGAATTTTATAAAAGTGTTATACAAGTTTTAATTTAAAAAAAGATTTCTAAAATAGGTATGGGAATTTTTATAGTTATCACTAGATCTATTAACATAAAACATGCTTATTTTAATTTCAAATCAGAATTCAATAAAAACATTTACTTAAACCTTTTTAAATGTTTATTTCATAATGAAATTTTATTTTAAACTTCAAAATTATTTACTCCTTTGCATTATTCTTCCAATGTATTTGTAGGAAATTGGTCATATTGGTTATTTTGCCAGATTAATGTTTTTTAAGCAAAATATTGCAAGATCTGAGCTTTCCCAGTTCCCCAACTTATTTAAGGTAGGCACAATCCAAGAAAAAAGGGTTTTATCTTGCTGCATCTTAACCACTTGGAGGCTCTTCACTTAGGTTTCAAAATTAGGTTCAAAGATATTCTATCATTGGAAATACCAGACTGAATAATAAACCCATACACTACTAGTGCAGAACCAAATATAATTTTGCAAGATGATGCTGATAACTATCAGCGTGAATGAGAATCTCAAGATAAAATTCAAACAGGGTTATCAAAAGTTTTGACAAGATATTCCACTTTTGTACCTGTCTCTATGGACTGTTGTACAAAAATA
Source organism: Epiperipatus broadwayi (assembly GCA_028023455.1). NCBI lineage: Eukaryota > Metazoa > Onychophora > Udeonychophora > Euonychophora > Peripatidae > Epiperipatus > Epiperipatus broadwayi. The sequence continues at coordinate 935,588 of JAQFVV010006220.1, read as the reverse complement.
TTTGCTGGCATTTCCATCATCATATCTGGTAGAGAGAGGCTTCAGTATAGTTTTAAACCTGGTTCAGAACAGACACTGATTGCATATCACTGAACGTGATTTGTTGACAGATCACCAGGTGCACTCATCTCATTAAATTCAGTTTTCCAAACTAATTTATTTGGTATTCTTATTTTTATAATTCAGATTAAAATCTTTCATTCTTGTAATTTTGTTGATGTTTAATTCTGTCTGAATATGTTGATTTTTTCACTTAATTTTTATGTTTAATAAAGTGATGTCAATATCTGTACTTATTTTGAATTTATATATGCATTTCATAAATGTCAAAAATTAAAAAAAACTGCTAATATTTTTTTGCTTTAATTTTCATTAGTGCTGATGTCGATATTAAACGTTGCAAAAGATAATGCCATATTCCATAGTTCTTTTATTGTTTTCAATCATTAATTACAAGTGATTAAAATGAAAAGTTTGATATCTAATGAAATATTTAATATCGAGTGCTATATAAATTTATTAATTTGAGTAAATAAAGAAAATGACTAAGGCATCAATGGCTTTAAAAGTTGTTGGTAAAGAGGTTTGTGACCAGAAAAAGTTTGGGAACTCTTGCCCTAAAGTATTTTCAACAATCATTAATGCAAAATGGTTTAGGACTTTATAATATTAATATATTTTAAATACAAAATACTGTAAATTTAATCTGTTGTGTAAAATTATAGTCCCATTTAGTAAATGTAGCAAAAATTACGCCTATGGACACCACACTCAATACCGGATATCTTAAAAATCTAATGTATCTATTCCATTCAATTCCAAGTTTCTCCTTTTGTCCACCTATAAATAAATTCAAATGTGAGGATATTTATGAAATTATTCTTCAATTAAAAGGTAATGTGGAGAAAACAATACTAAATTTAAATAACAAGTCACTTATTAGGAAATTCAAATTTTGTTCATTTGATCCAAAATTCTTTGATTTCCTAATCAAATTAAACTTTGATTTTCTACTTACATTGAATTTTTTTAGATTCAAAAGTCATTGCAGAAATGTTGAAGATAAATACTGGCTAAGCTATAAGAGTTATGGAAAACCAACCTCACTTATTCTTTGAATATGCTTGTTTTGAGAATATTCATGTAGAAATTCCGAATTCAAATACTAATATGGAATCTCTAACTCATATTCAAATGGGTTTTTACTGACATTAGGGTAAGCACTTGTGTATTAAATGCATTATGGTGTTTATAACGCTGTTTGTATACAATCGTAGTCCAAGAAGACATATAAAATATATATTTCAATAAATTAAACACTATTAGAGAAAGAAAGAAATTATCCCTCATAATATATTTACAACCATATGATCCCTAATGAGACAAGACCTAAGATACTAACATTATAGATATTTCCAAAATTACAGAAGAATAATTTATTGCTGCTATAAATAATTTGTAATCTCTATATACTTTGGTTATATACCTAGAAAACATAATGTAATCTTTTGAATACTTTTGAAAATAAAAAAAGAAAGATTTTGCACTTCTTTAGAAAGTCTTCAAGATAATCGAAGGGTCTATTTTCCCTATGAAAACCATTCTTAAGATCTTAATATCCATTCATTTAATCTACCCAATCCATTAAGCTTGTGCTTATATATTAGTAATTTTAGTTTCATCATAACCAAAAAGCTAAAGAGCTTATCAACTGGTTTTAGATAATTGTTTAATTTTGCCTTTTTTAAAAAAAAATTATATTTTTAATGGATAGATATTATGTATAAATTAATGTTATGTTACATATATTTATTTAAATGTTCTTTTCTCATAATTGAACTATCTTTGTCATTTTGATTTATTTTGATAAATATGAGCCTTTAAGTTATTAATTTGTCATAGATTAAATAGTTTCTTTTAGTGTTACTGTTGCTAGTTACTATGTCTTATATGATAAATTCCAATTATGTGGCTTTTTAACAGAAACTTAAATGCATTATTGATTATTTTCTTTATTGGAGCCATACTTGACATCATTCATAGCAGCTATTTTTAAAATCAGTTGTAATCCAATCTTTTTCCAATGGAAACTGAATCACTAAGCCAACTTGCATATACAATAGTCTTGTTGTGAGCCTTAATTATATTTAATTGCTGGAGATAGCAATACTGTAATGCTATTTTTTTTTTTTTTTGAATTAGTATTTTTGGTTTGTGATTTGCTTAGCAGTTTAAATGGATTACAAGACTAATTTGACTTTGTAGGTATTCTCTATAAGATTATAACCAGGGCTTTTTTAAAAGCTATAAATTATCATCTCAAGATCATTAACAAAATTTATAACTTGTTGTCTTTGTATATTGTATATATATTTAGCTTACTATTCACAACCAGAGTAATGACCTACTCAATTGCTCAGATTAAGAAATTGAATCTGTTACCTCTAAAAAGTTATATATTTATGTGTAAAGGTAAAAGGAAAAACCAGCTTTAAATAGCCTATTTCAAGAAAAAGCCTCTCCAACTGCCTCTTTTTCTCATAGAAACAATGAAGAAGGTATTACTTATGTGGCTTGCAAAATATCATGTATTGAGAGTTTTAATCTTCTATTATTTCTAATTAAGAAAAGTTAGGTACCCATTTATTGATTGATTTGGATGATTATTTGAGTTGCCTATGGATTGGTTATCTGAAAAAAATTCCTAAATAAGTTTGGGATGTGAAAATATTTTCAGATTTTACCTGCCCTGGATTTGAGGCCTTTGTTCATGGGCATAACAATCAAATGTTCTGTTATTACATTATGAGATTCTATTAACATTTATATATATATGTATAGGATGTAATTAGTTAACTGTGATTATAAATGTTTTTATTAGTGAGTCTTTCAGACAAATTATTTCCATTGTGAAATGGGATATTTTTAAAATCCAAATAATATATTCTTTCAATGTAAATAATTCTTTTTTTAAAAAAAAGAAATAAAATTATCATCAAAATGGAAATAATGAAATCCAATATGCTGTTCTCCCATATAAATTATAACAAATAATAAAAATCATATACAATGGCTAATATAAATATATACTAATCATGCATAAAAAGCTTTTTTTGGCCTATGGTTTAGTGCCCTTTTCAAATGTTGATAAATTTTAATGTTATGTGATGCACTGTGACTTCTCCTTATATGGAGTTAGGAATCTATCAGCAACTTCTATGCCCAGAGAAACCTATTAGTCACTTTAACTTCCCTTTCTATTCCCTGCCCTAAATTTTCCCTTATTCTTCTCTATCCTGCTTCATCCCATTTCCACAATATAATCTTTGTCAATTCCATGGCCTTTATATCTAAATCCCCCTCATCTTTTCCCAAACCTAGCATAAAAACCAATAACCCACTTTCTGTATAATCACTTTGTATTTGTACCCTTTCTGTTTTCGAGCATATACATTCAATTAACAGATACCTAATATTTTCTATGCCTTCCTTACACAACTTGCAAACTAAATCATTCACTTTTTCCATTTATGTGTATATTCCTTTGTTGTTAAAGATTCCATTTGAACCTTAAACAGTAAATTACTTTTCTTGCTGTTATCATAAATTAACTAGCACCCAATATTTTGTTTACTTATATATATATTTAAAATCTTTTTACTCTCCATACTAGTTCTCCAATTCTTTAACTCCCTATTCTTTATTAATGCATCTATTCTTCTATCCTATTCCATAACACTATAACACTCAACAATTCTCCTAACACAATCATCCCACCTTTTGTATAAGTATACTGACATAAATTCTTTATCCAAATCTTCTGCATATTGCATTACATTTTTCACCCATCTTGTTGCCTGCCCTTTATTCATAACCCAATTAAATACTATTTTGGCTATTCTTTTATTATCCATAAACTGCAATCTACCAAACATTTTCATTTTACTTTTTGCATCTCTCATATAAAAACTTGACCATCCCATTTGTCCTTGAATTGCTTCCTTTGCTATCTACACATCTGCATCTAATGCACGTCTTCCTACTTCTCTTTGTACTTTCTCTAAGTAATCTAATACCCCTTTACTAACACATAACACATCATTACCATATGTTAACCCTACTACTGCCACTCCCTAGCTACATCATAACTGTTAATTTCTTTATCAACCCCTTTCTTTTCTTTGCTTCATTTATAATTTTTTCACCAATTCATCCAAGCAATTTCTCTGATTACTTAAGACCACACTTAACTTTATATATCCCAATAAAAATTCTTTGTCTTCTCTTTTCCCAGTATTAATCATCATTACTTTTGATTTTCTTCACTAAATTTAATCCCCATCTCTTTACTTTCCCTTGCGCATATCCTCAGCATAATTTCTGCACACAAAAGGACATCATCCGCAAATAAAAGACCCGACAATGTATATACTTCCTTGCCATCTATTAATGGTATCTCTACCCGTCTTGCCAGTCTTTCTATTGCTCTCTCCATTTTTCTCAAATACAACAATAACAAAATAGGTGACGTAGTTCATCCTTGCCTTAACCAATTGTTGCATTTGTAACACCATCTAGTGTTTCATAATGGAAATAAAATAACAACAATAACAAAAGAAAACTTTAGTAAAATAGAATAAAAACTTTCACGTAGAGATCCAACATAACTTCAAAAAATTGACTACATAACATAATATACAAAACGAATAATATATATATTATAGAACTTTATACCGTCTTACATAATTTTCCATTCATTTCCAATTGACTAATTGTTAAATAAATTAATTGAAGTTTTGTAAATTATCATACAACTATTTAAGTTATTTTTAATGTAATATGTTTCATATATTTGTTTTTTTTTTTGGATCTAAAGGTAATTTAAAGGTTTAATATTTTTTGTAGCATCTACTTTATGTCCATATGTTAAGTAAAGCAGATTTATCATATCTATTAATTACATTGTTATGTTTTTTGGCTCTTACCTCTAACTATTTTCCTTTATGACCATATAATTCATATTACAAAAGTTACAATTAATTTTATATACAATTTCTTTTTTGTATTTTATACTTAATTTATAATTATCTGTTAATTTATCCAGACTTTTGCTATTCAACCATCCAATATTTATATGCTTATCAATATAATTTTTGTTTTTTTATCAATGTATTATAAATTTTGGGATAATATAAAAGTTTGATCCATTTCTTATTTGAACTATTGTTACCATCGTCATTATAATCATTTTGCATAGATATGGTAGGTGATAACATATGTACGCAAAATGATTATAATGATGATAGTAACAACAATTCAAATAAGAAAGGGATCAAACTTACATATTATCTCAAAATTGATAATATACTGATTGATAAGCAATTAATAGATGAGATGATAATCTACTTTGTATAATCATTAATTAACATATGGACATAAAATAGATGCTACTAAAAATATTAAACCTTTAAATTACATTAAAGACCCAAAGAGAAGACAAATATATAAAACATATTATTAATGTAATTGTATGAATATTTACAAAACTTCAATAAACTTAGTTAACAACTGGTCAAATGGAAATGATTGGAAAATTGTACAAAACAATATATATAAAATTGTATTATATATTGAAACAGTAAGATTTGCTTTGCAGATCTTTGTTTCATCTTTCTTATTCCTTTCCTATCCTCATATTCTAGTTTAAACCCCAAGTTATCGTAGTGTGTGTGTACTGCGCTTTCATGCTGAAATCCTGCCTAATTTAGATCACGAATGTAAATACACCATGTTATATATATAATTTCATCCCAGCATAAATAATTTATAAATTGCGAGTATGTACACGTACACATATTCATTTTAAAAGTAGGTCATATAAGTCATATTTACACACATACTGCGATAATATATTTTAAAACTTAAGAAAAATAATATTTTCGTTACGTCTATTTATTTAGAAATATTACATTCGTAATATTTGTTTTCATTTAATTTAAAATAGTATTAAACTTTTAGATAGATTTAAACATTAAGAATTTAAAAAGTAAATAAGTTTGTTATTTTAAATTTTAAAATCACGCCATAAACTTGATGTAGAAAGTAAATCATGTTGTGGAAGAGAACAATAGGTTTAATTAGTTAGGTTTCTAAAATACATTAGTGGCTTAAATATTTGGCTATCAAGATAACAACAGATGTTCACTTTGCTATTTTTTAATTAAAATGTGTTTAAAACAAAATTTTAATCCGAATATCTTAAAAGTAAAATTAATTATAAAACTCTGTTTTATTAGATATTCGGATAAGTTACAGATTTGTTTTAGCAAATCTATTTTTGGATAATGGATTGTTACGCCGTGGGCACTGCTATTGTATACTTCTCTCATATATGGAGCTGGATTTATTTATAAGGGATGATTATGTTATTGATTTATATATTCAGAGCACTTACTGAGTGGCCATATTTTAGATTGAATTTATAGTACTTACTGAGTGGCCATATTTTGAGAAGATATTGATTTTATATTTTGAGAAAATAACTTAGTGGCCATATTTTTGAAAAGTCAAAACCAGACCTATACAATTAGACAACTGTACCTAACAGCCTTTGCCAAGGTAAATTAAAATATCGGAGTAGAAGCCGACAGGGCGGCTATCTTCCTTCTCAGGAGTGGCCATCCTGCGGCACATCATACCATCTGATACCCTTTACTTAAGAATACCTACTGTAAACTGCCGCTGCTGCTGAAAATGTAACCAAGTTTGATCCTAGACCAAAGAAGCTGCCGCAAACATCAAAGTAAATGCTGCTGCCATCAAACAAGTTAAAATAAAGTCTTCTTACGAAACCAAAATCAATTCAGGTCAAATGGAGAATAAAATGCATGCATTGAATGCCCCACTTCTCATACAAGATAAATTAATTAACCCAAGAGCTCTTGTGAAATTTATATTCCCTCTCATAAAGCTATAGCTATATTTTTAAATATTTTTTTTAATTATAAAACTACCTAATTTTTTGTAATATCTTTGTAATCTAACTTGTGTGCTTTTCTCTCTATCCCTGGGTTAATATTTTGAATTTTGCTAATTTGTTTTATTTCTTTCATTATGATAATGTGCCTGGATAGTCATCGAATAAGCGAATCACTTCTTTTTCCTTCTAAATTAGTATGCCATCATATTATTGCGGATGAATTGTAAAATTGACCCTATATATTAAATATCTTGTAAAATCGCTTGTTTGAAGGCTATTCTATTTCATATTTTTATAATGATTTAAATAACTTTATGTCTTTTAAGGAAGGTATATTTTCATTTGTTTAAATATAATGAGAGGAGATGTGCGAGGTTAAATAAGTGAATAATATAGAAACGCATGATTACGTATAAGCTCATGAATCCCTATAATCATGCATTCCCACCCCTATATTTAAAATAATTCGTTTTATTGTAGTTTACTTTGAGAACTGTTAAATTTGAGGTCGAGGATGTGCGGACCTTCTTAAAATTTTAGGAATTGATTAAGCGCTTTTGCTTGATTGGAGCCCCCTTTTTATATAATGGTTTATGCACTTTATATTGTGTGTTGCCAGTGTAGGTGTATTGGTTGTTGAGGCCTGCTTTGGATTTCTCAAGGGTACATACGGCTGAGACCGTTCCCTCTTCTTGCGGTTCCCAGATAGAGTGTGCTGGAAAGCCACACCTGGGAATTTTACGCATGAGTCTATATGATAGGATGCCAAGCTCAGGTTGATATTGTGACAAAACCTTATATGGATTTATGGCGAGAAGCCATCCCGTCTGCTTTATTTTATTATTTTATTTTTCAAAGCCATGCAGTTTCAACGTACAGCACTCCATCCTTTATATTAAACCTTCACTGGTACCACCAATCTCTGGTAATATTAAATTTTAGTGTTTTCATTAAATTGCCGGCATCTTAATCACTTCCTTACCTTATGGTTCAGTGAGTTTTCGTCTGCACTATTCTTGAATTCAATACAAGTTCTTTTATTGAAATATTAAATATATGAAATCTATTTAAGCAAACATTTATTATATTTACTCTAGGTATCTCGCATATCTTCGCAATCAACCTTTCTTTATTCAATTATACTTTTGTTTAAGCACATTATCGTAATATTATATTGCATTAACCCGAGGTATAGAGAATAGATATATTAACCAGCCATTATTGTAAACCTAAATGGCATTTCTTTTAAATATATATATTAATGATTAAATGGCACGGTTTGGCTTAATCGGGCAGCGCCCACATTTATAATATTAAATTAATAAACAATATTAAATTTTACTCATTTTGATTATACTTATTTATTTTCTGTGATCCACACCATTACCTCAGTCTATATCACATTTTATATATATATTTTGTATCATCCATAGACATTAGTTAGCAAACCTAATGATGTATTTTAATATAGAGTCTCTTGCTTCTCTTTGACCACTGGCACTGGCAAGAAACTACGCTATCAGTAGTATCAGATGTGTTATCACATAGGTGGCACTGTGGAGTAGAGACTTTGGATTCGAACTTGGGATTACTAGGAGGCAATCCCTCCTGGAGTGTTGGGTTTTTGTCTGGATTTGAATTCTGCAGTATGTTAGCAAGATAGATGAATTTGACCATTATAATATGTATTATATTATTTATCTTGTATATTGTTATGTTATGTAGTCAAAATGGGCAAAACTCTACGTATTGCCACTCAGTGCAAGCCAGAGTAATAGTTAAGAGCAAGCATAAGAAATAGTAATCATGTGATGTGTATGTTATATAGTCAATTTTTTGAAGTTATATTGGATCTCCATATGATGGTTTTATTCCATTTTACTAATGTATTATTTTGTATTGTCGTTATTTTATTTTCATTATGGAACATTAGATGATGTTATATATGTAATAATTGGTTAACATTAAAATAGATTATTAACATTTGAAAAGGGCATTAAACCAAGTGCCAAAAAAGGCTTTTTATATAAGATTAATATATTGTAAGAGATCCCAAAGTCTTCTTCAATATCTGAATTCAAACCAAGTGGTAGGAAAGGTAAATATCCTACATACTTGATTATATAAATGTAATATATGTAATGCATACATATAGACTGATATGTTTGAGAGATTAATGTTTTTTTTTATCCATCGTGAGTACATAAATAAATTGTTTGTTTACATGGTGTGTATATATATATATATGTAGGTAAACATATGCATAGAAAATAATATGTTCGTTTATTGGTAGAAATTAATTGTTTTCCTATTTGTTTATTCATTTAATTTTATTAATAAAAAAAATACTAATTGACTGACATAGAACAGACATAATTAAAGATTAAATTTATATGAGGTCAAGATTTTAATAAATGGTCAAATTTGGAATAATAAATATGATATTTTCTAATGCGATTTTTTTATTTTTTTTATTTTCAAGTTGTAATAATATCGTTTTTAGCAGTCACGTGATGAAAGAGTGTTTTTTTTTAGACAATTGAGGGAAAAAGCAGACGATTGATCATGACAAGAGAGGGGGAATTAAACAGACAGCAAGAAAAATTAAGGTTTTTATTTCTTTAGGAAAAAAAAGAAAAGAACTTTTTGGCATTTTAAAAAAAAAATGTTTGTAGTTTCCAGAAGTTAAACCATAATGAACTAGTGAATTAAATTCTTTTACTAGTTAAATTCTTTTATAGGAATATTAATCCAAAGGAAATCTGAAACTACTAAAAAAGTAACTGTTTTTTTTTTTAAGCTAAATTATAAATATACGTAATAATACAGGAAACATTATGATATACACCTTCCTCAGAAAATACGCGCAAACAAAATTACGCCAAAATAGACGTAACTTACATTGAAAAAGGGGGGATGCAGTCTGTGATTTTTCAAAATTCGCATAAAAGCAAAGCACCAACGTAAAATTACTTTAAAATTTGCGCAAAAAAAAAAATCAGGAAATAAAATATGACTAGTAAAAAATTTCAAATTTGAAAAAAAATTGATATAAGACAAATTTTTTTTAACTATAATATTTAATTTTATTCAAAATAATATATTGTTATGCATAATTTACAGTACAGTAATTTATATTTTTTTATTCACGTTTTAATTATTATCACTATTTACCGAAATACACGTTCGTTTAAAATCAGATTCTCACAAGAGGGAATACAACTAGCGCCAAGTTCACTCTCATGTTGTGTTAATGGTTTTCTGTTGACAACATAATTAGTAATTAATCTTTGAGATGATGATTTTATTAATTGTTTATGAACTTAGACTTATGATAATAAAAAGACATTTATTCACCACTGCTGGGAAAAATTTAATTAAAACTAACAACTAAAAATTAAATTCTTATTTTTGTCTTTAATTTTTTAATTTTCAATTCCGTTTAAAAATCAAATTTCATTTCACTGCTATTACTCACCTTTTAAAAATAAACTTGCTGGACACTAAATGATTAATAATTGATTACATTCTTTTTTAAAAAGCAAAAACAGAATGTGATTTAAAATGCAAAATTAACACGCACAATGTTTGAATAAATTTACATTATAATCTTGTAAAATTTAATGTATGTATACATAAAATGTGGAAATCATGATTTTAATTTCATTATTGCATAAAATCTTACTATTATAAAGCACTGAAAATATTGAAATTACTAAGATGAAAGTCAAATTCCAATAATGTGCTATTACTTTCAATTTAACGTAAGTGCGCGAAATTTATTATTTAAAGTAATAGCGCATTATCGGAGTTCGACTTCTGGTGAAACACGAATGGCGTAACTTCAAAATCGTGTTAAATAAGTCCGCGTAAAAAGAGACCCAGGTGTATATGGGGTAGAAAAAATTAATGCTGTGGGACGTTTCTAACTAACTTCTACGTTATTGCTTGAATATGAAATTATAAAATTTGTCATCAAAACATCTATTTTGGAAACGCTGGTGCACCACCATTTTTCCATGGATTCATACGATCAGGAAAGATATTTCGTATATATAAATAATAACAACAGAGTTGGTGAACTGGAATTTTTAGCCGTGGATATTGACTTTTTTTTTTTATTGACTGAATGCTTGTTTACCCAAGATAAAGTTATATAGTTAATTCACGTGATGATTATTTTTTTTTTTGTAATTTTTTTTTTATTTAAAAGTTTGTGTATTGTTTTTTTTTTTTTTATTTATTGTGTATTTAAAATGTATTTTTCCAAATTCGATCACCTACAACTTAAAAGTAAACCAATGGATAGAGAAATATCGTGTTGATGTAAATTTAAAAAGGAATCCTCAATTAATATATATATATATATTTTTTAAATAAAGTAAATTTGAAGATTCCTCTAGAATTCAACATTAATCCACCAGAAGACCTTATCTCAAGTAAGATTTTTATATATATAATATTGAAAGAAAGACAACAAGACTAGATAGATAATATACTAATCAATTTTACTAATATTTACTTGTAATTTTATTTATTCTGAATATATAATTAGTCCTTCTGAATAAATGGCCTTTAGCTGTCATTAATTTCTACCATAACTTTAATCTACATATAGATAAAGGGGAGTGGGAAGTTATAGTGATAATACATTTACCCTAGCTTATAAATATTGTAATAATTAGTCTAATGGGGTAATTTTATAATTAATGAACTTTTATGGTGATTTTCTTCATTTTGTGTTATGTTTATATATATCTTTAATGAATTACAGAATATAATGTTGTATATAATATAAGTCAAATTATTGTGTTTTGTTTTCTTGTATAAAGTCACCGAGATGATAAGGAAATCATTTTTTTTTTGATAACTAAATATTAATCTATTTTAGTATTTCTTGCTTGTAAATATTTATTGTTTCATATGTTGTTAATAAATTAATTGTTTAAATCAATTTGATCTCTGTTTGATCATCCCCATCATTACTGTGCATTGACACCATTAGATGTTGATCATCATCATCACATGATTACACTACTATAGGATTGATGATCATCATCATCATTATGTATTGCTTTTATAAATAGTTGATCATCATCAATATTTTCCTATATCTGGGCTTATATATGTATGGGCAGATTTAGTTTATAATTGAGTAGATCCATCCCTGAAGAAAGCTGATTGTAAGAACTCCCTGAATTCGAATTCCGTGGTGTAATGGGGCTTAGAAGGGAGATGTAATGAATATGCGCTGGTCTAAGCTACATTGAAATATTTTTAAGTAAATGATAAGTTAGTATATTGAAAGTAGATGTGACTTGGAACTGGGCATTTCATTGTGACATCTGTAGCATCCTATTTGAAGGCTCAGATCTGATAGTAGTGAGATGCGCTCCCTTTATAACCTGTCATTGCTAATTCTGAAACATCTGACACACCCAAATGTGTTGTCGCATCACAAATTTATGACATGACTTGCTGTAGTAGGTTGACACATTTCATCCAAGTTATCCAATTACTTAGTCATATTTGTGTCATCATATGGTGTACATTGTGGTTCCAGTAAATATGGCACCATTAACTTTGGGGTGGTGGGTTCCAATATATCTGGCACACAATGTGTTAGGCATGAAGATGTTACAGTTGATAGAAATATCCAAATGTATTTTCGGACCGGGACATCTGTGTATGGCCGTCCATTATATCTGCTGCCGCAACAGGGTATGGCATGTAAGGTTAATCGAGTCGTTCCCGTTATAATATATTTATATTAGCTGTTGTATAGGATTTTTATTATTTGTTATAATTAAAATTATATATATAACCATAAAATGTTATGTAATCAAATTAGCCAACAATGTTTTTTTTTTAAAACAGAATACTGTCACAAATCAGAATCATCTATAATATTATATTATAATGTACAAGAAAACTGATTACAGTACAGAGTTCACATCTTTACTAACTAATTGAAAGGAACTACATTATTTGTTTATTAGCTGCCTTTTGACTATACATATATATTTTCAGTTGTATGTGTACTTACATTTACTTACACTTTTTTTTAAGAAATAAATCTGATATATTTGATTTATATATTGTGACAGTCAGATGATGTATTTTGGTTTAACCCAGTTCGAATACTAAGTGAAAGCACCTCGAGGTCACCCATACGCGAGATATTAAATCAAGAATACTATGACCTCTGCCCTATTCGCCTATTCTCAAAGCTAATTACGAACCAACAACATTATCTGAGCCATACATAAATTATTTTTCAACCGGCCAAGCTTAGCATCAATTGAGAGAAACATGGACGGGAACATCTAAGGAGCTAAATAGTTAAATGTGTGTAAAAGTAATATGAAATATGTGTTTTGCGTGCCTGGATCATTGGAAAAGTAACATAAAGCATTAGAACAAAATTAGCAAACTCAAGCTTGTTAGTTAAATAAGATATTTAATTAATGACTTTAAAGTATTAATAATGTTTTTAATGGCCTCCGCTATTCCCCTGAATTAATGAAATCTAATTAGACACTAAAAACAGATTAAACGATATAATATTTTTGCGGTCTAAGTCTTTTCTTCCCAATTTTAATAAAATTGTTAACTTGAATCTCCTCGATAAAAAAAATCTTTTGCAAAGCATTTTCTAATTGCTTTGCGCTAAAAACAGACAGTTTAAAAATTATTTAAGACATATATGGCTAAATCAGATATACATAATAAGCTAATGGCGGACAAAAGAGGCGTTATCGAGGAGATCAAGTTGGCAAACAAAGGAAACTTACTTGTATGGAATTTAGAAACATAAATAAAATTGGAAAGAGATTTTAAATGAAAAAAATTAACTTTTAAACTTAACCGCAATGGAATACAAAATATTTATACTTGTTAGTAATGAAGAATAGCGAAGGAAAAGGGTTAAATATATATATAGATGATCACGCAATATATATATCTAAGACTAGTCTAATAAAAATGGTTACATAACAAATATAATTAAATACATTTCATAAATATAATTCAATGAAGCAATTAAAAAAAAGGTATGAACAAAAAAGGGTAGAAAGTAAGTAGTTCAATGGAAGAGAGATATGATTACCATCCTGGTTCCTTGCTCCTGTTCGGCGTCGTCGTGGCTTGATCCAACCGTCGATAGGTATTTGTCCGGACAATGAAAATGGAAATATGTAGCATGGTTTCACGAAAAGTCCTACAGACACGGCACAGAGTTCAGATGAATATGGAGTGGATACTATGGCATCTTGATGGTATTTAGGAACCTCGGCAATAGGCAAAGCTTTTTGCCTAGCTAGTAGAATCCATCAAATTCATATGACCTTTAGCTTGTAGCATGTTCAAACTTCTCCGTGATTTTGAAGACGACAGTTGTATAACTTTTTGGAATAAAATCTCAACAAGCAAAATCTGAAAGAGTTCTCCAAAGAGAAATCTGAATCGAAATCTCAAAAGGGAAATCTGAATGCCTAGTCTTTTGTTCACTCTCCTATTTATAACTTTTTTGTAAGCTACCTTCTATTGTTTTATGTATGATCTTAGATCTTGATAAGCCCTCCCACGTTCCTTTGTTTCAAGGTAACATTTTCAAAAAATAACTTTTACCCTTTTATTCTAAATTTCTTTCTTTAAACTTTGGATTTTATTAATTAAAAAAGAAAGAAAAGGCCATCTTTAATTTGCCTTGAATGGGCTAATTAATTAAAAAATATACATTCTTTTAGAAAATGTTGGTGGGCTTATCTCAAAATCAAATCATACTAAATATTATAACAAGATTTAAAAAGAAAAGTACATTCTTATTTCTTTTAATAAATAAGCATTTTATTTCAGCAGAATTTTGCATTAACTCATATATATATATACGCTTGACGTATATATATGTTTGACTAATAGGTTTTACAAGTAATTTTTATTAACAGAAATCTAATCTTGAAATGGAATTTATTTAAAATGAAATAGTTAAATGCAAATACAAATTATATAAACGTAATTAATTTTAGCTTTAATGCAAACCCTGCTGAAATTGGACTATAAACTTAATTCAGGTCTATAATACTAACTAAGTTTATAGAAGGCTGTGAAGCATGGATCGGACTCCAGATCCATTGCTTCAATATATAGATAGCAATGCCTAATTTGGATTTCCAGCTTTTCATTCCAGCTTTGTTTTATATGATTGTGAAGCAAATCTAATGGATCTGTTATATATATTATAATGATCAGACTTGACATAGTTCATTTATTTTACATTTCCTCTATTTATTTAATTATTTACATAAGTTACATGTGTGCCGCCTGGCTTTAAAAGCATCAGGAAATAGAGTAATACACATATATTTAAAACAATATTTTATTCAATATTATAATTTAACCATTACACAGCCCCATTTGTAATGCCAAGGTAAGTCACGGAGAACATAAGTTATTCCCGATGAATGATGGTATACCAAGCAATTTTACATAAGCAAAGTGACAAATGATGCAATAATAATTTATTTACAAATGTACTTATTAATTAAAGTACAATTTATTTTCTTTAATAAAATTAACAACTCATGTATTTATGCAATTTATTTCTTTAACAAAATCCTTTAATCTTTACACATCATAATATCAGTATATTTATAGATAATGTCACACTTGTCGAACCTTTAACCCAGTCTTCATTAAACTTAAATATAACTTTATGAATGTATAAATTCATAAATATAACAGTTCTTTGACTCACATGTCTCCTAGTACATACACATACCTGTTCTATATGGAATAGACATTAATACCATCTTTATTATAATAATAATAAGGAATGGTTTTTTTTTTTAGATTTTATCCCCAAACATAACCACTTATATAATAATAAGTATAAAGGAATGGATTTTTTTTGGTCCGAACCCTAACTGAATAAACCTTCTATACAATAACTAAGAAATGACTCTTTTGGGTCCTAAATCTAATTTAATACAACTACAATTTATACAGGGATGACTCATTCTGAGATTGATCCCATACTCATCAAACTGATAGAAATATATTCTCTAATATGGATGCAAACATATGTAAACTATTAAACACTGAACAAACAACTGCATATACATAAATCCATCTACATAAAATCCAATTTTCATTAATCAAATGTAAGTTTAACTATGAACGAATGTAATGGAAATAATTACACCATGAACTATGGTTTATTTGTGACTGGGCAATTTATATGTGAGCATTGCATTTACATGATTATCATTATTTCTTTTTTTTTTTCTTATTAATAATTTATATACAATTCATAAACTTAGCATACATATGTGATATATAATAATTATTTTTTTGCCTTAAAAATTTCTCAAGTAAAGAGAAGTTTTCCAATTTATTTTCTTTTTTTTTTTTTTTAACTGACTGTTTTTTTTTTTAAATAGTATCTGGATAACAAGCATTATTTACAAATCCAGATTATTTAAATCAAAATACAAATCACTCTTTAAATATAAGGCTCACCTAAAAAAATTGTCATGTCTTTTCTAACAGATATAAAAAGTTAATAATTTTTAGCTGTTTTTTAAATAAGTGCTGATTCTTCATTTCAACTGGAGTTATTCAAAGTATCATTCAGTGTTCCAGATTAGTTCTAGCTATCTATTAGTAGTCTCTTTTCTTTTTATTTACAAGACATGGTGGAATTCTAGAAGTAGTATTCCAATCTGATTAAAGAAAAACAAAAACTGAATCCAAAATTTAGTTTCTTTTTTGAACCTCATTTTAGTTCTTTTTTTTTTTTTTTAAAAAAAAACTAATTTGCATAAACTTATCATAGTTCATATGTATAGCTGAATATTATCTCCCACATTTGTGAATGGTTAAAGCATTTATATTGATAAAAGTGTCATTTCAAATTTGCAATAATCATATATATGTAATGTATTATTTGTAGTTTTTATTGGTGGATATTTTGACATTTATTTACTTTAACCAATTATTTTATACAGATTTAAAAAAATATTATAAAGTAGATTAGGCAAATACAAAAATATATCTATAACTATTCACTAAAGAAAATGTTAGTCCATAAATTTCAATAATTGCATATTAATATGTGTATTGAATTATAGGCAAGTTTATAGTTTATGAGATACAAGAGAAATGTCCAATTTTTTTTTTCGTACATTTAAATATTTAACTTTTTATTTACCTTTTTTTTTTTTTAGGAAGACAGAGAATTAAATAAAAAGCGTATTGCTGCTACCAAAAAATTAAAGATGCTTCCTATAGCGATGAGCCAGCTTAAAAAGTTAGTTTCATACACTTGCTTAAAATCTTTTATTTAATTTAATATTAATGTCATATTTATTTACAAGTTAGAGTAAGAGCAGTTCTCTACTCTAGTGCCATTTTCTGTAAGTTTGAGTAATTAGTTATTTCCAAATATTTTATTGTATTTAAGTTGTCATCTTCAAACTAAGTTTTGACTTTTAAGCTGTGGGGTTCAACAGTGAAACAATACAGTCAGGCATCTGGCTTTCATCTTTTACTATTCAAGCTAAAAATCTGAAATTTAGATTAGATTAAGATTTTGAACCCGAGTTAATCTGTTTGACTAGTCATATAGATCTGATTCCAGTTCACTTCCAGATATTTTAATATGCTTAGTTTTTTTAAATTAACTTTAGGCCATTTATTTTTCTGATTAGAATGTTAATAATACATCAAAACACTTAATTCTCTAATTCATACAATATAATAAAAGAAGATTATTTTAGTGCTATTTATTATAAGTTTGAATAATAATAGGCATTGTATTATATTTAAATCTCCATGTTCAAATTAGTTTCTGTCTTTTGCCTTTATTATTGAACTTTGAATTCCAAGTTGAAAGCAGTGCAGTCAAGCATCCAACAACCACCTTTAATTTCATTTTGCTATTCAAACTAAAATATCTGAAATTTAAATTAACCTAAAGTTTTGAATCCAAGTCAATCTACTTGGGCAATTGTGTTCATTTTCCTCTTGTTCAATATCACTGTATTTTATTATTCTCGGATCTTTAATAACTGTAAGCCAATAAACATCAATGATCACCATTTCTTATGCTTGCTCATAACTGTTATTAAAACAGGCAAAACTCTCTATACATGTTATCACTCAGTGCAAACCAGAGAAATCAATGGATGCCAGAAGGCTTATGCATAAAATTCCCATCTCCTACTCATCCCATAACCCTAGACTAATTTCTGGCTTGTGGCCTTCATCAGTGAGGAGCCTTGGGTCTGAGAACACCGTACCTAGATCTTAGGATCTAATGCAACCCTCCAGCAGCCACCTTTTATCTCAACTTAACTACAAAACTATGAATCTTAAATTGAAAACACCATAATATTTTCAATCCAAGCTCATTAGCTTATATAATCATATAAGTCTGAACTCAGTTTAATACCATACATTTTGGGATCTTTGGTTCTTTAGTAACCATAGCCACCACTATCCTATTAGGCAGGATTGGTTTTAAGCCAATAAACATCACATGATCATCTTTTCTTCTGCTTGCTCATAACTGTTAATACGTATAGAAAGTTTTGCCTGTTTTAATAACATTTATGAGCAAACATAAGAAATGGTGATCATGTGATGTTTATTTACTTAAAACCAATCCTGCCTAATAGGATAGTGGGGGCTATGGTTATTAAAGAACCAAAGACACCAAAATGTATAGGTACTGAACTGAGTTCAGACCTATATGACTATATAAGCTAATGAGCTTGGATTGAAAATATGGTATTTTCAATTTAAGACTCGTAGTTTTGTAATTAAGTAGAAATAAAAGGTGGCTGCTGAAGGGTTGCATTAGATCCTAAGATCTAGGTGCAGTGCTCTCAGATCCAAGGCTTCTCACTGACAAAGGCCACAAGCCAGAAACTAGTCTGGGGATATTGGATGAGTAGGCACTAGATGGGGATTTTATGTATAAGCCTTCTGGCATTCATTGATTACTCTGGCTTGCATTGAGTGGCAATACGTATAGAGAGTTTTGCCTGTTTATCTTGGACTAATTTGAATTTCAGAATTTTAACATGAATAGTAAAATGGATGCTCTGGAAGCTTGATTGCAAAGCTTCTGATTATGAATTCCAAACTCTCATTGATAAAGGCAAAAGCCAAAAATTTATCTGAAAATGGGGTTCTAATTCCATAAAGTATCTGATAATCACTGGTTACTCAAGCTACAGTAGATGTTACTAAAGTAGATTGTTGCTCTTTACCATATTGTGTGAGTAGGAGAATTGATTTATTGCTATTAGTAACATTCCTAGCCCTGGAATAAGGTACTTATACTTAATAAAGACCAGAATTCTAAAATATATAGATACTTATCTGGAATCAGTTCTATATAAGCAGATTAACTTGGTTTCAAAAACTTTATGATGAATTAAATTTCAATTTTTTATTTAGAATAATAAGGTGGAGTTAAAACTGATTGCTGAATTCTTGACTGCAATGCTTCCAACTTTTAATCTCAAAATCTTATTGGTAAAAACAAAAGCTAGGAATTGGTCTGAGGATGCAAATTTAACTGAAATTATTCAAGCTGCAGTATATGACATTAGCATAGGATATGATATGTTTTAACATATTGTAAGATCTAAAGAATTAAATGATATTGCTGTTACATTTATAAGATACATAATGCTTATTTATTGTATTTATTTTGTATTAATAAAGAAATTTTTAGCTAAAAATAAATAAATAAGAAGATTAAACTATGATTGCAAATATCAAAATATGTATATAACAAAGTGCAGTAATAGATTGGCAAAACTCACAATCCACGGGTTGCAGTACTAGCAACTCTTGAACAGTAAACCATTCGACTTTATTTTTCCCCTATATGATTTAGTTCAGTGACAGAATGGCTGTCTCTGGAACTCGAGATTTATGGATTACAGCATTAATGATGTCAGTTTGGTGCTCAAATTTCTCATTCCAAGCAATAAATCATTCATTTATTTTTCTCTGCTTGCTTTAATGCAATAGAGTGGTAGATTCCCGAATTCTAAGTTCATCACCTCTGGTGCTTGAACTTCTTGCTCTGAGAAATAAATCATTTTATTTTATAACAGTTATTTTTTCTTTAAAAAATTTGAGAACGTTAAAAGACCTCAAACTCTTTGATATAGTGCATGAAAGGATATTATCAATAGACTTTATCTCAACAATAAATATAAAGAACTGTGAATGTAACCTTAAAAAGGCCAATATTTATAAAAGTTTTAAGCTATATATTTATCTTTACAAAGTACTATGTATGGATTAACAAATACATATAGTAATTTTAATATAAATATCAATATAAAATCTATTTCTAAAAATGATTTAATAAAAATTAGCTATTAAGAAACTTTATTAATAAACTCATGATAATAAGCATTATGTGTAAATAGCTTTGGCTGCTAAAAAGTTGTAAATAAATAAAACACTGGAATTTTAAATATTTAAGATCGTAAGACATCATTATCTGTTAGGTTTCAATATATATATACTAATATTAATTACTGAATTTAAATCTTGAATACAGTTACTATTTTAATCATTTCAAAAAGTTGTGAACAAGTCCAATTTATGCAAATCCATATTTACATAAAATATCTGACATACATAAAGCAAATTACGATATAGATTCTAAGCAAAACTTTAATTGCTTTCCATTATGCTATATCTTTATAATATTATAAAATTATAATTATGAAAAGTATTAATTTTATAATTACAATATTTGTTTAGTACAGAAATTATTAGCAACAAATTAATTTTATTTCCTTGTCTTGGTGTTTAAATGAAAAAGAGGGAAAGGAATATATTTTTTATTTTTATTTTTGCAGAAAAATAACATTATTTTTTTTCAGTTTGAATAATATTGTCAATTAACAGTGAAATAAGATAAAATATCTTTTTTAATAACTTTATTTTTTAAATTATTAATTATAAAATTGTTAATTAAGGACATGCATTATTTAAAAAAACTATTAGAAATATTATATTTCAAATAGTATACATTTCAATTAACAGCAAAATAAGATAAAATATCTTTTTTAATAACTATTTTTTAAATTATTAATTATAAAATTGTTAATTAAGGACATGCATTATTTAAAAAAACTATTAGAAATATTATATTTCAAATAGTGTGTATTTTTTTAAATTTAAAAAATGATAAAGGCTTTATAAAATTTTTTCCAATATAATATTGTAAACATGTTCATTCAAAGAAAATATGCTTTAATATATCACAGCAATAAAGGTTTATAATTTTTTCTACTTATGATAAATTGATTTAGGGAAAAATTATGCAATAAATCACATCCATAAGTTGGATCCTGTCTTTATATGAAAGTGTATTATTATTAATTTTATATTAATAATACAATATTAAGAAGTATATATGTACATATATTATTTACATGGTGTCATTTATAGTATAAATAGAATTAGCTTGATCTTAAATTGATAGAAAGATTTAGTAGTTACTATTGTTTATATTTTTTAATTGATAAATATAGTAATTAACCAATTAATGAAATAAAACAAAATCTTTTTCAGAACAATAGTATTTGTATTGAATTCTGTGTCTACAGAATTTTTTTTTTTAATTTTGTAAACATGTGGATTTATGAAATAATTAGTAGATTTGTCAATTAATTAAATATATAATACTATGGAATCGCTACTGAGTATTATACATTGATCTTTGCAATTAATAACTATATGTCTTCCTTTATATTTCTTTTGAATATTGGATATTTTTTATTCATATTTAAATTCTTCCAGAAACTACTCTGGTAACTAAATTCTTGATAAATAGGGGCAAAATTATTATAGGCATAATAACATTTTATAAGGACCATAGCACATTAATTTTTTTAAAATATAAAGAAATAATGTATATTATATATTTAGATTCCACTATCCCACAAGGTTTACCTTAGCCTTCAATGGTAACAACACACAAATATGAGGCTTTACGAACATCTATCTTCAAATAATGTTCAACCATTTCTTTTATCAATATTACAATCCATGATAAAAATTAATAGTTTCATATTTTCATTGCAGTTAAGTATAGCATTTGTTGTCAATTATTCCATTTTAGTTATAAAGATATCAAATAATGGGAAGTTTGTGTTCCTTCTCCCCTAAATAAATTTTCTACTACCAGTACATATTTTTTTGTTATAAGTCCAGAATCTATTTATAAAAGTAAGGTAAGATAAAACACAAAATTTTAAGCAAAAGAAAGTATGTGTGTTCTCTTTGCTGAATTTGTTTCTGTAACTATAATAACACAAAACAGTCTTTTTCTTTTCCCTTTTTTTTAAACACTAGCTTGTGAATATGTGATTTTTTTTTCCTAATCCCAATAAGGCATTCGATAAAACTTAGTAAGATATTTCATTTTTAATTAAATTTAATAAATAAAGCATCTATTTACCCTCCATTTACCCCAAGTTCGCCAACATATTTATTGAATGTAAGATCTTTAATTGTTTTCTTTATTTAGTTATTTATATAATGTATATCCAATGGCAAGAATAAGCCAATAGGTGATGCTGCTCACTAAAATCTGAATGTTTCCATTATGTATGGGGATCTGGCAATAAATAGTCAATCTATTTGAAGGTAAGATCAGAGAACTACTATCAAATCTGAATAGCAGAATACATGTTCTCCCAGAGACATCAAGTGTCAAGCTAAATAGGTAACACAATGAGGTAAGTCCATGTTCAGGACTGGAAGCTGCTAGACCTTATTCAAACACAAAGCAAGCTGTCAGAGTACCACTAAAAATGTTTTCTTATCTACTCATGAGGCAGGCTGTCATGATATAGTGGGAAGTGGTAGATAAAATTATAAGGGTACTTGTAGTCCCTTCTTTCTAAAGTTGCATGGCAACTAGAAGCTATATCTCACTCACGGTAGCAGGCAGTGATATTTATTGCTATTTGTAGTGTAAATATGCAAATGTATATTTGTTTCATAATATATTAATAATCGTATTTATATACATCTGTATTTATATTAATTTATGTATAAACACAACAGTTTGATGCAGTTGACAAAATCACAAAAAAAATTTTCTCCATGGCTGGAAAATTTTTTAAAACAACAAAGTCTTGCCTTCCCAGATCATTGGACTTGGTCATTAATCAAAAAAAAATTAACTGCTAATGTTATTGGCACATAAATAAAAAAGTTTTAAATCAAATGAGAATTGTTACTTGTTAACAATAATAGCAGAAAATTCCTCCTCAGTGGGTTGTCTAATTCTGTGTTTTTAAAAAATTGACAGCTAACATTATTAACGCATAAATAGAAATAAAAATTTTAAAAATCAATTGTGAGTTGTTACTCAGTCATTATTAAATAAAAATAGAACTTGGTGTTTTTCTCTCATGACAGCAAAGAGGGAAAAAATAAAATGACTAAAATTGGCTCAATTGAAGAATTCAATCTGGCCTATTCTGAAAATTAGCCAAGCTACAACGATCAAGAACTGTTCTATATGCAAGCTAATTAAATCAAAAAGCCTGAGTTAAAGTTAGCCACCTGGTCTCTGGCATTGGACTTCAGGCAAACAAGGTTCTTTATATACAAACCACCTCCATATTTCCAGCTGATTTTGACAAAAGTGTTGTCTCTACTCACAAAATTTTTTTGCCCAACATCCTTGATGGTAATGCAGAGATATCACGTTAATCTCTCTATACAAAGGAAGGGGAAAAACCCAGGGATTTTACTGTTAAAATAAGAAAACAAGCCCTAAAATGCGATTTTAATTAAAGACTTCCTTAATGAAGCTCTGAGAGATTGGATTTATTTGTGGAACGAGAGATCACAACCTTAGAGTCAAACTTATAATGGGCCCTGATCTCATTTGATTTAGCTGGCCCTCAAATGACTCTAGCAGAGTCCTTAATGAGCAGCATTAAAATTGTTGAGCAGGAAACTGGATCAAACAAACACTCAGCTGACAAAAAATACTGCACAAATAAATTGACAACAAGTAAAAAGTATTATAGATGCAATCAACCGATACACGCATATACCAAATGTCCACACTTTGTAAATATTGCGAGCATGTTGGGCATACAAAAACTGTGTTTTAAAAGAAAACAAGTTGATAATGACAGGCTGGAAGAGTCCATTCCAAAAAGCAAGAAAGGCAATTTTATGAGAGGCATTGCCTCTGCTTTTAAATGCAGAATTCTTATTAATGCCATACCAGTAGCAACAGAGTTGAGTACTGGGTCTGCAGGGTCCATCAATAAGAAAAATAAATATCAGCTGCATCCTAGCAGCAAAACAATTATTGATTACCAAAGCAATCAAATGATACTCTTCGATAAGGCAAGAGTCAAAGTTACTATGTTTAATCAAATTATATATCTACCTCTGATTGTGTCATCAAATGATCATAACAATTCACTTAGGATTTGCAATAGTTAAAGTGAAACTGCTTATGACAATAAAGCCAAACAGAGTTGGCCAGAAGTAATTGTTAATAATCCAGATTTGAATTCCAAAATAAAACATGAAACTAAAAGTACATAAAAACAGATAGGTGCTCACATCCTATGCTGCATATTTAAGGCAACCACAAATGGGTTCCAGCAGTTGTGGTGAAAGTTAAAAGATCACAAACAGAGGTGGTTAAAACAGCTGATGGACAGCAATATCATAGACACGGAAAACAGTTAACGTTAAACTATACATCACCAGTGGTTTCCTGAAGGTTTGTGATAATGGTATTTTAGTTGGATTTATATATTGGACTGTTTTCATCATTTAATATTGAGTATTGAATGTCTTTAGAAAAAATTAATTTTATTTTAACTTTGAACGTACATTCAACTGTTAGTAATAGCATATAGGTTAGTATGTGCACAATGTTTCGAAAGGTATTATTCTCTCTTCTTCAGGCATTGTTGGCATGAGAATCGAATCTGGAACTTTAGATTTTTGAATATTGAATTTTAAGGTAATATTCTAACCAACTGAGCCATTCTACCAAAGGCAACAGTCAGTAGAAATTTTATATACTTATCTATGAGAATTCTTCCTGATTTCTCCATTTTACACTTAGGAAAATGTGTATATAGATAGATAGCGTATATGCAATGACAAGAATGGACCAATAGTCAATGATACTCACTGAATCCAAATGATTCCATTATGGACGAGGATCTGCTAGTAAATAGTCAATTCATTTTGTGATGGTCACTTATGGAATGGCCATGCACAGGATGGTTATGGCTAAAGCTACAACTCGTATAAAAGAAAATATCAGTGTGTATTAATTTAGAGTATTTATCACCATTATAATCACAATAAATTAGGTATGAATTATATGAACGTACTGTGAACTGAATAATGATGGTCTGTGTATATATTTTTTTACCCACACACAAGAATAAAGCATATATTAAAAGCTATACTTTGTAATTTTATGTATGTTATAATTATATATGTGAGTAGCATTTTTGTTTTATTTTTAACTGTTGCAAATGTTTCACATTTGCAATTTTTAAAAGTTGTTTACGTGTTGGAACATATTTATATAAAAAAGAATCAATATTTAAAAATAGTTGTAAATGGTCCAATGCATCTATATATTGTAACGGTCGGGGAGGATTTAGAGTCTTACTGTATCTGCCATACAGGCCGCCATGATGCCATTCGAACCTGGAATATTTATATAGTAGGCAGATACGTACTGCTAAGATCCAATTTTATTTTATTATTGACCGTTAGCCCATGCTACTAGCTCAAGGATATGCAGAGATTTATAATAAATTGTTATTTAAAATATTTTAATAAAGAAAAAGATTTTTTTAAAAAAAAATATAAAACACTGCCAGTAATAACACACACACAAAGAAACATTTATTGATGCATATATAACATTTAAAATTGAGAAATAAATTAATCTTAAATTTGTTATTATTTTTAAATTTAAATTATTATTTTAGAAAGTCCGCACAGATATTTTCACTTTAGAATGTTGAGTATAGATAGGCTACATAGATTATTCAGTTAAAAACTTTTCAAAAACAATCATTCAATCTCAGACTAAAAGTTTGTAGCCAAACCAATTCTTGCTTCCTGATATATGGATGCAACCAATGCAATATGATGATGCCAGCATAAAAACATGCTATCAAGAATGTGCGTCTGCAGCATGATATTATTTGAAGGACATGATTCTCATCCAGTACAGGAATGTGCGTCTGTCTGGCAAAGGAGTCATGTATACAATATTTATGAGAAATGCTACATGTGGAGGAGTGCGGTCTATTTGCTGACTTATAGTCCCTATCCATAGAGCTGAAGGGTCAATGTCGCAGGAAATACGTCTGCATCCATTGCAATGCAATGATTACATCTTTGGATCATGCATTTAATTGGGCTTTGCCTTGTATGCTAACACACTTCACATTACATTGATATAAACACCCATATATCCCTCCACCAGCATCGACCAACTATGAAACAAATAGCCTGAAATCAAACCCTTTTAAAATAAACATAAACCATTTTAAATATAAAGTTATTGATGGGATTGCTGAGGGAAATTTACAATAAAGTAAACCCAATGCCACTCATCATAAGGTGCCATGTTGTCAACAATAACTTAAAAGATATACGAATAAATACATTTGGACCCTCAGCATGAGGTATCATATTTACCGATATATATATATTTTACGCATATGAAAATCTTAAGAAATAACTAACATAAATGTTAATAAATCTATGCAGCTATCCACACTCAACTTTAAATTTAATACATTTCTAATAATTTAGTTAGTAAATGAAACATAAAATAAATTATAACTGAAACACAAAAATAGAAATGATTAGCAAACATTATACAAAAAAAAAATGATTATTTTGAATTTACGTTCCGTCAGATAAGAAATTTTCTTAGAGGTTTACATATTTGAAAAAGTTTTTTAGATAGTCAGATTAAGAGTTCATTTAATAATTGTGTTTAGTAGGCACATTAAAAAAAACTTGTTTGAGAGATCTAAAAGTTCATATATATAAAAGTCTATACTTTCCCTTTGATCCTGGTGATTCCTTAGACTTTGTCTGTTTTATGAATTCCCTCGCTGATTATATTATTTGCCAAAGTTTCTTGGAGACCTAACTGCTGCAAGCCGTTCATTCTATCGGGAGTTTGTCTCAGCCAGCGCAAATAAAGAAAACGATATCTATTGCATGAACCTTACATCACGGAGTCCACAATACAGCTAGCTATATAGAAGATGTTTTAACTGGTCAGCATCATTCTATGAATAGTCAATCACGTCTTTTAAATTCAATTATTTTTCTTTTTATAGCATCTGGCCTCCTTATCTTCAATCCTCCGGATCGATGTAACTTGATGTCATTGATTCTAATGTTCCATTTCGGTCTGTGCTATGGCTTCGTGCTTGCATTGTTCAATCTAATTTTTTTTTCTCTTATCTGACATTTCTATTATACAGTGCCCAAGGGCTCGTCTGCTTAAGATTTAATTAATAAAACAATCACCTCCTTTTTCAGATTCAAATATGACTTTTGAATAGAAATTAATTAACATTTTTATTTTCTTTTATGCAACTTTTTCTTTTAAAAATATTTATCTATGTTTAGATCTCCCCCCCCCCCCCAAAAAAAAAGTACTTTTAAATACTTTTTTTTTTTTTTATAAAAAAAAAATAGTTTTAAAGTTTTCCATCTGTACGATATATATCTATGTTAACATAACTTTTAATTTTGGCTTTTAGTCTTTAATAAATCAATTTTATTTAAGATTTATTTTTCCCTTTTATTTTAGTTTTAAAATAATGTAACGGCATATGTATACCATTACAATATATATATATTTAAGTTTATCAGATATTTTCTCTGCTATTAAGTGATAGCAAAGTCAGGTGACCATTGTTTGAATGTTAAATTTTACTAATGTAATAATGGTCATCCTGCTTTGTATTTTACTTTTAAGAACAAAAGAGTCTGAGGCATTGAACACTAAGATCAGCAAAGAACATTTTATTTTATTTTTGATTTGTGTTTTTTTTTTTAGTTTTGTGTCAAAATTGTAAATGAAACTCATACAAGCTGAGTGAAAATCAAGATAAAAATTAAAGATAAAATTTTAAAAGATTACAATAAATGATTATAACATTAAAGTGTAAAAAGCTATATGTATTGTTCTAATACATTAGCCACAAAAGTATAGTTGACTGATGCAATAGTTACAGAGGGGTACTCAAATTCATAGTGTAATGAGTGTGCTATATAAGCTGTTCACCAGGTGCTGAGATTATTATTATTATTATTACAATTATTATTATGATTGTTGCTGACTACTAGAGAATCGTAGAGAGAAGCATGAAGATATAGAACAATTTTATATGGAGGGAAATCATAATTGCAGAAGAATTACGGTGCTGTGCTTAGCTCCTTTCGTCTGATTGATGATGACCAGCTATAAGCTACTGAGGCCATTTGTTAAGGCTGCGCCTAAGGAGACGTTGATCGTCCAATATTAAAGAAACTAATGAGAAAAGAGTCAATCCAAGTTGCAGTTTTATTGATGCTGCCATAAAGAAGAAAATATTGGATGAAAATATCTACATTAGCCAATGAAATTGAATATGGAGTAGAAGCCCACTTTAGTGCACCCGCCCATCTCCTTCCAAGCTGTTTGCTTCATTCCAGTTGATGATGATGAAGAAGATCTTCATGCTTATGTCTTATTAAAGTGAAGTCCTTGCCGCCCTGTTGTCCCAGTTGTATAGCGCATTCAGAAATCCTGAAGTTCAGATGAAGTCTGAAGATACTGGAGGATATAAATTTTGTTATTTTATTTATTTACCATTTTTAGTTAAATATAGTTTAAATGCTTTAAAAAAGAAAAAGAATCTTATTAATATATGTATTTTTTGGTATAGTGCATGTATGTCGAATTGTTTATCCACAAAGCATAGGATTGTTTCATGTTAGACCATCCTTCCACATTTTGTACATATTTTATTATTGCTTATAACACATATATGTGTATAGCATAAAGAAATGTAAATTGATTTAATTAAATTATAGTTTTGCGTTGCCTCCGCATGTGTTTGATTTATATATAAGCGTACGCTTATAAAATATGTAAATAGTGGAAAGGATGTACAAATAGAGATACATGTATAACTATATTTCCTTGATGTTATATAAAATAACTAATGCTTCATATGTGCATGTGTGGGTATAAACTCAGACCACTTCATTCAATGGTATTTCTATGAAATAAAGGAGGGAGTTCCATATCTAAATTACATAAACATTATTACTAATCTTTTTGTATTATAATGCGGGGGGGGGGGGGTTTTCAGAGAATGTATTTTAATTATGTATATATTTGGTGACGGGTTATTTGGGGTAAATAAATATTTGTTTTTCATTTTATAAATTATGTCTTTGTGAGTGTCTCATTTATTTTTCTCTCTCCAACAATCTTAAATACATAAATTTTCAATAGTGGCTTAATTCACCAATAACCTGGGATAAAGAGATAACAGCTTATCCCATGGGACACTACTTTATCGGGGGCTAAAAATTTGATGTCATGCGGATATCTTTCTTTATTCATTTATGTTATATGTTTCGTTGGGAGTTGTATATCCTTTTTTGGGGGGGCTTTCTTTTTCCGGAATTGGCACATAAAGGCCCAGTTCAAGTTCGGCCCTTCAAAGGTATGCAGTGGCCAACACAGCATGGCAACAGAGTTTTAGTAGGGGAGAGATCAGGGGATATAACCAGTTTTGATTTGATCTCTCTCATTTAACAATTCAATAGGGTAACTTTAATGTATTAAATATGGAGTGTATTATTGAATTGATAATGATGCTATACTCTGATGCACAACAGTTATTTCATGTTCGGCTCTGTGTGCATGGAAAGAATCCACAGTATAAGGGAGGGTGTCGACCAGTACAATTTGGAGGTAAGTTCACAGAGCTACTGTCAAACCTGAAAGGCAGAATACACATTCTCCCAGGGATGTGAACTGTCAACTAATGCAATGAGGCAAATCCACATTCAGAACTGGAAGTTGTTAGAACCTAATGCAGACATGATGCAATCTATTAGAGTACAACCAGAAATGTCACCAGACCTACTCATGATGCAGGCTGTCACATCACAGCTGGAAGTGGTAGGTAAAATTTTAAAGGCACGTGAAGTTCTTTCTATAGTTGCATGGCAACTATAGAAGCTTTACCTTACCAACAGTAAGCAGACAATGATATAATTGCTGTATACAGTGTAAATGGGCAAGTCTATATTTGCTCCATGTTATATTAATAAATATAGATTATTAAATATATTTACACTTGCCTGTGTATATATATAATTCACATAGAGAGAAATTTTAACATGAAATGGTAGATAGGATTTGAAAAACCTGACTGTTTTTTTATTGAAATTAGAAAATGGTTTGTAAATGTAGATTACCTTATATTATCCTGGAAGATGGAAAGCCCTGAAAGTTATGATAGGGGGAGCAGTTTGAGAGGAGGGAATTATATTAGCCAAAAGAATTTTCCATGTTGGCCAGAGTGAAGAAACAATTGAGAAAAATATCTGTTTGAGGGAAGGAAAATTACTATTCACATAAGAAATGTGCTTGATCAATTCATTAAACAGAGGAAAGTTTATTCTCAATATCTATAAGCAGAGTATTAATATAAATGATGAAAATTAAGACCCAGTGGAGATATTTGTAAAATAGAATTATTGGGAAAGGGGGGGGGTTCTATTAAGTGCAATGTGAATTTGTCTATAAAGGAATAAGTTTGCAAGGGACATAAAGAAGTTGTAATGTGTTATTATTGAAATAGCTCTAGAAGATTAATCATAGGAGCTAACTCCATTATAGTGCCAATATTCAATTGAATTTATAATGGCCTTGATTTTTTGTATTGCTGACATTTATTAATGACAATTTTAAATAGAATCGCATTTGCAGAAGTAGATGTGCCTTTTTTGACAAATTGAAAATTAAGAATAATTAAGAAGCATAGTTTGAATTTTATCCCTTCAATTTAAAGAAGTGTCATTGAAATGGGTCTCAAATTAATGAGTGGAGTGTAAGAATGCACTTTTTAAAGAAAATACCATAGAGATTGGGATAAGATTGTCAATTGAATAAATTTATATATATAGATGGTTTACTATGTTGAGGATAATAGGGATAGGGGATTGATTGAGATGAGTTATTAGGAAATATGGATATGGCACGAATGCCTGGATGATTACTGTATATTCAATGATACCATTATTTACTTCATTCTGATCCAAGGAAAAGAAGTGAAAGAGATTCAGATAAAAAGTTGACTGTAATTTAGATTTTAAGTTATAGTAAATATGTAATAAGGATATTTTCTCTTGTTATGAATTTGGAATCAATGATATTAGAGAAGGGCATAAGATTTTTAGATATGTGCCCAAGAGCCATTACTTACATTCTTTAGACCAGTTATACACATTAGAAAGATAAATCTGTCTTTTTTATTTTGATAGATGGAAAATATATCGGAGAAATTATTTTTTAATTTGATATGTAGAGAGTAATAACTAGTGGAGGATATATTTTTATATATGTAATACCTGATTGTAGACAAAAATATTGCTAAAAGAGAACCAGGCTTGAATATGTACAGAGTTAATATATTAATTTTTTTGGAAATATAGATTTCAAACAGACAGCTTCTGGAGTTTAAGAAGCATTCTAATTGTACTGTTATATATAAATTAAATGACTGAAAATTCAAATCCAGTTTAACATTAAGAGCATGATGGTCGGAGAAGCTAAGAGGATATAAAATGGGATTAACTATAAAGAGAAACGGGAGTAAAATATTAGGATTAATTAAAGTAGAAAGTTTTTAGTATAGAAAGAAATAACATTCACAGGAGAACAGCTTTTGCATTCATAAGTTTATTATTGCTGACAGATAAAGATATTTTGGGACAAAATGTGAATATAGCATATTAAAATCACCAATCAGTACCACTGTTTAGTTGTTTGTAGATAGAATCACATTAACATGATTAATCAATTGAAATATTAGATTTGGTTTATTGTACAGATAGACTGAATTAACTATTAAAATGACAGACAAATGATAGGAGATAATTGGCATGTATTGATCCAAAAAGAGAATACAAAAGTTTGAAATGGATATTCAAGGTAAATTAGTATTCCAGTTACACTTGAAAATTTGAAATATCCTAATTTTTCAAAATATATCTGGGAATCAATTTTTAAATTTATATAATTGTTGTCTTAGTGAAATAATATGTGTGAAGAAAAATTAACAATCCTACTATTCAGAACAGAGATGAGGCTTGGGGTTAAGACTCCTTACATTGGCTGCAGTAATATTTAAGATCATGTTAAAATTATTGATTAATAAAAATACTTTCCAGTATAAAAAAAATTGTATTATTTGTAAGATTACATACATATAAATTGAAAATAAAAGTAAAAAAAAAAAAGAAAAATAATTGCAATAACTTGTAAGATTAATATTGAAACAGATATACTGTTCCATGTATATATTCAAAAGATCCTCCTCCCCCCACATCTAAAAAGATAATTTGATCAAATTAAAAAAGAAATAAAGCAAAAAGTTTATAGTTAAAAGAAAATCATTATTGATTTTATAGTTTTAAATTACGATATAAATAAAAGCTGGCATTTATTAAAAATATTACATTTTTAATTTTTGGAACGATGTTGTCATATAAAATGTGATAATCGCTTGAGGCAGTCTTATTAAATTGGAAAACATGGCTTATTCTTATGATTTCTTATCTGTCCTGTGAAAAGTAGTGTCCAATCCTTAAGAGCAAAGCACTCAGGCTTAAATGAGAGCTGTGTAACAAATCAGATACAGTGGGAAATGCTGCTTAATCAATCCAGAGATCAGAGTATAAATAGTTGAGTTGGAAGTTCAGAGGAGATTTTTGAAAAGGAGACTTTGAAAAGATTTTGAAAAAGATTTAAAAAAAAAAAAGATTTTAAAAAGTAAGAAAAGTGAAGAGATAATACATTAAAATTTTCATCTAAGTGTTGCTTGACTATTTAATTGACAGCTGATCTTAAGGAACCTTGGAATATAATATTTATAGCCACTGTTAATAATGGAAAAGGAAAATTTTATTAAGGATATCATAACGATGGAAGGCTAATTCGTAACAGCTTCTTCTCTTCATCCAAAAGCCATGGTTCTCCAAGATTTGCCTGGGTGATCATCATGAAAGGGAATAATGCCATTCAGCTTAAATAAAACGACCCCTTTTTGATGGAACAGACTGGATATAAAAAAAACGAAGGTAACAATTTTATAAAATATGTAATATTTATATGTGTTTATAAAAAACAAACAAAACGTCTTTCTTCTTAAAGAAAAAAAATTATGAATAAAAATAGCTACGTAAAAATATGTTTTATTAATAATAAATTGTAAATGCTAGATGTTTTAAATGTCAATAATCAAAAGGTATTTTATTCAATACTTATACGTGTTTATAAAAATAAAAATAAAAACAAACATCTTTCTTAAAATGAATTATGTGAAAATATGTTTTATTAATGATAAGTTATAAATATTAAAAAATATCAATAATCAAAAGGCATTTTTAATGAGGCAAATCATAAATGATTAACTTCTTATATGCAGAAGCATCTAGATTAAAAAAACAAAAAACAACTAAAAACGAATACTTATAACGATTTATATTACTGATATACAAATAAGTATACCTAGAAGAGTCAGAAATACTGAGCTATTACATATAACTCTAACTGGCTAATAAATAAATGCAACTGCTGATCGATTTATAGATAGAAATATACATCTGTGGCAGACCAAATAACAATATTTATGCTATATATTAGAATAACTAAATAAAAATTACAAATGCTTACCTGAATATTGATTTTATGTGAAGAAAATAATGAAACTTATGCATATAAATGCACATTTATACTTGACTGGATTATGAATAGTCCACAAACCCAGAATTGTTTACATTACCTGATTTGATAAATTAAAAAAATAATGAAATACTATATGGATTATAAATGCTTACCTGCATATTGATTTTATGTGAAGAAAATAATGAAACTAATGCATATAAATGCACATTGACACTTGACTGGATTATGAATAGTCCACAAACCCAGAATTGTTTACATTACCTGATTTGATAAATTAAAATAAATAATGAAGTATTATATGGATTACAAATGCTTTCCTGAATATTGATTTTATGTGAAGAAAATAATGAAACTTATGCATATAAATGCACATTTACTCTTTGAATTCTTTACCCAAGATAAACAAAATGAGCCTTCATTTGAAATGAAGGATGAACTTTATTAGAATGACTTGTAAATCAACTATTGATCAATAAACTGCTTCTAACCTTTTCATAAATGAACTGAAAATGAGTCATCACATGGATATTTAAAGAATTATTGAAAGGACTTTATTATACAACAAATTACATTCTTTAAGTGCTATTATTGGAAGTATACCAAAGAAACACAATGGACCATAAATGAAATATTTGTTTGAATTAAGTGGAACTCTGAATTAAATGCTATCAGTTGTCTTCATTATTATCTCTGTTGTCTTAATATATCACTCTCCTCTCTGTGGATTAACTAAATGATTAAAGATGTTAACTGTTAAAGAACTTGAAAGAAGGACTTAGTCATATAAAAGTGTTATTGGAAGTAGGCCGAAGAGATACAACGGACTGTCAAGGAAATATTTTATTTGATGGACATTTATTTAAACCTGATATTAAATAAAATTATTGTTACTTAAAATTAATTTTAGTTATCCAGTTTTTCAATTCTACTTTTTTTTTTTTTTATTGCATCACTCATGCGAATCTCATGCCTCCTGAGCTACATCTGGCATAACTAGACCTAGATAAGTCAGGTTGTAGTGAGATGGAACTCTAGTGGTGCCGTTTGGAAAACCAAACACAGAAATGTCTAGACGCTTTCAGTCTCTATGGTGCTACATCCTCTGATGAGCAGGAAATATTGTTGTAGGGGGGGTTAACATCTGCATTGGGGAATGCCAATCGATAGTTCCTTCCTGCAACATGCTCATCAGGAAATTGTTATAACCGAGGTAATAAAGGGGTTGTATGGCTGTCTGGTTACAATATTAATTTGTAACAAAATTACCATATTATTCTGAATTCTAAAAAAAAAGATAATTTAATAAAAAAATATATTTGTTTTAAGTGATTCAATATTCAATACTGAGCAATTATAGTGTTGTATCACAAGGTTCTGCATTATTGTAACTGGGAACATGGTGAATGTCCTTAGCAGCTGCTTCAAAGTAATATCTATTTTTTCTATATTAGATTTTTTCCCCCCATAGATTCAACACTTTCAATATATTTATCAACCTATTTAATTCTCTACTCCTATAATGTGGTCTAAATTTCTATATATTTTTTTGACATCAGTTGCTGAGAAATTTGATTTACCATAATTGTCCTCAGTCCAGTTAGTTGTTTCTTTTTAAAGATTAGAATATATTGTCATTACTGTAACGTCCACTACGTTATTTAGTGTTTTAAATGAGTTAACTACTCGTACTCGGTGACCAAATTACGTCCTATCTATTAAATTTGTTTCGTCATACAATTCAGTAAGATTTAATGGACGCAATTATTTTTCCTGGTCACACAACACTCTTTTAACTAATGTAGCTACTAAAATAATGGGATAAAGTAAGCCAGCTTTTAATTTATTTGAAAGGCGCCAGAATTCTATATTTAGAATTCACTGGCAAACATCCCTTTTTTATTTATTTAGCTACGACAACAGTTTGGAATCTCCGGAGGATTGTGTTTCAGTACAACGTTGGCAATTTATTTGAATTATAATAATGTCTTGTAATGAATTTAGAACTATAAGAATTAATAACAACGTAAGTTATATTTTACTTTATTAATACGAACAAAACATTACTATGATCGAGAGAATAAAATATAAAAAGACAATCAAAATATAAAACTACAGCTAACATTTGTTTCTTTTATTCATATGACTCGTGGCGACAGTTCATCACGCTTAAAAGTTCAAGAAAGTGATCACTATTTTTGTTGATTTAATAAAGTTACTGGTAAGTTTGAATGTTAACGTGCAGGATTTCTAATGTTGACCATGCATTGATTTCTTGAGAATGGATCTGCAGTCCAATATTCCGGTGATCTTTAAGTTTTTGTGGTTAAAATCTAGTAGGCGATGACTTCTTCACTCAGGTAGTTCGCGACACAGGTACAAAGCAACTCCAGCAAATGAACTGCTACTCCTCGCACATCTTAATATTTCAGTCTATTAGTAACAGTAGTTTGGCCCACTTTCATCATTTCTTCACGTTTATTTTTTATTTTTACTGCTCTCTGCAGGAAGGACGATCTAAGAAGAACCCTCTGCACCAACTGTTATTCCTTTTGTCCTATTTATTTATTTTTTTTCTTTCTGCGCAACTCCTATTAACACCTGCCAATGTGTTCCAAATTTTAAATAATTTAGCCTACAAAGTCTTCCTTTTTTTTCTTGATCGCCATCTTTAATTACTTAATGAATGTTATCGTTTTGTTTCCATGCTGCTGATTGCCTTGCGATAAAGGTTTCTTTTAATTAAATTTTTTTTTTTTTTTATTGTGCTTTCTACATTCCTTCTCTCTTTTTAATTTCATTAAACACAAACCAAAAAAATATATACACTCACGTTGTTTAAACTAATAGATCAAATATATTTACATAAATATATTTTTCGTTAGAAATTTATTAATTTAACTTTTAAATTGCCAATGCTATTTGTACTAGGATAAAATACAGTACATTACATTACCAGAAATAGTCTCAGAATCTGATAGTAGTATCAGTCATACCAGTAAGCAATATTTTGTAGAAGTAGCTTGACTTTTAGAGGTAGGAAATTAAGTGCATTAGGTTCAGTTATTTTCTGATTATCCATTAAAATATATTCATTATTTTTCATACTCGTAAATTTGTATGAGTTATGTTATTAGATATATATTTTTTCTGCAGCCAGTAAGATAGTATTTAATCAGGTATGTTCTCATTTTATGGTGCAAACATTGTGGTGAGAAATGAAGTTATTTTTCCATATTTTTCATAATTATTATGTTAGTTTTTAATGTGGTTAGCAAGATTAACTGACCTATTCTGTTTTATATAGAATGGCATCTTGTTTTCATTTCAGTTCTGCATTATGAAATTCCAGTATCAAATAGCTGTTTGTTTTTCAAATGTACTAATATTTTGCATTCAAATTTCTGTACAAATTAATAAAAAAAATGTTTACAGATTATTTTTCGTATATGATTGGCAATATCAAAGTTTTATTGTTATAAAATTTATTGGTTGATTTTATCACATTTGGAATCATTGCTTTAAATTTATGCATATTGCATGATATATTTTTTTCTGTTAAATTATTATTTTCATGTCTAAACATAATTAGTTGTGTCTGTGTTATCATTTTAATAATAAAACAAAACAGTTCAACACATTTCTCTGAATAATTATTACTAGGAGCATTATTATTATTAATTGCAACAGAATAGGAATTTCCAATTTTTAAATTACTTATTTATTAAAGTCTTGAGGCCAGTGTTTAACAAGGTACTAGTCACATAATTGATTAACCTATTGGTGAAAGAGCATTCATTATAGATATAATTTTCTTACCAGTTAATATTTTTACCATATATTATAACACAATAAATATACAATCACTTTTTCTTTTAAAATACATATGTTTTCCAATAATATTAACAGATGCACAATCCTCTCCTTTTTTTCTTTCCAAAAACTTTATTTTCTTATATTAATAATGAACATATATATATTATACAAACTCCAACGTTTCATCTGTTATATATTCTTACAGTCATTTTCAAGGATCTACAACAACAAAAAAATATATTTATAAGTGATACCTTAATTACATAAAACTTCTTATATCAACCTAAACATTAAAAAACATATTAATTATACATAATTATACTTTACTTCTCCTTCCTCTACTTTATATTATTACTCTTCCTTCTTTACATTATTTAATTACAAATCTTATTACTTTATAAAAATATCTAAGAAACGTTTTATACCAATTTTAAACCAACTCTACTTGCAAATTACTTCACTCTTTAATTCTTTATCTAAAAACCCATCTCAAAAAATACATTTAAAGATATAGATAAGGAATGTGGTTTTTGAGATGGGTTTTTAGGTAAAGATTTAAAGAGTGAAGTAATTTGCAAGTAGAGTTGTTTTAAACTTGGTATAAAAAGTTTCTTAGATCATTTTGTAAAGTAATAAAATTTGTAATTGAATAATATAAAGAAGGAAGAGTAATAATAAAAAGTAGAGGAAGGGGAAGTAAGTAAAATATAATTATGTATATTTAATGTTTATGTTGATATAAGAAAGTTTTATGTAATTAAGGTATTATTTATAAATATGTATTTTTTGTTGTTGTAGATCCTTGAAAATGACTGTAAGAATATATAACAGTTGGAATGTTGGAGTTTGTATAATATAAATATATATATATATATATGTTCATTATTAATATAAGAAAATAAAGTTTTTGGAAAGAAAAAAGGAGAGGATTGTGCATTTGTTAATATTAATATTTTTAATTTTCAAATTTGTATTAGAAATAATTTTTGTAGCCAGTTTAGAAATTATGAAATTATTTTTTTGATGCAAGGTAGAGCAAAATAAAATATTTTATTTCATGATACTTTGTGAATAATCTGATATAATTTGAGATAAGAATATGGCAAAAAACCTAATAAATAAAACAAATGTCACAGAACTGAAATTAGAAGTTTTTTTAACATGGTAAATTAATTAGGTCTGTGAAAAATGATAGTAATTATTTGCCATTACTTGTCATATCTTAACACATTTTATTTTAATATATCAATTTTAAAGCTATGTCCTAAATTTTAAATAATTGAAATCATTATTAATTAGTAATATTAATCACATATTAGCTATTATTTATATTTTGAATTTTTTGTTTTTTTTAGACGTGATTTACAAACAGCTTTTCTTGATTGTGGTATTCTTACAATTTTAACAGTAAGTGATTTATTAGAACTTTTGACAGTTGTTTTTATTTATTTTGCAATAGTTACATATTAAAAATTTCTGTTTTTCTTTATTCATAATGATATTTTTTTTATATAATTATATAAGTTTTAAAAAAGTAAATAATAATTGAGTGATTCAGCTGCGATTCATAGATCTTGAGTTTGAGTCACTACTTTAAATCATGGCTGCTTATCAGCAGATTCCTTAATATACTCTCTGGAAAAATTTGTTTTACTAAAAGCAAGATATCCATAATAAAATGAAGTTAAAATATTTATGTGTAAAATAATATTACAAAAAATAGAAAAGCAATTACTTATATTTTAGATCATAATATGACAAACCAAAACCAGAATAATATTTTAAAATTTTCTGAATTGTATACTTTCAAATGATTTTATTTTTGGATTTCAAGTATAAATTGTTTTGAATTGTAAATATTTTTACTTTAGTATCAGTTTGTGGTATATTAAATAGATATACAATTTGATTCTAAATATTTATCATATTTCAGTTATTTTAAATTGAAGTATTGATTTAAGAAACAATAAACTCTATTCTAGTTAATCTTAATTTCACATTGAACTTTCTCAATTTTATCAATAAATGTTTTTAAGTTGAAAATAATTACTATATTGGAAAATATCGACATTTGCAATCATATAAATTTTATTTAAATATTGGTACTTATTACAGTCCTAGATATATAATGCAGTTTTTAGTAAATTTGAGAAAATAATAAGTTTAATAATCACTTTTCTCATTTTATTATTCTAAAAATCATCTCTTTTCATGGAGAAAATTTGGAATGTTATTAATTAATTTAAAATATATTTCTAAAAAATAAATTGTTACTCTACTCCAGAAATTCTCTATCATTTTTATTTTGTAATTTAAATAGTCATTCATGAAGTACCATTGAATAAAATTGACAATTTTAAATTAATATTTTGAATTTCTTTTATATTATCCCGTTACTAAGTATTATATATAGAGCTTGCAAAATAAACTCTTAACAAACTTTGCAGAATATTCTCAACCCCAGACCGTTTTCTGCAAAGCTTGTTAAGAGCTTATTTTGCGAGCTCTATATATAACATTTGTAAATATAAACTTATTAAATTAGGTCATGTGACATCTGACTTTATTTTTTGTAACTTTACTAAGTAATACATGTTGATATTAAAAAAATGTACTTTTGCGCAAAAAATCAACAACACAGTCTTTAAAATGAACTGCCATTAAAACAGACTCATTGACTGTAATAGAAATAACTTTGAAAAGAGGATGTCAACATCTTTTACAAATGTAATAAATTTATCTTCTTATATTCTCCCTAGTATTAGTGTAATTTTTAATAGTTCTTATTTACTTGTGAAATCTGTAATATTAATGAATTGGGTCATTAATATTATTTGATTCAT
Organism: Epiperipatus broadwayi; assembly: GCA_028023455.1. Taxonomy (NCBI): domain Eukaryota; kingdom Metazoa; phylum Onychophora; class Udeonychophora; order Euonychophora; family Peripatidae; genus Epiperipatus; species Epiperipatus broadwayi. Next base: position 894,901 of record JAQFVV010006220.1, on the reverse strand, counting down.
CAAATTATAAAATAAAAGTAACATAAGTTTATATCTGATATTAATTGCAAAGTAATATTTATACTTAAAATGTTTTTATTTTTCTCATGACTATTAGATTCTTGAACATTGCATATTTTTAATAAAGAACACAATTTTAGTCTTATTTTTGAAGTTGTATAAAAGAATTTCTGTTTCCATCAAAGATTTTTTTTTAATGCTTTTATTTAATTTAGAAATTCAGTTTATTTATTTGTTTGGTTAAAATCTGGTAACTGATTTTTAACATATTTTTATCAAATCATTTTTTTTCAAATTTTTAACACATTAGATATCAATAACTATATAGTATGGCAATGTAATATTTCAGAATTATCCAATCTCGCAGTGTTGGTAGACCAATTTTCAAATTACATTAATATCAGTTCAGTAAATTTTCAGTGATGTGCAATAGATATCAGTATATTTATTAAAAACATGCTTTCAATGAATTTAGTGACTAATTCACTAAAAGTTTTTACAGTTAATTAAAATAGGAAAAAAAAGAAATGAGTGTGTATTTCCATCTTCTGTCATTATATGATGGAAATAATCCAACATATTATCACATCTGAAATCTTAATTTCACTTGATTGTCAAACTAAAACTTGATTTTTTTAAAATACTGTTTTATAAATATAAAAATCTTATAAACAATATTAACACATGAATTTCATTTTAAATACTGAGAATATGGTGACATTATTTTGATTGACAGTTTTTAGATTGGAATACAAAAAGTCCATTGCAAAGTCTTCAAATGCTAAAAAATAAAAATAATATATATATATAAAATATTTTATAAAAAAACACTTCATTTAATTTGATCAATAAATGCATTAAAAGCCAAAAAAAATATTTTTTGGTTTTTAATGCATTATTGACTAAATTAAATAAAAGCATTTTTTTATGAAATATTTTTTATATGTAATATTTAATTATCATTAAATGCTTTTTTTTTATTTAACTAATATATAGTACATTTTTTACCAAGTCATTTTATTAAATGTTTTTTACAAACATTTTTATTAATTAAATAGAAAGGATTTTCATCTTTTCACATATGTGCTGTACTATTTTATATAAGCTCAATAATGCTGTGTTGAATACACGAAAGCTCTCAAATCCGAATACAAGATAGAGACTTTATAAAGATAAGAGCGATCATCTTATCTTTAACCTAAATTCTGATTTATATAGGCCAAACAGAAATGTCTTGGTTTGGGGATGAAGATGTTAATCTGTTCGCTTTTACATCCATTAATTTATTTTAAGTATTAATATACACAAAATCTTTTGATTTATTACAAGTCAGTTTTAAGAATTAATAGAAACTATGTAACTCTGAAATTTATTTATCAAGTGCATAGTACATATGTATTTAAATAGAAAAGATTTTCACCTTTTCACATATGTGCTGTAATAATTTATATTAGCTTAACGATGCTGTGTTGAGTATAGGAATTGCATCTTCCTAATTCATATTCTTGATTTTAGAAAATATGATTCTGAATTTTTTAGGAAATTTTAAATATTTTCCATGTAGTATTCAAAAGTGTCTCTGTACTTCTTTTCTTTGAAAATGTCTAACATATTAAACCACTCTACTTTCTGTTAAACAAAAAAATAATCATGTTTCCAGTTGTTGTTTACCATGACAATTATGATTTTGGTGCTTATAATTTAATCCTAATAATAAAAATAACAATTTTAATTTTCAAAAATGTATATTGTAGCCTAATTTTATTTACTTTGTTGTTATAAGAGCATTCATTAAGTGCAAATGGTTATTAATATATTTTGTATTGATATATTATAAATAATTTTTATATACTGTTTATTTATTTTAAATTATAAAATATGTAACAGAGATAGATATAATATTATTAACCAAACTACTAAGTATAACATATAGTATATTTTGTATTAAATTTGATTAATTATTAATGGACCATTAAGCATTGAGTACAGCTTGTCATGTGAAAAGTATTAACCTTATATTGTCTATAATTGAAAAAGCAGTGGAAATGTACATCTATATCTGCTACGTAATGTGATATTACTTTAACTAGGTTTTACATTTGGATTCACTTTGGTAAATAGATATTTAAGATTTATTTTAGTTTTAACAGATTTTGTTTTTAAATAGTCATGATCAACCATTGTCATAGACAAGCAAATACCATGGATATAGGATAAAAATATATTTGTAGTTCTGATTTACAAAGTTTACAGTTCACAGTAGTGTCAGTGAGGTAAAGTATGACCTATAATAAAGAAAACAAGAATGATTTAATTATGGATTTGTTCTGAAACTCAATCATTATTTGTCAACTATATAATGTAAGTGGACTTTGAACACAGACGAAAAACTTAATAGATTAAATTCTTATGAGCTCTGAAGTAAAATATCATGGTTTCAATTCTTTATGTAAAAAGTACAGTTGTTGACTATTTTCTTTAAATGAATAGATTAACTATAGTCACTTCTCCAATATTGATATTGCAAGATTTGTTTTACTCTTAGCAAAAGCTCTCTCATTTTATAGAATATAAATGTTATCAAAAACTTATATTGGTGCTACACTTTCATACACATGTTTCATATTTGCTGAAGAAAAGTAAGTTGGTAAAAAAAAAATCTTGTTAGACATCTTTTTGTTTAAACCTATAGTTCCCAAATTTTTTGTTTCTGGTATCACTTTATAATTTATGTGATTTCCATATCCCTTAGCTGAATTTAAAAAAACAAAACAAGAATGAGTTAAAGAACTGCATATTATACAACATGAGATAAATATTGAACTCTCAGTCTATCAGATACACATGTATCCTTTTCCTATATCTATTATATCTTTTTTTTTTTTTTTGCTTCTGAATTGAGACCCATAGAAATACATGTTATATAATGTAACCCTCTCCAAGATTGCTGTAATCATAAACAAATCATACCGCATGTTTTAGGTGCTTTAATCTCCCTGTGGCCTTCCCGCTAATCTAACTAGTCCAATTTATACTTTTGGAAAACATATCTTTCTCTGTAACCTTCCTACCTACAACTAATCTAGAATATACGCCCAAAATAAATGATAAACCAAAGAGATGATTTATTTATTAGCTAAGCTCGCATGAAACTATATACTTAGAGAAGATTACAAGGTGATTAATAATTTCTGGTCAAATTAGCTTCAAAATCCATAAACAAACAAAGGTTATAAAATAAACTTAATATTTGTCAAACCAATAAATAAATAATAATTAGGTCGATGGAATGAATATGAAATTAAAAATATAAATTAGGCGATAAATAAATGAGGATGTAAATGATTAATTGGATGATGAAAATAAGTAATAATTAAATAATAAAATAAAATGAGTCTGAGAATGAAGACAAAAGAATGGAGATGTATAAGAGTTAATGGATGATTAATATGATAAGGGAATAAGAGCTAATGAATGATGAGTTAATTACGATAATGAATTAGGATGAAAGAAGAATAAAGGAAGATTGAAATGGCAGATGAGAAGAATCATGATGATGAAAGATGATGTACAGAACTCTAAATTTGATATTGAATTAAATGATAATAAGACAATTAAATAAAATACGGATTCTAAGCTTACTAAAACCAGAATATTCACCATAAAGTCAAACCCAACTATACATTTCAGACAAAAGAAGCAATTGCTACTTTAAAGTTTGGTTGACCTTTCATAACACGGTGAATGTAACACAATTCCCCTCTAACTACAATAATTAACTGGATATAAATTTACCATAAATTCAAATCCTATCACAAATTGATATAACTTATCCTTCTCAGGGTTCACATAACTTAAAGGGTGTTATACAAGATACACTTGGGTCAGTGAGAGGGATTTTACCACTACCCAAGCATAGCACACAAAATAGCTCTTAATACTGAATTGAATTACTAAACAATATTCAATAATTTCAAATAAATTTATAAATTCCTTAACTATGATAAACTTTAAGCTTCAATAAGTAGGAATGATTTTTCAATAGCTAAATGCAATAGCTTTCCAACTTTCTCCATTAATTAGAAACAAGGCGATCAAGACTAGTGAATGATAGATCTGTGGATTCAGATGAACTGATCAAACCAATATTAGGTGTTTAATCTTTGGTATATCACTTAAAATAATATTCTTGAGGTTAATATGTTTAATTATTAAGTTATGATGCCCTAGATATACTAATCAATTACAGGGTTTAACAAAATTATTCTGATATACTTACATATAGCAACTTTTACAATATTGATTGATGACGATTTTCATATAATCATAGGATATGTTGATAGCAATAACAAATATAATGTGTGGGTGTGTTGATTAGCAATAAGAATACTGAAAACTAAATAAATTTTTAACACCAAAAGATTTATTTACATTATATACAAGACTCTTTCAGACACATTACATGCAACAAGATAAATTCATTGAATAAAATCAGAGATGGGAATTTACAATCATTTCTAAATCTAATAATTGAGTTACAATTTATTACATTGAACTGTAGCTATTTAATTTATTTGAATATGATAAGGGCAATTATCATATTCAGCATAATTAATAATTTATTATCTTTTATCTTTGAATATGAAAAGATTCATTATATTGATGTGGGGCAAACATCATAAGTTAAATGTACATATGATACCAAAACATTCACTATGTCCACAACCTAACCATTCGTTAATTAATTAGTCTTACCGATCCATCAGCGAATAACCACTTCTTGAAGACCAATCCACATTGTCCATGTACACACCTTGCTCTATTATATAGGAGTTCTACAAACACTAGTAAGTTTGGTTGGTCCGTTTATAAAATGATGATGATTACACATCATAAAGACACTATCCCAATTAGACAAACACTATAGATAGACCAGTGTCCCGTAATCTAACTTTATTTTATCTTTGCCATTGGATTTTGAATTATTAAGCTTTACCATACACGGTGAAAAACTAACTCCAAAACTTCATGAGGGACCTAACAATAAAGGGAGGCTCGATAACACAACATGATAGTTGCATAAGAAAACAAACAACATGATAGTTGTATACTAAAAACAACATGATAATTGAATAATAATATGGCCAATTCTAGTACCTTCATCGGTATAAAAGTGTGAGCAGTGCCTCATCATGAAAAAAAATAGAATTCAGACCATGGGAATCATCCTCTCTTGGGATTAACTATGCTCTAAGCACTAACTCTTAACCAGCCTCAACAATATCATCCTCTCATACTAATCAACAATGGGGAATATCTCCATCATCCCATGCACAATATTAATAGTACTATATCTAATGCTCTTATATGTAGCAAAGGCTCATCAGCTAAAAGCTATCACAAATTCTGATCAATAAAATAGCAAAGTAAAACAACACTAATAATAAAAGTGGAAATATAAATATTCCATTTCACAATGCAGAAACTATTAATGTTTTATAAACGAACCACCAAAATATGTGTCAAATGATCATTACTTATTTTAAAATAGCAATTATACTTTTGGTTATAACAAGCCATGTACATGTAAACAAGAAGGACCAAACTACATTTTGTATTTACGGTGGACATTTTCGTTCATAGGCAAAATTAAGCAATAAAAAAAATGCTTATTAAATTATTTTATATAATAGAACAATTGCATCATTATGTGTATAATTTTGACAAGTTTGGGTCTGTTTGTTTCCCTTCAATATAATATTAACATTTGTTTTAGCAGTGAGAGATATAAATATTTCTCTCTGTTCCCAGATAATGATATTCAATATTATGTTTCCCTTAATTGGAAAATAAAATATATATATATATATGTGTGTGTGTATTAGAGGTATATATTTCTTTCTACATCTCTATATCATCACTAAGTACGTTTTATATCATCATAAAATATATAAATATAAAAAAAAAACTAATGCCTGAATAACACATGAAAGAAAAAAAAACGTATTACAATATTATATATAGCAATAACAAAAATAAACAAACATTACATTTTCTCCCATTGAACTATCTTGGAGATAAAGTTTGATCTGTTCTTATGCGAAAAAGAACAAGAAAATGGATATTATAAGTAAATATTCCCAAGTAAATAGATACATTGATTATCCGGTTCACTAGTGAGACGATCTTCAGACAATATTCATATACTTTCCAAAGGCAATAAAATAATTGTTGGTTTATGTACTGATATTATATAGCAAGACGATTCAAATACTTTCCAAGGACAATAAAAATAATTGTTGGTTTATGTACTGATATTATATAGCAAGATGATATTCATATACTTTCCAAGGACAATAAAAATAGATTTAAAATTATTTATTGATTGGTTTATTTTGATTTTCCATCCGCGCGAAGATCTGTCATAATTTAAATGATCTGGGTGATTTTAAAACAGTTTAAAATCTTGTTACTTTGCAAGTTATTCACTAACAATAAAAACAAATAAATACTTCTTTCCCTTCCCTTTTATCAGCAAATTAGGATGTTTTTAGTCATACTGAGAAGAATCTATTCAATTATAAATCTGATCTAGGTGTTTTTAATTAATATGTAACTTATACTTTTCAAATGAAGCACAATTAAAATAAGTTTATTACAATCTTTAAAACAAACATTTTAAAATCATTTATGGATTTTGTTTACTTTGTTTTTTCATCCACAGTAATTGTCACAATTTTTAATTAATCTGGGCAATTTTAAACATTTAAAATATTACTAATTTATATATTATACAATCAAGATAAAAAAAAAATAAGTAAATACTTATCCATTTATTTCCATCAGCTAATTAATATGTATTTAATAATGTTAAACAGAATTGATTTAAGAGTAAGTAATTATTAATAATATATATGTGACTACTTTGCGCGGGGAAATGTCAGAGCAGACGAATTGTTTTCCCAATGAAAATAAGAAATACTTCATGCATTTTTCTTTTAAAACTAATTACTTTATATGATTTAAAAATGAAATTTTAATTTCTTCATTCTCTTGAAACTTTTCTGAAAAATGATTTCGAATTATTTTCACTGAAAAGATAATTTGTAAACAAATATATTTTTCTGCTTAATGCCTAAGGATGGCGCGAAAATCAAAATACTTTAATCTTTTTTTTTCTCTTCAATCTAAATAACGTTTGTGTTATTATTTGTTCTGACAATAGATTAAAATAAAGAAAACAAAAATAATTGCTTACGTTTTCTGGTAGTATTATTTTTCGTTCCAAATAGTACATGTTTAGGCAAATATTTATCCAAATAGCGGTCATTCCAGTTTTTTTCTTCAGTATGCAAAGTTAAGAATCTAAGATCGAAGAAAAGTAGTGCAGAGATATCACAGGGTTATTAAGTTCACTCCATTTTATTCAAATCCATATAATCATGAAATTTTGTCCAAATTAATTTTCAAAGTTATTATTTTCCAGCTTATTCCTTATTTTTTTATTTTATAAGTGGATAGTTACAGTCTTGTTCCGATTTACATTTCGTAGTAGTCCCCTTTTACAAACTTGTTATAGTATTTATTCTTTGTGTTATAATACTTGATTGGTCCTAAATGATCCAATCAATGTAACTGTATATAAATTAATATTTTAATACCTCTAGTGACAGAAATCTAGACTGTTATTTCAATTTAAATTAAAATACAATGTATTTAAAGATCGATTATAAATAAAATTTAGAAGACTTATAAATTGATTTTGTTGTTTATTCTTAATTATTGTTTAATAATATTAATAAAGTGTTACATATTTTCATGCTTCCAAATTAATTTAACTATTAATATATTATTTGAAATAGCTGCCACTGGAACTTGTGATAAAATGTTTATGAGATTTTTATCCACTCTATCAGACTTTCCAGTGTCTCACAGTCAAGATTATCATCACCTTCAAGATATTTCTTAGTGAGCTTTTGCTTAGTGGGAAAATTATAATCCACAAGCATTTTACTCTATAACTAGTTTCTACACATTGATGTTCAATATCTTAACAAATTATTACCAATTAAAATTTAAAATTTTACACACTGGACCACTGTATAAAACTTACTATAATTGAGCCAAAACATATGGTTACAATAAATATTCATCCATTGTTTTTTTCAAACTGTTGGTTTTTTGACATCTGTTTTTGATAAATTTAGGTTCCAATACAATATTTATCCACATAAATACTTTATTATTATTTTTACTATTAATTTTTTTTTTTTTAATTCTTGTAATACAGAGATAAAGTAACATTTTTTAAAGAAAAAGAATTTTAATTAGTTTCTTTTTTAAAAAGAGAGATTTTTGTTTTCTTTAATTTTTTTATTATTTTATTTTGTTTGAAATTTTAACATTCTAAATGATAATTGAATGCTAATTTGTTTAAGGATTAGGAATGATTATTTAATTAAAAAAAAAAAGTTGTGTTAGTATCAGGCAAAACTCTCCATACAATAGTGTCACTCAGTGCAAGCCAGAGTAATCAATGGATGCCAGAAGGCTTTTGCATAAAATCCCTATCTAGTTTACTCTGGCTTGCACTGAGTGGCACTACTGTATGGAGAGTTTTGCCTGTTTAATAAATAACAGTTATAAGCAAGCATATAGAAATAAATGATGATCATGTGATGTTAGTATCAGTTCTAGTTTTTTAAACATATATTTATTATAGTAAAGTTATATATTGTAATGATCGGGAAATATGTTGTAAAAACACATATATGTCTATCTCTGTTACATATTTTATAATTTAAAATAAATAAACAAATTATTAAGAAAAGAGAAATGAAAAATAGTTTAAAAAAAAAACAACTAAATTTTATAAAAATGAAATCAAAAACATCATTTTCTTTTAGAATAAAACTATTTATTAAAAATAGAGTGGGGAAAAAGAATCAAGTGAGATAAAGATTTAAGACCTGCTCTCTTTTTTTTATAAATTAAATTTAAAAAAAAAAAGGAAATATTAAAAGAATAAATAAATGTGAAATGTTTTAAAATAAAACTGCCAATAGTATTAATTAGACCATTAAACATCACATGATGACCATTTCTTATGCTTGCTCATAACTGTTATTAAAACAGGCAAAATTCTCCATACAGTAGTGCTACTCAGTGCAAGCCAGAGTAATCAATGGATGCCAGAAGGTTTGTGCATAAAATCCCTATCTAGTGCCTACTCATCCAATATCCCCAGACTAGTTTCTAGCTTGTGGCTTTCATCAGTGAGGAGCCTTGGATCTGAGAGCACTGCATCTAGATCTTAGGGTCTAATGCTACCCACTAGCAGCCATCTTTTATTTCAACTACAAAACTATGAGAATAAAATTGAAAACAATATTTTCAATCCATTCTCATTAGTTTATATACTTATATAGGTCTGAACTCAGTTCAGTACCCATACATTTTAGTGTCTTTGGTTCTTTAATAACCATAGCCACCTCCTATTAAGCAGGATTGGTATTAATCAATGGATGCCAGAAGGCTTGTGCATAAAATCCCTATCTAGTGCCTACTCATCCAATATCCCCAGACTAGTTTTGGCTTGCAGTGAGTAAAACTACTGTAAGGAGAGTTTCGCCTGTTTTAATAACAGTTATGAACAAGCATAAGAAATGGTGATCATGTGATGTTTAGTGATTTAATACCAATTCTGTCTAATGGTTATTAAAGAAACAAAGACACCAAAATCTATGGGTACTGAACAGAGTTCAGACCTATATAGCTATATAAGTTAATGATCTTGAATTGGAAAATATTATTGTTTTCAATTTTATTCTCATAGTTTTGTAGTTAAGTAGAGATAAAAAGTGGCTGCTGGAGGGTTGCATTAGTTCCTAAGATCTAGGTGCAGTGCTCTCAGATCTAAGGTTTCTCACTGACAAAAGTCACAAGCTATAAACTAGTCTAGAGACATCGGATGAGTAGACACTAGATAGAGATTTTATGCACAAGCCTTCTAAGAATTTATTGATTACTCTGGCTTGCACTGAGTGGCACCACTGTATGGAGGGTTTTGCCTGTTTTAATAGCAGTTATGAGCAAGCATAAGAAATGGTGATCATATGATATTTAGTGGTTTAATATCGATCGTGCCTAATAAGATAGAGGTGGCTATGGTTATTAAGGAATCGAAGACAATAAAATGTGTGGGAGCTTGGATTGAAAATATTATTGTGTTTTAATTTTATTCTAATAGTTTTATAGTTAAGTAGAGATAAAAGGTGGCTGCTGGAAGGTTGCATTAGATCCTAAGATCTAGGTGCAGTGCACTCAGATCAAGGCTCCTCACTGATGAAAACCACAAGGTAGCAACTAGTCTGGAGATATTGGATGAGTAGGCACTAGATAAGAATTTTATGCACAAGCCTTCTGGCATCCATTAATTACTCTGGTTTTCATTGAGTGGCACTACTGTATAGAGAGTTTTGCCTGTTTTAATAGTATTAATTAGCAAAAAGAAAACTCTTGTAAACTATCTTATCGGCATGCATGCGATAAGATAGTAGATGAATCTAAGAAAAAAGGTTAGATAAAAATGTAAAATTAAGTAAACCAAATTAAAATTATGCTAAAAAATAAACAATGAAAGAATTAGGTATAAAAAAGGCAGCTTGTCCATTGTTTCCAGTTCCAGTTGAAATCTCAGTTTGAGTTCCAGTTGAAGTCTCAGTTCAAGTTTCCAGTTTCAAACAGTAGTTGCAGAGTTTTTCCAGCTCACCAGTTCATCAGAAAATATAAACTTAGAAGTCACAGAAGTAGTAAACGTGCGTTGCTAGCAAATCTTTGGAATGTTTGGCTAGGCTTCATGCTTTGGGTCCTTGGCTCCGTCAACTGCTCTCACCTGGAATCAATGCCTCATCCATAATATATATGCTGCCAGCTGCTCTCTCTTTCATTGTCTGTTGGAAATATGGAAGGAAACACATGAAGCCATTGCTGGAAACCCAAAGCCCAGCCATTCAGAAATTGGAATCTAAGGAAAAGTGTGAATTGCAGAAAGATGATGTTATTTCAACTTAATGATCAAACCTAGGTAAATATACATTTTGATCATAGATTGATTAGACATATATTTTTTTAAATTGAAATGAACTATAAGTGAAGGACAATCAATAATATTGAATTTCTAACAATTAATGTGTACTTATTTATTTTCTGCGTTAAATTGTACTGTTATTTTTATTTAAATATGTATGGGTATTAATAAAAAAAATGTTTGCTTAAATATTGCTTGATCTATATTTTCTCCCTCCCTTTTAACTGTGTCACTAGTAATTTAAAGATTAAAAATATTTCCATGTTTTAATTAGTATTGTGCTGGATCCCCTGATCAAGATTATGAGTTAGCCTGGGTATATTTCAAGCACTGGTTTCGGGTGCCTGTCATTTGGGCATGCTGGCTATATATAACATATAGGGCCTGATGGTGCCTGAGATTTGTTCTTAAAACAAATAAAATGCTTTGGTTGGTAGGTGTTATCTCAGCAGTATGGAGGGATGCTATGGTCAGGAAAGATGGTCGAGGTTGTCAGTTATGTGTAGTCTCAATCTGGCCATAGGGCATCGTTGATGGTTAATCTATCAATGATATTCTACCTCTGTTTGAATGTGCGATACGGTGTCAAAGTGTTAAATAAGAAAGCCAAACAAGTAAAGTTAATAATGAAAAGTTAGTAAATAATCATGTGAGTATAATTAATAATATATGATAAAAATGATAAATAGAAAAGTATATTTTAGATAACAGATGGTTGGAAATAAACCACTAAAGTTCATATTGAGTACCAGATCATTACAGTGTATATAGTCTATATTTTTTGGTACATATACAAATACACAAATTTTGCAACAATAAATGTGGAATGTTTTGAATCAATATTTCAGTTGTAATAAAGTTAATGGTACATTTATACTTTATTAATACTGTATTCAAATGAATAATTATTAAATTGCTTCTTATCTATAATTTTTAATTATACTTATGTTCTATTGTTTTACATATCTATCATTTATTTTATCTAATCTCATCAAAAATGTTGAATCAAGGGTTCACATCTTAATTCAAATTTAATTCATGTATTTATTTTATATTTTGTTGCATTAAAATAAATTGTTAAATTATGAATCAGAAAGTTAAAAAAATTTATGAATTTTATTATATATTTTAAAAAATAATACTAGTTAGGTTTTTATATATTGAAAAGTTTTTGATTTTTGATTTTTTTTTTTAAATCAAAAAACACATGCTTGGTGTCGCTTCTGAACGCAAATAAAAAAGTGATAATAAAAAAATTTATTTTCACAGATAAACTGAAAGGCTCTCTGCCAAAGTTCCATCTAAGTAAGATTTAATAATGAGTAATTATCAGTTAGTAATAACATTTATAGCTCCGGACTAATGTCTGACTTTTGCCTTTATCAAAGGTAATGCAATTATGCAACGAGCAAGTATTTTTAACTCCCTTTTACTATTCAAGCTATCAATTTGAAATTCAAATTACTCTAAAGCTTTGAACTCAAGTTAACCTACTTGAAGACAATTGTTAGATGCATAACTACATTTCTTTGAGTTTTGAATCTCAAGCCTCATTGGTAAAGACAAAAGCTAGAAACTGATGTAAATGTGCTACCATACTGACTACTCAAGCATATCATAGATAGCAATAAGGCAGAGATATTGCTCATTTTATAATATATTATGTAAACTAAAGAATTAAGTGACTTATTGTTATTACTTAATTTTAGCTGATGTAGTAATCATTTTTTGTATATTTATTTCAAGATAATCATTTTTAAGCTATTTGAGGACAAATTTTTAAAAACCATTGGTAATGAATTTTTTAATTTGATTTTGGCTGGTGATTTAATTGTAAATTGATGTACTTGGTTTGTTAAGTATATGTATTGAACCGGGTGGGGTAGTAGATCGAATAGGTAAATACTATCTAGCATGAAATTTTTACTCCTTAATGGAAATAGAAACTTGTGAAAATGAATTTTAAGATAAACACATTGTCGACTTCTTATACATATAACATATGATTCAATTATTTATTATAAATTCAATCTACTCCAATGCAATTTACGTATTGTTCCACAGCGGTCCCTTGGCAGAGAAGCATAATACCCAGAGGGTAACCTATGACCAAGCTATATATAAGATACATAACTATGACTACATTTCAAGGCCACAGATCTTCTTGACTGCTGGATTCAACACCTATTATTCAAAGCACTTTTTTGTTTCAGTGTAAATTCCAGGCGCCTGTTAGTTACCAAAGCAACTAACTTACCCTGAATAATGGCAAACTAATTCAGCGCCTAAGAAATTTCAACTAGCTCAATCAAAAGAATAATATAATAAATTGTTGCTCTAACCTCTATGTTAAATTGTTTTTTTTTTTTTTTTTTTGGTAGTATAATTAAAAGAAATTGACCGACAAATACTAATTTGTAAAATAATTTATTTTAAATAAAATGTTTAATATTTTAAATTAACTGAGAACTAATTTATAACTTCAACATTTCTTTTCTGAATAAAAAATAATGTATAATAGCGACATATTATTTAGTAACATAAGAATGGTTTTTGGATGAATATGGGGAAAATAGTGAGAGAGGGTAGTTTGTTAAATCTATATATCTTACACACATTATGATAAACATACAATAGTAATATAAACATAAGTAAGTACCAGCATTCAAACACACACATAAATAGTTCATTTTATGCATGCTACAGAGTTCATTTCTTTTACTGACTCTGGAAGCTTCAAAGATTGCAATGGCTACATTAATTGATATCAAAAGTTGGAGTAAGAAAAATGTTATTTATTACCTATAGGATTTTGGACTTTGTGGCTTCTTGCTGTTTGCTGCTTCATGTGTGTTTTACCAACCGGCTTCTGTTGAGGCTCTAATGATTGCTATTCCATGCTACTTCTATTTCAGGCAGTTAAACGTTCCTGGAAGCTTCAAATTGTTAGACGGGCATTGTTTCTATCAGGAAGACTGCTGATGTTCTGTCAGACTGAGGCTGGGGTTCATCGCATGCCCTGGAAACTGCTTAACACTGCATTATCTTTATTAACAAATATGTATAACAGGTGATTGACTTTTGATTTGTGAATGACTGAGTGAATGACCTAATTTTCGGCCCTATTTATGTGATGACCTAAACCCGTCAGCTATTTTCATTGTTGAGAATTCGTCCACTGCTTTTGATTAAATTCTTTAGATGTGTTTAATTAATTCTGTTGTTTATGGATTTTAATTAGTAGCCATTGCTAATTTCATTTTTATGTAGTTTATAAGTATATGCAATCTTTGAGGTAAATTTTTAACTTATAAACTTTCATTTATTTTTAATATTTAAATTTCATATTTCATTTTTTAACACGCACATATTTCATTATTTTCTTTATATTTAAAATCCTCATTATTCACACACACACATATATCTATTTTATTTTAAAATAAATGGAAAGAGATTTTTTTTTAGTTTTTAAGATTTCTTTTTTTTTTTCTTTAAATTAAATGAAAAGAGAGTATATTTAATTTCATGTAAAAGATTTATATTTCAAACTTTTATAGCTTTAACCAATTTTTCTAAGTTAGATTTTCTCCCCCCCCCCCTGAATTAATTAATTTGTAAAACTTATATTAATAACTGACGTTTGCCTTTTGGCGATCTATGTTTATATGAAGAAAACTCTTTAAACTTTTATATTAAACTTCCTTTTATTAAACTTTTAATTACTTCTTAAACAAGATGTTTTTATTTCAATCATTTACTGACAGTGATTTTATTATTCATTATCAATTTTAAAACTTTTTACATTATTTATGAAAATTTTTTATTTTTAATAATTGTAAACACGATTTTACATGGAGCGCTATCCATTAGCATACATTATACCACTCTCCTGACAAGAGTAAAATGTATCACTTTGACCATTTTATCTCTGGAAACTTCCTTAACATATTTTGAATGATTTACATTAATTATTATAATTTCTAAGTTTACTTTATAAACATTTATTATTTTCTGTTTAGGCATTTATATTTATTTATCTAAATTTCTTTCTTTACATCCTTAACTACACGTGCAATCTTCTTTGATTATGCTTTTCTTCTATCTAGGCTGACAACATTGCTTGCAATAATCTTGTACTGAATGATAACCGCCGGAACAACACTATTTTTTTGTGAGACGGATTTTAAGATGAGGCAGATGCAGAGTTTGCTGGCTTATACCGGCTTACATGTATGTGAAACGAAGCTTCATATGCCAGTTTTTTTTACCGGACTTTGGGAAAAGGAAAAGATCACTACAAATGGCAGGATTCGTCTACTATACAATATTACATTTAAAGCACAGATCTGTTTCTGTAAATAACTTAACTTGAAACTTGTAAATTTGATTAAAAAAAAACAAATATGTTTTATAAAGATGGGTTGTTCATAAAGGCATTAAAAATTTTAGAGCTTTTTCAATACTAGTTTATTGTCATAGTGATATAAGCACTCCTTAAAGTTTATGATGTAATTCTAAAATTGGTTTGATAAAATAAACTGTTTAGAGATTGATGAGCAATGGCAAACCTACCAAAAACAATCAAGAATTATTGCTAGATCATAATAACTTTATTACCTAATTTTATTCTATATGCCACGGGAAGAGAACTTAAATAAACATTTGATAGTAATAAATATTCCAATAGTTCTTTTTATTCATACAATTTTGAAATTTTATTCCAATTACTATCATTAAACAAATCACTTAATTACTTCATTTACACTTAATTTTCTGTGATAGTATTGTTCAAGAAATGTCTTTTGTGTCCATGATCAGATGTTAGCCAAAGTAACGGGAAAACCTATAATACTTTTATTAATATAATATAGAGTCGCCCATTTGCAAGAAAAATATCTTTTCTATATGACATTGAATTCTATAATAAATGAAAATTGTTTAAAGGACTATTGCAGTATCATTTTTCTTGGAAAAAATCTTTCTTAAATTTTCTGAGAGTTGTTGGTGACTTTTTTAAAAAAAATAATTTGCAGAGGTTCATTGATATTAAAATAAAGTGATTAGAAAGGCAGTAGATCATGCATAACATCATTCTCATTTTGGAAGATAATAGTTTTATTTGAAAAATGTTTGCATCATTGGCTGAAATGTTTATGTAGACTGTATTTGTGATACATCTGTGCTAAGTAATTGTTGAATTAAGATGGTACTGTCTTATAAATCACATTTCACAATTAGGAGAAGAAAATTTGGCTAAAGGCTCTTTTTTTTGACCATCCTCAGCCACAAACTCCTCCATTGATTGAGAAAAGTGTAAATAATTATACAATTGGTCTTATAACATACTTTTAATAAACCATTACCTAGTGCTTATGCTAGTGATCCTACTACCTCTTTTTATTTTATAACTTTCACATTAGATATTTCTGTGAGCATAGCCATCACTGTTTGAGAAGTTCATGATTTTAGTCTCTTATAATATACTTTTAATAAACCATTACCTAGTGCTTATGCTAATGATCCTTCTACCTCTTTTTATTTTATAACTTTCACATTAGATATTTCTGGGAGCATAGCCATCACTGTTTGAGAAGTTCATGATTTTAGTCTCTGAAATGTTTGTGGATATGTTGACTTTTGCTGTAATTTGTTTGATTATGATTTTGTTCCTATTTAATGTCTGTTAATCTTTTGATTTTTGACTATATTTGGGTTTAGCAGGTTTTGTTTTCCTATCTTTAGTAAATGTAGCTATTGTCTTTAAGACTATGGATCTTAAAACATTTCAGCAATTTTAAACAGTGATGTTTCGATTAACTTGGTATTGACAATTTTGATTCATTTTAAGATCAGAAAAATTTAACAATAATTGCATTTTTGTCTAATGATTTTCAAAAAATGTACAGATATGCTTTTTTCTGAAACATTTCCAAAATTGGATTAGTGTTTTAATTGGCTTTTTTTATAATTTTTTTTTTTAAAAAAATCTTATATAAAGTTTTATTTTCAGTGCTTAAGTTTTCAAGTGTTCAAAGTGTTGAAAGCTTCTGATTTCAAAGTTGAACTTTATTGACTGAATATTTTTTTAAACATGGTTTTATTTATCAATGACTAAAAAGCAAATTTTTGCTGGGATTTGTAGTTTTAAATTGATGTATTGAATTTATTAGCTATATTAGTAAGTTATGCAAACTTTGCTAACCAAAATTTATCTTTTTTTTTTTACTCATTTTATTCTAGTTCACTTGCATGTTTAGTGCAATTGTCCTCAAAGCTGTGTATTGTTACCAAATATATAAATAAGAACGAACGAGCTTAGCGCTTTCGAAGGGTCCAGCCTTCATAATCATAGCTTGACTGCTAATACAGTTTGTTGTTATTTATATATTTGGTAACAATACACAGCTTTGAGGATAATTGTACTACACACACAAGTGAACTAGAATATATATATATTTCCCCAAAGTAGAAAATTTATTTGACTTACTCATTTTATATGTGGGCTCTCTCTGAAAGATTTGTATTCATATGGAAGTTCAAGTAAACGAGAACTTCTTTCATATGACTATCTAACCTTAATATTAAATAATACTTTATCATGAACATTTCAGAGCATAATATGAAGAGTCAAGAACAATATTCTCTTTTTGTTATAAAATTAATTACTTTTACAACATCATTGAGAATATTTTTCAATTTCAGAAGTATTTTGTTTGACATTAGAATGTTTTGTGTTTACTGTGAGGAATAGAAATATAATTTGGGACAACACTTTTAATCTTTGAAATTACACTTTTATGTTAACTTCAAGCTCCATCAAAACAGATATATATTTTGTCTATTCAAGACCTCATTGATAACCTGATAAAGTAATTCTAAAGCTTTTGTCTTTGGAAAAAAATTAACAAAATAAAAATAAGTAGCAAAGAAAAAAAAAACTGGATTGTATTTGGGTGATGATAGTTTTCATAATGTCATTAGCTTTCATTTTATGACTTATTTGGTAGTGTAATTGCATTTGATTATTTCAATTTCACATTGTATAATTGACGTCAAAATGAGGTTATTTCTAATATAGGTTTAATACATTTGCCATTCTCAAAGTAGCCATAAATTACGTTGAACAATATTGACATTATTGTGACAAAAAGTAATTATAATTTCTTGACCACTATATTAGGTTCACATTTTGATAATAAAGTTGCTACCGTATTAAGGAAACTTTTGTAGTGTTTTTTGAAAGTACTTCAAAACAAATTATATACCGAAAATATTATTTAAATTTTGAGTTCATCTCAAAATTTATCTGGCAAGAATATTTGAGTTTATTTGATAAAAATATTTTATTTTTAGCAAAAGCTGGAAAAGGACAGAAATTGAATCTTGAAAAGAATATTGCTGCACTTGTTATTTTGTTAAATGTTATCCATTGTAAAAAATAGAAACTATTAGAATGCAAACCAAAATTAAACTGACATTATAATTTTGAATTAGAAAAACAAAGGCAAATTTTACAAAATATTTGCAATAAGTTATGTAAATAAAAATAATATGAATTAAAAATGAGTAATTTAAACAAGCAAAAAAGTTTTAATCAAAGTCATTAGCCAATAAAAAATTTAAAATGTAAAATAGTTTTACCCAGTAATAAGTTTTAATTTAAAATAAATAAAATTTTCTATGCATAAAGTTTTTAAGTATTTGATTAAAGCTTAATCACTTTAAATTTGTACTGTCTGACTAAATATAGCTTTGTATGTACATGTATATATGTATATTTTATGTTGTGTAACTATTTGTTGTAATTATATTCAAACAGGAAACTAATAAAATCCCCCAAGTTGTAAATATTTTAGGAAATTAACATATGAAAAGCATGCATCTGAATTTGTATTAAACTAATGTATGCTAATGTGAATAAATTTACGCAGATTATTCTAGTGATATAAAAACTAAGGAAGTCTATCAAAAGTCTGTGTGAGCAAATGAGAAAAAGAAAGACACATAAGTATTGAAAGTGTAAACAAAGCACGTGTGTGAAGTGGCTGTAAGAAGATAAACTTGTGTATGTTTAGAATAAATCTGTACATAGAAATTATGTTGTTCATTATTCAAGAAGATTAATGATTGTATTTAACTTCGTACTTATATTCATTTGTTTTAATTCAAGTTAATAAACTCATGTTAAGTTTTAAATTTCATGTTGAATTTTACTTGTAATAAAATTTATCGCTGTGTACTCAGCTAGTATTGTCAATGATAGCCTGAGTATTGAGCAGACTGTCACAATTGACATCTCAAAAAAAACAAACAGGGCAATAGTGAAAAGAAAGTTGTCTAGGCATAAGAGTTTTTGAAATTTGTGAGTATTAACAGAATATCACAGCTGATCTTTAAAGAATAATAATAATCATTATTATTACTAAGTCATTACCAACTTTATTAAATTATTATGGCATAATAGCTCCATTAGTGATTGATATTAATAACACAGCAGGTTGGAAAATCTATGCTGAGCATGCAGAGAAATAAATGTTTATCAACAATCTAGTCAGTGATAAGCTGAAAATTAATATGTATGTCTGGTAAAAAGGTATTGCAAGTGGCAAACTGTCTCTGCATCATTAAAGCTCCCAAGGAAATATCTGATCAAAAAATAAAAAAAAGTTAAGTACATATTTTAAATCTATGATGTCAAAACCGGTGGCATGCTTCCAATTTGGAAACAAGCTAGGCGCTATTTAAGAAAATTCAAGATTAGGAGGTGGGATTGTGTACACTAGCTAAAGGATGCAACTCAATACTGAACTGGACAACATACTTTCCAACAAATTATTATGGGAAATTTCTGTTGAGTTATTCTGATTTTATGTGCAAACATGCAATAGAAAAGTGTTTAGCTTATGGAATTATGCTGGAAAATGCAGCAGAGTTTCAAAATCTATGGATGCAAAGAAATCCCAAATGCCTGTAAATAAAAGAGGCTGAGAGTTTGAACTGCAGGAGTACAATCAATGCCTGGTATGTTATGTTATGATGAGAAATTTAAAAAGAACAATGCCATGTTTGCAGAATAATAGAACATTTATCACAAGTCTGTCTCAATAAAAGAAAAATGAGATATAACCAGTCTGTAAATTGTAATAATTAAGATACCAACAAATATACTACAAAATTGTTTATTTCGAACTTATAAAGTAAAAATACAAAGCAAAAATAATTTAATGTGAATGATGAACCTGATGCATTTTTAAAAATCGCCACACTCGGTTATATGCAATCAATTCCTTTTCTTTGATAGTAAACTTGCTACAGCACTAAATCCACACTCAGCCAAATAAGAATATGGAAATGTAATTAAAAATTTCTGCACTATTTTCCTTAATCCAGGATACAATGTGGATATTGATTTCTGATGCCAGAACTCTTGGTATCCACTTATGAATCTTATTTTTAATTCTTCATTTGTTGTGATTTCTATGAGTTCCAACTTCTAAATTTAATGATCCTGCTGTGTTTACATGTGAGAAAGGATCTAGAACTCAATTTGGTATATTCATGTTTAAAATATCCGCGAATAGCTCATTGAAATCAGCATGGAGAACCTCCAAGTGTTGGCAGTATGTAAGTAAATCTTCCTTTTTTTTGAGAGACCCTGCTGATAAATTTGAAAAGTGGCTATATTCTCCTCTTGAACAGAAGTTTCTCCACAAAATAACGTTTTTTGTTTAACACAGTGGCAAAACTCTCCATACAGTAGTACCACTCAATACAAGCCAGAGTAATAATAAATAAGCATAAAAAATGGTGATCATGTGATGTTTAGTGGTTTTAACATTTTTTGTTTTATTTAGATTCAATTTATCACCTTGTAATTGTAAATTGACCTCATTATATATTTTATAGAGGTCTGACAAATAAGCGATGTCATTTTTAGATGTAATCAGGTTAGCCCACAACCCATCATCTCTGTTTTTTATGAATTTTAGTGCTGAATCAAGTTGTAAAATCATTTTAGACAAATATCTTTTGAAAGCCAATAAACTTCTGTGTGAAGCAGAATATGATTGAAATCTTCATCATTTTCACTACAAAGTTGGCTAAATAATCTGTCACTCAATGAATTGCTTATTATTTTGTTGACTGCTCTAATAACATAATGGAGTGATGTATGCAGGCATTTATTTAAATTCTTGAAAACCAAATGTTGACAATGAAGAACACAATGTATAACAAGTATATTTGGTAGTGGTTGTTTCACATGCGCTATGCAACACTTGATGATGCTCTGTCATTGCTGGACCACCATCAGTAGCAGCAAATAAAATATTATGAATAGGAATGTCTTTCACTTGAAAAAACTTATTTATGGTATTAAATATAGATTCTCCCATTGTATCTGCTTCCAAATTTTTAGCAAATAATAATTCTTTATAAACTTTTTCTTTTATGAATTGTATTTATGATAAGAGTAGTGCTTCATTATTTGGGAGAGTTGATTCATCAAGTTGAATGGAAAATTGATATGTCTTCAAATAATCACACAATGATTTTTCAACGTCTTCAGCCATTTCATCGATTCTTATTTGCACTGAATTATTACTCAACGGAATTTTTCTGATGATATCTGATGCTGGCTTATGAAGCACAGTGTTTATTACTTCTTTTACTACCAGCAAGATTAATTCCTCACCAATTGTGTGTGGTTTTCCTGTTTTTGCGATTAATAATGAAATATTATAAGAAGCTTGTAATCCAACATTATCTTGTTTAGTAAGACAACACAAAAAATTTTAATATAGTTGTACATTTAAAATATCTTTCTTCTAGTTACTTGAAAATAGGACAAATCTTGATCCTTTTTCTCCGCATGCATTTTTGTCAAATGTTCTTGTAGCCTAGAAGGCTTCATTGCTTCATTTGAAAATACTTTTTGGCAAATCAAGCACATAAGTAATAATTGGTTTATAGGAGACTGAATAAAGACATATTTCAGGTAGTCAATAGTGTACTGTCGACATTTCTTCTTAGATTCAGACATAATGAAGTAATAAAATGTCAATAATATTCACAAAATAAAAGATTTAATTTACACTTTGTATGACTCCACTTATCTATCACACTTTAGATTGATGATTGTTGGCAAAGCACTAAAAAAATAATGACTCTTATTCCTAAACCACTGGTATTTATAGATTTGAAATCCAGCCTGAATTGATTTGCATGCACTGACTTGTTTACTTATGCTGTGAACAAGTCACTGCAAACACCCACATTCCTATAGAAACTCGCTGAATTGCATGAGTTACCTATATAATAGTTCACTATACTACTAGTTAAGACTCATCTGCTGCATGGATAGACTAAAGCCTGTATGACATGATCAATTTTTACATTAGCAAAAAATGAATAAATTTTTTAAGTTTATAAAAAATTGAAGTTAAAATATCCTGTATGACACGTTAAATTTTTTATTTTGCATGCAAGCGCATTTTGTTTGTCTGACCACGACATTGTCCAAATAATTATTAATAAAAATTAATAAATAAAATAATTACATCATATATAAACACCAAACCTACAAAACTTAACCACAGAAAACAGTATAATAAGTTTCAAATAATATTTGCTTTGTCTTTTCCCTCTAGTTAGCAAGTGGCACTGACTAAGCTAACTCAAATTTATGATTTTATTTCTTTCTTGCCATATTAAATTATATAAAATTGGGTTTATTTCTGTACAAATCAATTAGAAAAGTGATTTTTATATATTTTATATATATTTTGGAATGAAATATAATGAACATGTTTGCTATTGTAAACATAACCTATTATACACACATATTTACATGCTTTATTTTTTTATTGAAGTAGAAAATTGACATCTATTTCTGTCAGACATGGTAAATTTTCAAATGATTAAATAATTGAAATAGAAAATTGATGAAAAAATTGATCTTGTAAGACAGGCATAAGCTGAATTATAAAGCAGAATTTAAATTTTAAATGATTATCCAATTACAAAATCATCAAAATAATTAATTTTTAAATATATATTATTAATTGCTTCTATAAGTAGCCACTGACTCCTAGATAGCCTGAACTCCCCCCAAATGCTTCTGAACCCACTATTGCCCCCCTAAAAGACTTCAGTGCCCATTGTGGGGCAGTACTGCCCACTTTTGAAACTGTAGATCTAGATTTTGCAGAACCATAATGTCTGCTCTGCTCAGGATTGTGTTTTTGTTTTTGCATATTAGTGACTATCATCTAAAAACTAGATATTATCATTACTGCATACATTACAATTTAGAAATCATTTTAATCATCACTTGATCTCAAATGGTTTCCAGTTAACATTAGTATATTTCTGATATATATAACATTTATTCATATTTCCTAATGACTATATTATAATTTTCTTTATCCAATTTTAATATAGTTTTTGTCTATTCAACAACTCTTCAAATGTACAAAATTCCTTTGTATCTGCAATTTCAATTCAATTTTTTTAATTTTATACATTCTAATTATTTAGTTCTCAAAGCACATACAGTATGCATATTTATTGATATACATATATATATATTTTAAAAATTAAATTCTGCCTAACACTATATTAGTAATTATAAATAAAATAGAAGTTCATATAACATTACAATATTAGTCAAAAACAAAATTTTACTAAAATTCTTCACAAACATGGTTGTAGAAGAATTTTAGCAATATTTTGTTTTTTGACTAGTATTGTAATGTTATATAAGTTCTATTTTATTTTATATTTTTGTGTATGTTGTGTACGTTTTCAACATATATTTGTGGTCTATATACACAATACTTACCTTTGTCAAAAACATATAACAGGTTTTGCTATCATCTAATGAATTTTGATATGCCAAATACTATAGTTATTATGGTGGATTACTACATATATATTTTCTATATCAAATTTTTTTTGAATACTTTGATTTTTACATATATATAAAATAAAAATATAAAAATAATTCTGGAAGACTATCTGATATGTAGTTATATCTAATACGTACCTTTTTCTATCTGAACACCATTTATATTTTTTTCCAGACTATTCAATATCAACTGATTAACACTATCATTGGCCTGAAAAATTTTACAGAAAATTATTATTATGTCTCTTATAGTTACTGCTCACTTTTCTGCTTATTCGTACATACATTTAATAAATGCAGAAATACATATTTTTTTTAGTGTGAATATTAAATAAATGCTTTAATGTTATTGGTCAACAACAATAATATACAAACATAATTTAAATGCTTGAAGAATATTATATTATTGGTTAAATTACAATTCTAAAGTTTAAATCCCTTTTACATTTCTATATCCTTTCTGTAATTAATTTTAATAAATAATGATTAATAGCTTAATTTACTTAATACATGTTTAGAAGTAATGATAATAAATTATAGAAATGCATACTATCCTCTATAATGAAAAAAATAAATAATTGTAACACTACCTGATTACAAAATCATAAAAAATGATGCAACTGCTTGCAGAACAACTTTTCTGCTGTACTAGAATCTAAACACCCATTGTATATATATTAAAGTCGCAGCAGTTCTATATAAAATTAAAAAGTTATATTTTATTTAAAAATGTAAAAGGTGTAACAGCAATAATGAGATACTATGCATATAATATTAATTATTCTTAAACATGCTTTGTTAAAATGACATATGCATCTATACATATATAAATAATTTTTTAAGGGATAAATTATGAATTGATATTAATTTATTACAGTTTTTATATATATTATGATTATTCAACTTCTATTACAATTAAGTATTGATAAGATATTTTTTTATACGATATGGATGCAAATGAATAATAAGGGATAAGGTTTGAATTTTAACCTAAGTGAAGAGAAAATGAATAACAAGGGACAAGGTTTGAACCTTAACCCAAATGATGAGAAGTTGGGTCTCCAAAACCATTTTGAATGCCTAGCTTCTCAAACCTCGTCCTTTATAATTAATTTATATTCATATTTGTATAAGAAAATCTCTTTTATTTTAGGTATGAAAGTCATATAACTATTTAAGACTGCAGAGATTATAACTTTACGCCTATATATACTAAAGTAAGAAAATTTAGGTAAATTTCAGATTGAAATTTTTAATTTGAAGAATTATATGCTTATTTTGTATATATATCATGAGAGTTTAGATGACCTTTAATATCATATCAATTTAACTCCAATATTTTCATTTCTAATAAGTGTACATTTAATAGCAGTCAGTCTACATAGATTTAAATCTTAAAATTTGAAACCAAATAGTTTAATTCTTAAAACATCTCTGTCAAAATGAAACCATATTCATAATCATATAATATTGGTTTATTTTATCTAGTTTCTAGTAGATTTGAAATAAATCTAAATAATAATATATTTAAACTAATAAAAATAATGTCATTTATTTGTTGATAAATTCAAAATTGAGAATCTAATTTTGTTGCATATAATCAGTATATTTCTAATAGTATCAACATGTCACAAATATATTAAGCTGAAGGGAGCTTGCAAGTCTGGGTTCAAAGCCCCTCTAATTAATTTTAAGTTGCAACAGAAAATTTTTGTTACTATATATTGTACCCTTACTTCTAGGAACTATGTAATAATAAATTGGTCTCAGATAAATAGTTATGCTCGTTTTAAATGTATCTAATCTATAAGAAATATATTCTATAATACTGTATATTATTAAATTAGCTCTAATTAATAAATAATAATATGGTTCGATTTCACAAATTAAATAAATATCTAATAAAAATCATGAGACTATGAAGTGAGTTTACAGGTAGAAATAGGAATACATTGAGCCAATATCCCCAGGATACTATCTCAATGGCATAAGAATACTATCCTCCCTCGTATTATCTCAAACACTAAATCTATAGCATTCCTACGTCTTCAATAATTACTTAATTAATTAAAATTATCCCAATAAGTTAATCTTCATCTCTTTATCTAAATAATCTAGCTCAAATAATCTCAGGTTCTTTTAAAATAATTCTAGACAATTATAATTTCTGTAATTAAGCACGATAAGGGATTTAATATCATTCTCAAATACATCTGACTAATACTAATAATAAATAAATAATAATAATAATCTTCAATGTATAATTTAATCTTATCTATTTTCCCATTATAACACTAATCATGAATAATAATAATAAGTAATATAATATAATTTTTCTTATTCTTCACATGGCATTTTATAAATATGTAATATAATCTGATAATATGTGGCAACCAATAACAATATAATTCTGTGTAAATATCTTATAGTTACTCTATGACCATAATAACAATATGACAAATGAAGTTTCTTGAAGAAATATCAAGAAAATATTATAACTTTTAAATAATAATCTTATTTATGTGGTGCAAATATCTTATTTCAATTCAAATCATCTGTGATTGTATATCTTTGATGTGGAAAAATTGAGTCAACACCAAGATTTATAAAACAAGTTTAACAAATTTTATTAATAACTTCAACAATAAATTTATGTACATTATTTAGACTACTAATGAACTTTATATAAGCACATTTCTGTACTTTTCCAAAAATAAACTATAAAAAAAAAAAAAAAAGATATGGAACATTTTTACAAAAAAAAAAATCTCTTATTAAAATATTATTATAATGTATCTCTGTTACATGTACATTAATTTGATAAACTCAAGATACAAAATGAAAAATTAACCAGTTTAATATTCATCTATTAACTTGTACTTAGTTCTTTTAAAATAATTTAACATATCATGTAGTCATTCCCAACTTAATAACAACATGAATAAATTCAATTAACAACATAGCAGTCTAATTTTACTACTGATTGAATATTAATTTAATATCAGATAAAATGTATGTGTTGGTGTATATCGTTGCTACAGAATAACATTTACAAAACCTATAACTATCTGTATCATTTTAACATAATTCGGTTTTATCATATTATTTGTCAAAAAAATATGCATTATATGTAAGTTTTAAAATACTTAACAGTTATTCAATATTTTCATAAACCAACTTTATCACTTACACATCTTTATAAAAAAAAATAATCAATTTCGAATATGAAAAATTTTATGATTTTTTTCCTGATAAACCATATTCTTATAATCATTGTATTCATCTCTATCTTCACTCCAAGTAAGACAACCTATCTTATCCTTTTTAATATGATCCACACCTCCAAAATTATTTATCATTTCCTATTTTAAATACAATCCTATACGATGTAATACTAGTAATTTTGATAGCGAACAGATGCGTAGGCATATAAAATAAATTAGAGTCTAAACTTACTAGTACCTCTATTATATAATCATCATGGTAACAGTGTATAAAAAATGAGGTATGACTTATCTGTCTAATAACCTCCACCACAAAATATAATGTCCAGGCTATTTATTCAGCTCTATGGAACATTTAACTTCAACACAAAAAAAACACTGCCATGGAAGATATATGAGTTACAAGGTAAAGTCATCTATATTTGCATAATCATTATCGTCGATTATCCTTGTTCCCATATTAATACATCCTACATAAAACATCATCTTGGTTTCATTTAACTTACTTCCAAGTCACTATCCTTATAACTTCTTTAGAGATTTACCACTCTACATCGCTAAAATTTTACACATCTACAACAATAAATAAATTCATATACAAGTAACAACTTAATTGCTCAATAAAAAAAAAATTACTCTATTCCTTTAATAACTCTTGAACTAAGATATAATAATCAGTATTGATATAATATTTCAACTCTTCAACCACTTAAAATAAGTATTACGTTCAATCACGATAGAATCATACAATTATATTCCCATTACGTTAGAATATATTTATAATGTAAGATAAAAATATGCATATCTTTTTAAATAAATAAACTCCTATAAGTTCTGCATCGTGTATTTATATGTTCTTACACATCCACACAAAAAAATGACCTAATATTTTGACCATCTAAAATAAAAATACATCATAAAATTATTAATATTTTTATAATTGTTACCATAAGTGATATCTCCACTGGCTAATCACTTAATTGATGTTTCTGGTCCACAAACTAAATAACAAAACTTGCATAATATATCATTCATTCAATACTATTACACTTAAAGTATTAAGTTATATTTAAATTATTAAATATTTTTTATAAAAATCTAAGCATTATGTTAGTAAGTAGTTTAATATTTTTATGTTCCTTTCCTATCTCTAATCCATGAATAAGCATTAACACTAAGATTCGTAAAAAAAAAAAAAAAATTCAGAAACATATTTACGAAATCAAAACTTTGTCCATAAAGTTCATTAAAGAAAAATGTCTTTTTTTCCTCTCGGGTATTTCAACTTCCCAGCACTTGTTGATGAAAAACTTCTACTGACCCCACAATTACGCATGCTCTGTTGGTTCCACTTTTAAAACAAAATGAACGACAATTAAAAAAAAAAATAAGGTAAGTCGACTTTTAAAATATCCGGATTGATTCATAAATAACCATGGATTTACTCCTAAAAGTTTATAAAATAATAGTTCATGGTTCCCATTATTCAACAAAAAAAAAAAATTTATTGAAAGTACTTTTCGATATCATATAATAAAATAATTTCAAAGTTCTACTTTCATTCAAATCCCATGATGGTTTATAGTGTCTTAAATATGGTAACACTAATTCAGGTTTTCTCGACACTTATTATGTATGGTAAATATCTCCATAAATAATTTTTAACATCTTTTGTATGACCAGCATACATAAATTAATAATAGGATAATTTTGTTACCTATTTTAAAGATTCCTTTCAATAAGATGTGCAACGTTTTGATAACAGTCTTGTTTTTTTTTTACATTTTTAAAATTATTACAATATTTTTAAAAATAGATTATTAAATATTTCTTCATAAAGAAACATTTCTGCATTTCCCAAAATAATTATTTTTATCAAGTTAAAAGTTTTTTAAAAACTTTACTATCTTATTTCCTTAGTCTTAATTTTAAAATTAGTCCTCTGAATAAAGGCTTTTTTTTTTTTTTTAATTTCTGGCGAATTTCCTTTAAACCTCCCATGTGACATCCACTTTGCTAATCTCAATAGCAAATTACAATTACTAATTACTATGGGCAAAATTATATGCCTATGGGAAACATAATAATTTTGACATTTTTTACATAAATTTAAATTTAACGATGATCTATTCATGTTAACGTGACATTAGAATTAAGCTTAATAAATCGGTTGATAAGGAATTACTTAGCTTTTAGCAAGGCATCTCTGTATTATACGATCTTATAATAAATTATTGTACTTTCTTGGAAGTAGAAATTAATATAATTGACTATTAATGGTACTCTTAATCTTTAGACTGTAAACTAACAGAAGTTAATTTGTTTAATACAGCACACTTAGTTAACAGAAGTTGTAGTAATAGTAGTACCTCGAAAATAATTGTGCACTGATTTTTATACCCAAATAAATTACTCCCTTGATTGGTTAACTAAGCCAATAATGTGCTAGCTTATTTACATACCTAGCCAACAATGCAGAATCAAAATTAAAAATAAACAATGATTTATCTAATATTTATTATATTATTTAATTCCTAGTTAATTTTCATACTTTATTTACATCTACCAAACGCCTCAAAATAACTTTTAAAATCATATTGTAATATTTATTACTATCTTTAGCTTTCTTAAAACGTAGTTATTTTTCAAAACAAAACAAAAATCTAATTTTACTTATTACATTCGTTTTTTAAAATAATAAAAAAAACACGACTTAATGTTTTATACTAACTAATTTTATTTTTATCTTGTGGTAATCCAATATAATATCTTAAATTTTATAATAAAATTTTAAAAGTTTTGCAACTTTACTAAAAAAAACTCGCAAGCATGTATGTATCGACATCTATATGTCACATGACTTACAACCCAGGTGAAATGCTTACAATTTAGCTGAAAACAAACTAAATAATTTAATTTATAAGAAAAAAAAAATTTTTTTTATAAAATAATAATATAACCACTTTTAAAATAATAGTTTTATATCACAGAATATTCATTTTCTACCACAATACTACTTTTCAATAAATATTTTAAATTCAATTATTAAATATTAATTTTTATTACTCAAATATATTATTTATTTAACTTCAAGTTATTACTTTTAAAATTTACTTTAAACATTTATTTATAAGACTTATTAATGCAGTATTTATTATGGTCAGTTTTCCCAACCATGCAGTATTATAATTTATCTTTAGTTGACTGTTGTTACAATATTAACATAATATTATACAGTAAATATTCTTATTTACTTTAATTAGACTTTTAAAAGATCGTCAACACAACATATGCATCATACCCTTAAAATAACTTTTAAATTTTTTTTTTTTTTAATAAATTGATATAAACAATTCATCCTAGTCTAAACAAAAGGGTACATATATATATATTTAAATTTATACTGTATTGATTAAATTTTATAAAATTTGTAATAGCATGGATTATATTTTTATTTGTAAATATTTTACATTTTATGCGTACTGTGATAATTTATATTGAAGCACTATTGGTAAATTTTGCATTTTTTTTAAAGCTAGGAATTACTTTCTTTTCCAAAGTGGAAGATATGAGTGAAAGAAAATCAGCCTTTAAATAGCATATTGTAAAGGACTCTCCTGCTTTTCATAGAAGAACAGTAAAGAAAAAATGTTAATCACCAAGCTTTCACATTTCAGATGGTATAGGTTTTGATATTTCATTCTTAATTTAATCAATAGCTAAGAATAGCACTTGTTTACTGATCAATATTGGATAGTTAGCTGTATTGGTTTTAAGCTGTCACTTGAAAGAAAAATGTTCAAGTTTACTGAGATGCACTAAGATTTCACTACCTAGTAAAAATATTTCTATAATTTTATAAAAACTGAATAAATTTATTCTAAAATAAGTTAATGTTGCTATGCATTATCAAAATCAATATGGTAACATTAGTTTCATTATGGAAGTTGCTATATAATGCAGTCAGCATAATAATGAGACTTTTATTAAGTCATCATAAAGTGAATGGCTCCTTTTAAGCTTTTTTTTGTTAGAGTTTTCCAACATTCTCTGCATGCTTATTATTATTCATGTTAAAAATTAGATGTTTGTCACCAATATTCTTTACATCATACTTTGTGTACTTTTGATATCTTTTTACATTCTAGTTCATGTATTGCTATTTTGACTTGTACCATATTGGTCTCTCTTCTTCTATCAGTTTAATTTTGGTCAGTGAGTTATATTCTTCAGTTTCTGATTGATTTTTTTTAATTGTTTATTTCATTTATGTTTTTTCTTCTCAACTTAGTATCAGCCTTTCTTATATATTTTTAAAGATGTTGTTTGTTAATGGTATTATGGTTATTGTTTTATGTGTGGTTCATTTATCTTACACATTATTTCATCTTTTATGGTACCCTACATTTTCTTCCATGTGTGGTGTCTGAATAAATTATATTCTGTAGTTGTTCTTTAATAAGATTTTTAATTGATAATATAACATAAATGTCTCCATTTTTAAAATCTCACTCTTAACTATGATCTTCAATTTATTCTGGATTTTTCTTAATTACAGTTGCAAGTGGCTGTTTTTTCTAATAGTTGTAGTTTTATAGCATGGTGTTCAAGCTTATTATTTTGTTCTCTCTACTATGGTAGATGAACCTGATTTTCGTGTTTTTATCTTAACCATGTTCCTGTTGAATAATTTCTATTTTATTTACATGACCTTACCTACTATTCTCTTTTATGTTCTTTGGAATAGATAATCCTTTTGTAAGTAGTTTCTGTGCTTAAATTTTTTATTGTTATTGTAAAAATATTTATTTCATTTACAATTTTATAGCTTACATGTAGAAAAGTTTTGTTATACTGTCAACCTTTCACTTTATCTTTTAACTTTTTAAATAATTGTGCCATTGAATACATGCAGTAGAGTGATAGATTTGAGAGCTAAAGGTCCCTGAACCAAAATTCAATCTGTCACTTCAAATGCTCGAATATCACATGAATTCCTGAACAAATAACTTTGATTATTTTTTTTACTGTTATGAATTTCTTTTCATTTTGATGAAATATTCTAATAAAAGGGAATCTATTAAACAATATACCATATGATGTAATATCCCTCGGAACAGTAATTCACTATAATTGTTAAATTATATTGCTTACTTGCTTTTTTTTTTTTTTTTTAAAGTTATTTTGTATTGTTTTTATCATTATCATCAATAATTATTGTTACATATACCTCTGTGAAGATTTTTTTTTTTTACTAATTTATCATTAATAAAAAATTATTAATTATTAATTTTATTATCCAAACTAGTGTCCTTTCCCTTTTATAAAGTTTTATGGCTTCATTGTTTGTTTTTTTTGGTTTTTTTTTGATACTTTTTTTTTTGTTTTACTGGCAGTTATGAGGAATTATTTTAGAATATATTACTTAAAATTTTTCACTGATCATTTTTAACTTCAATTCCAAATATCACTACACTCACCATATCTATTGTAACTTATCTTTAACTTTATAGACTTATGTTATATTTAATTTATTTTCTGTCTTTATCTGATTTATGAAAATTTAAACAAATATTTTATTGTTTTTATTGGTTATATTAAAATGGAATAATATTCTTTTCATAAAAAAAAGGAGACCCACATGAAAGATTTATGCAACAGCACTTTGTAATACTGCGGATTAAAAATGAACTTCTTCCACTGGTGATTAAGCAAATATTACTGTTTAATGACTTGTGGCCATTTTTTTATTATTCATGAATAATAATGGCAAAAGAATTAGATCATAAAAAAAACAAAACCGTGCTACAAAGACAACTCTTAAAATATATTTCTTTTACTAATGTTGATGGACAAATACAGATTTAAAAATAAATTGAGTTTATTATCAAAAACCCATCAAAATAATTTTAGAACTCATAATTTAGTAGGAATTAGCATATAGCAAATCCAACCAGTCATTATTGCAAAGTTATAGCTGTTTTATATAGCAAAACTTTTTACTATAAATATCACAATCATCATGTCTTTTTAATAAAAATAAATTTTGTCATTAATCTTTTGAAGGAATGGATGGCCCCTCTTCCTGACAGAAGTTTACCTCATGTTATAATTAGAGATCAAATACTGAGGCTTTTACAACAGGTAAGCACATACTATTAATATTATATGTATATTTTAATAGTATTAAATCTTAATTTTTTTTTCTAATTGAATAATACCATTTAAAGCAGTATCAAGTTGTATATTTGTTTGCACCAAGAATGTTATGATTAGATCAAAATAAAACTAAATTGGGTAACATTATTAGAATAGAAAAAAATGAGATGAATTGAAAAAAAAAATAGAAATTGAGTTTGGTATATAGTGGTAAATGCCTTTTATTGATTTTTGCTATTCCATGATCTACACATATAAAGAATATTTCCAAAAATAAGATGAAATTAAAATATTTATTTTTAAAGTTACTAGAAATATAAAAACAAATATTTATATTTTCAGTATTAACATGAAATTATTTCAAAATTTGTTATGCATATCAGTTTTTATTTGATAATATTCACATATAATTATATATAAATTCTGATAAAGACATTTGTTAAAATTGTGTATTTTTCATTTATAACATATAATAACTATTGAAGATTATATTTTTCATTTGTCTACTTCCAAAATTTTTTGTTTATATATTTTAAATATAAATCATTTTGAACTGTAATTATTTTGATTTTAATAGAAACATAATCTATACCAAACATGTATAATTTGATGTATTTGTGACATTTAAATTATCTTAAAATAACAACATACTCAACTTATTCAATTTTATTAACAAATTCTTTTAAATTACAATTGTTTTTTTCTCAAGAAAAACAAGAATATATTTGGAAAATGTCTGTATTCATGATAATTTAATATTGATTTTATTATTCATAAGAATTGACAAAAAATTTCTACTAAATCTTTATTTTTGTCATACAATTCTAAGTTTACAATGGTAAATTTTAAAGTAAAATCTGATAAATATATAATTTTGTAATCATTTTTTATTATCTATTTGTAAAATTTAAATACAAGTATATTATATATACTTTTAAGCTAGATGTAATTAGAGGTTGTATAGGATGGAGTGGATGACTAAAGGAAGCTTGAAAGTTTGGATTCATATCCCCTCTAATTATCTAAATGTGAATAAAAATCAGTTTTTTTATGACGAATTTTTATATTATTGATTAATTGAAGAAATCTTTTCATGAATTTGCATGTAGTGCAGCAATAACCTTTTCTATTATCATTTTCAGCCATTAAGCTAATGCACATGTGCTTTGTGGAATTTAACTATAAATGAATACTCTCACTTTCCAAACACAAGATAAAGTCTTTGTGAAAAGATAGAATGAATCCATCCATCCTTTCAATTCAAACGTTTAAGTATGGGTATAACACTTGCGAAATTTACTAGAATTTATGATACATTATTTTTAGTTGAAATTAAACACATGTAAATAAGATATTATTTTGTATAGCGCGATGTTTTTAAACTGTAATAATAATCAGCCATTAAGCTAACGCATATGCGCTTTATGGATTTTAACTGTAAATGAATACTCTCGCTTTCCAAACACAAGATAAAGTCTTTACGAAAAAATAGAATGAATCCATCCATCCTTTCAACTCAAATGTTTAAGTATAGGCAAATCTTAAGCATTTGGAAATGAGAGCATGAAGATATTAAACAATCACTTTAAATTATTTTTATTATGCCTGAACTAATGACGCTTGCGAAATTTATTAGAATTTATGATACGTCAGTCTTAGTTGAATTTAAACATATGTAAATAAGATATTATTTTATATAGTGCGATGTTTTTAAACTGTAATAATAATCAGCCATTAAGCTAATGCATATGCGCTTTGTGGATTTTAACTATAAATGAATACTCTCACTTTCCAAACACACGATAAAGTCTTTGTGAAAAAATAGAATGAATCCTTTCATCTTTTCAACCCAAACGTTTAAGTATGGGCAAATCTTAAGCATTTAGAAATGAGAGCGTGAAGATATTACACTTTAAATTACCTTTACTATGCCTGAATGAATGACGTGAAATTTACTAGAATTTATGATATGTTATTCTTAGTTGAAATTAAACATATTTAAATAAAATATCTTCACGCTCTCATTTCCAAATGCTTAAGATTTGCCCATACTTAAATGTTTGGGTTGAAAGGATGGATGGATTCATTCTATCTTTTCACAAAGACTTTATCTTGTGTTTGGAAAGTGAGAGTATTCATTTATAGTTAAAATCCACAAAGCTCATTTTTATTAACTTAATGGGTGATTATTATTACAGTTTAAAAACATCGCGCTATATAAAATAATATTTTATTTACATATGTTTAATTTCAACTAAGAATGACATATCATAAATTCTAGTAAATTTCACGAGTGTCATTCATTCAGGCATAATAAAGCTAATTTAAAGTGATTGTTTAATATCTTCACGCTCTCATTTCCAAATGCTTAAGATTTGCCCATACTTAAATGTTTGGATTGAAAGGATGGATGGATTCATTCTATCTTTTCACAAAGACTTTACCTTGTGTTTGGAAAGTGAGAGTACTCATTTATAGTTAAAATCCACAAAGCGCATGTGCATTAGCTTAATGACAGATTATTATTATAGTTTAAAAACATC
The DNA here is from genome assembly GCA_028023455.1 of Epiperipatus broadwayi. Taxonomy (NCBI): domain Eukaryota; kingdom Metazoa; phylum Onychophora; class Udeonychophora; order Euonychophora; family Peripatidae; genus Epiperipatus; species Epiperipatus broadwayi. The sequence continues at coordinate 858,979 of JAQFVV010006220.1, read as the reverse complement.
GCACTATATAAAATAATATCTTATTTACATATGTTTAATTTCAACTAAGAATGACGTATCGTAAATTCTAGTAAATTTTGCAAGCATCATTCATTCAGGCATATTAAAGGTAATTTAAAGTGATTGTTTAATATTTTCATGCTCTCATTTCCAAATGCTTAAGATTTGCCCATACTTAAACATTTGGGTTGAAAGGATGAAAGGATTCATTCTATCTTTTCACAAAGACTTTATCTTGTGTTTGGAAAGTGAGAGAATTCATTTATAGTTAAAATTCACAAAACACATGTGTATTAGCTTAATGGCTGATTATTATTACAGTTTAAAAACATCGTGCTATATAAAATAATATCTTATTATCATTTTCATTGTATAATTTAAATCGTCATCTCCATAATGAGATTTTCAGAATTTTTTATTTATTTTTGTAATCATTAAATTTTATACAAATTAATAATATTAAACTAACTATCCTGCACAGTTTGGTGTAGTTAGTAGAGTGTCTGACTTTGGTTCGGGAGATCCCAGGATTGATTCTAGCTTTCGAACTTTTTATGAACTGCTGAGCAATTAAGCCATATGTTTTTTTAATTAAACTATGTCATTAACATCATTTAATATATTAAAATACAAAGAAAAAGCAACATTTGTATGTTTAATATTAACAAGAAAGTAATAAGTAGGGGAAAATGTAAAACAACAATGGTAAAGGCTTCTCTAATAACTTTGCATAGAGAAACAGTGAAGGAAAGGATATTATTTATTGAATTTTTTCCAATTGCCTGTTAAAGAAAGTTTGCATGATTTTTCTACATTTCCTCTTTAGCTAGGACTGTCTAAATACTGATTTACTTATCATTAGTGGATGGTTACTTGGATTGACTGTGGGTTGGCTTCTAGAAAAAATCTTTAATCTAATTGGAAGTTGGAAAATTTTTCAGATTTATTCCATGTAGATTTCAATCTAGATCATTGACCCAGCAGATGGATATGCTATTTTTGCTCTATAAAATCCTTAATTGGAAGATGATATTTATATTTAAATCTTGAACTTTTCTCATGATTGTTATTCTTCGAAATTGGAAATCTTTATTAGATAAAATAATGTCAGATTTATTTTTGAAATTGGAAAAAGAATAATTTGGTTTTACAAAATAATTATTACTAATTCTCCATCTATCTTCTTTTCTTTAGTTAATAAATGACACTTCTTCAAGGAACAGTAATTACTGAAATCTATTTATTATTTTAACAAACATTTTTTTATCATATAAAAAAAATAAATTTCAAATTCTTGTTTTTATAATGGCATAATTTGGAATTTTAATAAATTCTGAATCATATTTTTTTGTAATGTTTCAAAGTATTTATATATTTTTAGGGTCATAGTGGTGGTGAAATCTATATATATGAGTTGTGTATTAAACCACTTCCTTTTTTTTTCAACATCCAAAATTAGAACTAAAAGTAAAATAAATTTTTGCTAAAAAATTAAAATTATGATCTAAATTTTTTTTTTTTTTTAACATTTAATAAAGGTGATGTTAGATAATTGTTGGTGTACAATGTGCTTCAGATAGAATGCTACTTACCATGCTATTAACAAATAACGTAACTCATTTTATGAAATATTGAAATATATATTTTAATTTTTATATTATGTACAATAACTATAACAATAGTTTTATATATATATAGAAATTGATAATTGACTTGACCATAATGCAATGCTCTTTGAAAAGAAGTGTATAAATTTGGATTGCTATCTATCTCACTATAATGCTTTTTAATGTGAATTTGTTTTGACTGAGTTTCACAATGAATTTAATTATAGAATAGACTTTTTTTTTTTTAGACTTTTTAAATATTTTTTTTTACAAATTTTTAATGGAAGATCAATTAAAATTAATGTTGTATTTGACCACTAGATTGTGTTTATGTTGCACTCTTTCTTGATATAGGTATTTGGGAATCATCTTATGTAATCAGGAAAATTGCTTGGATGAATGGGAGAAAAAATTGGTAAATGAAGCAAAGAAAAAAAAGGGTTTGGTAAAGAAACTAACAGTATTTTCATATAATAAATATGATGTAGCTAGAATTGTATGGAAGGGAGTTGCAGTAGTAGGGTTAACATATGGTAATGATGCATTATGTGTTAGTAAAAGGGTTTTAGATTATTTAGAGAAAGTACAAAGGGAAGTAGGAAGACATGCATTAGATGCAGAGATGTGGACAGCAAAGGAGGCAATTCAAGGAGAAATGGGATGGTCAAGTTTTTATATGAGAGATGCAAAAAGTAAAATGAAAATGTTTGGTAGGTTGCAGTTTATGGATAGTAAAAGAATAGCCAAAATAGTGTTTAATTGGGTTATGAGTAAAGGGCAGGTAACAAGATGGGTGAGAAAGGTAATGCGGTATGCAAAAGATTTGGAAAAATAATTTATATCAGTATACTTGTATAAAAGGTGAGATGATTGGGTTAGGAGGATTGTTGAGTGTTATAGTGGTAAGATGGAGAACTAGTATGGAGGGTAAGAAGAGTTTAAATATATATAAGAAGTAAACGGAATATTGGATGTGAGTTAATTTATGATATAGTTTATTGTTTAAGGCTCGAACGGGATCTCTAGCAACAAGAGAATATACATGTAAATGGAAAACTATGGGTGATTTAGTGTGCAAATTGTGTAAGGAAGGTATAGAAAATATTAAGCGTCTGTCGATTGAATGTAAATGCTTGAAAGTAGAAAGGGTACAGATAATGATGTTATGGGAGAATAGGTATGAACAAAGTGACTATACAGAAAGTGAGTTATTAGTTTTTATGCTGGGTTTGCGAAAAGATAAGGGGGATTTAGATATAAAGGCCACAGAGTTGACAGAGATTATGTTGTGGAAATGGGATGGGGCAGAATATGGGAAGTCTTAGAGTGGGGAATGAAAAATAAAGTGGCTAACAGGTTTATCTGGGCATAGTTGCCGAGATATTTTTGACTTTGTTTAAGGAGAAGCCAAATACATCACATCACATAATAAAAAAATTGAAGAATGCAACAAATTAAACATCTTTCTAATTAGGATGTTTTAAAATATGTGTGGAGAAGAAGAAATTATTTAGATTAAAATTGTAATAAACAAAAATAAAATGGATTACTATAGATATTTTAAAAGAAATAAGTAGTTTTATTGCTTGTTTATCTCTTACTGCTAGAATAAGCAAATGCAAAAATATAAATATCTTCACCAGAAAATATTTTTAGGAAAACTGTCACACCTCTTTTTTAAAGATAATATCCATTGTAATTGTTTTGTTTAATAATAATCTTTTTTAATACCACTTTCTCAAGGATTTGTGTGTATGTATTATATCTTATTCATCTAAAATATGTATAAAGGTAAAGAAGGTAAAACAACATTTAAATATTCAACTGCAGTTAAAAACTTCTCCAACAGTTTATCACTGAGGAATAATAGCCCAAAGGCATGACTCAATAATCGTTTTGATTGTGAGACAGCTAGGATATAAGCAGTGTTTTTGTTCTTGCTTTACTCGTAACTATTTTCCTTTTTTTTTTGGTTAATTATAAGTCACTACTTGATAGAAGGATCCTAAGCCTGATTGGAACTTGAAAAAAATGTTCTGTGTGTGTGTGTGATTCAGATTTAAATTTGGGATTGTGCACATGTTAGGTGGATGTGTTATCAATATATTATAAAGTCTATTATGTATTTACTTTTAATTATACTATAGTATTTCAGAGATGTAGAAAGAATTAGATTTGATTTACTAAATGTGTACATCATTCTAGTATTGTTAATAGTTCTGTATACCAAAATTTAGTTATATAGTTTTTATATAGGACAGAATGATATATATGTAAGATGTTTTATTATTTTATCGTGAAGTTTTAAAGGTCAAAGCTCATTACAGTTATAATATAGCTTTAAACATGAGAAGTTAGATTAAATTGTGTTAAGAAAGTAGCAAATAATGACAAATTATCACTAATAATGATCAAGTCACTCCTCTCCTCCAAATCTTCAGAAAGAGAATTGTGCATATATACTCATTAAATTACTTACAATAACAAAAAGATTAATTTGGATTATTAATTGTTTATATTATCATTAATGAGAGGATATATTATTCAAATAAGGACATCAGTTCACTTGAAATTTATTCTTTGTTTGTTAATAATTGGGTCCTTTAAATTTAAAATACTCATTAGTTGAGTAATGAAAATATATGAAATGTGTACAATTTTTAGAATAGGAATGAATATTTTTTTTAGAAAATAATTACAGATAAAATACATGTAATTAGTTTTCTTAAAATTTTAATCTTTGGAAATGCATGCATTTTTATAACTTCTTCAACATTAGTTTCATATTATAACTTGTCATAATCTTTTTTTATTAACTGTATATTTTTATGTCTAAAGGTTTTATGTGTGTGTGTATATATATAAATATTTAAATTATAATAAAATTTTCTGTATTTTTGTAGATAATATCTATTTGATGTGTTCAAGCCAACAACCAATTAAAACTGATATCGCAAATTGTAATCATGCCATCTAGTAATAGTATTTGTCTCACTCAGTTTGTTACTCTAGATTATATGAGTTATAAGTCAGACTTAAATGCTTTATGTATATATTTATATAACAAGATTTCAGTTTGCAATTCTAGTTTTTTTAATTGGTTGCTTTCTTACTAGTATCACAGCTTAAATACTTCTAGAAAAGTATACAATAATTTTCTTTAAGGTTATAACCTTAAGACTACGCGCCTGAAAAAACGATGGTAGGGACATAGTCTTAAGGTTATACCCTTAATATTTATTACTTTACATAACGAGTATGTGCTTTACAAATATAATTATTATAATTTTTTTTATAATTTCAATATTTACATCTGTAAAGATTTGGGGATTTATAGGAAAGATTAGTTTACTTGTAAAAATATTTGGGAAATTGTGTTATTTCAAATTTTTACACGTTAAACATCTATGTCTGATCTATAATTCTTATATAATCTAGAGAAATAAACTAAAACCAATTCCAATTGAATCAGACAAATATTACTTGATAACATGATTTCAGTTTGCATGTCAGTTTTAATTCATTATTATCTGGTTACATCGTAACTGAAAGTATATGAAAACTCAAATTATTATTTCATTGTTTATTTCTATAAAGATCACAAATATCTACTATTTAATATATATGTGAATGATATATTTTGTGGAACTACAGATAATATTGGACATATTCTAAAATGCTATAATATAAAAACAGCAAATACTACTTATCAAAAAATTAGTAAAATTCTAACCAAGTCTAAAGATTCACTCCTCTTGAGATTCATGGGGTTTATGAAAATTTCATGTGGTATTTGTAAAGTTTTTTATATAGGTGTAAGCAATCATCTCATCAATATAATGCAATTAAGCAACCTTCCTCATCATAAGCACTCACTCCATGCTATGGATTTGAGTCCCAATATTGATTTCTCTAATATCGGAATCCTATCCAGATGAGTTTCTCTCCATCAATAAAAGATCAGAGAAGCCATCGAGATACTAGACCAAATTGTACCAACAAATATGATGACATATGCAAACTTCTTTATATTTGGAAGAATTTTTTTAAAAAAACATTACTCTGAAGATTTTGTGACTTTTATTTTATTTTCAAATTTTATATACCTGTTTTTTTTTTTCTGCTGTGTCCTGCGAGAAGTAAGTAAATAATTGACAAAGGCAGACTTGAGATGGTAAACTAATAGTTTAATTTAAATACTGTATGAGCATATTTATGAAAAACCTATTTAAGGTGCATTAAAATAATAAAAGGTCATGCACATTTAAAATCCTAGTCCTGCTTTTGGACTTACAGACGCAGGATTCTCTGACTTATATTAATATTAGAACATATAGACAAGGTTTGAAGTTTATATATCCCTCACTGGAGTTTTTACATATCTTACCATATATGGTGTTTTTTACATACACATGGTATTTTTTACACTCCTACCATATATGGCATTTTTTATAGTTCCCTGACCTTATAAGGCCAGGTATGCAAGCAACTCTATGACATAATAACATTGCTACACATTTATTGTTACAGTTATTTATATATTTATTATATATATAATTATTTACACACAATCATTATTCATAATTATTGTACGAAGTTATTATTTTTATTCTACATAATTATTATACATTTATTGTTGCACATATATATATTCCTTGCTTGATCTTGAACATTACACTCCTCCCTCACTCCAAAAGTATGGTTCTTCACCTAATTATAATCCTTGAGATGAGCAGGGGGGTTTCTGGTTCTTGCTGGATGCTGGCAGTCTTTGATGTGCCTCGATGGTGATTTCAGTGTAGCTATCTCAGTTTCAGAAGTCTCTAACCATCAACAATTATTTTTCTTCGGGATTGTAAATCTCTGGACTAGTTGATGCTGTAGTTCCTGCTTCAACTTTGCTGCTGGATGCTTCTTCACTATTTAAAGTTGACAGATATCGTCTTCTCAGCTGGTTTTTATGCTTCTGAAGTTTCAATTTCGCCAGTTGATTCGCAATATTACTCATAATGGTTGCTTTCTCCCAAGTCTTTTCATTTATTCAATGACCAAATGTTGTCAATTATTTCAAACTTTCTCCCTACCATTACTGTTTCATTAATTTTTTGTTGGGTAGGTAACATGATTGACAATTTATTCCTTATTTTTCCTTAAAACAAAAGTTCAGCTGCGGTTTTCCCAGTGACACTAGATGGCGTATAATGTTGATGAAATGCTATTTCAAATAAGGCTTCATTTATATTTTCAGTTTTAACCTTGCTTAAGTTTTTGCTCATGCTTTGGACTGCCTTCTCGATGATTCCATTTGACTCGGGGTAATACATATTATTTGTTTTATCCCCCATTCATTAATAAAATCCTCAAATTTCTCCGAGCAGAAAGCAGTACCATTATCTGACACGAGGATCTCTGATGTTCCGTGTATAGCGAATATCTCTTTAAGTTTTTTGATAGTTGCAGACATAAGTCAGTATTCAGTCCAATGATTATATGAATCCACCACTACTAAATAATTATGTCCTTTTCATGGACCGGCATGGTCAATGTGGATTCTCTCCCAAACTTTCTCTGGGATAGACCATGAGATATATTTCTTTGACAGTGATTTGACACTCTTCACACTTTTTAAAATAGTTCGAAATCTCTTATTTATTCCGAACTACCATATATAGTTGTATGCCAGGCATTTAGTTCTAACTATTCCCAGGTGACTGATGTAATAATCTAAGTACTCTTCCACAACCATAGCTTGATACAAGTACTTTGTCATCCATCAATATACAGCCTTTATTTGTGAATAGCCTCTTGTGTACTTTCCACAATCCTTTATTTAAATAGGGAGGACATCTTGCAGATCATTTGCTCCCTATCTTATTTTTTTAAGAATTCTATAGTCAAGGTCTGTGTTAGTCCTTTCTGCTATTGTTCGACTATTAATAGTACTTGAAGCTAGCTAATCAATGTAATTTACATAGTTTTCCTGTCTTAGATAATTGAGCTTTATCTGGACATCTAGATAATGCATCCGCATATGATATATATTTACCTTTCTCGTACATGACCTCATAGTCATATCCTGATAAGAATTCTAGCCAATGAATCATTTGAGGGCTTAAGTGATCAGGAGTTGTTTGATCCTTCACTAATATTCCAAGTAGGGGTTTGGGATCGATGGTGGCCTTAAATTTTCGTTCATAGAGATATTGATGGAACTTTTTAATTTTGGATATTATAGCCAGTGTTTCTTTATCCAGCTGATTGTAGTTTCTCTCAGCTAACGTCAGTATTCAGGAAGCACATGCTATAGGTTAATCACCAAGTTTTGATGGATGACATATTACAGCACCTAATCCATATTCTGACACATTTGATGTTAGCATGACTTGTTGCTTGTTATCATAATGGATGAGAAGTCCTTCGGATGGTAATAAGAATTTGGCTTGTTCAAATGCTTTTTCTTGATCGCATCCCCAGTTCCATACTTCATTTTTCTTTAACAGGTTATATAATGGTTGAGCAATGTGAGTCTTGCCCTTTAAGATGGTTTCAAAATAGTTTAGTAGTCCAAGGAATGCTTGGAGTTCCTTAACATTTTTTGGGCATCATGCTTCTTTTACAGTCTTCACTTTCTCAGATGCGGGTCCCATGCTTATCAATTTAAGACATCCGAGGAATTTAAATTTTTTTATATTCCATATATATTTCTCAGGATTTAATCTGCTCCAAATTTCACAAGCAGTTCACAGGTTTTCATTACTTTGTGTCTCAATGCTTCTGAGTTTGCCATTATTAATAATATCAAGTACAGGATGACTCCATCCATGCCTCTGAGTAACGAGTCCATTTGCCTAGAATATATTTGGGGCCCTTGTAAATTCCAATGGGTAGCCTATTGTAGTTGAATAAACTCTCTCTGGGTTGGAATTGTCAAGATCTCTGCTGTTTCCTCAGTAACGGGTACTTGGTGAAATGTGCTGTTCAAATCTAGTTGGCAATACATATTTTGGTCCATGGAGGTTAGGACTTCCCTTATGTTTGAGACTGGATATTGTCTTTTGTTTATATATCTATTTACAATAGTATTATAGTCACCACAAATTCTTATTTTTCCATTTGCTCCTTCCACTATTACTATAGGAGTAGCCCACTCTGCATTCTCCTGGTTTCAGAATTCCTTATTCTATCAGTCCATCTAGTTTTTCCTCACCCTTTCTTTGCTGTGCTATTGGCATTTTCCAAGGTTTTGTAATAACAGATTTTGCTCTGTTGCATAATTCTGTATCAATAGGCAAGGTTTTTAGTTTTCCTGGTTCATTTTTGAATAGATTGTGATAGTTATTTTTAACTTGCGATTCTATATCAATTTTCTTAATAATAAATATTCTTACGCCTAGGGTTATAAACCAATCTATGATTGGGTTATTTTCCCCACTCACTATGTATAGTGGTAGTATTTCTTTACTCTTTGTTTCTACCTTTACTTTTGTGACTCTTAGTATTTTTATGGGATTTTTGTTAGCATCCTTGGCCTTGGGGTGAGTTTTTTCTACTTTTGAGAGGAGGTGGGGGGTTTTAAATTCTTAATTAGACTTTTCCCAATCTCTGCTTTTTATCAATGATACCCTTGCCCTACTATCAATTTCCGTGGTTATTGGTTTGCCAACTATTTTTACATTGAGCATAATTTATTTTGATTCATCTATTGTAGCATTTTTTACTTAGCTACTTTCCATCACACAGCAAATAAATTTTCTGCTTGGCTTTGGTGCCCTCTTTCAGATTATCAGTTATTTTCCTACAACTTTCACTGCAATCACAGCATTTGTGACTGATTTTTCTGCATCGGTAGCATGTAAAAGCATGGTTTTGCCATCTCTCTTAGGCCCATGTCATAATTTTTTATTTTTTTATGTTTCCTTTGCCATCTGCCACTAAAATGTAATCAAGCAATAACTTTGATGTCTGGGGGTTGAATCATATTTATGTATCACTGGCGAATTTTCACACAGTTTGTTAGTTATCTTGATTAACCTTTGGTCTGCAAAGCAAAGTAAAGAGGCTACTTTTACAGTATTTTGATAATGCTATTTAGTGTAAAATAATTTTTTATCTTCTGAAGTGATCAATCACTTGGATTATTTGCATACACTGACTTGTGATATGCCTGCTATTCTCTCTGTTAATTCAAATCCAGTTATGACTGTTGCAGTTTGCTGTTCAAGCAACTACTTAAGATTCTATTCCTATGATGACTGTGCCAATTTGCTGTGTCCTAGGTGCAGCAAGTAAATAATTGACAAAGACAGAATTGAGATGGTTAGCTAATAGTTTAATTTAAATACCGTATGAGTATATTTACAAATATACATATCGTATTTAAGGCATATTAAAATAATAAATAGTTGTTGGGACCTGCACATTTTAAACCCTAATCCTGCTTTTGGACTTAACAGAGGCAGGATTCTCTGACTTACATTAATGGTAGAATGTATAGATCAGATTCTGGGGGTTTATATACCCCTCAAAACTTCTGGAGTTTTTACATACCATACCATATATAGCATTTTTTTACATACTCATGGTTTTTTTACACTCCTCATCGAATATGGCATTTTTTACCGTTCTCTGACCTTATAAGGCTAGGTATGCAACTTTATGACCTAACAACATCATTACACATTGATAATTACATTGCTATATATTTATTATTACAGTTATTTATATAATTATTATATTAATTATTTACACACAATTATTATACATAATTATTGTACAAAGTTATTATTTTTATTCTACACAATTAGTATATATTTACTGTTGCACATATATATATATTTCTTTCTTGACCTTGAACACTGCATTTCTATTGGTGGAACTTTAACATTCTTATAAATCATTGTTTACAGTGCCATTACAACTATTTTTATAGTAAGCTATTCATCCCCTAGTTGATGGCTTGTGTGATCAAACCAAACTTTCAGTATATTTGTAATAAAAATGATACATGAATGAACCTACAAAATATATCATTTATTTATGTAACCTGTGGAAGTCATCATATCAACATATATATATAGATATACTGCAACATTACAGTTACCATGTAAAGTAGCTAATTTGAATTTGGAAACTAAAAATTTTATTGGCTTTGGTTAGTTTTTGTGGTAAAGCAAATGCATTTATCACTTTTATTAGATTAAAGAGAGTGAAATATAGTCATTATATTCAAATAGTCTCTCATATTAATGTTTATAAGAAATATAATAATCATAAAGTATTTTTGAATAGATTTACAAACTGATTTTTTTAAAATAGACCAGAAGAAAATATATAGACTTTCATTGCTATTTTTATTAATGAATAAAAATTGTTGATTATGTAGAGCAAAAGAAATACTACACATATAATTAATAATTCAAAAATAGAAATAGATATTAGGATTATAAAACACATTACATTTTTAATTATATGTAAAATAAACAGTTATTACATTTTATATGTTGTGTACATGTGTGCTTGAAAGATGTCATATTTTAATATTTAAAATTTTATTTGACAAAAATTGATTTTAGTTTGTTAAAAATATATTTAAATAATAAATTATTTATTAAAAGGTCAATTTAAAAATGTGAGAATAAATATCTGAGAGAAATTTGAAATTTTCTTTGAATAAAATATTTGTAATATTATTTTGTCTAAAAATCCAGAAATGAAAGTTTACTGCTTTTGTTTTTAAAAATTTTAACTTTAGTATTTTGAGTACCAGAAACTATAGCAACCTTTTCCAATATTTGATTGATAACAGAAGAAACCCCAGTGCATGATGGAGAATATTAAGTCACTTTAGATGTCATATAATCATGAGTATAAAAGGGAAATTAGAAAGTCTGCAAAAATTTTCATTGCTTGTAGGACCTCAACCAGTCCTAAGTTTTAAATAGCCATTTTGTTTTTCATCAATCTGATGGCAGGTTGAGGTTTTTTAATTAGGCAAGTATCCTGGTTAGGCATCTGATTTCTTATCATCATTCCAGAGGAGAAATGAGCCACAACAAAATAACCAGAAAGAGCCATCATTTTAATTCATAAATTTTTATTTCAAGAAATTTCATTTGTTATAGTCAACTGCAAATATAAAATAGACAAATTGATTAATGGAATTGCTAACACATTATTAACAAATTTCTGGATTTTCATTAATGGAATAGCAATGATTAATAACTGATAAATTTTGGAAGAATTGTATGGTTGTTTTCTCTTAGCATGTTGAAACCGCTTGAGGGCATAGCACAGAAATAGTACGTTTATTCTCCGCAGAAGGACGCCATCGGTTATGGTGAACTTTGTGTTACAGCGGTATCTATTTGTATGCTACAGCACAGAAATAGGACATATTATTCTGCCGCAGTTATTAACATTTAATGGTAGATGTATTTACAGCAGAAGTAGGATGTTTATTATCTGCCGCAGCGGCTGTTGCCACTTACGGTAAACTTTGTGTTACACAGTTTATACGAACAATCCCATTTTAAATTTCGCTACGGTATTTTGTGAGGGTGTCTGTAATTGAGACTGTCAAAAGTCTTCAAATTCACATGTCTAAATCATTATTTTCCAAATCCAATAATGTAGTATGAGGTAATAAAAATTATGGAAACTTTGCCCCGCTTCTCTAGACAAGGGTGACACTATTCAATCGTCACATAGGAGGTGTAAGCGTGATTTTTACGAAATCGCACTAAAATTCATGTTTGTGTGAGATAAATCGCGAGACAAATCGAAAATACCAGTTTTATTTTTGCCCACGATGTTTTGAATAAATTCTTTCTTTTTATTTTTGTTAAAATTACAAATTATATTTGCATGGCCACGATGTTGTTTTGGGGGAAATTATTTCTTTTTATTCTGGTTAAAATTAACAATTTTATTTGCGTGGCCACGATGTTGTTTTGGAGAAATTATTTCTTTTTTCCCATGTTAAAATTTGATTTGCGTCGCCATGATATTGTTTTGATTTGTTTTTATTCTTGTTAAAATTACAAATTTCATTTTAGAAAAAAAAAAAGGTTTATCCAATGTATTTTTTATTTCTTTTAGATAAATTTCATTATTTATGATTTTATTGTAAATAAAAAAAAAAAGCACTTTAAAGTTGAAAAAAAGAACAATGGCCTGGTAACATTATAATTCTGTTTGTTTACATAAAAATTAAACCTCAAGCAGTTTCAATATGCTAAGAGAAAACAACCAATTGTATTTCTAAAATTTAAAACAAGTTGCTATTACAAAAATGATTGGTCTCTTCATTACTCAAAAGGATATTTATAGATCTCAAGAAAAATGAATTTGAGATCATCTTGACTTATAAAAGAAAATATATTTCAAATAAAAGTATTTTTAAAATCAAATACGCTTTATCCAAACTTGCTATTACAGAAACAAATTTTGCTTTAAAAATGAAAGATCATTCTTGCTAATGTAAACTTTGCTTTATCAGCAATCGATCATAATTATTAACATAGTGGACTTAAAGATCAAAAATGAATGAATTAATCTTATACTTTGAATTAATAAAGTGCTGAATACCCAAGATTTTGGATAAAATAAAGTCTGTTTAAGGAATTAGACTGTTACTTATGACAAAACTACAAATGTGTGCTTAATATCTAAAAATAATTGCATTTAAGTATTATCCATGCAAAAATATGTGAATAAGATTCAAAAAGATAATGGATTATCAAGAAATATTTTAAATGCTAGTTATAATTACGAATCCTCAAAACAAATATAGGGTATAATGAACAACTAAGTTATTATTGAGTTTAAAAATGGATTATCTTGGATTAATAATTATATTAAATAAAATTTCATAATTTTATGCTGTTCCAGAATGGATAATATTTTAAAAGTGAAACAGATAGTTCCATAAATCAGATGGATTATTTCATATACTTTTTACTTTCTACTTTATTAATTAAGTCATATTATGCTTTACAAATGTAAATAGAGATTTTCTCAGATATTTCAGTATTCGGGTAAAAAAAGGTAATATTTTATTTGATATTATGATTAGAGTTTAGATTAAATGGGATTAAATGTAATTTATGTGAGAATTGGGTTGTACGAATATTAATAGTTATTTAACTTATACTAAATGGTTGTTATCTAGTAATTAATAATGCTTATGACTTTTCAATATTTGACCTCAAAATTAACTGGAGTTATTCTTATGTGAATGTGTAAATCTATAAGGAATATTTTATATATAACTCATTACTTATTAGAATGATTTAATTGTACTTCGTAATGTATCCTCCTGATATTAAAGCCTGAAATTGAATCCAGAAAAGGGATCTTAAAGAAAAATATAAATAAACTAGCTGTGATAAAATTATCATTTAGGTCTACAAAACAATGAGTTATACTTGCTTATTTTAAAAGAATGAAAAATATCTCCATTATTTGTAAATGAGGTGAAATAATTGATTACTTGGTAAAATAAATCAATTAAGAACTTTAAGACATTTAACTTTTATTATACAATAATCTCTATCCAGCAATATTAAATTGAGGATTATTTTTTGTGAAATATTAATGCAATCTATTCCTATAAATATGATAGTCTTCATAACACAGTATGATATAACACTTGACAGATCCTGAATTCGAATTAGTTCAGGAAATAGACAGTATTATTTTATTTAAATGTGTTATATAATTTTTATTATTGTTGTTATTTGTTTTTGTTATTGATTTTTATCTTATGCAATAAAATAATTATTAATTTTAATATTTTTCTTTATCATTCTTAGAAAAAAAACATCATTCACTTCATTTCGCATTCTTGATATTAAAAGTCATATTTGAACACAAACTTACTTGTAAAACTCGCTAGAATGAATACATCATTGTTGTAGTAATGCTATCTGAAATGTGAAATATTATTGGATAAGATGGTTTACATGAAACCCCTTTTACATTATCGTGACCAGGAATGAATAAACATATTTGATATCTATGCATTTATTAATTTAGCTCTGAGATAAAATTATTATTAAATCTTTTTATTTAATTTTGCTAGCCTTATTTTAACACAAGTTTGAAATAAGAAACAGTAGTTATAAAGATTTTGTTGTTAAAGAAAAAAAGAGTAAAATTATATAGATTATTATAAAAACTGTGAGAAATTATTTTATTAAATGTTTAGAATTTTAGTAGAATCTATAATAATTGCAAGTCGAAGTAAAAGAGATTTACTGTAGACACACCTTTTCTGTTTCAACTGGGAAGTGCAATCACAAGTGTGTTTTGTATATTTTCTTAGTATTTTATGATTCTCACGATAATGACTGATGGATGATCTTTTGATTGATTACAATATATGTGTATAGTGATAAAGTTTATGGCAGGATGATTCTATTTTTACAAAACCCTTTTGACAGTAATTTCTCTGGAAATATTTTGTGGATTAAAATTGGTACCTCAATAAATAAAAATAAGTGTTAATTTTTTGAATCATCTTGAGTTTTCAGATGGTATAGTTGTTTTCAAAGATATTTTTCAACTTCAGGAAATATTATGAGAGCTATTACATGAAAGCAAGGGAGTAGTACTGAAATAGTTATGATTTTTCAAAAAAAAGCCAAAAACTGATAATTTTGGATTAGAAGAATTTAACACTTATAAATATCTTGATAATATTTTTAATGTAATTGGAAATATAATAGAGAAATTAATCATTGAAGTAAATTTGGATAGAATGCTTTTTGGTAGGAACAACTTAATATTAAAAGTTAATATGCCTGTGTGTTTCAAAAAGATTTATAATAAATGTGTTTTATACTATTTATTTTTGGATTTGAAATGAGGTCATTTAATAGAGGAGCACTACCAGACTTCAGATTGTATAATTAAGTATGGAGAGTAACAAGGAGAGATTGAAAGGGAAATATATGTATGGGAATACAAGCAGATATCACTGTAACATTATTGAAAGAATTAAGAAATTGAAATAGAATTGGGTTTTCTCAGCAACAACAAAAAAAAAACAATAGGTGATAACTAAAGCTTTAACCGGATCTCAAGAGGTTGTAAAAAAAACTTATGAGGTATGTATGAAATTGATGGAAGAGATCAGAAAGTTTGCTGGAGTTATGTGGGAAAGCTGTGAATCAGATGAAAGATATTAAACTTGTAAAACCTTTATATTACAGGATTGATAATTGTTGAAAATTATGATATATATGGATATTGTAATGACATACAGTAACAAGGTGTTAAAGGACTGTCTGATGTCTATGATTGTAGCTGAGTGTGTTTTTTTTTTAATTTTTTTTTTTTTTACATTTACTGGTTACTAATAGTTTTTTTTTTTAATAATAATACTTTTTTTCCCCCCATGTTTCATAGCATCAGCCGGGAAGCGAACCCGCTAACCCAGGATAACTGCTTGTAAAGCAGCTGTCGCTGATCTCTCAACCACCAATGGTTGACAATAATTTTTATTTTTACATGCACTCACAAAAGCACCTTGACAACTTAATTATCTAGATAATACAATAGTTTATGGCTGTGAATTTAAATGGCATTATATAATTTTTATTTAGTTTTGCATAATTTTTAATCACAATATAAAGATTTTAATAAATATACAATCAAATATATATGTTAAAGAATTGTAAAATAAATTAAAATGAGTTTTGGTTTTAAGTAATCTTTTGTGATGCATATTAATATGTGTGTGTGTGGGGGGGGGGGTTGATTAGTTTTTTTATTGCATTATTTTTTCATAAGTAATTAACTTTTTGTTTTATTTATTGCAAAATATCAGAAAAATAACAATTGATTAAGATCTGTTTTGGATATAAAGAAGTGGGGGGGGGGGGTATTATGGCCAGAGTTAATGCTACACATTTTGTGATGGTTTATAATTTACTTTTGTTTTGAGTTGATAATTTACTGTCTAGATCATTTTTTATTAAACATGAATAATATAAAATATTAATATTGGATACTGGTATGGAATCATCTTTATTGAAATTAATGTTTCTTTTAATGTAAATTCCTTTATTATAGATTATTTTCCATTAGTTATAAATTCTAGTTAGAACTATAATTTTATTAGAAAAGATATTGTAGTTTATAAAGTAAGATATATATATAGTACAATGGCATATTTTTAATGTTGTTTCAGTTAGGAATGTTTTTTATATTCTTTTATATTAATTTATGTAAATTGCCTAGTTTATATATTCCAAACTAAATTCTCAAAATATTTTGCACATGCCAGCATTTTTAAAATTTTATATGATTGTTTACGATTCTTAAAAATATTTGAAATTTTATTGGATGATTTTTCATCATCTTGTCTAATTTTTCTTACCATGCATTCAAATATGTTGTCAATCTTTTGATAATGTTTGCCAAAATTGGAACATTAAGCATTTCTGAAACAAGAATGTGCCAATGAAATTCATCCAAATATTTTTTTCTCATACTCTTAATGTTATTTGTTTTTACAGTTACCTCCTATTGATCAAGATATGTTGAAGTCCAGTGGCATAGGTAAAGCTGTCATGTATTTGTACAAACATCCTAAAGAAATTAAAGAAAATAAAGATAAAGCTGGGAAACTTATTAGTAAGTTTATTATAAAAAAATGCTTTTTTTGTTTTCATTATGCTGTTTGAATATTTATGTTTAGAAGTGTCATTTTTTATAATTGTTAATAAAAATGCAATCAATTTTTCAAAAACAAATTCTTATTAGAAAATAATAGCTCTGAATTAAGGAGTAGTTTGAGAATCTAATTCTGGAAAGCGAATGTTGAGAAAGTAAATAAAACAATTTTATGTTATATTAATTATGCATTGACTATGTCTTGACATATAATTTGTGGACTAATTGTCAAAACATTCATTTTGATTACTTTATTTTTCAAAGAAATTTTTTTTCTTGTAATTATTAATTTTATAATTGTAAAAGATCAGCTTTATTCTTCTTTTAAATTTTTTGCTCTTTTACTTCTTCATTATATTATTAAAGTCTTTGTATTTATATATTTTGGTAAAGCTCTTAAAGCGGATAACATTTTCCCACAATTTTTAAAAAAATTAGGATCTCAATCCAAAGCATGGTTGGTAAAACTATTCAGCAATATTATCTGTACAAAAATTATTCCAAAATTTGGCATGAAAGCAAAACTATAGTAGTCTTAAAACCTAATGAACTTAACAATGATCCAAAAAATTATCATCAAATATTATTATATATTTTCTACAATCTCTCTTAAAGAATAATTTTAACAAGAATTTTGACAATAGTTGAGAACAGGATGGATTTTTAGACCAATACAAAGCTATTATGAATAAGTTTTATCTTTAACAACTCATATTGATAAGGAGTCAAAATAAATTTAAAATGGTGCTCCTTTATTGATTTAATTTCAGATATGTTAATGTTGGATCATCATTAATTTACTTGATAAAGTGTTTCTAAAAAATTCAAATAACTAAATAATAATCATAACAGATCTGAAATTTTACAGAATGATTTCCCACAGATTTCATTTCGCTCACATGCTCTACTTAATATTTATTAATGATTTTCCACAAACAGAATACAAGAAATATATTTATGCTGATGTTATTGCTTTCATTTTTTGAGGGATAGTTTTTCCAGAAATAAAAAAAAATCTAATAAAGATATGAAAAGTTTAGAAATCTTTTTCAAGAACTTGAATCTTATCCTTTAATTCCACAATTGTAACCAATATAAAAAAGAAAATGAAAGTAAATGCAGTGGCATGTGGCAAGTCACCATTTTGTAACCGAAAGGAAGAGAGAATGTGAAAACAATGGCTACTGCACAAAATACAAACTATATAAGTAACATATATGCTCAACAAACATATAAGCTAAAACATCTCGATAGCTAACATTTGAAAAAGCTATGCTCAGCAGGGTCATAACATATGCTACAATATAAAGATGTATTGGCAGAAGCAGTATATTAATAAATGAAGAGGGGAGAAATCTCAACTCATTCCAGCATAAGTAAAAGGATCTTGATATTATAAACATATGCCATTGAAGTTACATTTAATTTTTTTTATTTCTACAAAGATTTAATACAACTATCTTTTTTTTTTTTAATCCATCAAAAGAACTAAGCATCTCATTGCTTTGATCAGCTAAAAACATTATTTAATTCTTATAATTTAAAACGTTCTTTGAAATTCTATGTCACTTAAGATATATCTAGAGTGTAAAATTTTAAAATTAAAATAAATTTAATAATATAGTCGGTTAAATCAGGGTATCTCAGGGTAATCATCATCATCATCAACCTTTATCAATCCACTGCAGAATGAAGGCCTCCCCAAGTTCAATCCATCTTCTATTCCACATCACCCTTGCACATTTTCTTAGTTCATCCATCCATCGCACATGTGGTTTCTTTCTGGGTCTTTTACAATCTCTTGGAATCCAGTTTAAGATTTCAATTGTCTATCTATTATCATCTCTTCTAGCAATATGTCCAGCCCAACTCCAGTCTTAATTTTTTCAATGAGGTCAGTAACACCTGTTTGTTCTCTTACCCATATATTGCGTTTTCAATCTTTTCTTGTTACTCCCAACATGCATCTCTCCATACTTCTTTGAGTGGTCTGAAGTCTCTGTATTGCTCTTCTATTAAGTGTCCAAGTCTCAGATCCATAAGTAAGAACTGGTAAAACACATTTATTAAAAAACTTCCTTTTCAAACACATAGGCATATTTCCTTTTAGTATCAAGTTATTTCTACCAAAAGCACTCCAACCAAGTTTAATTCTATGATTAATTTCATCCATTATGTTTCCATCTGTATTAATAATCTGACCAAGGTATTTGTAACTGTTAACTTCTTCTAACTCATCATAATCAATCTTTATTTTCATATTTTGAGAAAATCCATTAAACATTACTTTAGTCTTTTTAACATTTATCTTTAGTCCTACTTTCCTACTTTCATCTGATAACTCCTGCAACATTTCCTGTAGCTCTAAAGCATTATTTGCAAAAACAACTACATCATCTGCAAAATCTAAATGACTTAAATAATCTCCATTTACTTTCACTCCTTTAGCTTCCCATTTTAATCCACAAAATACTTCTTGCAGCACTGCTGTAAAAAGTTTTGGAGATATGGAGTCACCCTGTCTTACACTCTTCTCAATGTTGACTTTCCCAGTATCATTATGTAATCTAATTGTTGCTGTTGCATTTTTATAAATATTCTTTAAAATATGACAATATCCTGGATCTATACCTTGATGATCCAATGCTTAATCACTGAAGAAATGTTTATAGAATCAAATGCCTTTTCATAATCTACAAATCCAAAGCATAATGGCAACTCATATTCATTTGTCCTTTCTATAACTTCTCTCAATACCTGGATATGATCTACTGTACTAAAACCACTTTTAAATCCAGCTTGTTCTCTTGGTTGGTGGAAATCCAATGTTCTCTGTAGATGAGTTGTAATTATCTTGGTAAAAATTTTGTATAAAACTGATAAAAGGCTGATAGGTCTGTAATTTCTAATATCTTCTTTATCACCTTTTTTAAATATTAATATTAATACTGCATTCTTCCAATCATCTGGTACATCTTTATCATTTAGACATTTGGTATATAACTTTGCTAAAAAAAATTCTATTTCTTCACCTGCTTCTTTTAATATATCAATTATAATTCCATCATTACCTGGAGACTTTCCTTTCTTCATACATTTAATTGCATGTCTCACTTCTTCATTTAAAATTCTGGGCAATTCGGAAGATGTAATAGATATAGGAGGTACTTGTTCTTTATTACTATATAATTCTTGATAAAAGTCTTCTACCCATTTCATGATGTCATCTCTCTTTTTAGTAATAATTCCATCTTTTTTTCTTATTGCAGATATAAATTTCCTACCAATACCAAAATGTTGTTTTACACTCTTGAGACTTTTATTCTCTTCTACAGCTTTCCTTGCTAGTTCACAGTTATACTTTTTTATATCATTTTCAACTCTTTTCCACACCATTTTACAAAATTCAAGATATTCAATTCTTTTTAATGCATCATTTTTGTATATCTTCATATTCCTTCTTTTCTTCATAAATTCTCTAGTCTCAGTAGAAATTTTATTGGTCAATTGCTGCTTTTTTCTACCAGCTATCTTTGTTGCAGTTTTTAAAAGTGTATCAGTTATTTTCATATTAATTTCATTCAAATCTGAATCATGTTCAAAATCTACTAATACTTGAAACCGATTTGTAAGTTCTAATTTAAATTCATTAGAATGTTTCTGAAGATTAGGAATATCAACTGTAAATATTGTTTTTCTTAATAATTTTTGTCTCTCTAGTTTTGCATTAACACATATCTTACATCTTACTAATCGATGATCACTTCCTGTGTTAAATTTATTAAGAACATTACAATCTTGAAATATGTATTTTCTGTTAGTCAAAATATAATCCAATTCTGCTGTACCTTCATTTGGATGCTTCCATGTCCATTTCCTTTTAACATTTTTCTCAAAAAAAGAATTCATAATATTAAGTTTTTCTTTTTCTGCAAACTCCACAAGTCTATGTCCTCTCTCATTTCTATTACCATAACCAAAATTACCTACAGCACTTTCATCTTTCATTTGTTTACCAATTCTAGCATTAAAGTCTCCCATAACAATTTTAAAATGTTGTTTACTCTGATCAAAAGTCTTTTGTACATCCATATAAAAATCTTCTACTACTTCATCACTATGAGAACTTGTTGGGGCATAAACCTGAATTATCTGCATTTGGTATCTGCTATTAAGTTGTATAACTAATCTTGCCACTCTGTCCGATACACCATCAATCTCCACAATGTTGTTCTTCCACTTTTTATTTATAATGAATCCTACTCCACTTGTATTTCCAATATTTGTGCCTTTATAATAGAGTACATGTCCACTTTTTAAATCAATTGTCTCTTCACCTTTTCTTCTAACTTCACAAAGTCCAATAATGTCCCATTTAATATAAGACAGTTCTTCTTCTAATTCTTGCAATCTTCCTTCACTTGAAAGTGATCTGCAGTTGTAAGTACCTAAATAAAAAGTCATCATCAAATGGCAGCCTGGGTCTGCAATCAGGGGATTCTTAGCACCCTCCACCTTTGGCCACCAACCACTGCCTTGGTTGGTGACTTTACAGCCTCCTGGGAATAAGGGCCATGATTTATTTTTGTCTGTCATAATTGTATATATCTATTGGAAAAATATTTATCATTTACACAAACATTCATTCTGCCTTATCAGGCAACTGAGAAGAAAGACCGTGATGTTTCTTCATTTTAAACTCAGAGGTAAAAAGCCAATAAACTCACCATGCTGGCTAATGCGTGTTGGTGATTAGCCCATCCATGTTCGTATACTATAAATAATCACATAGTAATAACAGCTGCGATGACAAGAATGTATGGACTGGGCATTAGGAATTTGCCCTGCTCGGTTCCTTTAAAATCTCCAAGAGGAATCAAAGGGTCTTCTTTCAGTTAATAACAAACTCTTTTTGAATCCTTAGATTTATTCAATGTTGAACGCAATCCTAGTTAATAAAATAAATAAGACATACACTTCCCCTAAGTTAATGTTTTACCATAATTATGGCAATAACAAGATTATTACTACTTAAATAAAATACATAATCTCTTAAATTTAAAATAAGATAAAGACTAAACTAGTATTTAACTCACATATTAAGAATGGTCAAGGGATTTTGTAGCCATCTTTAACATCTTAGAACAAATCTACTTAAAATGGTCAAGGGATGCTGTAGCCATCCTTAACATCTTAGAACAAATCTATTTAAGCACCTTCTAAATATGAATTAGGTTCTTGTAAAATTATATCTTATGAAATAATAAATGTAATCTTCAAGTATGAAAGTGAATTTGGAATAAAATGCACAATGATTTGAAATAAGCAAATTGAATTAATTAAAGTGATCCAAATTGACAAAACCAATTATAATTCTTTATTAGTAAAATTACATCTGTCTTAGATGATCATATATTAATGCTTAAACAATTCAATAAAGTGATTCATTAATTTAAATGTCATGTACAGATTTTTAATCAATATGTGAAAGGATTTCTGTTTGATAAGTGGGATGATGTGAAGAAACAACTATGAGAATTTTTTAAAATAATAACAATTATTTATTTATAGAAACACAAAACAAATTTACAAATATTTTATATTTGAGTCCACATAGATGGAAAAAATTTTCACATTGTTGCTGCTGCAAAATTTATCAGAAGGATCAAAAATAAAATTTATATATTGCTTTATTAAAATAATTTTTATTGGAATAAGCAAAATAATTCAGCATATTAAAATAACTTTGATATTATTTACTTATCAAAAGTTCTCATTTATCAATTTACTTGTATGATGATAACAACTTTTATATCAGTAGTGTTTCTTTTATGAATATTTAGCAACTCAATAATATTAGGTTCAACTTTTCATGTAAAGAATTAAGAAACATCTTGTAAATTGAATATAATTTTCCGCAACAATAGACTCAAATGCAATCTACATATACTGCATAAAAATAATCTTGTACTATAGCTTAACTTATTTTCCTCATCTATCAAAGATTAGATTTAAATTAATTTCTATGTTATTGGAAAATTGGCTTGCACACTTGAGATTATGTTGCATTAGTCTCTTTATTTAGGTAAATTATAAATATTTTTAGATAAATTCAACTTTATTTAAACTTTTCAAATGCATTCAACTGTATTTAGGAATACATAGGTTAATATTGGACATAGTGTTTTATGTGGTATTATTTTTCTTCATTCTTCAAATATTGTTGACTTGACTAGTAATAGGTAGATTCATGATTTAAGATGATATGCTAAACTATTATCTCATCTTTCAAAGGCAACAGTCAGTAGAAATTTTATATATTATACATGATGTCTGCTTCCTTCATTTTAAAGACACAAAGTTGGTAAGAGGTTTTCAAACATTATCATTCTTGATTGAATTTTGGAGTTGTTTGCCATAATTATATGACCAATTTCTTAATTACTTTTTTTTCTTTCAGCATAGTATTCTTATGTTTCCCCAATTGAACATGTATTTATTGGTATATGCATACTCTGCTATTTTATATCTATTTGTCTTTTCCTCTCTAATCATTGCTGTATATTATTTTCATTTATTTTTTGATGAAATGGTAATTTTACTGATATACATTCTTCTATATTATCAGTATAATAGTAAACAAAAAATTCTGCAATAAATTCTACAATATTCAAAATACCAATAAAGTAGTTAAAATCAGTAATTAAGTTCTCTCTAACTTAAAATAACATTAATCACCAGTTATTAGTAGTCCATTACAGGATAAAAACTACTCAGTCCATTATTTTTTTTACAAAGGTTTATAGCAAGTCTTACTCTTCTATATATAATCGGTGAATTTTTTCTTCATTATTCCACCTCAAATTAGATATTTTCAATCTTGTCTTTTTTATGTTGATATTGTAACCATTTGGGTTTCATGGCCAACAGCAACATAATTGTATGTGTGCATATATTGTAAATAATTAGTTAATTAAGTCCCAAATATGCTTTACTCCCCATTTGTTTATTATTATAAACTATATGGATTACTGGGTAAACTAGATCATTTAATCAACTCCTTTTAGCATGTTTAAGTATGCTAATTTATGAACAGGTGTACAGTAGTTTCGCAGATCGAAACTAAAGATTTAGCACTAAATTTTAATGTTTATATTTTAGAAAGCATTGTGAATGTGTCTTTATGAAGCACATCTGTGCACTACGCCTTGCTATATGTATTTCTTATTAGAATGGGCTTTTGTGTAAGGGCCATCGTATTACTCTTAGTTCGGACAGTTTTCTTTTAACAATGGGTGTAGATTTAAAGGCCACCCCATTATATCTCTTTAGAACTGGAGTACGAGGGTCCAGATTGTTTTTATAAGCTGCTCCAATCACCCGAACTAAACGTTCATGTATTTTATGATAGCAAGTCGTACGGTCCACGGGAACCGAGTACTTGGTACTGAATCCCGTGAGTAATTGCATATTCGAGTCACTATCATTATTTAGTTTATGTACCACCATAGTCTCGGAAGCTCCACTGCAAAGCGCCGGTTCATCTTCCTTTGTATTATTCAGTTCAGCATTGATCTGAACTTCAGATCTAGTTTATATATATGATCTATATAGAGAGCACACTTATTGCTCATTATACAATATTAATAAATAAGTTATAATTAACATTGTCATTCTTGTATGTTTAACCTTGGCATGAAATGGCATAAGTCAGGCATATTAACCATAGATAGCCAAATTAATAGAGTGGCAATAATGAATTGATAAAATTGTATAAAGTGTAGAGATGAGATTTTGTACCTGTCCACTCATCATTATACACCTGCTATGTAACTTCATACACTATTGCCATATTGTTAGTATTGATTTCTTTTAATAAAAATGTATTCACGTTCAATGTCTTATTCATAGCTCATTTTCATTCAGTTAAATATTTTAAATTATCATGTTAGTTTAAGGCCACATATGCATTATCTAGGTAGCCATAGATATGTGTGTTTAGATATTTATATAGTAATTGAGTCATTTATTCCCTGAGTCTCCTGTTCCACTCTTTTCTACTGCCGGCACACGAACTAGAAGAGTCTGAGTGTAGCCTCATATATGTTATTCATAGAATAGTAAATCTTGGACTATTGATGAAGGAGCTGAGGTGCAATCAGATTCGAGGTCTCAACTCCTCATCTAGATCAACCTTGGTATAATTTGCTAAAACTCTGGATTTTGTTGCATGAATGTACAATATGACCGTTACAATAGTCTTCACTTAAGAAAACAATAACTAGGAATTAATGTAGCAGTGGTATCTATTATACAATGATTATTCAATCTTACAATATATGACTTTGAAATAGAGTAAATTATTGTTCTAAAGCAGATGTTGAAAGTCAGCAGGAAAAGTCATTTGACACATTATTTGATTTACACCCCATAACATCATGGTATTTATTTGACCTTTTTATAAATATATTATAGAGATAATTTTATATCATCTTTTGATACAAGATGGGCAAATAAATTTTAGCTCAGTTTCTATAAAGAATTTGACAAATAAGTGTTCTGTTACTTAATTCTAAAGTACAATAATTAAAAACTGTAAAGTTATCTCAAAATAATTTGTAGTAATTGTAATTACAATATTTATATATGAACAATAAAAATATTTGTAAATATATGATAGTTTTTAACTTTGACTCTGTATATATATATTGAAATATTAATTTTTATTTTTTATTAATAATTAAGGTGAATGGTCACGCCCCATTTTTAATTTAGCTTGTGATTTTAAATCAATGAGCAAAGAAGAACGGGAACAAAGGGATTATGAACACATGCCCAAAAAGAGAAAAATGAGGTCAGTAATTTTATTTTCAAGATTCAGAGTATTATTACATTTTAAAGAAGTTAAATTATTTATAAACAAAAATGTATAATGATATATATTTTTTTTCTTTTAAGCTCTGTTGTAGACACTCCTACTCAACCCAAAAAAGATATTGATAAAGCTCTTGTAGGTGCTGAAAAGTAAGTATTGAAAAAAATAAATATATAGTTAGATATATATACACATAATAAATTTAGTTCAAACAGTATAATTATATAAAATCTTTTGCAGATTGCATTTAAAAAAACATCCTACCATGAACATAACTTTTGTCAAGTATAATATTTATGAGTTACTATAAAGTTGTTATTTTTCAAGATGCAATCAATTATGTGATGGTTTATACATTGGGTATCATTGTATTAGTATTCTGTCTATTATGCAAATCAATTCTCTTATTAATAAAAATATGCTATTTCGATCTCCTTTTTTATGACATGCTCTCCTCATGTTGTTTACATATTGGAATTAAAAATTACATTTTTTATTGCAGCATAATTCATACAATATTACACATACTCGTTTATATATTGAAATTCTGTGATTTTTTTTTTTCAATAGATTTTAGTTTAAAATTTTCTTTTGACTCTTGTTTTTTTTCCCATTACAATAATTAAAAGCAAGCAAAATGTCTTTTTATTTTGTTGATTTTAATCTATTTTTTTTTAAAGCTGAGACTTATTTTCTCATTTATTTTTTTTTTTAAATTAATTTTGAATAAGATAAGAGTCCTGGTCAGATATTGTTTTTTTAATTAAGATTAAATGGGAGATAGAGATTTACCCTGATCAAAAACTTTTAATTAAAGATTACGCGGGAGATAACAACTCACATAAATAACCCCAGGTTTTTGACTGATTTATTATTCTGCTTGTTATCATTATTCTGTTTGTATGCTTATTTGTATTGTGACCCTTATTCGGATTGTGTTTTAATTGCTCGATGCGGATCGCTGAAGTGCAGACTGTCAAAGTCAGATTTCTTTCCTTGACTTCTAATCGATTTTGTTAATAGTATTCACTACTTGCTGGGCTAAGAAATTATTGCTTAGCTATTTGCTAATTCAAGAAGTGAATATGCTACAACATTGAAGATAGTGACCATTTCTACAGAATACCACAATATATGCCATGAAAAATTTTAATAATATGCAGTGCTGAATCAACCCAAAGATGAATCCCAGAGCTCCATAATTGTGCCTTCGAGAACATGGCCTAAAAGCCTAGTCCAGAACTGATGCTAAAGATTGCCTTCAGACTCTCGAACAGATAAATGAAAATCAAAACCTTCGAAATGAACTCTATGTGGACCTGAACTTTGCATATCCCGCTGGAAGAAATCTGCCAGACAGAACATTATGCATCGAAGATAAACTCACCTTTCATATAATAACCAGGGCTTACATCTCTTGTTTAAATCGCTGTTAAAGTCTCTGCTTAATCTAAAACAAAATGTGCATATTCATTTAAATATCACTAATTATTTTATTATGTATTTTATTTATTATATGTATGATGTGTCCATAAGTATGACTATATACATTAAGACACAATGTTTTTAAATAATTAGAATAGCAAATAGTCCGCAACAACTCTATTTTTATAGTTCGCTAATGTCCAGTTCCCTCGATGTACATTCAGGCTGGCTGCTACAAAAACGGTTCACAATGGGTAAGGTTTACACACACCTTGGCTCCTGTCCAATTTAGCTGCACATGAATGCTTCATAGTATAGTACTGTGACTGGCCTTAAGCTCCTTACAGCTTCCGTCTCTGCAACATTCTATCAGATACTTCACTTGAAAACCGCTGGAAACTCAACTCTTTATTCAGCTGCTATCCGGACGGTTTCCTCAGGCTACGGTCTCCCCATCTCTATGGGCTCTTTCAGCTATACCCGTGGACCACATTTCCACTGAGCGCTGGACATTAACCGAAAGCACTGACGCGAGATATCTACTACTGGAATTGAACAGACATCTATTGGAGATGCACTCAAATACTGGCCTGTCATAGTTGTTACACAGTCTTTTTATGGCTTTCTGATAACTGCAACAATTAATTACATTGTCCAATAAGATAAGGTCTCTTATCTAGAAATATTTGCAATCAGCAAATATTTGTTGGAGTTATTGTTCGTCATTACATTAATGCCTTAATTAAATCCTCAGTTATCAGTGCGCGATCTAAAAACAACCTCTCGAATAAATACTAGTTTTTCTGGAGTGCATAAACTTGTATGCAATTTTTACAAAATACAACAATGTATTGGAGCCTTAGTTTTAAGATTTCATATTTTAAATTTATTTGTCTGAGAGTGTATTGCGAGTTTATATTTTTAACTTAGTGTATTTCTTTTTTATATTACTAACCATTGATAAATTCTTGGGCAGATATTAGTAATTTTCTTTTTAAATCACTTATCCTTTATTGTTTCGTTATAATTAATTTAGACAATCTCATTTTGCATTTCCTGTAGATTGTAAATCTTTTGGCTAGCGATTTATCAAGTGTATTGTTCCGTTTTTCTTAGTACAGATTTTGTTTTTCCTTGCATATGTATTAAATGGATTATGTCTTGTACATGTGGGGTTCAGATTGACCTTAGGTCAACATGGGTGTGACAAGAATCTCGGCCTCAGGGTGGCCTTTAAGCATTCCATCATCAGATTTTCAAGTGGATGGACGGTTGAAGAGTTGGAGTGTGTAGTAGATTGGAGCCAGTCCATTAAAGTATGAAGATTGTCTATCTTAATATATATCTGAGCACTTATAGTATATATGTGTGGGAGATGATAATCTGGACCAACTGATGATTGCTGTTTTAGCATGAAATACGTGTATTGGTGATTATTTATCTTTTCAGCATATATGTACTTGAGTGTATCAGTGTTATTAGATAGTGGAGACTGGTGGGTTGTGTGAAAGTCTGTGCTCATATACTCTATATATTATAATAATAATTACTATTTAATGAAAATCTTGAACATTACACATATATATTTGCAACTGTGATTACTTTTATATTGTTTTATGTTATCATCTTTATTATTGCTATGTTTACATAATTTATAATTTCTATAAAAGAAACTTTTTAATGTTTCCATTTTATATACCAAAGAGACTGTTGATATAGAATGGAAAAATTCATTTTCTTTGATTGTTTTTATAATTTATTTTATAATTTAATTAATTTTGCAATCTGGATATTACAATCATTATTTTCAACTATTTCTCTATGTTAATCCAGGTTGTCTGATCTACACATTCTATTTTTCACAACCTTCCAGCAAACATTTTTATCTTATTCATTAACTTCCCAATTAATCTCTTTCTAGGTCTTTTGCAGTCTCGTGTGAGTCATTTAAAAACTTTAAATGTTCATCTATTGTCATCTCTTCTAGCCCATTCTTATTTCTGCCTTCTTCAGATTATTCTCCATGTATTTTGCGTTTAATTCTTAGTTGTGTGTAATTTTAAGTCTGCATTTTTTTATTAATTGTTCAAGTCCAATTAAGCATGGCAAAATATATTATTTAAAGTTTCTTTCAAGTATATAGACATATTTTCTTTTGGTATTAGTTGTTTCTAGCAATTATGTTTTTATATTTATTAATAGTCTGACTTAAATATTCTCATATAAATATTTATAAAATTTTTGCCTCTAATGCTAGAATCTAAATGATTCATCACATTATCATTTTTTCAAATGGCTAGTCATTCAAGGCAATTACCATATTATTACTGAAATATTAACAAAAATAAATAAAACTTTGTCATCAAAACTGTTGAAATTTGAAAAGATTGTAATAAATTGTAGAACAAAATTAAGATCATAATTTCTTGGTTAGCAAATTTGATTCTAAAAAATAACCATTTTACACATTTGCCTATACAATTGATTAATTCTAATTACTTTCAACTGAATTTTTTTTTTTGACTTAAGTTATATTAAATTATATTTAGATAATTACTTTTCCAATCAACATTGGTCTAGAAATTTTTTGAAATAATCCAGTGTGTAAAGTTTATCATCCTTTGATCTATTGCAATTTTTTTTTTTTTTTTTTTTTGAAGTCTTGATTTTTATTTATTTCTTTTGGCTATTTTTTTAAGTCTTCTTCTTTTCAATTTATATTTCATCATTCATTCCATTGTTTTTTACATAGTATTCACCCTGTATTCATGGCATTTGATTCAAAACCATGTTGTGGATACCAAATTTTGCAAATAATAGCAACCATATATAATAAGCATTTTTACCATATCTATATAGATAATATAGGTATTTCATCATATATACATATCCACAATGCAATTTTATTGAAAGAATAAATATTAAAAAACATCAACAATAAAAATTAACAATATAGGCCAATTAAATTCTAGTTAGTAATTTTATTAAAAAATTGTTAATAATGTATTTGTTATTAAAAAAAGAATCTTTTATTAAAAAATAATCAAATGGTTTCTTATTCTGGAATTCAGAAATTCAAGCATTTTTATGCAATCGATGAATCTTGAACTCCAGAGGCTGCCAATTTACCATTATATTAAACCTCACAGAGAAATCTTTTTTTTAAAGTTTTGATAAGCAAAGTAAAAGAAGTTGAAAAGATATATAAATTCTAAACAACAGTTACTTTTTTTTTATTTGAATAGAAATAGCTAAAGACTATACATTTATCTTTTTTTTTTTTAAAGAAATGCCTTATAAAATTATTTGTTTTTTTGTTTTTTTCCAATCTTCTTGGTTGAAATGGAAAAAATAAGTTATAACGTTGCAAATTTTAAATTACTTTATTGAGAAAGATTAAAGTATTTTTTGCTTGTTTCTTTTTTGTGATTGCAGCAGCCAGCAATTGTACTGTGAATTAAAAATTAATTTTTTCAAATTGTAAATGACAAATCACAGATTTGAGAATCACAAGCATGGGAGAGTGGGGGTTTATATTTGATTATGCAAATCATTTTTATTTCACTAAAATCAACTTTTTATTGAGAGTAATTTTTATATTTGATATTATTTAATTACCAATGTAACTTTTATATAAATTATTGAAAAGTAGAAGTTTTTATTTCTTTTCTTAGGGTAAATCAAAGCTAATTGACATTATTTACATTGTTTATGCTCAGAAATAAGACTTATTTAATAAAATTCAACTTTAGTCAAGAAATGATTGATTGATGTTCTTTATCTATTTGCTTAGAT
Source organism: Epiperipatus broadwayi (assembly GCA_028023455.1). Taxonomy (NCBI): domain Eukaryota; kingdom Metazoa; phylum Onychophora; class Udeonychophora; order Euonychophora; family Peripatidae; genus Epiperipatus; species Epiperipatus broadwayi. Next base: position 827,599 of record JAQFVV010006220.1, on the reverse strand, counting down.
ATAAAATATGAATAACTTTTTTTTTTTTAATAAATTAATTCTGATGTGCAATCATGTGATAATGTATTTACACCTTAAAAATAAAATATATTAGGTGAGTAAGAAATTGTGCATCAAATGTTGTTGACAGATATTTAGATATTAGCATATCTGATAAAATTAGAAGATAACTATAAGCATACATAGTCTGAGAAATTAGATCAATGATTTTATGTTAAATAGCAATTTACAATATTAAAAGTTTAAATCTGAACTAGAGGGCTCTAAAATTCATTTTTCATTTATTAGAAATATTTCAGTGCAGTTACCAAAATTATATATCATTGATGAAAAGTATTAAAATAATAATGTTATATTAATTTTTCATTCTAAAGTCTGGAATTTTTTCTTATATCTTGTGTTGGGGCATCATTGAAAATTATAGTAAAGTTCTCAGTATATTATAATAGATTTCTCATAATAAAAGGTATTGATCAATATTTGTGTTTTAGAAACAGTGTTTAAAAAATTGATACCATAACATAGAGCATTGCTTTGCAATCTGTAAATGGCTTTTCATCAATGATAGAAATGGCCATTAGAAATCTCATCTGTCTTAGTTATCTATTGAAAGCAATAACCTGATAATCTGACCTATTAAAGATTTAGATTAAATAACAAATGTGTACTTGCTATATAAATCTGATGTCAAATCAAAATTTCATATATATTATTAACTAACATTTGAATTAATAAACATTAGGAATAAAGCATAGTTAATGCCAAAAAAAGTAAAGCATAATTCTGGTCAATATATTTTTATATGTTGTACTAAAACTATTGTTTTTTTTTTATTAATTAAACGACATTTAAATTTTTTATATTTATTTTTTTTTAATATTAAAAGTAATATTTTTTTTATTTTTTTATTTTAGAGCCTTGAGGCCGGGAGACAAAGGTTGGGTTGGTCGTGCACGAGTGCCTATGCCTTCAACCAAAGATTATGTTGTGCGTCCAAAGTGGAATGTTGATCTAGAAATTGCTCGAGTAAATTTTTTTTTTTTTAAATTATTTATTTGTTATTAATGTTTTTAGATTTTTATGTACTTATTTTTTTTTAACTTTGTGTTTAAATTTATTATGTGCACACATATATTAATGCTTAAATCTGGTATTTTAACCATTATACTTGCAGAGTATCAACTAGTTTTATCTTTAGTTGGATATATTTTTCTCTTTTCAATTTTTTTTTCATTCCTATTTTGTACCACTTAAATGGAAGAACATATATGATTGCCTTGATGGAAAGATCTGCAGTTACCTAAAAAGATGAGACTACAACTAAATAGGAAGGAAACTAAGATTATAATGACAAAGCAGAAACTGATTTTAAGGATATGGAAGAAAGAGAAGCTATTGACAGTTTTTGTGATTTTCAATTATTTATCAAAAGCAAACAGTCCAATAAAGGGTTGTGAAATAAAAAGCCTGGAAATATCTTAAGATGTAAGGGCAATACAATATTTTTTAAAAACAAAAATCAGAAATTGTTCTTGTTTAAGTTATGATCTTTTCTGTAATTCTGTATGAATGTGAAACTTTAACTATCAGAAACAGAAAAAGAATTGATGTTTTGAATTGTGATATGGAAGACATTTGAGAATATTATAAATAACAAGGAAAACAAACAAATGTATACTCAATCAGATTAAACTTGAGGTTTATTTGAAGTCCACTTGACCAAGTTGAAATAATCTTATTTTATTTAAATTGTAACGGCATGGGCACAGAGTGATCTTAGGCTGATGGAAAAACACCATCATTCCAAAATAAATAAAATGAATATGAGCAGTTAACCAGCATTTAAAGTTGGAAATAAATAATGTTATTAACATAACAATATATGTTATGTACATTACCAGCATTAATCATCAAGAGAGTAAACAGTCATCTTTTATTACTGGAATTAAAAGAAGTACTTTTATAAAATCTAGATTAATCATCTAGCCAATTTACAATTATGGCATAATATAAAAACAATTGTCTGCAAGCACATATTTAAGTGCTAAAGTTATAATAAAACACAAAAAAATTCTGAGTTCAAGATATGCTGATCATCATTAATGCTCTTGGCTACTGCTATTTTGAACATACTAACCAATTAAATAGTAGTTATTTTAAAGTGATAGAATTTTAAAGATGATCTTTATTTTTGCACCATCCAAATCATTTTAACAGAATAATCTAAACGTACAATTACAATATATTCCCACATGTATATTGTATACTACTATTGTTCAAAACTAACTTGAGATGCAAGAACTCTAGGGATTGTGACTGTGAACAAGAGAAAATACTAATATATAATACTTAAATCTATTTTAGTATTAAATAAACAATTATAGATAAATTTATTAATTAGAAATAATAACAATAAAAATGAAATTAAATGTCTGTTAAGTATTCTATAATATAAATACATCATTCTGATTTTGATTTACACATATTTAAAAATATTTTTATAGATTGAAAACATAACATTATAATTTATAGATCTATTAACATAAGTTTACAGGATACATAAAATATATAGGCACACAGGTGTGCCATCTTGTTAAAATTTTATTTTAACTTACAATACATAATGACTGATTTTTCATACAATTTATCCAAACTGCTTCAAACACTTTTTAGCAAAACTCTTTATTTGTACATATACATACACCTATGTTTCGACTGACGTGCGGTCTTCTTCAGAGCTATGATATAATGAACAAAATAAAATAAAAAACATAACTATATAATAACACCATAAAAAATTTAAACAATAAAAAAACTAAAAACAACATAAAATATATATATTAAAAAAATTGAAATAAATAATCAAACCCAAATAAAACAATTAATATAAAATAAAATGTACAACATAAATAGAAAATAAATATAAATTATACATATATACTATACCAGTCGAAAATGTATATCCATTCAACAAGATTTAGAATCTAAGCAAAAGTACCCCGAATCCAATCATGCATCCTGAGATACACAGGTCAGGAGCAATCATGAATTCTAACCTGTTTGCCCATTCCCCAAATCTATAACACTAAGGACAACACCTACGGTGATACTACATAAATTAATTATTTCCGGGCCCGGTGCTACATCGTTTTGCATGAGAACTAAACTGATGATGATGATGAGAGATTGAGTGAACCCAAGATATAAATTAAAAACACATATAAATATAAATGTTATTAAGGAGATTCGAACAACTAGATGAAGTTTCAAAATTATAAATATTTATTTTGACAAAAATTCAAGATTTTATATATGTATAATCAATTTCATGCAGTTTAAATGATTATTTTGGTTACAAATCTTTGACAATCTTTATACAATTATTTTTTTTTAATAGATATCCATTTAGTATGGCAGTTACAATACTGAACGTTTATTTAAAATAGGTTTTTATTCAATGTTACAAAATGGATCTATCTGGGTGTTTTTGGTGGACGTTTATACATTAAGAATAATACATATTAAGATACGATAGAGTTTCGCTGATTATATGATTTTAGTAGGATGCCCGTGGCATTTCATACATAAGTTTATTTTCATTTATAGACTTTATTTGTAACAATAAAATAAGGATACATTTTGATCAGTAAGTAGACTAAAAACATTATTTATTACACATTTAGCAATCGAATATTGCGAAGCTCTATCAATACGGGAATTGATTATTTAAAAAAAAAAAAGGGAGGGCAGCTTCATGAGAAGTTGGATCTAAAATTCCAACAAAACATATTTAAAGAGAAAAATGTTTCATTATTACACATCATTACGATTTATTTTGTCAAACAGGCTAAAAGAAAACCAACTATAAGAAATTGTGGTGCTAGCATTGTCAGTAAGAGAGAGAAAAGTGGTAGCTTTGGCCACGAAAAGGTCATTCTTCGATTATTAAGGTGGTATGCCAACTTCATGCTAAAATGGTACCGAAAGAGGAAAGTCGGGTAGGAAGTTGCTATGGATCCGATTTACGGTAAGTCCATTCAGAGCTTCTACTACACTGACCGATTTGTTCCAGAAGTAGACTTAAGACTTTTGTTATGAACGAGAACAATAACAAAAACGGAAGGCTTCGAATCCCTGGGGCGAAGTACAGGCAAATCAAAGCAGTATATAAATATATACTCGGAAGAGAAGAATGACAAACAAAGACGATCGTGACTTCCTGGAATTAGGTACAGGCGAATCAGATCAAAGCCCTATGTGGCTTATTAATAATTTGACATATGCCAGCAACGCTATTATAATAATATAAAATCATTGGATTTAAAGTCTAAATATAAAGCCTTAAGTAGTTTAACAAATACATAATGGCATGTTAAAATAATGACCCGCATAAGATAGAATTATTAATCAGAAGTTAAAACTATATTTAATGAAGAGTGCATTTCTCCCCCTTCTTGAATCAATATTTTGTTTAACATAAAAAAAAAATTAAAATTCACGCACTTAAAAGTGCAAATAAAATAGATTTAAGTCGCCAGCCTTTTAGCGATGATGATCAATAAGAAATTAATAAAATTAACGGACACCAATATTTACCCCAGATTGAAAAGTATTTATACATTTGTATAATTTTACGATAAAATATTTTTTTAAAGCATGTATTCATTTTAAAACACAAACTCAATGTCACGAGCTATTTAGAAATACAGACATGAAATAATTAATTCCCCCCCCCCTTCTAAGTTCGTAAGACTGGGTGTGATTGGCATTTACAAATAAAGGTTTAGTGAAAAATATAAAAATATTAAAATAAATTATAACTGCACTAAATTATAAGTAAAATAAGAAGTGTGAGTTGGATGAAATAGTTTACAATAAGATAACGTTAGGTTATAGAGAATCGATACTAAAGAAATAATTATTAGTTTTAACATACTCGCCGATGAGCGAGTTAAAAGAGATTAAATATACAGAAAACATTAATTTAAAGAGATAGGATTCATGTAAGACAGGGGTGGGCAATTGTTTTGGCTCGAGGGCCACAGAGATTGGTGGAGGGCCGCATCGGGGGCCACTTTGTAAAAGCGAAGGTTAGCGGAGGGCCACATTTTTTTTTCATGATGCAATAAACACACTGCTTTATTCCCTGTATTACCAAAGAAATATTTGTCCATTCCTCATTAAACAGACATTCATCACCGATTTTTCGGAGGGTTCATGGTTTCACTAAAGTTGGAAATGTATATATTGCTAATGCTAAGACAAAATTGAAATTAACTAAATCAACTGGAAAAGCCCTGCACATAGTATCTACACTGTGAATGTGGCCATCCTAGTGGTCGTGCACAGGAAGAAAATCTCAGTTCAAGATGGATTTTCTTTATTGTCTTGGAGGGCCGCATAAAAACTCTTAGAGGGCCGCATGTGGCCCTCGGGCCTCTATTTGCCCACCTCTGATGTAAGACAATTGTAATGACTTTAGACTTGTTACCTCAGGATTGTATGGAATAAAGTAGGCATGAGTTTTCTGTGGCAGGCAGCATTCTTTAACATGTCTCTTGGCCTAGGCGGTTCTTTGATGGCACAGGCACACTTGAGCGGTAGGAGCTACATCTCTGCATGGCAAAGAATGGAGCTGAAGAAGGAGGGGGAGGCGGCTGAGGCCCCTCAAAAATTAAACAGACGTGGAGTCGACTGGCGACTATTGATCCAACTCTGACACAATAGATTTTTGGCCCTATTTATACAAACTTTGAGTTATTCAAAGAATGTTTTTAATTAAACTTCTTAACTCTTAATCAATCTTTAATTTACAGAAATATTTTCTGTATTGTTAGTGGAGATGCAATTGTTAGATAACTGTCCAAAAAAATAAATTTAAATCAATTTCCAGATTGGAAATAGATTTGATAAAAATGTTAACAGCTAACTAAAATCAATTAGCTTTGTTTTAAATTTTACTTTCATTAACTTTAATTAAAAAATTCCTTTTAAAATCATGAATCCCACCCCTTTAATTACTCTCGGACAGTTAAAGACTGCATCTTCCATCATGAATATTTGTTTAATTATATGAAGAAAAATATCTATAAAACAAATAACATATAGTTAAGAAAAAATATACAAAATTATTTACAAGATTTGTTTGTGCTTTTATATATATAAAAGATATATAAAAGCTCCGTTAATATATGTATATATCTGAGTCACATCCACAAAAGTTAATATTAAAGAAAATTTTTGAGATTTATATTTATAAATTTTTATAGACGCTTCTCAGAAATATACGTATAGTTTATATACATGTGACGAAAAAAACAATGAAATGTGGGTTAAGTGGTAGAACAGATCGACTGTTACAATACATTCAAGGACAACTATTAATCTAAACATATTATCCATTTTATTATTATTAACAATCTACTAATTATCTCTACTCTTCATAAATTTAAACTTTATGGTTAGTAACTAAAATTCTTTTAATTTTAAATCATATAATATTTATTATTTCCTTAGTCATTCTTTTTTTTTAAAAGTATTTTATATTTATTATTATTTCTGAATATTTAAAACCTATAAACATTATAATCTTTGAACTTACCAAGTCTATTTTGATCTTTTTAAAAAAAAAACGTTTTTTTTTTCAAAAAATTATCTTATACTTTAGCTCCCTCTATTACGTATTATTTAAACTAAATATATATATATCCCCTACAACTCTTTATTTTTTTCTCATAAATTTATATTATACTGCTTTATATGTTTTTATATATTGAAACATTTTTCCGTCTGACTAGGTCTCTGTTACACATATAATGCGCGAGTTGATCAAGTTATGCAAAAAGAAGAAAGTTGAATTTCTATTTCTAAAAACATAACTATATTTTCTCATCAACTCTACCTAATAATTGTTACGATTTACGCTATCGACAAAATCAGTTTTTAATTTATTGAAAGGCCCCCAGACCACTGAAATCGTCAAATAACATCTCGCAAATTAAAAAGAAAAATGTTCTTTAAAGAACCGATATTATATTTTACCATGAACTAGAATTATTTTCTAAATATTATTATTATTGGAGCTTATTAAACATATATTGGCAAAGGTAAATTATATTTTTAAACATCATTAAACTAATATTAATAAATTTAATAAGAATTAATAACTATTATTAATAACGCACAATGAAGAAGGTTGATAAAAGTAAAATCTCTTTTATTCTAACAAACTAAAAATATTTAATGTTAAATTGTTAATTAAATAAACTGGAGAGAACACACGCTAATCCTGACGTGAATCCATTAACAAAAAAAATAACAGTTAAACAATTAATGAAAGTTCTTGGGTAAACAAGAGTCTCTTGATCAAAAAAATTAAAGCCTATATCGGGGTCCTATTATGCGTATATTTTTAAAATGGGTTGTCGACAATTTAGTCACAACCTGGAATAATAATGAGTCATAGCTTACCGGTAAGTTTAGTGAGAAGTTTGTAGATTATTATGCATAGTTTTTTGAGTTAGAATGAGCTCGACCATGGTCATAAGTTGATCTTGTGGTCTATTCTCCTAGTTGGTCACGAAGGCTTTTCTGGTGTCCATCTTCAGGCACGATGTTCGCAGAAGCTCCAGTTCACTCCAACATGCAGAATTATTTCAGTGTAGGACGATCCTGGATATATTCTTTTTATCCAGGACCAACTATAGAGAAACAGATAAAATAAGACACTGATCAAACTGGCCTCTTCCTTTTATATTAGGGGCCCAGTTTTCAGACTTCTGCGTATGTTATTATCATGGCGTTTAGGTTTATAATCTTGTACATTTTTTTATCGGTTTTCAATTACAAAGTTCTCTTTTTTATCAAATCTTGATTTGTGTGTCTTGTTCTCTCCAATTTTTACTTTTATTTTTAATTACGAAAAAAAAAATATGAGAGACAATTTTAACTTTAACTGTATGTTTTTAAAAAAATAAATTATACTAATAAAAAAAAATCTGAGCTTACTCTTTTTTTTTAGCTTTTACCAAATGCCAATATATTTGTACCATATATAAATAAATGGTACAATATATATTCCCTACAACTTTATTTACATATACATTTTTTTATTTTATATACTAACTTTTATTATTATTCTTACTGTTTTATATGTAAATATTATGCTAAGTTCATTAATTTATTTATTTTTCTATTATGTAATATCTAAATATACCCACATTTATACTCCTATTTAACATAACCATCTTTTATCATCCACAACTCATTTATAAACAATTATCTCTTTACATATTTATCTTTATATATCTTATTTAATAACTATATCTATACTAATCTCATCCTAATCCCAGAATCTCTATTAAATTCTGGTTTTATCTTTCTTATTAATATAGCTTCTTTTATTTTTATTTCTTTAATACTTTCTGTATGTAACCTCATTTTTATTGAACTTTGTGTAAATTTGTGTCCTGTTTCTTTTGTATGTATATATATCGGTGATTTATTATCTGCCCTATGTTGTTTTAATCTTGTTTTTATAGAATTTTTTGTTTCTCCCACATATTTGTTATCAATCCCACTATCGAGACATTGTTTGCATTTTATCACATATACTCCATTAATTATTTCTGGTACTAGTCTTATAACAAAAGACGCCGTTTTCGCGCTAAAACACATAAAAATGCCGTTTCCGCGGCCGACATGGTCGAACCCACATTTTCTATAATACAACTTTTTTGTTGTGCTACAGATTGCAGGCTGCTATGTCGCGCCGCAGTACAGCATGTGTGTCGCATCGCAGCAAGTACATTTTCCGAATTCGCACAGTTTATAAAATGGTTACGGCTTGGTGAGAGAGGGTGTTTTTTTGAATTGGATGGAAATGTTGTTTTCATTGGATTTTTTTTTTTTTTAAAGTATTAAAATGTTCAGATTTTGTAAAGTAATAATTATCAGATTTTTTACACCGTATTGTATTGAAGTTTTAATTGGGAAAATGTTGACAAGATATATGTGGAAAGTGAGTTGGAATTAGGTAACGCGTCAAGTAACGTATTGTTCGTAACATTCCACTAGACAAACAAGTAAAAAAGAGCGGTAACACAAAAATATCCAGTAAGAAAAGTACAATTATGCATGTTTTTTTTGTAAATTTCATAAAAAGCATATAGTATAAACACGATTAATAAGTAAAGAAGACATTTTAGTTGTTGTTTAAAAAGTTTTACTTTCTTTCTTTTCTCCGACTACGGTTATACTTTGTTGAATATAGTTTACGTTTATTGTTATTATTTATTTTATAGATGTTACTAAAAAAAAAATTTACAAAAATACGATTTTGATATTTTTTATTTTAGTATTACAAACAACAGAACATTAAACGTAAACATAACTCTAAAACTAACCCTAAATCTAACCGTAACAACTTTTACTTTTTGTTGTCATTCTATTTGAAATAAAAAATAGCGGTAATATCTGTTTGTCTGTAAAAAAAAAAAATTTAAAACAAAGACTAAAAAAGTAAAAAATAGCGATAACACAATAATATCTGTTTCTCTGTAGAAATAAAATGTAAAAGGAAGAGTAAGAAATTTTACTTTTTATTCCGATTATGAGTTTTTAAACAACAAGAAAAAAAAAAGCCGTAACCCCAGTAAAAAAATCTCCGATAGAAAATTGATTTTTCTAATAAAGCAAACTAAAAAACACGAATCAAATTGTAATTTGTTTATTTTATTTTACATTTATTATTATCATTTAATTTGTATACGTTAATAAAAAATAATATTTAAAATTAAATAATATTTAGATTTTTTATTTTATTTTCGCATTACAAAAAACACATTAAAATGATTATAATTAACGGCCCAGGAATGATAATATTTTATAGTTTTAGCGTGAAAATGGCGCCATCGAACGACGTCTTTATCTATAAGTCAACCACCTTATTTCTTTATTATTTTTATTATATCCTATGTATTTGTTATCTATCAAATTTAATAGGTTTTCTCTTTTTTTATTAACTATTTTCGTATTAATTATTTTTTTGTATCTTTTATTAATCTTTTTTATAATTTTGTTAAACTTATTCACTATGATATTATTATTTGTTTTTATTCCTATATATCTATTTTCACCTTTCTTTTTTCATTCACTCTTTTCATTTTTATTTATTTTATACTCTATTTTTCCACTACTTCTTTTAATTATATATATACAGGGAAACCATTCATTTTTAACTCATTGATTATTAAATCTTTTTGTTTATTATAATCTTCTTTTCTTGAACAATACATTGCAGCCCTGTATACTCTTGAATATATACAACTAATTTTATATTTCCTATCAATTTTGGAAAAGTAACTTGTTATTTTGTTACCAATATTGTTCTTTTTATAAATACTTGTCAGAATACACCATTTTTTGTCTATCAATTTCTTTTGAAATATTATATCCAGATATGCAATTTCATTATTCTCTTTCTTCTCAACAGTAAACTTTATATTTTCCTCTATTTTATTAATATCATTAATAAACCAGCTTATTTGTCTTTGGTTTTTATTAAAAATCATTTAATAATCGTCTACATATCTGTTAAAAAATAAAAGAGCATTTTTATTTTCTGTTATATTTTTATCAAACTCATTCATATAAATATTACTTAAAATTGCACTAAGAGCTCCTCCCATTAATAATCCTTCTTTTTGCTTATAAAATTCTGTATTATATTCAAAAATTACATCCTTGCAACATGATTACATTAAATATATGAACAGGTAATTTTATTGTTTTATTTTTATCCTTAATATATTTCTCTATAACTAAATTTATTGCTTCACCTACATTTAAATTAGTATACATAGAAATAATGTCCTTTAAAAACGTTAAGTTTCTGTATTCATATTTTTTAAATATGTCATTAATTTCATATTAAAATTTTATTATTTTTAATATTAGAATTTTCATACTCATTAGCATATTTTTTAAAAATTTCACTCGATAACCATTTTGAAACTTTGTCTAAATAAGATCCTTTACAATCAATAATTGGTCTTAGTGGGATATTTTTCTTGTTAATTTTTGGAGCCCCATATATTCTTGCTGTTTTACATTCTTTACTTCCTATTTTCTCAAATGTTAACCTGTCTATTAACCCCTCTTTATAAATATGTTTAATTAATATATATATCCTTTTATTTTTTAAGTCACTGTCATTCTTCTTAACTTTTTCAAATACCTTATCACTCAGCATAACCTTCATTTTTTTTAAATAATCTTTTTTTATCTAATATCTCTAATTTATTCCCTTTATCTGACTTTAAGAAAACTACTTCTTTTTCTTACTTATATTTAATCTTTCTGACTTCTTCCTTCCCTATTAATTCTTTGTTTTTCTTTACATTCTCTTTACTTCTATTTTCAAATTTATTATTATTTTCTATTTTATATATCAAATTATTTATTTCTTTTTTAAATTCATCAAACCATATTTTCTCTTCATTATTTAACAATTTTGTAATATCTTTGTCATCATAATAGTGTACTCCATATTTTTCCTCTATAAAATATTGTGCTATTTTTTCCATTGTTGCTTCTATCTCTACCACATTCTTCTTAACATCATTTCCAATTGGCACATATTTAATCCTTTTGTTCAATATATTTTTTTCTTCTTCTGTAAAATCTATCTTTGAAAGATTGTGTATATTATTCATTTTGTCATCTGTTATAATGTCTTGTTTTATTTTTTTGTTCTTCCATCAATATTTAAAATTTTTTAACATGTCTCTTATTTGTTTTCTCATTTATCATATTTCTTCTTATCTCACATAATTCTCTAAATTTATTCTCTTCATTTTTTGTTATTTTGTCCCTCAATATGAATTCTATATTATTTATTTTCTTATATAAATGTTTTTTCTTTTTATAACAACTTCTAATGTATTTCTTTAAGACATTCTTTTTTATCTTCTTTATAAATATTTCACTATTAGTCAGTGTTTTTCTTAATTTCTCCATTTTAATGAATTTAAGTATTATATTATTATCATCACATTTTTTTAGGTATTTTATATTATTATTATTTTTATAAAATTTTATTATAGTATTCCATCGTAGATTTCTGAATTAATTTTTCTAATTCCAAAACAAAATCTTTTATGAATGATAAATTGAAAAAAATCCTCTGGAGACAAAATGGTCTTTTACTTTTATTCCCCTTACTATATATTTTTTTTTCATTGAATAATTTTGTCAACAGTTGTTTATTTTTAAAGAGTATAAATTAAATATTTAATTTTAACTGTAAAGTGTTTGAAATAATATCATTTTCAATATATATATTCAATTCTCAGATAATATCTATTCGGAAAATAGATCTTTTGTATGCAGCGAATATAAATAACTGGCAGTAACTTCATTTATGCTTATCATATATATATATTGTATGTATATGACTCATTTCAAACACATAGATATATTATTTATCTAAAAAAAAAATTTTTCCTTTTGGATATATAGATTTATGTGTGTATTTATTATTATATAGTCTATATAAATAGTTAATGAATAAGCAGTTGTAGAGAGAGAAGGTAATAATATTTAATATTGATTTATTGTATTTTCTTATTAAATAAGGTGTTAAATTATTTAACATTAATTTTGTTAAAATAAAGCAGATCAGAAAGAAAGTGTAAAATAAGGTGATCAGATTAGGAGATTTAAAAAAATGTACACGTGCAAAAGAGTGTGAAAGAATGAAAATGTCTGTATAAAAACAAAAATGCTTTTACACCTATTTCTAATGACTATAGATTGCCAGCTTTATTGTTTGTGTTATCTGTGTCTAAGATTATTTTTATAAAAGGGGTGCTTTGATGTAATAAAACGTGATTATTAATTTTCTTGTAAAATTGCGACAGACCATCAACTTGTGATCTTTGATCTTTTATCTCCAGATAAAGATTTCCAGGTGGTTCTTTTCTTTGATTAAAATTCGCAATAAAAACGAATGAAACAATATTTAGTGGTCAGTCAGTTTTTTTCTTATTATTAAACAGAGATGTAGCGCTCAGTCAGTTTTTTTAATATGATAAGAGAAGAGATGTAAGCTCTGATTTTTTTTTTTTTTTTTTAAAGAGAGCAGTTCAATTTTTGTTTGGAGGAGAGTGATCTAACAATATGTAATTTTAAAAAGAAAGTCAATCATTAATATTACTTCGGTCAGTTTTTTTTTTTAATGTTATTAGGAAGAGATGTAACAATCAGTTTATTCATTATTATTAGACAGAGATTTAGTGATTGAGTTCATGAAAAGTAAAAGGAAATGGACAGTTTTCATTTTTTATTTTTGAGAGTGAGAGCGATTAATTTTTTTTTTTCACTCTTTAAAAAAAAAATTTGAGGAGAAAAAAATGACTCTTGTTTTAAAGTCAGTATAGACGAAGATGTGCGTATATATAAGTAATTCCCAGCAAGATTAAGATAAAGAAGGGAAAATGGAACAAAATTGAATTTATTGGAAGAAGTTATTAACAGTTCTATGAAATGATATTAATATATTTTGCTGTGTATAATACAATGAATTTGCATTGCTAAAACCACCTCTTCTGCTTCTTGAGATTCCTATCATGGGTTAGCTTACTAATCTGTCTATGGTCTCATATATCAATCGAATAGTAGCCAACAAAATGATCGAGTTTAAAGCCAACCACACAAGCTATTTGAAATGCTTCTTTTCTGGCTCCTGGTCCATTATAGGCTCATTACCTTTGGATGGAGGGAGAAGGGGAAGGAAGAGGAAAAGAAAAATGTATAAAGGCCTTATAACTAGGTTTGATTAAGCTATCAACCAAATTTTTGTTAGAATTTTCCTCATAGTCATCTAGAGTGTCTACAACAATTTTTTTTAAAAATGGTAGAGACAAGCAAATCCACCAGTTCATACTTATCTAAAAGTATTTAAAATAACTCTTTTTGAAATGGTAGAAGGAAGCCAGTCAACGAATTCAGCGTTATCAAAAGTATCAACAATAATTAATTTTAAAATTGAAGAAATAAGCAAGTCAATTAATTCATGTTTATCTTAAAAGTATCTGCAAGAACTTTTTTTTTTTTAATGGAGCAAAGACAAGCAGTCTGAAAATTCAAACTCAGGACATTTATAAGAAGTGAAAGTAATCGGGTAACTATGAACTTTCCTTAACAGATCTTTTATTCTTTCTTATTAAAAGTAAACCTTAATTTATTGTTCAAAGCATTTTTTTTCTTTGATACAGAAAGCTTGTTTATCGATAGTTATTCTCAATATCACATAACATAAAACACAGTTTAAATCTTTAAACTTAAATTTTCATTATTTTTTTTATTATTTTTTTTTATATTATATATTGTAATATTGAAATGTTTTTTTTTATTGTTTTTCATTTGTTATGATGAGCAACCTATAAATATATGCATTTATAATGTTTTTTTGTTTTTTATCTTGTCGCATATTAAAATTGATATAATGTATTTTATTTTCTTTTGCTAAAAGGTTGCAAGAATTTTTTTTTTTATATATGTAATTTATGTATTAATCTCTAATATAGGAGTATACATTTTAGACATATATGTTAACATTACCAAATGGGTGCATGTGTAACTGCTTATACAAACACATCAAAAGAATAGGTTATATATAATTAGTTGAAATATGGTAAATTATAAAGCAAGGCTTACATATGAATGGAAGTGAAATAAAACACAGGTTACATATAAAATTTATTTTTATGATATAATAAGTTAAGAAAGTCTTAAGTAAGCATTCCATGAAATATTTTTTTAAATGTCATTTTAAGCCAGCTTATTTTAAAATTATCCAAAATGACGAACTTGTATATAAAATTTTGTGTTAGTTTTGTATTAAATTAATGTAATAATAAGCCATTTATCTAATTAGTAAATTTGATTTTAAAGAAAGAAAGAGTAATAGTATTAATAAATATAGTTATACATCTTAATTGGTTTCCGAGTTTTTATTAAAAATATTGTTGTATTTTTCTTGTCTTAATTCTATTGTTTTAAATGATCATCATTATCATCGCTCACAGATATTAAGAATCATCATTCGTAAATATTGAGCAAGCATTCGCAAATATTAAAAAAGCGCTCGCAAAATGTTAAATAGACTAGAATGTTGATTTACCTTTAAGTATTTGGGGATTAAGCTTGATAATAACAAAATTTTATTAATTATAATTCAACAATAGAAAGCTAAAATTATGTTGTGTCCATGAGTTTTGATCATCCTCATCAAAGATGGATATTGTATTATTGATTAAAACACCTTTTAAACATAGTACTGTACAAGAGTTATGATTGCCATCATCATTAATAAATTATAATCATTAAATCTAATGTTTAACATAATATATTTA
Organism: Epiperipatus broadwayi; assembly: GCA_028023455.1. NCBI lineage: Eukaryota > Metazoa > Onychophora > Udeonychophora > Euonychophora > Peripatidae > Epiperipatus > Epiperipatus broadwayi. The sequence continues at coordinate 812,183 of JAQFVV010006220.1, read as the reverse complement.
GTAAATAAGGATTTGTAGAAAGTTGAATATCATGCATAGAGATTCGTGATGATCAGTCATCATCACTAGTATTATTAAATCCTGGTTTTAACTATCAAAGTATTTTAGTAAATAAACATAAACTTATATAAATGCTAGTGAATGTAATATTTAAATCCCATTTTGACAAGGGATGATTTTTAAAAATGCCTATAAGTTTATAAAGATAAATTTATTGTTGTGAGTTCATTATAAAGCTATGGCTGGTATCATCACCACTATTATTATTATTATTATGGTATCATCATCATTATTGTTATCATTATTATTATGATATCATCATCATTATTACCTTTATATTGTGATAAATAATCTAGTTAAATGGCCATCAATATCAATAATCGTCTTCACGATGCTTGTTTAGAAGCCATTAATAAGATTATACTTGTCTGTTCATCAATATACGTAAATGAGCTAGCAATGTCTATAAGAGTCTTGATCTATATAAAATTTTGGTGATATGGGGATCTTATGATTTTATTGACATGGATAAAATATAAGAATGTCATTTTAATTTTTTTTCATTAATCATTCAAGTCATGTGTAATAAAAATGTACCGAATGAGTTTGTTTTATAAGTTGTCATGAATAGCACCAGTGTGTGCGTATGACCATGAATGGTCTTATATAGTTGGAAAGAAGAATAGGAAGGATTCTTTGTTAAAAGAACCTAGTATTGGAGATAAGCGAAATGCACTCCAGGGATCTCACCGTGGGTAATTTTATTCAGTTGCTATATTTAATATTATTTTATTTGATGACAAAGGCCAGTATGTTTTATTGTTCAAATGACTTCCCCAATATCTAAATATCATTAAATCTTTAATGAGGATAGTTTTAATTGTCATGTTGTTATTTTAAGTATTGAGAAATGAGATTATTTATTTATTTCATTATTAGCGTGACAGAATTAATGTTTGAGATAGTTGCAATCGGGCTATAATGTTATATTTAATTAATTAGAAATAGATACCAAAATAGAGTATGATATGCATATATTCTTATTTATATGTTAGCGTCATCCTTATTTAATTATAAATTGTATTTTAGCTAACCCAGTGAATTCATTTCTCATTTAATTTACTCAGTTACAAATGATGAACCGCTGGAGCATATCATATATTCTGTTTAGTGTTTAGTTATTGAATTATGGCAACATTCACCAACATATAGATTATAATCAGTTATAAAGTAACAGCCTTTTATCAACCTTTTTGTCAGTTCATCTTTATTTATTCATACAGTTACAAATGACTGATTATAAACATATTTTAATAATTGATAATTTCTATCAATATATTTTTATTTCTGTTACAATATATATATATCTGAATCAGTATATATGAATAAAATACAGCACTGACATATCTTAGTATGTTAATTTCTTAAAGTTTTGTCCATGATAGAGCCATAACTGGCTTCTTGTTTTTTGTGTCTGTGATATAAATAGTTACAGAATGCAAACTGTCCTCAACTCCAATTCATTTTTAATAATTTGATGAACTGCAGCCAGGTAAGTTCTCTACTGGTTTGCTGATCTTTTTGTGTCTGTGATATAAATAGTTACAGAATGCAAACTGTCCTCAACTCCAATTCATTTTTAATAATTTGATGAACTGCAGCCAGGTAAGTTCTCTACTGGTTTGCTGATCTAATTAGGAATGTTGTAGATCTGTACATCCCTGGGAATATATCTTTTGGTTAAGGATTCATTAACAAGCATAGGAGATTTATTGTATCTGATTGTAATTTCTATACTGCCACCAGCCAACATTCTATTGTAAAGTTTTCATTCTAAAAGAATATATCAAATGACAATATATTTTACTACAAAACTAATCAAATATATCAAGAAGGCATCAGTAAGCACAACTTTTATACAATAAATTAGACAAAATAACAGCTCTATATATAGCTAAATTTTGTTGCAATAGGTTTGACACTGTGATGAAATTACTCTATGTTTTAATTTGGTAAAAGCAGCAGCAGCACACTGAAGCCAGAGTTTCATCTCAATATTTAAATCCACCTTTTTATTTAAAAAGTATCAAGATATTTACATTCGCTCATATTTTCAAACTGATAACCATCCAAGCTAAAAATTGCATTCAGTACATTATGTAAATCATTATATAAATTGGCACAGATAACATAATCATTAGCATATTGTAAATCCAAGATGAATTTTTTTTTTTTCCACTTTTGATTGACATAAAAAATTTTACAATACTTGTATTACATCTTGATTTCTAATTCATTAATTTGCTTGTAAATTCTGAAGATAATAATTATAAAAATGGAAAAATGTTGGAATTAATGCCCATATGTGTTTTTGACACCAATTTTCCACTTTACAGTTTTTGTCATTTCATCACACAGAAGCTGTATAATTGAATAAATTTTAGTGAACAATTAATTAATTTCAAATAATGCTATAGAGCTCTGTTAAATAGCTTAACCAAATCAATAAAAGTAATATATAAATATTCTTTTGTTTTTGACACTTTATTTGATAGGAACAAAAGCAATATCAACAATGCATCTTGATTTTCTAAAATCACATTGAGTCTCTGGTAGCCATTCATCTATGACTGGAAAAAGGCTATTTAATAAAATTCTTACCAGTACTTGTGCTTTTTTAGATATTAATGATATTCCACATTAATTAGTGCAATCTTATTTATTTTCTTAATTTTTAAAATTGGAATAATAGAAACATCAGATGATACAGTTTCATAAGTCCATATATTTTTAAAATATTTCAATATATTTGAAGCTAATTATGTATCATTGCCATATTTTAAAATTCCCCAAGAATATCATTAGGACTTGAAGCCTTTCCATTTTTAAAATTAATTTTACTAAACTAGATATTTTTTTATCTAAATGAGTAAATAAAATGGATATACCATTAAAAGTCATTATTTCAACTTTTTTATCATTATTCAAAAGGTGATCAAAATATTCCTTCCACTGTCTGAAATATCATATAATATAAGATAGAGTATCATTGTTAAATTTAATAGGATTGTGACCATTTTCAGGTCCATTTGCTGCTTTCATTGCATTAAAATAGATCTAAAATGACTGTGATCAGTGAAGGTCTCTATCTCCCTTGTAGTTTTAATCCACCAATTATTTTTAAGGCTTCTTATCAATTATTGTATTAGGTTTTTATATTTATTATGAAGTTCCACATTTAATTTACTATTCCGCTAAGGAGAAAATTGTCATATTTTTTTTTAATGAAATCACTAATAATAAGGTTTTTATAGAAAACCAGTCATGATTATTCTTTTTAATGAACCCAAGAATAGATTTACTTCTATCCATAATATATTGAGAGAATTCCATGCTTCAGTAAGATAATAATTTTTAAAGTTCAAATTAGCAATTTTAACATTTAATGATTGATGAAATTTAACATTAGTAATAATTACTTTTAAAATAGAAATATCATTTTTCTGATGGATATAATTGGAATAAGTTGTATTTTTCATTTCAACTATCATTTTAACTTTAAAGCATTCTAATGTATAAACTAGACACATTATGCACTTATAGATATTCATAATTTGAATTTTTTTTATATTCTGACTCCATATTTCTATATAGTGATTTTTTTCCTATACAAAGGGTTTTGTTATAGTCAATCTAGATGTTGAGCAAAAATTTAATAATAACTGATCGTTTGACTTTATAACACCAATGCCTCCAACAAAAAATAAAGTTTTCTTTCTCAGAATTTAATATTGGAAAATATGCTCTAATAAAATAAATATAAACATCGTTGTGCAAGCCAAATTTTAGCTCCATTAAACTTTTATTATTACATTGAGGGATTTCAGGATAGAAGATACCAAATGGACTTTATAATGAATGTAATGTCATGCGTTCTTATTTAGCCGATTGATCTGTTTTTTTCAAAAAATATTTGTAACCATTTGCCTGTTCTATTGAGCTTCTTTTCTTCTAGAAGACAAGTTTAACTAAGAGCAACTGAATTGATCTTACAGCTTGATAGCTCCTTAACCACCAATGCTGTCCTTTATTCAGGTTTGAAAGAGTTTGTATCGAATAAAATTTACACATTTCTTGTAATTCAATTACATTTAGAAAAAAATTAGCTTCATAATACTTGATTTTAGTGCTACTATTGTCTTTTGCTTTACCATTACTATTGATATTATTATTATTTCTATTGCTTTAGTGAATAATCACCCAAATATGACTATCTATTTAGACTTAAACATTTTTTAATGACATTTTGTAGGTTCCTTTCATTTCTGTCATAGGCATTGCAATTCCTAAATAAGATTGTCTAAATTTATTGGTATCTTTGCTTAACTGAAATCCTTCTATCTGATTCATTAATGATTATATTGCCTTAAGTAGACATCACAACTATGGACTGCCAATCTACTAAACTTGTTTCTATTATTGCTAAAAAAAAAAAAAAAAAAAAGACTGAAAAAAGAAAATTGGAGCTAAAATTGCAGTATGTGTAGGCTAAGGATGAAAATGTGGTTACACAATTATAATTCCATTATCTCTGTTTATATTGGGATGAGACCAATGGCATAAAAGTTTATGATGACCAGGCTCTGCACTAATTTATTTAACTGAAGAGGGTAAGAAAAAAATGGAGACAAAAATTTTTTTTAAATCGAAACACTGTCATCTTTGACCTGCAAAGCAACTAACAGGAGATGCTCTTGGTCAGATGCTGTATGTTTACTATTTATAGTTTATATTAATATCTGAAGATCATTCCACTATCCAGCATTTATGGAGCCCATCAATAACCTTGCCCCAACATCCAAAAGCTTAGGTGATATAAAGAAGTAAAAATGGCTAATTGATATATATTGTACATAAGTGAAACTTCACTTTGCTCCAACAGATGCCAGCGTTTATCTTAGCTTAACTATTTATTTGTAATTTTCTGATTTTTTTTTTTTTAAAAAAATAATGATAAAAATAGAAGTTAATTAGTTAATGAATAATATAGGATAATATTGTATAGTAGTGTAATAATTATTAAATTTTGTATGATTATGTGTAAATATTTCAGTATATATACGGTAATTAGTGTGATGAGAGATGGTAAGATAGTAAGTTTACTTAAAGGAAATATTTGGGTTAGTTTTTGAATTAATAAATAGTATTAAATGTATTTCTAAGTAAATATTGTTTTATTCATTTTTAGTTTATAACCTATAAGTAAGTTAATATTATAAATAAAATAAATAGTATTAAATTGATTTAAAAGTAATCTTTACATTTTATTAAAGTAGTCTAATAATATTTAAATGTTTAATTTAAATTAGGTTTAAACTTTAAATATTTTTTAATTGTAGTTTTTAAATAAGTTGTAAGTATTTAGTAGACGTCAGGTTAAAAGGTCATCCGTGTGTGTGTACGTGTATGGAGATATGTGAAGCAAATGAATAAATAATAATTTAACTACAATATTGATTTAAAGCAAATGAATGAATAAAAGTGTTATAATTAAATATTAAAGAGAAGGTCTTTAATAAATAAAACTAGTTCTAATTTTTATATTTGTTTCATTTTTATTTTATGTAATTTTTTTTTTTTTTTAAAAATGTTACATAAAAAATTAATAATTAACTTGTAATTTAACCATTAATGACCACTTGAGTTTCAAATAATTAGATCAATTATGTCAGTGATCAATTTCTCAGCTGATTTAATAAGGTGTTAAAGTTAAATCCAAAATGACTTGTATTTATTGGTTATTTTTAAAAGAAATTGACAAATTGAGGGAGGGATAGAGATTATCAAGGTTATAAATAGAAGATTTTATTTTTTATATTCAGTATTGCTGCCTGCATGCTCTTTAATCCAGAACTTTTCTTTCTTTTTTAAAAAAAAAAAACAAGTAATTTTCTTTAAAAATTTATTTATTTTTTTAATTAAGTAAAAGTATGTTTAAAAAGTATATTTAATTGTTCCACAAGTATGAATTGCTATTGCTAAGAGAAGGTAACATTTTCTGATATCAACTCTCAGTTAATTTTAAAACCATAGTAACAAAATGTTTAAAGGAAGTTTTACATCTTTTATTTATTGCATGACTTATGCCTATTGGAAAATAAAAATAGGATATCAACAGTTAGTTCTTTTTGTTGCACTGAACTTATATAGTTGGAGAATACTTAGTAATTATCTAATTAAGCTAAAACATAAGCAAGGAAAATTGAAAGACATTTGTATTTTAACTTTATTATAGTTAAAAAATGTTTCAATCTCCTTGTTGTAAAATTTATTTAAAGCTGATGTTAAGTCCGAAATTTATTAGATACCTGATATTGACTTTAAAATATACTCCTGATATAATAATACTTGTTTCTAAAAATAATTTTAGAAGAGAAAAATATACTGCGCTAAAATAAGGAAGGATGAACTTTATCTGCCAAGCATTTAGTATAGTTTAAATATTAACTGTGCCGAATGTTCAACTTAAAAATATATTGAATATGATAAATTAATTATCTATTTTGAAACAGTTGGACAAAATGCTATAAACTACAATTATTAATAATGAACTTTTATATATCATGAACTGTTATATCTGCCTTTATCTACACGTAAAATTGTAAAAATTATGCATAGCTCCTAACCAGAAGAAAATTTTCTAAGTGCACAATAATTCTACTCTTGTGTTGAGAAGAGTAAAGAAAATTTCTTTGGAAACAAATCTTAAAATATTATATGAGAGAATAATTCAATAAAAAAAGGAAAACTGTTTTAAAATGTGTTCTTTTAAAAAAAGAAATGGAATTGAATAATAAATCTATATTATTGTACTTGTAAACCCGGGGACCTGATAAAAATGTTCTCAGCTGAAGAATTTATTTTACGTATCATTCTCGTGCTGGCCTATTCTTATTATTTTAATGTTTTAATATTTAGTATATCTTTAAAGGAAGAAATTAATATATCTTTGAAGAACTATCAAACATGTTTCATTTTTTAGAAATCATTGCCATGCTTATGAATGTTTTGACTAGAAGCTTCGATTACCGTCAGATAAATTGTCCTCAATAAATTATATCCATGTCTAGAACGGAAAAACCAGTATGGAGCTGAAACTATGAACTTAAGTTACTGTATTATTATTTATTATTATTATTGTCTGTTTTATAGATTTTAAATAAAAAAAGAAACCAGAAAAATATTTATGCTATATATTTTTGTTTGAAAATATGTGTAATACTATTAGCATAAATATACCAGGTAAACTAATGTTACAATTTAAATATCAATGGGTTTATTAGAATGGGTAAATATTTTGCCATTCTCGGGTAGATTTTATTATATTTATTAAGTGTTTCACAAGTTAATTTCTATTTGATAATTTCATTCACAAAGATTTGAATATCTCAGTCTTAGTTTATTTATATATGGTATTTCACTCAGTCTTATTTTAAATCAGCCAAAGAGGTTTATCATTAGTCATTTGACACAGCCAAAGAGGTTTATCATTAGTCATTTGACACAGTTTTACATTGTTGGTCTTACATTGAATATACGTGTTATAATTTTATAATTCTTAGTGACAACTTAGTTAGTTCATGTGAAGTCCATATCTTGTTGTTAGTTTAGTATTTGTTAGCCTCATAGCGCTGGGTTTTGTTAACTATTATGAGTATGTTTAATGGAGTAGACAAGGTCCTCCATCCTTATTATATTGCTTTTCCATGAATTGATAGTGCTTGTGCCCATTGAGGGTTAATGTATACCAGATATTTATATTCCTAGTGATGATTATCACATATTTTTGAAGTATTGGAATCCCATGAGAGAGGATAATACTTTCCTGGTGCATCTTTCCCATTTCCTGATGCGCTGTAGACAAGATCCAGGTATCCTATTTTCTGCCTCAAAGTTAGGTATTTTGAAAGCCACCACATTCTTTTCAGCTCTGCGGAGCATATATGTTCTTATATGTTGGCCTATCATTCATGACGAATTAATGCTAGTTCCACCACAGTAGGTGATGTTGCATTTGTTTTAGATTTGTGATGACAAGATATGTTTGTTTGAGGAACTTTGCTTCTTCAGGTTGTAGTTAGCTATTTTAATGCTTATAGGTATATCAATGTTTGAATTGTGTTGTTATGATAGTTTTATCATCCACAAGCCAACCAACAATAATTTATATTTATTTTAAGTATGTTAAATTATGCATATGATATAAATGGCAATTCACACATACTAATTTTAATATGTTCATCCAGAGTTTTCGCCGCTGGATTTGTAAATTCTTTTAAATCTTTAATTTTAAAACATTTAGGGTAATAATTTTATGTGGACAGAATTTATTTAAAAGTGTGTAAATGACTTCTGATGAATGAGTGGCCCGTATATCTAATTTAGTTTAAATTTAGCTAGAAATTTGCTTAAATATATCACTAGTGATAATATTAGTAATGTTAGTGTAACTAGTGGTAATATTTTTAAAATATATGCTGAATATGCTTATTCCAGCTTAGCGTTTGTTAAGCTCAGGGTTATAAATTTAAGCTTCTTGTGTGTTATTCTGATTGTTAGATAACACTACCATATTATTAATTATGCCAATTATAAAAAAATAGAATTGTGCTTCTATTTTAATTTAAGTTAAAGATTTGGAAATCTCTGATTGTTAAAAAGAGATTAGAATTTAGTATTAAATAGCCTCTGCTTGCTATTGTAGGTATTTATTTATCTTATTATTTTGTTTATCAAAACAAATAATATTAAAAGAGTTTAAGAGGGATACTCAGTAATTGTAGACAGAGAAATTGTCTATATTTTGTAAACCAAAATAAAGTTTAAAAAGTCAAAATATTTATAAAAAGATTCCAGTGCTATATTGGCAATGTGTATAATAAAATTTTGTTGTAAATATTTTCTTTTTATTGTTCATAATAATAAACCATATTATTGTTATTTCAAAAAGTTTTGTTTCTATTTGTTTTACTTTTATATGAAAAATATTATTGTCTTGAGTTCCACAGTTCATAAAATCTTCAATTCAAAAGTTCATAAACATATAAAGTTTATAAAATATATTTTGATACTGGTTTAAATTATAAAGCCATGCCAATTTATGGGATTCTCAGATTAAATCACAGTAATAGATAATTACATTATATCAGATACTTAATTAAATGCTCATTTAATAATTGATTTTAACTTGTCATTATACCTTCTCAGACTGAAGATTATGCAATGTGAGATGAAATAAAAATATTAGTGCTTCAGAAGATTATTATGATTTACTATTTTAAAAGGTGCACATTATCTTATATTGGCTGCACATTATCGATCATCATCTTATATTTTTAGAATTTTATAATCCATCTGCATTTGAGGTCTTTGGTAGGTTGTCTGTGAGTATGGGGAAAGGCATAAAAAGTACCCTTGTCCTTTTCCTTGCTTGAGTAATATCTTGGGTAATAGGCCATTATTAGTTTAAATTTAAATTGATTCATTAAATTTTTAAATTAATATTTGTTTTGTTTATTGTTCCATGATTGAACAATAAGGTAGTTATTTTATGGTCGCCAAGATATCACTCACTTGTTTATTCATCTTAGCAATTATTTAGTAGACAACTTAAACTTCTATTTTGCACAAGAGTTTAGTTTTAAAACTCCTGAGATTGTTTACTCTTATTGCCTTGTTAATTTTAATTTAGTAGGATAGTCCTTCCATTAAAGTATAATCTATTCTTATTCAGAGTGTATGATCTGATGGTAGGCCGATTCCAATAACTATTAACTAAAGATTTTAAAATTGTCTTTTATATTGTTCAATGGTAACTTATTAATAGGCCATAATAGTTATATTTGCATTAGTATTGGATCTGGTCTCTATCTGATTATACATCTCTGGATCATCATTCTTTTCTTAAATTTATTTTAACCCCACTGAGTCAAGTCGTTAAGAGTCTCTAATAATAATTCTCTTCATTTCCCTCTTCTCTCTAATAATAATTTCTTTTCATCATCATCTTTCTCTCTCTTCATTATCTCTAATAATCTTCTTCTCTTCCATCTCTACATTAGTTTACTCTCTTCATCTTATTTATCATCATCTTTATCTTCATCTCCCTCTTTTATCTTTCTTATCTCTCTCATTTCTCATCTTCATCCTCTGCTAATAGTTCACTTTCTTCCTCTTCATTTCATCTCTTATCTTTATTCATCTCTCTCTTCTTATCTTCATCATCATCTCTACTTCATTCTCATCCCATCTTCATCTTATCTCTTCTTTTTCTCTCTTCTTTTCCTTACCCCCCCCCCCCATCTCTCTATTTCCATTAGGTTATAATATATATATATAAAAATTTATGAAACTAATAACTTTAGAGGCTTCCATACATTGTGTATTGCCACACTGGGTTGACTTATAGGATTATTTGCCGTTATCATATAAGCCACTTCTTTAAATTTTCTTCTTTGCACCTTTTCCTCTGTATCCAATATTTTTGTATTTTCCAAATTAAACATGTGATCATTAGAACATACATAGTCTGCTACTGTAGACACATCTGTTTTTTCTCTTTTAACCATTAGTTTGTGTTCTTTCAATCACTGTTCAACAGGATGGCAGGTCTTACCAATATATATTTTTCCACACTCACATGGTATTTCTCAGATGCAGTTTTTGTTCTTCTGCATTTCTAATTTAGGCTTGATAAAAATAAGAATTCCTCAAAGTGTGGTATGGCTTTGGAAAGTTATTCTAATGTTATATTGACTGCAGATTTTTTTTAATTTGTCTGCTATTCCTGGTATGTATGGATATACTATTAGTACCAATAACTATTTTTTCTTTTGGTGTCTTTTTGTTGCCTATTAAAGGTTTTTCTTGATGACAGCTGATAGATAACTATTCATGAGAGTTTGTTCTATGTGAAACTTTTCATTTTTCAAATCACTGATTTCCCCAACAAACTTGCTTTGTTTTGTTCCGTAGTGGTAGTGTAATTCTATGTTTAGTGCTTCTGGTATGATTGGATGTATATATTAAATACTTGCCAGTGTATGTTGGTTTTCTATATACTGTTATTTTATTTTGCCTTGAAGGAGTCTTGTCACAAGAACATTTAAGAATGCCAATTTTTGTTCTCATTCCAATTTCACTGTGAATTTAATTGAAGGAGATATGTTGTTGATGTGGATTCAGAATGACTAAGTGTGCCTCACCATGTGTCCATACTACAAATGTATCATCAATATAATGAAGCCACACTTTAGACAGACATGGAATATTATTTATAGCTGCATTTTCAAGTTCTTCCATGTAAATGTTGCTCTTAGAAAATTTTTTTTAAAAAGCCTCTAATTAACCTTGCTCTTGGAAGAAAAAAAAAATTAAAGGATTCAGGAGGATTTGAAAACCCTCATATATAAATATATGAAATTTCTATTATCCCTTGCCTTTGACAGGATAGCTCAGTTGGTTAGTGCATTTGCCTTAAATTTGGTATTCGAGAATCTAAAGGGTGTGAGTTTGATTTCTTTGTGAGTACCATCATTGGTCAGGCCAGCAACATCTGAAAAAGAGTGGAGAATAATACTACTTGAAGCATTGTGTAATTGCCAATTTGTGTTGTCTGTTTGTGTGTTATTACTAACAAGTTATGTATTTGAAAAGTTTAAATAAAGTTTACAATTTTTTATACATTCAACATTTACTAATAGATTATGGAAATAGTCCAACATATTATCACATATATCATTATCACATACTTCAGATAAATCTTGAAACTAAAGTTTGTTAATGAGAGTAGTGCTAAAATCTAATTGAAAAATATATTTTACTTTTTTTTTTATTATTACTTATTCTATTTTATGAGTAGGTCCATATGCTGTGTATGAGTATATATATTTATTCATGTAAAATATATTTATGAAATATTTTAATATGTGGAAATATCTATTCTATTTTCATAATTAAAAAATGTATCTTTTTAAATGTAGGAATGGTTACAGTTTACTATTTTCACTGATTATTGTCTATTAACATCTGACAGTAATTTTTGTAATAAGAAAATATAACAGATATTTCCATATTAAAATATTTCAACAATTATATGTTAAAAATTATTAATTTATATACAATATATATATATAGGATAGATTGATATATTAAGTAGTGAGAGATAATCTGTTTATATATATATATATAGCATGCTATTTTGAGTGATATATGTTAATATGTATATATAATTTTTTTGTAGGGAAGCAATAAAAAAGTAACGAGTCGACTCGACAAACATATTCGGGCATTTAAAGAAAAACAGTCGCGTGCGAGAAATAAAAATATGAGAGCTGTATCTATCAGTATAGAGGGACGTAAAATGTCTTTATAACTAATTATCATTTATATTTATTCAACTCTGATCTCAGCACTTATGAGTGATTCTTCAAGACATTAAAAAATCTATTTCAAGCAGAAGGGCAAAATGTAACTATATGAGAATTCTGATTCAGAGACCCTGCCCTTATTGAGAACTTTTACTGAAAACTTGGATTTCATTCTCTTACAAGATTGACTGACTTATTCTGTTTTAATATCATTTTAAAAATATGTTTTTAAGTTTACTAAAGTCTTCTGTTTGTATTTAAATAGTTATTACTTACTTTGTTTAATGTAATTTACACTAAGCAAAAAAAGAATTCAGTTTTTGTTGGAAAATGATTTTTTTTTTTTTGTATGCATAAATGTTATTTTTTTCATAGCAATGCATTTTATGCTGCATCAGTCATTCTTAGATCAGTGAAAAGAAACATTTCCATTTACATTTTATGCTGTAAATAAAAACTAACTAATGTATGTTTTTTAAAAATCTTGTTTTTTATTTTATTTTTTTTTATAACATTCACACAGTCAAAAATAATTAGCATTAAATAGTTATTATATAAATACTTATGATAGATTTAAATCTATTATGATTTGATTTATAAGTATTCAATTTACTGCATTTATGCCTTTGAACCATTAATATTAATTATCAGTAATCATGTATTAGGCTAGAGATTATCATATTTTTAACCCAGATATAAATTTTAAATTTAGTTAAATATTAATATATCTGTTTTTTATTAAACATAACTATATAGTACCATTAATCTCTTTTTTTTTTGCATGTGCACCACATGTACTTGAAACATATGAGTGATATCTGAATAAATAATAAAGACTTTCTGAAAGGGATTGTGACTTGGATCAATCACATGAACTGCATCTTGGGGTCATTTATCTCTGTCAGATGTCTTGATTCATATGTTTCAAAAATGTTTGGTGTGATGAAAGTTTTAAGCACATATATATATTTAGATTGGAATGCTAAGCTGGCTGTACTCAAGAATAATGGAATTCAGAAAGATTTAATTAGTTTCATAATTAATAATTTCATAGTTTAGCTATTATTATAGATTCAAAGTTTTAAGTCATATTGTTCTATAGAGAATGCTTTTCAGTATCATAACAATAATTTATTAAAACTTGAGAAAAAATTCTATTTGAAGAAATAGAATATTGTAATTTAGTCTTGTAAATTGTATATAGAAAATGATGAAAATAATTATATATGATTGTAATATAGATTCAATCAGAAAGAACAAAAATAATGAATTTGTATAGGAGTAAGTATAGGTAAAAGCCTGAAATCCGGGCACGGCCGCTTAGGGGCATTGTTTACGTGTCAAAACACATAAAAATGTCGTTTGATGGCGGCCGCGGCCTTACAGGCTAATACAACATTTACATATTGTATTAGCCCATTGAGCTAGGCTGCTTTACATGACATTGCACAAAAATATTACGGCCTGTTTTGTGCTTCGAAGCTATTTACGCGTATTCATTCTATTCATAGCTGATTACCGTATTGCTTGAGGGTGTTGAAATTTCAAGGCAGTACGACTTTTTCAAATCTCCGTAATAGAGTAATGTCATTTCGATTTAAAAAATGTTGTTAATTATTAATAATTGTCATATGGTCCCCACCTTTCCCGAAAAAAAGGTTAATATGTAAAAAAATTGGCAAAGTGTATGTTCGAACAGGCTTCGACAAAGCTCACGCGCTATGTCACATTTCAGCGTGGGGAAAATATTCGAGACCACTAAAAGGTCTGAGACGAACGTGCAATTTTGAAACTTTTCTTCAGAATTGCCGAGTACGGAAAGTGTGTGAGTTTGTGTTTTTTTTTTGTCAGGCACACGTAATGTCCACTTTTTATTACAGCAATAAAATCGAATAAATAATTTTAAAAAGTCCAAAGTTTGTGTCCTTTTTTATTGTTTTTTATTTCATTAGAAATTGACAAGTATTTGGATTCAATTTTTTGCAGCGGGGTTAAAATAAATGTCGACTTTGGTTGACTTTTTGTTAAGAATAATAAATTATGAAATACCTCCCCACCCCAAAAGCAGTTTATTTGTAGAAGGCTAAAAAAAAAAAGGTAATTTGAACGAAATAGAAATCAAAGTAAAAAGTGAGAAAAAGTTGTTTCAAAAAAAGTTAAATTCTTGACTTTTTGGTTACAATTCTTTTTCCGAGTGTGTGGGGGTGGGTGTTTGAAAACAATTTTTTAATCAGCAAAAACACAAAAGTAAATTTTGATTTAATATTAAGAAAAACAATTACATCAACCAAAAAGAAATCAAAATTCGAAACAAGTCCCAAAGTTGATTCTCTTTTTTCAGCGCTGTTAAAATAATTGACTATTTTTGTTAATAATAACTACTAATTCCCTGCCCCCTCCCCCACTCAAAAAGCTATTTCTTGTAGTAGCCAAAAAAAAAAAGTGAAAACAAGTTGTGTTTAAAAAAAAGTAAAATTAATAATAATAAGAAAAACCATTTAGTCAAGCCAAAAAAAAAAAAAGAAAGGTAGAATTAAGGTCTAAACAAGTCGCAAATAATTGTATTCTATTTTTTCGGCGGTGGGATTCAAACAAATTTTTTGACGTCGTGAAACGGTCCGAAGTATTCAAATGATAAAAAGAAAAAAATACAATTAGCAAAATTTGTTGAAAAAATGTCAGGTTCCAAAAAACCCACAAAAAGTAACGAAAATGAATATCAAAATTTGTTTAATAATAAAGAAATCATGTTCTAAATGAAATAAAAATTATTCGTTTAATCAATATTAGAAAAAAAAAAAAACCTTGTTGTATAAAAAAAGAAATGGTTGTGGCGGCCTGGTAACGTTATATTTCATTGATTTTGTCTAGCATCAACGCTCCAAGCGGCTTTGCCCGGATTTCAGGCTTTTACCAAATAATGGAATGAGTGTTACGACAGCTAACAGATTTTTTTGTGTTAATGGTCAGATCTGTTCTTAACTTAGATAGAAAAGTCATGCTTTATATCACAACACATCTATAATACTTTAATGAATTCATTTTCTCATCTGGTAAATTATAAATGCAAATGTAAGTAGTATTTAGCTAGTAAATTTAAACGTTCATTTATTACACAATACATGCAGTGTTTACTGTTGAAAAAATGATTGGTGAGTCCATGCTGCCTATAGCACCATCTTTGAATTCACATATGTTATGTAGGACATAGTTTAGCTATTTACTACAAAAATTTTAAGATGCTAGCATGTCTGGGTTGTTAGTTATAACATGGAGTGACAATGTATTTCGTGCCTTTATAAAAAATCCACATTGGAACAGCACACATTAAATTTTGTTTTAAAATTGGACAAAATTGTTACTGATACATTTGAAATGATTCAAATTCTGAATGATAGTAAAGCCATGATTTACAAATATGGTTTTCAAGATTTCATGGTAGAAAGAGTATTGAAGACAATCAATTACCAAGTGCATCAAAAATAATTGGAAATAAAGAAAATATGCAAAAAGTTGCCAAAATCCTTCAAACTGATTAATGTGTGCCTGTCAAACTCATTGAGAAATTTGTTGACATTCCTAAAATCACTGTCTATTACATTTGAGTGGAAGATTTGAGAAAGGAGAATGTATGCATATGCTTTGTGTCTCATTTGATATCAACTAATTTAAAATATGCCACAGTGGAGTACTGCAGAGTCATGCAAAAAATACTGCAACTATGGATTCAGAATTCTTTAATCATCTTAATGAGTGATGAGATATGGGTTTCCAATGTAAGCCATAAACCAAGTAGTCCCAGAATGTAAAATGGAGATCGCCAGAAGAAAACCAAAAGAACTAATGATTTTAAAACCATTATTCTCTATGAATGTCAGATGGTAATGGCTAATTTCTATTTGCATGTTTTGAATCATTTGTGAGCCAAAGTTTTGTGTAAAGGATTTGAATACCACGAGCAACCCTTTTGGTCATTGTTTCATGATAATACAATAGGCTACAGTTCCAAGAATGGGCATGAGTTTTGGTGCCCCTCCTCCCAAAAATCATTTGCCACATTTTCCTAATTTTTGTTTTTTTCCAAAATTGAAGTTAGCTATGAACATGTGCATTCAGAAGATTATGATAAAATTTGAGCTATGGATTATTTCAAATGGAGTTACTATTGTTTCTAGCAATGTATTGAGTTGTAAGGTGACAATTTTAAATAATTAAAATACAAACAACACTTGCTTTGGTTGATATCAATCACCTTTTTATTTGGGACACATTGTGTGTATGTATATATATATATGGTAAATTGTTTTTTTTTTTCAATCCTTTTTTTTTTTGATATTATATATTTATATATGTATATGTTTATACTCTGTGCGATGTAGTAGAACATCCAACTTGCGATTGGGAAGTACCAAGATAGATTCTGGCACTCGAAACTTCGTATGAACTCATGAGCAATAAAAGCCATTAGTATTTTTTTTATGTCAGAAAGTAGTTTTGCATTCTATAGAATTATGACAAGATGCTAAAAAATGTGTTTGCAATAAATTACCTGGTTTATTGCATAATAATAAAAAATTAATTTTTTATCATGTGATAACTTGTGTTATTTAGGTATTTTCCTATATTGAATTAGGCTTTTATCACTTTTTTAATTTGACAAAATTTTTTCAAATGTTTTAGAAAATTCGTATTTTTTAATATTATACTAGTAGACTTTAAAAATATCTAAGGCACTATATTTTAAATGTAGAGTCTGATGACAATATAACTAAGACTATTGTTAGCATATATGTTCTACATAACAGAGACCCAGCAAACCCATACTGAGAATGTTAATTGATAAAATTAACATTTTAAAATCACAAATATTGATGAAATTTTATGCAAGCTAATATAAAATGTAATTTTAACGTGAAGCATAATTTTATAAAAAATGAAACAAACTAACTTAAATGTAAATTTTATTAAAAAGCAATACAGAAATAAAGTAAACAAAGTTTTAAAATTTGATGCATAATTTTATAAAAAATATAGTAATGGAAATGCATAACTTTATAAAAAGGAAAAACAACTATTGGAAACCAGAATGTCATTTTAAAATAATTTTTATATGAAAAAAAATTCAAACTAATAAAGACAAGCTATATAATTTTATAAAATCATTTCCAGATAACATTACTGGCAGAAAGTTGCGAATTTATAATTTATGAAATAATTTATTTTCAAAGCAAACAATTTTCAATGTGATTTAAAATTGACAATTTTTATCCAAACAGTTATTTGGGTGAAACAAAATTCTGGATGTTTACATTAATTTATATTGCTTTGCATAAAATCAAACATTAAATTTTAAAATTACCATAGTTCATATTGTGTTTAAAAATTATACATTTCATTTTGTTTCATCTAAATAATCATGTCAGTTATTTTTTTTGAATAGAAATTGTTGATTCTAATTTATAAGAAAAATTGTTTATTTGAATTTTTTTATTATTAATATCTTCAGTATAGGTTTGGTGGTTATATCTGGCATATAATTTACATATCTGTTGTGAATAGTGTGTACGTTAACAGTACTGCAAAGATAATAGTCATGTGATCCTATTCACAAACAGCTTGTCTATGCAGGCATAATCACACATATTGGACTACAGAACTTCAAAAGTTCCATATATTTTTTTAATTAAGCAATTTTGTGTAAAAAACATTTTCATTATGGTGAGAAAACATTTAAATCATAATAGTTTGTGTTTTTCATGTTTCAAATAAATAATTGAATCATACTTATTAAGATATTAAAACAGGCAAAACTCACTATATATATTGCCACACACAGCAAGCTAGAGTAAGCAATGGACGCCAGAAGGCTCATGCATAAAATCCCCATCTAGTGCCTACTCATCCAATATCCCCAGATTAGTTTCTCGCTTATGGCCTTCGTCAGTGAGGAACCTTGGATCTGAGAGCACTGTACCTAGGCCATAAGCCAGAAACTAATCTGGGGATATTGGATGAGTAGGCACTAGATGGGGATTTTATGCACAAGCCTTCAGGCATCCATTGCTTACTCTAGCTTGCTGTGGGTGGCAATATATATAGTGAGTTTTGCCTGTCTTAACAACAGTTAATACACAAGCATAAGAGGAGGTGGTCATGTGATGTTTATTACGATGTGTTATGAACTTTAGATTAAAATGTGTTCCTCCTATTTGCTGCATATTAGATATGAAGCTTTTCATTGAATGGGTAAATAATTAAGTAAATAATCTAGTCTAATGAGTGATTAATAAAAATTATCTATTTCTATTAAGTGGTTTGTGTGAAAATTGTGAGGGGAATACATTTGACCCTTATCAAATAAATTAGTAATTTGCTGTCTAAATATATATTGAACAATGATCTGGGCCAACTGATTAGTTCTGGTTCAACACAAAATGCATATCTTGGGGATCATAGATCTTTTTCATGTCTTTGGTCATATATTTATGATTACTTCCTTCCACAAGGTATTAAAAGCGGAGAGAAACCAGTCCCTATCTTGTATAAGAGTGATTTAATGAAAATTACACTACAGAAATATTCATCAAGAGAATCTGTATAATAATAATATTTATATTTTAATAATATATTTTTTTTAACAAATCTTTGAGAAAATATTATGCAAGTTAAAATTTCATATCTGAAATGTATTTTAGAATTTTAAAATTTTGAATTTCTAGGCGATTGTTATATTTTATTAAGCAATTATTTACATCATGATGAATTCTTCAAAAGATCAAGTGTATTTCTTAACTGAATAGTTTTATGCAATTGGATAGATGAATAGTTTTTTTTATTCAGTCAGGAATTGAATCAGAAATATGGAATTGACCAGTTTTACCTCAGAGCTAACTGCTTAGAATGCAGAAATCCTGGCTATCACTGTAATTCATCACTATTGATATTTGAGTCTCAAACAAAACGTAAATAATATCAGTACTAAAAGAAATAACTTTAAATAATGAATTGGTATTTTCTTTTAAGTCTTACTGATATAAAATTAGGCATTGATTTACAAAATAGGACCAATTTAAAATATTTGTTTTCTTTACAAAATTGTTCATTTATTTTCAATGTATAAAAAAAATTCACAATTTTTTTTTTTCAAATTTTATTCTCTAACCCAAAATTCCTTACTTCGCATGATATATATATAAAAAAATTTGCTTTATAAAGTAAATTTGTAAAAAAAAAAAAAAAAGAGATAATGTATTTAATAATGAAATTCCCCATTGAATTTTCAGTTAAATATTGAACCAGAAATAGATTATTACAATATTGATTTAGTACTAAAGAATATGAATATTCAAAATGGAAGTGAAAAAATTAATAATTTGAAACTGAAAAATTATGAAGCTATAATATTATAACAAAACCAACAAAAAATTTATTAAAGGTTAATATAAAAGAAAGTAAATTACTTGGGGGGGGGGGGGATCACAATCTGATTTGAACAGTATAAACGACTAAATGAGATTCTTCATTTCAGCTAGTCCATTATAACTTTTTGAAAGCTTAAATAATGATTAATGGATTTTCAGAAATTAGTTAACAAAAAGCATAGATATATGTTTTGGAAGAAGTGTAATATGAGTAATGAATATATTGGAAATCGGATATTAATAGATACAAATAATGACCTGCCTTAGTTTATTAGTAGAAATGGCCATTGGCTAAGGATGGCATATATTAAATAAAATAGCATACAAATTTTAACATCTACATTAGAATATCTTATAAGCATGTGTAGTCAATAGATATTAGTAAGTAGTATCTTCCATATTTCCTGAATAGTTTGTGACTATTAGTTTTATCTTGGAATAGATGGTTTAAGCAAATAGAGTAGAAAAGTGGTTCTATTAAGACAAAATTCCTCAACCTGAAAACTTATAAAAGCTAAATTTCAATACTTTTTCTAAAGCTAAATAATTTTTTTGAAATTTTATTCAAAATCTGTACCTCTTCTACTTTAAGAATTATTGGGAATCAAATCTGTTCATCAGAAAACAATTATATAACAAATTGAGCTAGGAATTAATTACAAATACTGGATAAACTTAAAATCATCTTTTTTTGTAAAGCATGGAACAATGTTTGCCTCTAGGGGGATAGGCTGCTTTAAATAACTATAAAAATATATGCACAGATGATAAGATCAATATTTAAAAAAGGATCTAAATCCTGCTATCCATGAAAGTTGATTTATAAATTGATTTTAATATGACTATTATTAAAAAGAAAAAACAAACACTTGGTGTCTGAATTGTCAACTAAAAATAATGAAAACAATTCTTTTTAAGTAGCTTTACTCAAATTTAATGAATAAGCCACTATCAAGTTGCACATTCCATATACCCCATTGTTAGAACCATCATACATATACCAAAATTAGCTATTCAATTAATTTTTTTCTTATGTGTCATAGCATCAGCCGGGAAGTGAATCCGCTCACCCAGGACAACTGCCTGTAAAGCAGCTGTGGCTGACCTCTCGACCACCAATGCTTGACTATTCAATTAGTTTTTTAAAACTGTTAAAAAACATGAAAATATTTATTTAGAAAACAAGCCTGAAATAAATATGTTAATGTAAAAATAAAATAATTTTAAAAGTGAACCTAAAATAAATCCATGGAAAGTATAAATATGTTTCAAAACAAAATTACTGGTGATTGGCAATTGAATGATGGAAACCCTTATACTTAAATTGATATAAGCCAGCCATTCATTAAAATGTTTCACAAAGCCAGGTGCATATTCCCTTTCATGATATACAGAAGTACTACAATTAGAACATTGTTTTAAGTTAGTGGTGCAAGTTGTTACCTCTCATGATCAGTTAAAAATTGTTGGGGGTTGCAAAATTTTTAAGAAGTTCTCTAAGTTTTGGTTAATAAAAAGTTTTTTTTAAAATAATTTAATTTCTAAAAGTAGACAAAAAAATCACATGAAAATAAATTGTTTTTGCATCTATCATAATTTTTTTTTGTAAGTATACGATTTGTTTAAAAAATTTCATTTCAAATTAAATGTGCTTAATATTAAAATAGGAAATACAAATTTGTATATGAATTAAAACTTATCATTTTAATATGAATATCCTTACATACTTGTACTTATAAATTAGACATGGTAAAAACAAATAATGGGATGCATCAAATTTTCATCGGAGGGAGAGGAATGCAAAAGTACACCACTGCTGTAAGCATTAGCACTGTGTTCTGATGCCATTTATTGAGAAATTATGTTTTCTGGTTGTTACTAATTTAATTTCTCAAAAGTTTAATTTTTAAATAAATGATATTTTCAAACTGTTTTTACAAATGTTAGCTTTCTAAATAAAGTATGTTTTCAGCATACTATTTTTTTTTTTTTGATTTTTTAATAAGTTTATTCTGGTGTAATTTGAAATGTATATTTGTTGTTCCATCAATGATTAAAACATATATGCAATGAGCACCCAACTATCAGATGTCAGTAACTAATTCTTCATAGTTATATTTTCATAATATAGAATTAACTCCTCTAGTTTTGAAATAAGTTGTTGAGATAGGCTCGAAGTATCTAAAATTGAATAAGCAACCAAACTTTGTAATGATGATGCAATCATTAAAACTTACATTAAGGTTGTTACAAGTTTAAAATATTTTTTCTTTAAAAGATATCCCAATTCAATGCCCACAAAACATAATTACTGATCAAACAGTGATTCACATATATTATAGAATCAAAGAATAAACTTTACAAAACAATGAATATAATACAAATTTATAATGAACAATATCAATTTTTGCATAATATTGACTACTGTTCCAAATCAATTTCTAAATGATCCAGAACATTTTTGTGATTATTGTTTTATGTAGTTTAGTGCAGACTCTGATCTAAAAGTTCCAGGATCAATTTTTTACTATGGAAAATTTTTAAAAATTCAGATTAATTGAATAATTCTGCTATTAGAGTGACAAATATCACATAATATTCATAATTGCTTCAGTTAAATTCTGTCATCTGTTATGAAACTATTTACCAATTGGGCAAAAAGAGGGCATTGGGAGCATAACAACATTGATGGTTGATAGTAAAATTTTAACCAGAAATAGAAAGCACATATGACAAGGATAGGACTTGTAAAATTATTTTATTAAAAATATCACTTTGATATATGTTTTTAAAAAAATTAAGGATGTTTATGCAATAATATGTGCTCCTCAAAATAAATTTTTCTAATCTCTTAACTACAAAAATTGTGACTGAGACTTCAATAGTATTTATCAACTCTCCTTGAATCTGAAGAACAAGTAAACACTGATGGATTCTGAATCTCTCTTTTATACCCATTTCCAATGCTTTTTTTGTAAATGGAATGGAACTGGAAATGTTTTCTTTGTTTCTAAATATACAGATAAGACTAGTACTTATCTACAGAATGCAATTTTCTCAGATCACAAATGTATAAAGATTATGCTTAAAACCATATCTAATCATTCACTTCAACATAAATATCAAATAAAAATAAATATTTCTCATATCTTCACAGAGATGATATTGTGAGTCTCCTCACCTTGTCTGATATTGGATATGAAATGAGATGCATAATGATTTTACTATCAATTTCCATCTAGTCCACAGCCTTGGTACTGAATAGTTAATAAAAAAATTTTAATGAAATTTTCAATGTCAAAAATATATTTATTGTGCAGATGATCTTACAAAGAAACTATCATAAGACTTCAGCAATATATTAGAATTATCTACTAGAATAAAACTGGAAGATTTGAAAACTAGGTAAACTTTTGAAGCCTATAAATTAACATCACTAAAGAATACTACTAGTATTCCTATTATACTAAAAATTAGTTCATCTTATTTATACAATACTGTTAAACATAAATTCAGTGTTCTATAAAAGCCAAACTATTCTGGACTTGTCCTGGTATTTTTAATCTAATGCTTGAATATCCTGGCACC
The DNA here is from genome assembly GCA_028023455.1 of Epiperipatus broadwayi. Lineage (NCBI taxonomy): Eukaryota > Metazoa > Onychophora > Udeonychophora > Euonychophora > Peripatidae > Epiperipatus > Epiperipatus broadwayi. The sequence continues at coordinate 788,746 of JAQFVV010006220.1, read as the reverse complement.
TCACTGATGGTGCCAGTAGCAGAAACTGGTCTGGGGTTGAGGATATTCTGCAAAGCTTATTAAGAGCTTATTTTGTGAGCTCTATATATAACATTTGTAAATGCAAGCTTATTAAATTAGGTCATGTGACATCTGACTTGTTTTTTTTTTTAATTTTATTTTTTGCTATTAAGGTTTTCATGATTTTATATTGCTAAAGCTATTAATATAAAGTGTATCTTAACTTAGTTCAATCCCATGTGGCTATTTAAGTTAGATAGCTGGATTGGAAGACATATGGATGTCTGACAATTTCAGATTGTTTACTTAATAGTTATACATTAGATAAAGTGCTGGGCTTGTCCTAGTATTTTTAATCTAATGCTTGAATATCCTGGTACCCCACTGATGATGCCAGTAGCAGAAACCGATCTGGGGTTGAGGATATTCTGCAAAGCTTGTTAAGAGCTTATTTTGTGAGCTCTATTTATAACATTTGTAAACGCAAGCTTATTAAATTAGGTCATGTGACATCTGACTTGATTATTTTTTTGTAACCTTTTACATTATAAAGATTATGTCAAAAATGTAGTGCAGAGATAACCAATGACAGAATGCAGTGAAAAACAACAATCAATAAAGTTTTGAAGTCCTTCCAAAAGAAAAGTTTACTACACAAGAAGTTAAGTGGCAATATTGCAAAATATCAAACAAACACTATAATTGACTAGAATTATTCTATATATGGATTATTTATGTTTTTTGGATATAGTCATCACAAAATTCATCTTTAGTGAATTAAAAAAATGATTTTTTTCTTATGAAGTTGGAATAACTATATTCATTTGCAAGTGGCTGTTGCTTTTATTTATTGAAGAAATATGGTTAGATTGTGTGCTAACACAGTATTTTGTTTGAAGAAAAAATAAGAAAATCAATATCTTAAAGCATGTCTGTTTTGATCTGAATCACAAAATATTTGCTAAAATCATACTAAATAATTAAATGAATTAGTTGTTTCAAAGCTATTGTTTTTATATCATACTATTAGAGAAAGCAAAGTTATATATACTATCTTAGTCCAAAAGCAATCATATTGCCAAATAATGTAATTGTTTTTGTGATTGCACAAACGATCTCCAAATCAACATAAATCTGGTCGTTTGAAATCATCCACTCTTCTTAGAAGAATTATTACCAAAATATAAATATTTATTTATTACAATAAAGAATTACCGGGACAACAGAACCAGTGTCCTAACAAACAAGCTGAAGTTATATTTGAGGCATTCCCTTATAATCACATTTTTTAAACTTACTTTTCACATAGATTTAAAAAGTTAAAACTAATTAAAAATTAAATTAAAATAAGTTAAATTTAGACTTTAAAGTAATTATTATAAAATGAAAAAAAAGAAAATATATGATTGTTATATATTTAATTTATTACAAACATATCAATGCATAAAAAAAGTAAAATGAGGAAAATTTACTTGCATGATGAATAGTGATATAGCTAGCATGAATCAAATTAAGCAATGCATATGGGCCACTGATCTTAAAGAACTTTTGGTTTTGAATATAGGAAAGAGCATTAAGGTATATAATTATAAATATTACAAAGAGCTTTTTTTAAAAAAAAAAATTGCATAAGGGCTTAAAAATTCTAGACATGCCACTGATGAAGTATATAAAAAGAGCAAAAGATATATATATAAAAAATAGTACTTAGAAAAATAATGAATTTAAAACATTTGTGTTTATTAAAATCCTTGTTACATTTTCATTATATACAGATTTGAAATTTACAGTTGAATAATAAAATACATTTAAAAACTCTTTGTTTTTGTTATAATTCACATGAGAATATTTTAATAGCATTTACTTTTTATTGTGTTTTCTTTTTCCCCAAAAAGTGCATGATCCTATAATTTAAAATAAATAGCTCATTCTTAGATATCATTTCCATTGTTGGTTGATAATAATAACGACTGAACATCTGTTAAGTATAGACCTAACCATGTACATAAGTGAGGAATAAAAAATGCTAATTTTTGTAAAACAAGTTTAGTAAATTCTTCTTGTTCAGTGTCATCTATCTCCTCTTCTTCTTCATCATCATCATCCTCAAAGATGAAAAGTTTAATGTAATTGATAAAACGGACAATTCTGACATCAGTCCAAACCCTGAAATATATTAAGAAATGCCTGATTATTGTTCGATAATATCAAGAATACAATTACAATTTGAATTATAGAGTTTTTAAATAATTTTTTTTTTTTTTAAGATTTACATATATATATAATTAAAATTATCCCAAGTTCAAAATTAAACAAGACTAGCCAAGGGGGAGGGGGACTCTTTATAATATAACCAAGGAGTTCTCTGTCAAAGCCGACTTCTTTTTTTTTTTTACCTTTGGCTAGTCTTGTGTACTGGTCGAAATTGTATGTTAACTCAACACGATTCACAACCTGAGTAAAAGTATCTAGAATCCAACCATACACGAGATCAAAGATCAAGAATATTTATGGATTCTAACCTGTTTACGCACTCTCTAAATCTACCAACTAATTAACAACATTTTCGAGGCACGTAAATAATCTTCTCTAAACTCTGGTCAGCAGCATCAACGGTAGAGCATGAGCCTCGACTAATTCTAACGTTTAACTCGAACATTTATTCTAATTACACCTATTCATGAACTTCAAAATAGGAATGGTATGTGTGTGACCTTGAGTCATCAGATAGCAGCACAATAATTAAATAGAAATGCTAATTTTAGAATGAAATTAATGGAAACGAACCACGGGTAGATTAAATTCACATATATATTTAAGAAAAACATCTATATAATTCTTTAATGTCTCACTGATTTATTTAATTGTTTGTTAATATCAATTTCGATCATATCAATTATTATGCCTTGTGTAAGGGAGCAGTATAGTTCATATGCCAGTTTAAACAGATAAAACGATTAGAGTTCCATGGTAGATGCACACTCGTGTGTGAAATAAAAAATCTTTTAAAGCCCTATTTTGAGTAACTTTAATATAAGTAATAATTATTCTAAGAGAGAAATAATTTGATCATATTTTTAGAAATTGGTTTCGAAGAGAGTGACATGCTTAAATGTAAGCGGATTGCGATATTCGCAACTAAATACATTACTGATAGTAAAACATAAACTAATGTGATCAGACCATCATCAAGCTGCCATGATGTGCTCAGAAACAATAGAACTAAACAGGCCCAGCTTTTGACATGACATAAGCAGCACAAACTCAATTCCCTTGCCCCATTCTAGTGATGCCAAGAAATAAAGACGAATGGTCTACGCAATTAGCAAACCTCAAAATATTTCAGATGAAAGATCAGGAATCGCCAAAGCTTGCCAAGATCATTTTACCCCAGGTCTTCCAAATTTAGTCTTTCATATTCTGACCTACATTTTAGCCTGTGAATACATCACATGTTGTGATTTTGATTTAGCAATCAAATAACAAAACAGGCGATCAAGCAAAGTACTGGTGAGGCAAAATACAAATACTAGAAAAATAGATTTTAAACTTATTATATAAAAATTGTAGTGAGCCATGAAAGATTATACTGATATTGTACGGATTGACCAAAATTGGATCAACACAAAATAAGCCTAAATATTATTATGAATAACATTTCTCTGGGCGACACGTCTCTCCCTTCAAAACAAAATCCCACCACTTTTTAATTTAAAATTTTACACTCTCTCTTACTGTTTAGCAAGAGGAAACATTCTAAACCTCCTCCCTTTCATTCTTTAAAAATGAAATAATATAATTAAATAAATTTTCATATTTGACCCAGTGTCTTCCCCAAAACTAAACCATATACGCTTAAAATATTTTCAAAATATATAAAGTAAAACAATTATTTCACCTGAACAAAAAGAGTGCTCCAAATAATAATCATTTAGAACAAAGATTTATTTACCGACAGACGTTGGTCGAGAAATAGGAAGCAAAATTATTTAATTATAAAACTTGTCAAGATGGAACAAATTGGCATATAGATTTCATTTTGAATCAGATATTTATAAATCTTTAATAAATATATTCATAGGTAAATAATAAATATCTTTCTAAACCACTCTAAGAGAAAAGTTTTGCATTAATTGAGGCATAATTTTAAGACAGGCACAGAGCAGAGATATTAAATTTAAATTATAGCAAGTCAAGATTACAGAGTTTAGTTGATAAAATAGTAACATTTAATTAAGGGGAATTTCATTTAAAAAGACATCTAGTTGTAGCAAAATTAAATTATAAGGTCAACTGAAATTTGAAGATTAAATCAGGCGGCTAGAAATGAACAATTGAAAAAATATTACCTAATTCTGAGTCCTTTTTGGAATTCTAGGTCCCATGACAAAATACGAATTTGGAGTGGTCTTTCATTATTTCTGCACAGGCATAGCTAGCTATGAGTTTGATTTAAGAGTTCAACAGTTCGGCAGTCAAAAAATTCAAACATTTGATGAATTTTTTCCGGCTTTATGGTACTTTGGTGATCATACTTGGGACAATGGGGAAACTGGCAGACTAAGAACTGTTTTTCCCACTACCATACTTCTACCCATCTATATTTGTTTAAAAATAAAACCAGCGTGGATTTTTCTTGCACTGACTGAACGAATCTATGACTGACTGACTCCTATTGTTCTCGTGGGCTATTTATACATTTTCAGAATACTTTTTGAAAATTCCCCTTTTTCATTTGCCCAAGGCCAAGTGGATATATAAAATTCAGACAACAGTAATTATTGATCTAAAATATTTTTGTATTGTATTCTTAAGATCCACTCTCTCAATAAACCCAATGATTTTATTGTTTCAATTTTATTTTAAATTTAATATAGATTTGAAGGATTTTTCTTTCAAATATCTTTTCTGTTTTTCTTTTAATTTAATTAGAAATTCCATTACTATTTTGTTAATGAACTTTCTTTTGTTTTACGCTAAAGAATGTTAGCAGGGTTTATCGCAAAAGTAAATCTCCAAAATAAAATACTTTGACTTTTAAAAAAAATAGAATAGTAAAGATTTATTTATTGATTTTTATAAAAGTTTCCATCGGTAATTATATATATCTGGGCCCCTCCAATATTTATAATTAAAATTTTAAAGAGAAAATTTTAATATTTTATTCACTTATTAACTGGTCCCGAAATTCAACACATACAAGATGGCAGATAGAAAGTTTTATAAACATTGTTACACGCATGGATCTGGTTCAATCCTAGTTTAGAAATCTAGAAAGACATGAAGCATGGATCTGGCCTACAGATTCATTGCTTCACTTGTTTAATTTTGAATTTAGAATAACATTAGTTATTTTGTTAATTAGTTTAGTTTAAGGCTTTTAATAATTATACATATATATATATTAATTCTTCCTTCATTATATATGTAATTTTTTAGCGTACATATGTACAAATGTTTTATGGGACAGTTTATAGTGCTCCTCAATAAAAGTGCACTCAGCTAAATAAAAGAAATGAAAGGAAACCCACTTCATACATCCTACATATCCAAAAAAATTACACACATATAAAACATTTAAATGTTTACATATATTAAAAATCAGACAACACTTAGACAATTCCAATATCAATAACAATCAAGAATTTCAAAACTGTTTTCAAGGCAACCTCCTTTTAACAATAAATCCATTTGGCCTTGAGTATTATGACACTTAATATTTAAGTAATTCTTTGGGTAAAATTTGAAAATTATAATTGCAGTTTGTAATGTTATAAGTAACTATTTATTAGTCTGCATTCAGAACAGCTTATATTTACCTGTTTAAAAATATTTATTTAAACTTCTTTGTAACAATAATTTCATTCTCTGTAGTCAAGTTGCAATCTTTAGTGTTTATATAAATATATTGGACCACAAATAAAGCTGGGATTTCACCTTTATTGTTAAAGAAGATTGTCTTGACAACAGTTTGAGATTGTGGATTGTTATTGATATTGGAATTGTCTGGGTGTTTACGGTTTTATTGATTATATATATATAGTGACCTTTTGATTTGTTCACTGTGTCCAAGAAGGATGTAAAACATAATAATAAACATTTTAAATTTAAAAACATATAATTATATTACTATTAATAAGTATAAATAGATAAATTTATAGGCTTTAAATATAGGATTCTATTGATATAGTCAATAAACATATTTATTATCATTTATATTATAAATAATCATATTTAGTTCCATTATAATAACCTTTAATTTACATTATAAATATTTAAATTTATAATATTTATTAAAATTTACAATAGTGATAAATTAAATTTTAATTGAATTAAATCACTGATCATTTAAAAGGTTTATGTTCAAATCTATTTGCAGAGTTCTATTAACCAAGAATAAAAAATATTTTATCTATTTATTGTAAGATAATATTTTGTACTAATTAGAATTATTAAATGTTTATAATATTGTGATTTTTAAAAATGATAATATTAATATTATATTTTTGATATAATTATTAATTAAATATTATAATTAAAAGAAATAGTTATTATAAAGGATGAAAATTATAATAGGATTTTAAATTTAAAAATAATTAAATATAATAAGTTAGTTTTTAAATATTTAGTGATATTAATACGTTTAAATGTAGTCAAAAGATAATTTATGCAGAAAACTGATCAATGAAATTGATTTAATTAGTGGTGTGAAATCATATTGTCTACAGAATAAAAAGGTAATAGCAGATAAAAATTCGGGAATTGATTAAAAATTGAAAGCTGATACCTGTTTCCATTAGTTCTCTAAAAAGTAATAAAATTTTATCATTTAAAAGTAATTATTAATAAGCTGGATATGGTACTACAATTTCAGACGATCTACACTGCTCGATGGCGGCGCTGTTTCCAGTCAAAAACAAATAGATATAATGTTACCGGGCTGATTTAGATTTTTTACATTTTTTTATTATTTATTTAAAAACAAATAGATATAACTTTGTTCTTTTATTTTTGTAAAACATTTACTTTTTTTATTATTCATAAATAAATAGATATGATTTGGGTTTTTTTTTTTAAATATTTTTTTGGGGGATTTACATTGTTTGTTTTTTTTTAAATAATGCTTTTACCAGTTTTTTTATTTTATTTACATTTTTTATTTTTAGAAAAATAAATTTTGCTTTTATTTCATACATACACAAACAATAACATTTCACTCAAAACAGGTCCCATTACATATATCATACCTACAATGGCATTGACGAGATTCACATTTCAGTTCATATCTTTTACACCACCTTAATATCATTACCCACCACAAACACAGTTCTTCTCTGTGGATAAAATATTTTTTTGGCTGAAGGAAGGTCACCACATCTGCTTCTATAGCAGGAAAATCCAACAACTTGAACGGCGAATCTCCTTCTGCCATTTTACTTTTTTGATTTTGCAAAGTGCGTGACTTTTGTGTGAAGTTTGCCAAATTGCAATTTACACTCCTCTTTTATTAAATTGGGCCAGCTAACAAGGAAAGTAGTGACTTTTGTGAAATAGTTACAATTTGTAGTATTTCATACAAATTATACTCTGTTTAACACTAAAAATTTGAGATTGCGTATTGCTACACTTTTCATCATTACAACTACAGACACCCTCATATGATATGCTGTTGAATATTCAATACTAACATCTGTACAGACTGTTATAACACACTGATGGTAATGTTCACATGCTAGCGATGTTGGGGAAGTGTTGACTTCATCAACATCAAGTATTTAAACAGTTTACAGGCTGTAAGATATATGAGCAGCTTTGTAAACAACATATTTCAGTGCTTTTGCATGGAAACTGCCATCAGGCAGTGTGGATCATCCAAAGTTGTAGTACGCTGGATAATTATAAAGTATCTTAAGAATGGTATAAAAACATTGAAATGAACCAGAATTTCTTCATTAGTGACCTAATTTCTGTCTTGGATATTAACTTATAATTAAAATGATTACTAGTGAAAGTAAAAAGAAAAAGTTAATTTTGTTATCATTTTTGGAAACAATGGGAAAAGAATATAAACTACAAATGCCAGGAAAATGCAGCTATTGTTGAAGTAAGAAAATATTTTATCTCAACAAGTTTAATTATTAATTTATTTATTCAGAGGAACTTTTATTTAATGCAAAGATACAGTTATTATCAGATCATAAAAACATTTTATAGAATTTTAAAATAGTTACTTGATAATAAGTATAAATCTATTTTTAAAAGAATTATTTATTAAACTAAATGACCTAGATATTATAATTAAATTGAGACTTAGTAAAAAGAATGACTACTGTGTGTTTGATTAGTTATGAAAGCATTTTACTAAAGTAATGGATATTTATTAAGTAAGTATAATATTACAGAAATACAATGATAAAGCAATTTTTGATACTAACAAAAATAATTATATTTTGATGAGAAAAATACCAAAAAAAGAGAATCCTTTTATCTTTAGTAATGAATATCAAATAAAGAAATGGCTTCTATAATATTATAATAGACTAGATCTAAAACATATGTGTTTATCAAAGATATAGAACAGTTCAGCTAAAATAAATAAGAGTTAAAGTTATAACTGTTTATAGACTAAGTTTTTATATGCTAAGTTTTGATAATGAGGAATAAGAATAATAAAAATAATATTTAATATTTTTTTTCTATATGTCATAGCATTGGCCGGGACATGAACCCATAACTGTCTGCAACCAACTACTTGCTTGCAAGACAGCTGCGATGACCTCTCAGCTAATGATGCTTGACATAATATTTAATATTTAAAGAACTATTTTGATATTATTGGATTGTTCCAGAATTAATGTGCACTTCAGTTTAATATGCCAAGATCCTAGGATTATATTACCAAGAGCTCAGGAACTTTAAAAGATTTTATTATTTGTGAAAATTTTTTTTTGTTTTATCTTAAAGTGTTTTGATTTAAGTTGTTTGCATTTTCTAACAGAAGGAGAAGGAAAGCAATGACAATTGAGGGGGTTTTGGTTGCTGGCCATTGCCATGATGACTTGAATAAAAAGTTATAAGAAGTTGTCTTTTAAAAAAGAAAAGAAAAAGGGAGTTGAAAAACATTTCAATTTATGATTTTTATTGTTAATATATTGTACATATATAAGGTATTATATAATAAGATCGAAATAAGTTAAATAATTTCTATATTGTAGAATTAAGATAATTTTACAATGTTATTATATTTTAATTTAAAATGAAAGTATGTATGCTTATTGATAAAATTTGGTATGAATGAAATAAAGAACAAAAGATAGTATGAGTGGTATAATAATATAATTTTATGCTATTTCAGAATGTCTGAAAAGTAATAGTTGATTATAGTAAAACTGATAGAAATGAGTTCATCAATTAACTATATTGATGTATAGTTAATAACTGTTTTGAATAATAATGATAAGTCAATATTCTGTTAAAATAAATATGAATATATCATATGAGTATAATATTATAAAGAAAAATATGAAATACAGTGAATGCAATAATTGAGAAATGATTTATGATCTCCATGATAAGGTTAGAGATCATAAATCATTTCCTTGATAAAGAATAATATGATGTTTGTTATAATAAAGTGAATTATTTGTTTTGTAATATGATTTATAATAATAATAATAATATATACATAAACAATGGAAATATAAAATTGTATTATTAGAAAGAGAAAATTAGTATATGTGGATGCTGAAAAATATAGATAAGTGTTGAATGAATAAATTAGGATATCAGAATAGAATAATATATCATCTTGAAAAACTAATATGAGATTATAGTGGATTTGATTTAAGTGATACCCATATTATTACTGTAGGGAATCAAAGAGGAGTTTTATATGAACAATGAGTATTATATTCCGTAAGTGCTTGAGAAATAAGCCAGGATTTATGAGGTAGAGTCATTAAGGTAAAAAATAATTACCTTAAGTATAATAGTTCAACAAGTGTAAATGCCTCCATTCCTATATATTTTTGTGAGCTGGTTTTATACATTAGTTTCTTATCCAAAAGTTTTATCTGTGATATTGTAATATAAAGTAAGCATTGTAGGCTAGTAAGTTATTTTTGGAATTTATAATTTTTCTTTTTATGATTTGCAATGGTAGTATAAGAAAAGGAGGAGACTATATGCAAAACAAATATCATTAAATGTGATCTGAAATAAGAATAGCTTATTGTTGAAAAGATAAATGAGATCATCAAGAATGAAGAATGTGAATGAAAGAGATGTGGTAAGTGTATAAAGTGGATGATAATATTTTAACATACAGAATCCTTGATTCAGTTATTTATTCAAATATATTATTTGTGTTATATCAACTATACAAAAGCATAAAAGTTCTTTAGTAAATAATATTATATTTGTATAATAATTTTAAAATGGAATTATATTAAATTGATATGACTTTATTAAAACAAGTGGATTATAATGGACCACTTAAATATGATGAAAATATTAAGAAAATTACCCAGATGTATGAACACATGGATGGTAAATTAGTTTATAATATGAGTAGTAGCATACAAATTTGTAAAAACTTATCATTTGATTAACTAAATTATATGAATTTAATATGAATACATGAATGAAGAATGGTATTTATTTTTAGTTACTGTAATGTAAAGAATGTTGTAAACAATGTAATTGTTCAAAATGTCATAAATTATTTATGTTATAATTTGTAATTATAATCGTTATAAATATTTTATTGTTAAAATAAACAAGTAATTAATTTTTTTTTTTTTCATGTGTCATAGCATCGGCCGGGAAGCGAATCCGCAACCCGGGCAACTGCTTGTAAGGCAGTTGCGCTGACCTCTCGACCACCAATGCTTGATGTATAATATATAAGTAATTTAATCTAAACTTGACAAGTAGCTGTATTTCTGTATTGGATCATTAATATCACAAAGTCATAAAATTAAGTCACATAACAAAATGAAGTCATTATGTAAAATGTATTCATTGGATATTTTTAATTATCGAATTGTAATAAAGAATTTGAACTTAATAAATTATACAGTTAAAAGTTTGGAATTATAACTTGATTGAAGTCATATTTAGTTGATCTTTATTTTATTAAATATTGAACTATTTGAAACTGAAATTTATAGTTATTATATGTTCAGAGTATTATAAAGATTGCCATTATTATAAAGTCACATTTACATTTCAAAATCTATTAAGTTTTATACAAGTATTAAATAATAAAAATCTTATAAAGATTATTACATGGGATAAAACCCAAAATGTTATATTATTCCAGATCCAAGGAATTAATAAGATTAATTTTGATGTTTGTTTTGAAAGGTAGCTAGAATGGGTAAATAGTAAAATAATTAGTATATTTAATTGAATTATTACACTGTGCAGGTTTGCACACCCCTGCACATATATAATGTAGTAAATTGGGGATTCGAACTCAGACTTTCACACAATCCTCAGCTCTCCATGCCATCTCATATTGCTGACCCACCTGATCATACACATGTTGAAAAGATAAATAATCACCAATGTACGTATTTCATGCTAAACCAGCAATAATCAGTTGGTCTAGATTACTATCCTCACACATATATACAATCAGTGCTCAGCTTTATATTAAGATAGCCAATCTTCATACTTCAATGAACAGACTTCAAACTATTCCAACCCAGAAGTTCGAATCCCTTATATATTAATTGAATTATGTAATATTAGATTTTAGTTAATTACAAAGCTTTTGATTATCAATAAATGATTATTCTATTTAATGATACTTATTTGTAGAAGTAGAAGAATAAACAATAATAAGTTTAATAAATAATTTAATGTAAAGTAAGTTGGTACTTTATTATTATTAGTTTCAATATATTATTATAATTATATTAATTCTCAAATGATGGTTCTAATTAATATTTGCAAGTGATAGTGTAATTTATTTTTTTTAGATAATTGGATCTCAACAAAATCTTTTTTTTATTCGATTATCTAACTGTTGATGATTGTTATTATATTTATTTAAAAGAATAATCATGATCCCTGGGATATCCATAGGATAGCAGTAATTATTTAAATCAATTTAATCAGTGTTTTTAAAATTATTATCTTTATAGTTTCTTAAGTATAAGAGAGAAGCTTAATAATTATTTTACATGAAGTATTATATTAGTCATTGTGTATTGTAGGGATTTTCCTAATGATTATAATATGATGATAGGTGGAGAGTTTCTACAATAGCAATGCTATTGTGGAGTATATTTTATGTGCTTTCTCAATGTTAAAACTTCTATGTTTGTGACTGTCCCTGTGAACAAAGTCTATCTTATGTTAATTGTGTTAGATTATGTATAGTCTCATTATCATTATCTTATGTTTTGTTTGTTAGATTATCACTCACCACACTAGTTCATTGGTTATGTTTTGTGCATACTTTTGGAATATAATACTAAGAAAGGGCTTTACAATGGTGACAAATCACTATTAACTAAATTTACTTAGCAATACTTGAAACCTTAAATTATGATGACATAATATCACCAAATAAAACGTAAATTTAAAATACTGTTGATACATTAAACTAAGAATTCAGATAATTTTAGGTAAGCATTTATAAAAATTATATATAATGTATAAATTAAGCTGACTAAATTTTATATTAATAAGAATTCTTTAATTCTTGCTGTATCTCATATTTAGTTTTAATCAACAAACTTTTTAAAAAAATTTTAATAATAAAATAAATCAATTGCTGTTTGTAAAAAAAAAAAAAGATGAGGGTTATTTTGGAATTCTGGGATAAAAGACAACTCTGACAAGCTTCCAAAGAATTTTATACATTTCTTATATGCATCCATAAATAATTATATTCACTTCACTGTAAGTCACTGACTGAAAGCTTCCATAATCATTAGACACCAGATGATTTGTGTTTATCAGTGAAGATGATGATTCAAAGCTGGAAATAATACACATGTGTTTAGCAGCCACCTTTTACTTCTTTATCTAATAATCTGAAATTTAAAAAAAAAACAGATTTCAAACTGAGGCTAATTCACTTTCATACTTACTCATAAGGAATTGTTGATATCCAAAATTTTGTGATTGAGATTGATTCTAGAAAAGTGTACCTTTAATTCTTTGTGCATCAAACTGGTCTTGCATGCGGATTAACAAATTTCTTTGATCAATGATGCCAAAATGAAAATAGTTATTTTGTAAGATTTAAAGGATAAAAAGATTTTAAGAAATGTTGAATGAATATGAGAAAGTTGCATGGCTGAGTTTTGAAATGATATGCACAAATATTTTTTTGATATCATAAAGCTGAAAACTATTTTAAAATTATGGGCAACCTTCTTAGGACTTACCAGTCAACAAGATTTTTACTTTGTTTTTTTTCTTACAAAGTCTGGTGTATTAAAAAACAAACATAATGAACATTTTGACAGGTCATTGTTGAGAAAAAGTATTATCAAGATTAGTGAAGCTCAAATATGCTGATTATCATTATTGGATCTTTGAAAAAGACAACCCAAAACAAAGTAATACATTGATATCAAAGAAAACTGCTTTTTAAATTACCAAATCATATTTTGAATCAAATTTTAATAATTATGTTTATGCATGCATTTTTTAAAAATTGATTGGCATGGCATTTGAAAACCTCATTCAAAGAGAAATTTCACAAACATATCTGAATTCAGCTCACTATATATCTATATATTATAACCATTTGGGTTTTATTGCATACAACAATATAGTTGCGTGTGTGCACAAATATATATATAAAGTTGAAAGGAAAAGTAGAAATAAACAAACACATAAATTTTTGTAAATATTTTTCTACATTTCCTGGAATAAAATAACTATAAAGGGTTACATTGTAATTATTTATTAAGCATATAGGAAGTATATGTAAATATTTTTAAGACAGGCTTTAACCTGAATCACATGTGCCTTGGAATTTATAATAGTCAAACAATATTTTTAATTGCCAATAGAGCGACCTCTCAAACCACAACACAAGTTAATGACTTTTATAAAGATAAGAGCAGCCGTCTTATCTTTAACCTAAGTTTCCACTTATATAGGCCAATCTGAAGCATCTTAATTTGGGAGCATAAAGCTGCTATTCTCTCCACTATTTAAGTCCACTATTTTCTGTGTGCTTAATAAATAATTACAACTTTACAATAGTTTATGTATTTTCAGTATAAAGATCATAATATTAACTCATTGTAAATCACAAGATTTCACGAATGTCAATTTGTAAAGGAAATAGTGGACTTAAATAGTGGAGAGAATAACAGCTTCACACTCCCAAATCAAGATGCTTCAGATTGGCCTATATAAGTGAAATGTTAGGTTAAAGATAAGATGACTGCTCTTATCTTTATAAAAGTCACTATCTTGTGTCAAGGTTTGAGATGTCTCTCTATCGGCAATTAAAGATATTGTTTGACTATTATAAATTTCAAGGTGCATATGATTTAGGTTAAAACCTGTATTAAAAGTATTTATATAAAGGGTTAAATAATTTTGAATTTAAAATAAAAGTTTATTATAAATTAAACAGTTTTAAAAGGTCTAAATAAATATTTTTATTGAATACTGATTTTGAAATTAAAAACAAGCATTGTTTATTTTTTAAATCTTTTAATTAAAGCTTGTATACTGTGAGAGTACCATATGAGCCTCATCTAAAACAATTTGGGTTTCTTTGTGAATTTAACTGTGCCTATATCGAATCAACAGATATAAATAACATACACCTATCTTAAGCTTTTTATATATCAGTTATATACATAAACTAATTAATATTAAAAGAATAATTCTAAAAATGAATTATTCTAATTAGTTTATACACACACATAAATAAATGTTTCTAACTAATAGTATTTTTTTATTAACCAAAACTTGACATTGACAAGGCCGTAAGTCATCATTGCATTTTATCAGTTGAAACAAAGGAAATAAACATTTGGAGTTCATTACAAATTGTATATTTTAAACAATAGAGAGCGTGAGCATGATTATGTGATATGCTTGCAAAAATTAATCCAGTATAAAAATGAACTAATATTGTTATATAATAATCTTCTATTTAGTTATCGAAGCAATAACTACGTCGGTAAATTTAAATGTGTTCGAATTCAGAACACATTTAAGAAAAAAGAAGATTCACTATTTTAAAACTGTCTTCAAGTAATTAATTTACTTACTTTTAATATTATAAAGAACTAAAAAAATAATCATTTAAATTGACAAGATTATAAGAGAAATCAATGTCTTCGAAATGAGTTTTCAAAATATATGTTTAAGAAGACAAAAATTTATAAAGATGTTCTTTGGCTAGACAATTTATGCCAAGGATTTCTGCTGATGTTTTAAACCTGAACATGTAAATTTATTCCTACTTAATGCCTAAAGTATAATCATTGTAATTTCCACTAAAAAAGTTGTCTTAATAATGGAGTATTATATTGAAGAAGATTTTAAATATTTTACTACGCAAATATTTAAAAGAATGAATATTTGGAATACCTCTTCGAAGGATGATCAATGAATTTTATCTTTCAACATTCATCATCATTTTATTTTGTCTAAGGAGGAATATGAAACCATTATTTTTTCACATCTTGGAATGCTTCGTTGTGCACTTTAATAACTCTTAAACTTTATTTCCTTTGGGGATAATTATAATGGATCTAAAAGTTAGTATGGAAGCAAATATGGTTAATATAAAAACTGATATGAATAATATAAAAGCTGATATAAATAAAATGAATACTGATATAAAGGGAGAAATGGCTAGAATGAATGATAATATGGTAACTAAAGTTGATATGGATAATATGGAAGGGAAATTAAAAAAAGACATAATTTCTATAAAAGAAGAGTTAAAGAAAGATATTGATGATGTTAAGGAAAAGATGCAAGTAGAAATCAAAGATGTTGAAACTAAATTGTTTGAAGAAATGAAACAATTATCATTAGATTTAAATAATGTTCAAAAAGATAATGTTGAAATGGAACAAACAGTAAATGAAGTGAGAAAAGAGATGAATGAAGGAAACTTACAATGTCAGCAATGTTTTAAAGAATTTAGTTGTAGTGTAACTAGTCAATTAGAAATCAAACATCAAGAGTTACACCAGAGCCAGGAAACATTTAAAAATAAAACCCATACAAACCAAGAAAAGTACCATGAAAAGATTTAAGAAGAATTTCAAGATATTTATGTGAAAGTAAATCAGTTTAATACAAGACAGAGTAGTGAAATAGAAACAAGGATGGAAATTAGTGAAACCATAAAACAAGATTTAAGGCAGCTAAAAGATAAAGTGGCTTTAAATGAAGCAGATATAATTATAACTAAAAAGGCTTTAGAAATAATTATAAAGGATACAAGTGAAACACAGAATCAAATACATCACTTGAATAAAACCACTACCCAAAATTTTATCCATGTTGAATCTCAATTAGATAAAAATTAACGTAATATAGAAAGGCAATTAAGTGAACATAGCCCAAATATACAAGATGATAATGATAGGAGAAATGTAAAAAATAATTCAGATACATTTACCCGAGATCTTAATGATGCAAGAAAATCCCTATTGGAATCTATCTTTCCACATCAAATGATGCAAGAAAATGAAGAATATTTTTATTCATGATAATTTTGATGAAGTTAATCCTAACATAAATCAAAGTAATTCAGATTTACCTATGCTAACACCACATATAGATTCTACAGTGCTAAATAAATCATATAATGATATAACACAAATGAATACCATTAATCAATTTGTGCAACTCAAGGTTTTTAAGGGATTACCAAGTGAAGCACCCATAGAACACCTTAAGAGTCTTAATTTATATTTTTCAGTAAATAAGAATTTGACTGAGGGAGAAAAACTGATTATTGCTTATAGTCATTTACAGGGGAATGCACTCCTATGGTGGGAGTCATTATTCAAAACTCCATCCACATTTAATGATTACCAAATTATGTTGATTAAAAATTTTTGGAGTAGGGATAAACAAGAAACATTACTTTATCAACTATTTCAAGAGAAATATAGGCCTTCTCCAGGGGAAACATTAACTAAATTCTTCCGATGTCAAGTTACCAAACTTAGAACATTAAGTACTTATCATTTAACAAAAGGTGATATTGTTCGTATTGTCAAAAGAAACTTACCATGGAAAATTGAGCAAACATTGTTATGCACAAATACCAATAGTATAGAAAAAGTAACAGAATTACTTAACAGTATTTATTTAAATAATACTAACATATCATCAAAAACTACAGAAAAGAGAAAAGAAGAACTCACAGCAAATACTATTTACTATAAAAAAAGAAAGAATAATAATGACATAAATCATTGGAAAGGGAAGTCATTACAGCTAATCCCTTTTCATACATACTCAAATAAGAGTAATCAAACATCAAATAATAAAAACAAGATGAATCATCTCAATAGCCCAGCAAAATCTCAACCTACAACCAGTAATCATGCACTGAAAATACAACAAAAAACAAACTGAAAAGGTACTTGGGGTCATGTTCTCCATGTCAAGAAACTGAAAAAACAATGAGGAACATAAATGAAATAGAAAACTGGGAAATCACTAATTTGATGCATTCATGGGAGGACTAGCACCTGATTTTGCTTTGCAAAGTTGCCCCATGATAGAGGTATTGTTTGAGGACATACCAGTTAAATCATTATTAGATTCTGGTAGTCAAATATCAGTGGTGTCAGATGCATTCTATCATAAAGTTCTCACAAATAACCCTAACATCAAAATCTTCCCACTAAAATCCACACAAGTCACCATGGCAAATAATAGAAAAGCCAAACTATTACAAAAACAAATTTGGATACAAATTAAAATTGGCCAAACAACCCTCTATCATGTCTTTCTTATATTATATGGCTTAATACATGAGGCTATCTTAGGGGTAGATTTTCTCCACATGAACCATTCTATCCTTGATTTCTCAAATAAGATAGGATTAATGATGAGGTTTTGGAACTGACATTGTGTCCAAGATATGATCTTTTTGAGATTGATTGTATGATATCTGTAATCCCACAAGCACTAATTGAAAGTAAAATCACAGAATCTAATTTACTTGGAAGCGATGACAAAATTAAATTACTATCTGTTATTAATGAATCTGGCCCTATTTTTTCAGAAATACCAGGGATAATAAAGGGTTTCCAGCAGAGAATAAATCTTATACATGAGCAACCCTTTCAATCCAAATCGTATCCTATACCATACCAATATCGTGAAGAGATAACAAAACAAATCAATAAGATGCTAGATTGGGGAATTATTTCCAAATGTTCTTTACCTTATTGTAATCCAATTGTTACTGTGAAGAAGAAAGATGGGTCAATGAGACTTTGTTTGGATGCTCATCAACTGAACAAAATTATGGTTCCTGATAGGAACATCCCACCATCCATCCATGAATTGTTCATGAAATTTGGAAATAAGAAGGTATTTTCTACCTTTGACTTAACCTCCAGTTATTGGCAAATCAAACTCCATCCTGATGATTGCCAATATACTGCCTTCCGATATGGGGGTTTCACCTATCAGTTTAATAGGATGCCTTTTGGATTGATCAATAGTGGTGCTGGCCTTATACGATGCTTAGATAAAACCTTGTCCCCTGAGGTCAAACAGATCATTACAATTTATGTGGATGATGTAATTATTGCATCTACCACTATTGAAGAACCCTTTCAACATCTAAGATTATTTTTTAAAGAGTGCTGTGTGAAGGGAATTAAAATCAATTTCCAAGAAAAGCACGTTGGTATGTAATGAAGTGGTTTTCTTAGGACATATCATTGGATGCAATGGGATAAGACCTCATCCTGATAAGATCAGTGTCATACAGAACTTCCCAAAACCCATGAGTAAAAAAACAAATTAGATCATTCTTGGGACTGTGCAATTTCTACAATCGTTTTTATCGAAAGTTCTCTGACCATATGGAACCATTACTAAAACTTATTAGAAAGAATGAAAGGTGGAACTGCACTAGTGAACAAGATGAGGCATTTGCAAAGATTAAAACAGGGTTCTTAGAGCAAAACATCTTAGCCTTCCCTGATTTTAACAAACCATTTATTGTTCAAATGGACATCAGTGGTTTTGGATTTGGGGTAACATTATCCCAGATTCAGGAGGATGGTCAACCTGGTGTCCTCTATTTCATCAGCTGCCTCTTGAAAGGTACAGAATTAAACTATACTGTCACTGAAAAGGAGGCACTAGCCATAGTGTGGGCCTTCCAAAAGTTTTGACGGATGCTTCTTGGATCAGAGGTGATAGTGGTCACAGATCACAAAAGCCTCGAATTCCTGAATCACAGCTACTTGACTAACAGTCATTTAATCTGGTGGAGCTTGTTATTGCAGGAATTCAATTACACCATCCAATATTGCAAAGAATCTGAGAATGTTGTGGCAGATGTGTTCAGTCGAAACCCATGTAGATCAAAATAATATAACCTGTCAGAAGATAATGCCTACATTACTAACATCGATCTAATTATTGATAAAAATGTAGAGAACAATTTAGAAAATGTACAAGACCCACAGTCAAAAGATCCTGACTTAAATCCCATAATTAATGCATTAAAGGGGGAGAAAGTTCTGCATGTGCCAAAAGATCTTATCCGATATAAGTTAGAGAAAAATGTCTTACTTTATAAACCAAATTTGGATATTGAAGAGTGGAGGGTAGTTATACCCCAATCAATAAGAGTGACACTTGTAAAATATATACACTGTCTGTATGGACACTATGGTGCTCATAAGACAGAACATATGATTAAAAATTGATTTTACTGGTCAAAGATGTATCAAGACATCTTGAAATCATTGCATGATTGTTTAGTATGCCTGTGAGCAAAGCCAGCAAACCAAAGTTATGTTAATTCAATGAAATCTATTATTCCAGTAAGACCAAATGAGATCTTAGCAATTGATTATTATGGACCTCTGCCTCCATTCAATAAGAAGAAATATCTATTAGTTGCTTATGATCTCTTTTCAAAATATGTATCAGCTTACCCAATACCCAAGCTAATACTCGACATACCATCAAAGTATTAGATACCCTACAATTCATTGGGATAGGAAAGCCTAGAACCATATTAACAGATCATGGTACTCCTTTACTATCCAAAGAATGGAAAACATGGGTAGAAAGATCTCAAATTAAACATGTGCTTACCTCCATTAGAAATCCTCAGCCCAACTCTTGCAAACGTGTAATGTGGGAGCTTGGTAGGTTGTTTAGGACTTATTTAGGAGATGAGCATAAGGGGTGGGTTAAGCTAACCAAGCATGCAATCGATTTCATCAATTGGAATGTGAATGAATCAACTGAATTCACACCAATTATATTACACTTTACAAAAACTGTACCAACATTATTTGCAAGATATAAACCTATGGCTACATATGTTGAAATAGATACAGAAGAAGATAGAGTAAAAGCTTATGAACAACTTGTAAAAAAGGCCAATCAAAGAAATAAAAATGTGAAGACAATTTCACACAAGTTCAAAATTGGGGATCAAGTTTTTATAAAAACACCTCATATGAGTAAACCCCAAGAGAGCAAATATCAAAAGTTTTACCATCAATATGAAGGACCTTATACTATCATAAAACAAACAGGTCCCAATGCATTCTGTATAAATATAAAGGGAGACATTAAAGGCATTTACAATGCTAGAGCTTTTAAACCCTATTTTGGTCAAACGAATTAATAATGTTTTACCACATTTTACTTATGTATAGAGTAAAATGTTGAAAGAAAAGATCATGTGGAATAGGTAAGAAGAGAAAAAGTTTTCATTTAAAAGTATATATATATATTGTAACGTTTTCCATTTTTCTAGGCCTCTACATGCTAATATAAATTGCGTGCGAGTTGATCAAGTTATGTCAAACAAGAAGAAAGTTGTATTTCTATTCTAAAAACATAGCTATATTTCCTGATCAACTCGGCCTAGAATTATTGCTAAGTACAATCGTGAGCTGACTCAGTTTTTAATTTCTACATGAGGGCACCAGAGTCATTAGACCCACTGAGTCGGCGTCAAACATATTGTAACTCGTAAACTAAACAGAAAAAAAAGTGCTTTTAAACTAATCGGTATTACCTCCTACCGTAACGAGAATTAATTTTTTAAGATTATTATTCCTGGGCTTATTCAAACATATTGGCAAAGGTAAATTACATTTTTAAATCTTATTAAACTACTAATAGATTTAATAATAAAAAATAATAACTACTATTAATAACGCACAATGAAAAGGTTGATAAAAGTATAATCTCTTTTATTCTAACAAACTAAAATATTTATAAGTTAAATTACGAATTAACTAAACTGGAAAGTACACACATGCTAATCCAGATAATGAATCGATTAACAAAAACAGTTAGATTAAATAATGAACGCAATTTAATAATGTTCCAAGATCTTGTATAAAATTCTTTATAAGAAAGTCCCTTGAATGTGAAAGTAAAGTCTATATCAGGATGGTAGTCTAAGCTTAGATAAATAATTGTTTGCAAACTTTTAAGTCACTATCAGGAAAATTTATTCTTAACTTACCGGTAAGTTCATGTAGGTTTATGGGATCCCAGATCATGAGAATTTCCGTTGGTCTCTCCTGCCGGTGTCTTCCATTATTGTTCCGTTCTATAGCTGGAGAAAAGGCACGGTTGTAGTGACCCTTTTATTGCAAAAAGCGGTCTTCACAAGTCCCGTTTCCATGCTTGCGTGACAGCTTGGTACATTAAGGGGCATACCTGTGTAGAAGTATATTTCTTGCCACAGGTTATGCTCATGGAAACCTCCAACTTTCAGAGACGTAACTAGAAGTTAAAGAGAAGACCCAGATTGAAGTTGTCATCTCCTTTTTATATCGCGCTCCATTTTTGAAACTTCTGCGCACTCTTTTGTCTTTTTATCAGCGTATAAGATAATAATCTTATACACTCTCTCTTAAATTTAAGTTACAAAGTTCTCTTTTTTTTTAGTATTATTATTTCTTTTAGCTTATACTTTTGGAATTCTTTTAATTTATCTGGATTAGTAATCTGTATGTCATTTATTCTTTCCAATTAGATAAAAAAAAATAAGAATGACAATTTTAACCTTCATTGCACGTTTTAACAAAAATTATACTAATCAAAAAAAAATCTAAATTTACTTTTTTAGCTTTTACCAAATGCCAATATATTTGTAATGTATATAAATAAACGTTACAATATATATATATGTATAAGGATGTATATAAGTCAAAAGAGACATTAATTTTCTTTGATGAGGGTATGTTAAGCAATTAAAATTAATTCTTAGGATACCTGAAAACTAAAACTGTTTTAAGAATTAATCCATGCTGAATGATGGATGTTCTTATGTTTTGGATAGTTCTCAAAAGAGTCCATAAGTCTTAAAGAAAAGCAGGATGGAGAATACCAAACAAATATATGTGTCATCTATAAAAGAGGCACATGACAATAAATCTATCAAAGGCAAATAAATAAAAAAGGGAAGAAAAAAAAGAACCCTATATATATATACATATAAACCTCCTTATCCTTCTGTTTAAATTGAATGATATTTAATGTAGAGAATGAGAAAGGGTTAAGAAAATAGAGTAAATAATAAGGGTTGATAAAAGTAGGAAAGAAAAACAAGCTCCACAACTTTATATTTAATGCAAACATTGACACACATTAAGTGTCCAAATTTTAATGGTAAATATAAAATTTGAACTCTTTTAAGGGGATGAGGTAATGTGAGAGTACCATATGAGCCTCATCTAAAACAATTTGTGTTTCTTTGTGAATTTAATTGTGCCTATATTGAATCAACAGATATAAATAACATACACCTATCTTAAGCTTTTCATATATCAGTTATATACATAAACTAATTAATATTAAAAGAATAATTTTAAAAATTAATTATTCTAATTTGTTTATACACACACATAAATAAATGTTTTTAACTAATAGTATTTTTTTATTAACCAAAACTTGACATTGACAAAGCCGTAAGTCATCATTGCATTTGAAACAAAGGAAATAAACGTTTGGGGTTCATTACAAATTGTATATTTTAAACAATAGAGAACAGGAGCATGATTATGTGATATGCTTGCAGAAATTAATCCAGTATAAAAATGAACTAATATTGTTATATAATAATCTTCTATTTAGTTATCGAAGCAATAACTACATCGGTAAATTTAAATGTGTTCGAATTTAGAACACATTTAAGAAAAAGAAGATTCATTATTTTAAAACTGTCTTCAAGTAATTAATTTACTTACTTTTAATATTATAAAGAACTAAAAAATAATCTAATCATTTAAATTGACAAGGTTATAAGAGAAATCAACATCTTCCAAATGAGTTTTCAAAATATATGTTTAAGAAGACAAAAATTTATAAAGATGTTCTTTGGCTAGACAATTTAAGCCAAGGATTTCTGCTGATGTTTTAAACCTGAACATGTAAATTTATTCTTACTTAATGCCTAAAGTATAATCATCATAATTTCCACTAAAAAAGTTGCTTTAATAATGGAGTATTATATTGAAGATTTTAAATATTTTACTATGCAAATATTTAAAAGAATGAATATTTTGATTACCTCTTCGAAGGATGATCAAGGAACTTTACCTTTCAACATTCATCATCATTTTATTTCATCTAAGGAGAAATATGAAACCATTATTCTTTCACATCTTGGAATACTTCATTGTGCACTTTAATAACTCTTAAACTTTATTTCCTATGGGGATAATTATATTTATGTGGAAAAATTACTTCTTATATTAAATTGGAAAACTGATAAGATGAACGTTTTATTTTTATTTATTTAATAAAATTTAGATGTTGATATTTTGATATATGCTCTGGTGAAAGTGATGGCTGACTAAGGTAAAAGTTTTTAAATTATTTCAATTTGGAAGTAAGTTTTATTATATTCCAAATTGAACCTTACCTGACAATTATCATAATTTCTTTTTAAACAATAACATAATTAATATCAGAATACATTCTATTATTAATCTAGTGTGAATGGATGTTATCTTATATAGACACATAACACACATAACACACTGAATCATTTTAATGACACAATACGTAGATTTATAATGTATGGTGGTATTATTTATTGTACACATGATTTTAAATTATATATATGTAAATAATTACATTATGTTTTTTCTGAATGTTAAATAGTTTATTATTGTATATATATAAGCACAGATTATAATTCTAAATTTTAATATTTTTATTATTTATGTGATAATATTTTTGTTTCTATTACGGATTAAAATGTGTTAAACTTGATTTTAAAATTAAACAGGTCTTGTTTGTTTATTTTATTTAGTCATTTTATAAAACCAATAATTATAAATATACATACTCATGCATATATATATTGAATCAACTTAGTGATTTAATATTTATAAAAAAGTTATATATAGCTTATACTAAATTTATCATTACTATGGGATATTTGTGGAAATGCCTGAAGAGAGTCAATTGCGATTTCTCCTCTGAGCTCAAATTCCGAGACAACAAGGTTATTAATAGAGTGGTTTGGATTATATTTTAAATCACATCATCCATGGCATTCTATAAGAAGACTCAAAGTCTGAATATAGGTAGATGCAACTTCCTCGATTCTTGAAATGGATCGTCCCGTTATAATACATTTCTCTATCTATTTTTAAAAATCTTTGATAAAATTTCCAGGTGTAGCTTTTAATTAAAAGTGCTTTGAAAGGGATTAAAATTGTTTTTAATCAAGAGAGATAAGAAAAACAGTTTGTAATTGAAAACAATTTTTGATCTGATTTTGTCACCTCTCAGCTGTTATAAAGAGTTAATAACAAGATTAGAACAGTTTTGGCTAGTAAAATATTTGTGAAATAATGAGCTGCATTTAGTTGGTAGCTGTAGCAGCAGTAGCTAGTTAGCAGAGTTGGTGTTTGGAGAGTTAGACAACTTCCATACAGATGTAAAAATGCAAAGAGGGCAAGTCCAAAAGCTTCTCCATACCTCACAATGGTGGAGTTTGAATTCACTCAGAGACAAATGGATCATCTTCCAGTGTAGAAAAGTTTTCTTGCCTGAAGTCTGTGGATCTGAAATAGATGCCAACAATTATCTGATTATACTTTTTCTGATGATGACTATAAACCAGTACCACTTAGATTAGTTTACCAAGAGACACTCTCAACTTGCTAAAGGATTTATCTGTATGCAGAGAACCACAGATCAACACATTGCATTGTATAAAGTGAGTTTTAAAATAATTCATTTAAAAGACATTTTAAAAATCTCTTTAGATTAATTTAAAGACGTTATAGTTAAAAGCAACCTATGATAGTAATATATATAGAGAGAATAATATTATTTTAAATCATTTAAAATCTATTCTTAAATTAAGAGCAAATAATAATTTTGCTTGGATTAAAAAAAGTAAAGGGTTAATGAATTATTCTATATTCTAAAGAAAGACATTATAATTAATTAACCTGTGATACTAAAATGTATATCTAGAACAATACTAGTTTAAATTTTATTTTGAAAAAGAGAAAAGGAGGACTTCAAAAATCTTTTAGATTAGAAACTAAAGGGAAAAGAATCATTTAAAGTAAAGTTTAAAGATGTTATAATTAATCAATCAAATCTTGTTAGAGTAACCTGTCAAAATTGACTTTATTTTAAATTTCAAATTAATTTTTTTTTCTATGTTACACATGTATATGTGAATTTTATATATTCGTAATGTATTTTAATCAAGGAATTGATTATGGAAAGTATATTTTGAATAACTTTTATTAGTGCGTCAAATTAAAATGTGTAAACATCAGTGTGTGCACACACACTGATGTAAAATGTTAATCAAATTTTGTTTTATATGATGATTGAAATATATCCATCAAATGTACTGCACATCTGTGTGCATATATAAATTTTAATCATTTATTATTTTACAATTCAAAACAAAACAACACTCTCCATATAGTAGTATGAGATGGTGATCAAGTGAGATTTATTATTTTATGACAATTCAAATATGTTCAGAAATTATTAAGCTACATGTCTGTGTGAGTAGTTTTAATTAAACCTATTGGAACATATATGTAAACTACCTTATAGTACCATGAATTTTGTATATTAATCATGTAAATCACAATGTGATAGTTTTTCTTTTAATTGTATATTAATCAAAATCAGAAAGCTTATGTGTATTGAAGCAGTCAATCTGATACTCAGATTAAGCTTCACAGCCCACTCAGAATCTTCCACCACCAAACCATATTCAAACTCCATCCTTATGCATATATACACATTTATAATATATTTTTTGCTTAATTATTAAAATAATCACAGACATAGATATATAAATATCTTAATGTAATTACCTTCAATAAATAAATATTTGATATTATTTTAATTCATATATATGCATAAAGAATATGTATATCATAGGTGAGGGAAGATTATTTATAAAGTGTTTATAATATTAAAATATTTGATATTAATTTGTATTTTTAAAATTATGTAAAATTTTATTATTTTAGTAATGGTGGTCAGAAAAGAAAATGCTGATGCAATCCTGCCAAATATTCTCGAATGCAAATAAGTCAATTAATCGGAAATCTATTAGTTCAAATTAAAATGTTATAAATTTATAACAGTAATGTAAAATTCATTAGTGGAAATTTATCCATTTCAAATTTATTTTAAAATCTCAGATTATATTTTAAAACAATCATTGGAGAAATTCTTATCAGGACTTCATTGTCTTTAAAACTTATAGGAACAAAGGTATGCATCCAGCCTGTAACTTGCAGATTGATAAAGTAGATAAATTGTCTTAGATGAATTAGCTAAAAGCATTCCAGAATAATTTCAAAATGTCATATATATAGTGCTGGATTTAAACTTCCTAGAAGAGCAAATAATTTGAGAATAGCAATGGCCAGTAAAATCCATGCTCATTGTACCTTTCATTCAATATATTATGAGTAGGTAAAAACTTCACCTTTTCTCACCATTCCAGAATGCCATCTTTTCTGATACCACTGCCTAGGATCCAGATACTTATGAACCATTATTATGAACCTATATACTGAATAATAAAAGTGCTACTTTTTTGACTAACCTGAAGAAAACTAGATCTAAATCATCCAAGAATTGCCATCAATAATGAATAAGGTAACAAATCCATGTTATTACTATAACTCATAAATTTATGTGTATAATCTCAATTTAAAACTGTATTTTTTGTCTAACCATTCTTTTAAATGTAATGTAATCTTTTTTGGTTAATCTGAAGATCAGAAATATCTTGGAAAATCTTACCTTATTGTTAAAAATGTATTCCTCTTTCTAAAACTCACTTAACCTTTGTCTTATCATTGAGCCTCTAGTAAATACTTCTAATTCCTTATTTCACTGTCATGTGGCAACAATATTTCGTATTTTGATTATTATATTTTATATTTTAAATAATATGCCAATAATTTTCTAAATTTGCAAGAATGTTCACTCTCTCTTTTAAATCCCCCCCTTCCTTTTCTTTTCATGGGGAAAAATAACTTAATTATATTTATAATGTGATTGCTGAAAAACAGAGTAGAAATCTGTTATTCTAAGAAATGTTTTTTTATTATTTAAAATAATAGCACTAATTCTAATATTTCAAATCTGTTTTGTTTATGTGAAACTAGATCAATATTTTATTTTATGAAATCAATAACCACTACCTATCTCTCGTATAGATAATGATGTATACCATATCATCAAAGCATTTAGAACCAAATTTTCATGTTTGTTTTAACATTTGTGGGAAGTTTTATATATTGAAGCTGTGCATATATATATATATACACAGATATATATATATATATGCTGGCTTCATGATTCACTGCGGACTAGCTAAGACGTTAAGTCCAACCACAGTAAATGTATGTTTTTTTACTTAAAATAAATTATCATTTGCACAAATATTTACGTAAGTTAAAGAAGGAAAGTGTTTAAAAAAATAAATCAATAAAATAAAATATACAAAATTTAAATTTTTATTTGTAACTATTTTTTAAAATATGGCAGAAATAAGTAAGATAAATTTTCGTAATTAAATAGAATCCATTAAAGAATGCAATTAATTTATGAAACATTTTAATTGAAAGAAAAATAGATAACAGGAAAAAATTTGAAACAATAGGCTACTAATAAGTAGTTTAATTAAAAATATAATTGAAAAGGCTATAAATAAAGAATTTTTTTTTGTTCTGGGTCTTATGCTTACTGTAGTCTTGCTGAAGAATTAGCTTTTATTCAGAATTTTTCGGAAAGAAGTTTGTTGGCAAATTTACTAAATAATTTGGTGGGAAAATTTGCTGTATTGTCTTCAAGCCATAGTCTTTTTTTTCTTTCTGTTCAGCATATATATCCATAAATAACAAAATGAGCTACTCTGTAAAAATGAGTGAGTAATCTTCTTTGCCTTCACTATCCCGCCTGTTCCTGAGATTGGAGTCATAGGACACGTGAGCCAGCCTGAGAACTAAAGTGCCTGCCGTATATTCATGACAAATGTCTATATGTTTTAATTAATTCTTTCAATAGAAAATAAGAAATAGACATCAAGACTAAAAAAAAGACTGCCATGCAACATTAACAGTTCTCATTCTTACACCAGCCTTCTAGTTACCGGTAACTATTCCATGATTTGAAATATGTTTTTGTTTTTCCTCAATGTAAATTTAAATAGCAGCTTTGTTATTCTATTTATCTCTATATATATTTTTTGAAATTTATATGTTTGCGTATTGTAAAATATATTTAATCAATTGCTTCTTTTTCTCTTTTTTTAAAATATTGTAATGGGTGGTAGTTTATTACATATAATAGTGGAAATAGTTCTTATTAATTTAATTGAAAATGTGTCATTTAACTTTCTGCCATTATGCACCTGTAATTAAGAATTTATTTTATATATATTATTTGGAAAGAGAGAAAGCAAGTCGCAGAAAGCGCAAGTCCCATTCTTAAAATTAATATTTCATTGCTAAAGTGTCTTTTAGTAACTATAAAAGATTTTATATTAAAATTTTAAAATAAAGAAAAAGGGAAAGATCCCAACCAATGTCTTTATTTTTTTAGTCAATGAAGGGTTATGAATTTAAAATTCTATTTTAAAGAGCATGAAATAAAGTAAACATTCATATTTCTTTTGTAATAAGAGAGTGTACATTTGACAAGATGTATATATTAAAGTTTTATAAATACGATTTGGCTCTGTGGGTAGATAGGTTCAACTAAATCAGTAAAATATTTGCCCGCTTGTGTTAGTGATCTAAATTTTACAAACGGAAATTCACTATTACTTTGCTGGGGATTTTCAGTGGTGGTTAAGCCTTTGTAACATTATATATATATATATTTGCAGAGGGGTTTCTTTTTTTTTAATTTAAAGGTTGTTTGACTATATTTATATAATATCATGCAGTGGCTGATCTGTGGGCATCTCAGCACGTATTGAGGGTTTCTCTTTTACCAAGTCTGCTTAGGCTAATATACCTGCATAGGGATCTCCATGAAATAAATGAAAATTCTGGATCTCATATCCTTAGGACACAATATTGTATATTTATATTTATTTTGAAATCTTTCTCAAAATATTATTGAAATGCTTCAATCATAGCTGGAAATTTAATTCTTCATTAGTCATTAGTAAAGGACTGTGATTTAAATATGTCCCAAAAGTGTTTAGTTGGGTTTAACCAATTATTTATTATCATGTGCTCTATCCATAGAGTTAATGAATTATGTCTTTCTCTTGAATTTTATGTAACCCGTCCTTTGGCTGGAGATATTTTTTTTAAAAAAATTATAAATTTTTGTCTATCATTATCATTACAAAAGAAAGGATTTTTCATATATATCTGTATATGGTTGTAGGGTAATAGCCTGCAGCTCAATCAGTGAGACTTTGTAGAATCTTGCTATCATAACTAATAAAAGTTTCTTTTTGTCAGTCATTCACTATCATTAAAACTCTGTAGTATTGTTTGTTTTTCTTTGTGTGACACATATATAAATTGGGTCATTATATATATCTACTTGTTAAAATTCATTTTGTTGTTTTATCTCTTCCTGACCACCGGGCATACATTAAGATTAAATTCTAGTGATGTTTGAGGAGTAAGTCGCTTAGTAGTGAAACAGCAAGGTCTGCTTTGCAGATCTTCGTTTCACCTTTTCTCACCTATTTCCTACCCTCATACTTTAGTTTGAACCCCAATCTATCATAGTGTGTCTGCAATACGCTTATATACTGAAAATCCTGCCTAATTTTAAACCTGAGCTCAATTCTCGTATTATATATATAACTCATTCCCAAATAAAATAAAAGATTATAGATTATGTATGTTCACATAATTTTGATTTATTAAAAAGTAGGTTATATAAGTCGTAATTGCGCACACACTATGATATGCATTTTAAAACATATCAAAATTATAAATTGTTAAAGTTATTTTGTTTGAATCTATTTACAAATATATTACCGTAATATATTTTGATTTAAAATAAAATTCATTTAGTAAATATTCATTTAATAAATAGATTCAAATATTGCAATTTAAAAAGTAAAATCATTTTCTTTAATTTAATAAAAGTTATTCCAAATATTTCTTTAAAATAAATGAGGGACAATAGTTTAATTAGTTAATATTATATAAGTTTTATCTAAAAACAGCAGATGTCCACTTAAGGTTTTCTTTAATTAATAAAAGTAATTTTTAATTAAGTCTAGTTTGTAATTTGAATGTCGACAGGGAAAGTAACAAAAGAAATTAATTAATGTTAAATTCCTTTAGACATTCGGATGATTACAGCTGATAAGTCCGATATATTTTTGTAATGCTCCAGGGCAGTTCTATTGTTAAATTCTACTATAAAAAGGAGGGTTTTCTTTTGTTCTCCAGTTTTTCTTTTAATGTTTCTAAGAGAAATCATTCTAAGTTCTATTCTAGTAATTTGTAAATCTTGACATGACAGAGTAGAGTGCGAGAAGGCTATTTCTCTCCGGAATGGTCATCTGCTGCCGTAGACCATCGGAAGTTATCACACAAACCCCGGAACTGCTGCTGCTGCTGCCAAAAATATGAACATTTCCAGATTTTGCTGTTAAATTATATAAAAACCTGCCGACCATCAATCTACCTAAATGCTTCTCCAGAGGTAACCCTAAATTATCCCAAGAGCTCTTGTGATTCCTAACTAACATGCTATAGCTATTTAACATTGTTTCCTTATATTTCACATAACTTCATTATGTATTTCTTTAACGTGTTTAAATATACTCAACATTTTGCTCTCTATCCTTGGGTTAATATTTTCTATTTATAAAGCTTTCTTTTATTTTATTATGATAATGTGTCAGAATCGTCTTTGACCGAGTGAATTATTCCCTTTATTGAAAGTAAGACGCCGCTATTAAGGCATATTTTAAATTTATAATTTTCCAATTTTATTATCTTGCAAATCACTCGTTCGAGGGCGATTCTATTCTTTAATATATAATATAATCACATAGTTTAAAATCTACATGTTATTGATTTTAATCTGAGAGTATGTGCGAAGTCAATGATTAAATGTCCCATAATGCATGATTGCGTATATAAATCTATACTTACTTTTCAAACCCGCAAGCATGCATTTTCCTATTTTAATTACCGTGTTCTACTTTAATTATAAAGTTCATCATTGACGTTGAGAATGTGCGGACCCTTTTAAATGAATTTCGGGGAATTTGATTAGGCATTTCTCTTAATCCAAGTAAAACCCATTCAGTATGTTTTTATATACACTAGTCTCGTATTTCTGGTAAATGAATTGGTTGTTGAGACCGCTTTGTTTTATTTTTCCAAGGATTCTTTACTCGGCAAAGTCCATTCTTTTCGCTTATTGCAAGTTTCCAGGCAGAGGGTGTCCCAAATGACACCCCTGGGAATTGAACGCAATCGTCACACAGTCGCCAAGTTTCGGCTGTTCATAAAATACTTTCCTACGGGTTAGCGGCGAGATGCCCTCTGTAATTATTCCAGATCTTCAATATTGTTTTATTTTATATTTATTTTACAAAGCATCCGTGACTTAAATGTGTCACACTATTATTCTCAAATAAATGCCTTGATCACATTCCCACTTTGTTGCTTAGTAAGCTTTTGTCCGTGCTATTCTCAAAATCAATAAATATTTTATAACACTTAATTTCAAATATTTTCTTAAACTTGTATAATTGCTCAAAGCACCTCGCACATGTTCCTATCTCGTCAAGCACATTATCGTAATGCTATTAGCCCGAGAAATAGAATATATCACTTTGCTTTAAAACCTTTTTGTCATTTATTGAAATGTAATGCCCACAATTATTTAATACGCATCCCTGTCTCATATAAGCAGACAGCGGCATTATATCTATAATTTATATAAATAAATTTTGTGAAATTATTTAAAACTAAATTTGATCTCTTATTTTATTTGATTCCTACCACTGTCTCGGTCTATATATATATTTTCTGCATTTCTTTTGTAAATCCATAGACGTTAATTAGCCACCCAAACTTCTTTTAGTATAGAGTCTTTTGTTTCTCCTTGACCACCAGGCACTGGTCAAAGGTCATACTAGTAGTGGCATCAGATGCATGATCACGTAGATGGTGCTGTGAAATTTGGGCTTTAGATTCAAACTTAGTATATCTAGAAGGCAACCCCTCCTAGAATGTTCAGTTTCATGTCTGGGGTTTGAATTCTGCAGTGTGTTAGCGAGATAGACAATTCTGACTGTTACAGTAGCAATCTGGAGGAGTAGGTGAGGTTTAGATCCCCTCTACCTGCATCTCTAAGTTAGGTTAAAGCAGCTCAACTTTTCCTACCATTATAATAGAAATTAATTTCACAGGGGAAGGGGATTTCTATTTCAATATTTTGTCATTTTATTAATGAATTTAAGCCCTCCTTTATTATTTAGTATTTTAAATCATATCATACCTGGGATATTCCATAATATATAGGTTTTAATTAATTAAGTATTCTTTTAAAGTTTTATATAAGTGTTGTTCCAAGCATTGCATGCATACTGGCCCTCCTTGTTCATTATATATATTGTGCTTCATTCCATGGGCGTATTGGAAAAACTGAACCCCATTTCATATCTCCAAGTCCATGTACAAGGGAAAAACCCCTTGGGACTTATATTGTCACCTGAGCTAGCTCCACATGGGAATTTCTCCGGGAAAACTGGCCCATCATAGCTCACTGCAGATCTTCTTTGTTAATTAGCTGATTCTGCCAAAGTATGCAGACATAAATCGGTCTTTTTTTCAATGAATCTTCAGAAGCACCTTTTGGATGTGACTGGATCACATAAGTATGCCACCATGCATGCACCGCCCGTTTTAGTCTAGTTTCAAATAAAATCTATAAATATTCATAAGCCATAATGTTCTGTTCCTACTAAGCAGATTTTTTGATGTTATTTATTAATACTTTCATGTGCAATCTTTTTGTGATGCAATTATATATATTCTAAATTAACTCTCCCACACACGTTTCTTACTCAGCATAAGCTGAGATTCCTCCATTTATTAGTGATACTCATATATTAATAATAAAATAATCTTTATAAAGTATATTCGGACAAGTGCTATATTTTCTTTTTCTTTCTAGGGGTGGATTTAATATTCATTTACATCTCGAATAGCACTATTAAAACTATATTTGCAGATATTATTATTTATCATTATTGGCATATAAATCAGCCACAATAAAAATAATGAATCTATTTGTAACTTCTTAAATTATAAAAGTAAATCCCATGTCATATAATATAAAGAGTCCAGTGAAAACTAATGGAGAAATATAATAACTCATACATATTTTATTTAAATTAATAAATCTTATACATATCATAACTTACAGGATCATTGTTTATTTTATTTAAAATATTAATATTTTGATTAATAAATTGTTTGCTCTGACTAGATGATCTCCCACTAATCCTATATGTATATATATATAATTAATGTGAAAGGTCACTATCTTTAAATGTATCAAACTTATATATTTTATACTAAAAGATTTCATTATCATTTATTTCCAATTAGAGTCTCTTTGTATCTCTGCTTTGTGATGCCGGCAGAGAGAGATAAATTAGATTGGTATCATCAGGATTGTTGCTCATAAGATGGTAGATCTGGAAAATAGGCAAATAGGGCAGAGTTCATGAGTGTTCCTGACTTATGTATCTTGCACATGATTGGACTCGAAGTACATTTGCCTAGATGCTAGATCTTGTTATATGAACAGACAAAGCTGACTGGTACAGTATATAGCCTTATTTTAGAGACCTTAATTTTTTTTTTATTGTTATTAATAAACTTGTATTTCTTTGTTAAAGTTATTCCAGTGAACTTACTTGTAAAGTTCTTGGTCATATAACAGTAATAGAGCTTATGTTCTCTGAGCTATATTTGAGCATAACAGTTTGATATTTTAAAAGAGGATGTATATTTGGTGCTGGGGCATTCCAGTATGATATTGTCCTGGTTTGATGTAAAGATTATATTCTTCAAAGACCATGCATTACATTTTATTTAGTTTAGTCTATTAGAAATTAAGTTTATAGTTGGCTGGTATACTAATGATACTAAGTGGCCAGAGTAATGATGATGATCAGCATGTTTTAATATCCCAGCATTATTATTTTTATAGTTGTACATCCAGATGGATTAGCACTTAAGTTGGTGCATCTCAAATTAATGTTAAAGTAATTGGCCAAGCTGGACTGGTCTACAGTAGACCCATTTCAAATCCAGTCACAAGATGAACTGTTGATTTATTTCTTTATTATGATTATTCAGGATGAATGATTACTTGAGTATTACTTATATTTACTTTTATTTATTGATAATGCTGATTGATGTATGGTTAATTATATTTTTAGTTGCTTTAAAAAGTTAACTGGACTGATCTCTTAGATATCTCATGATCTCATGCTCATATATACTATAACCTTATTATCTTAAACATTACTTTAAAATATTATATTTTAAATTTCATTATTTGAAATATTTTCCATCATCCGAGGGATGACCACCCTGATACCCCATCCTGTTATAATATAGTAAATTGAAGTCTTTCATTTTTGGAACATGAAAACTGTTTTTTTTTTGTTCCCTTACATAATAGTAATAATCTTGTATAAACAGTCATATGATCTTATGTTTAGGGTGATTCCTATATCAGGTAATTCATCTGTATTTTTGATAAAAACAATTACAGTTAGATTTCAGTATGGTAGGATTTGTGCGAATGATATAAATGATCAATTAAAATATCTATATTTTGATTGTGGAACACATTCTCGTGACAATTTTATGTTTTGCCAGTAGATCTGTTTTATATGTTGAAAGTAATCTTAAGAAAAGAAAAAAATTAAAAAAGCAAATTCTACAAACATTGTTAAGTAGACAATTAAACAGTATCAATATTTGTACTTAAACATAGTTGAATAATTAGTATTTTGTTGGTAACTCATGATATTCAAGTTCCAAAAATGACACGTTGAGCCCTGACTCAG
The DNA here is from genome assembly GCA_028023455.1 of Epiperipatus broadwayi. Lineage (NCBI taxonomy): Eukaryota > Metazoa > Onychophora > Udeonychophora > Euonychophora > Peripatidae > Epiperipatus > Epiperipatus broadwayi. The sequence continues at coordinate 752,964 of JAQFVV010006220.1, read as the reverse complement.
GGACTTTTATCTCTCAATTCTGCTAATCTATTATACAAAACTGCACAAATCAATATTTATATAGTAAATTCTCATTCTTGTACACTATGATCTGAATTCAAATCCATTCTAGGTAAACTTCAAAATTTTTCATATTTAAATAAGTCTTGGGATTTTTTTTCAGATAAATGATTCATAGCTAATCATTTTAAAATTGTTTAATAAATGGGACTCTTAGATAGAGAATAAAATGGTAAAAAAAGAATAAATTACTCAAATCTTTCTACTTTAGAAATTAGAAAGACTGATTGATAATTTTTTTTTTTTATTGTTTACGGCTTTTGCCGTAAGTGGATTATTTAAATATTGTTACATTTGTCCAAAAATAAGGCAATCAACTATTGTGTGTGTGTGTATATATATATAAATAAATGTTTGTGTGTGTAAATATATATATATATACACCTTTTTATTGCCACATAATAAAGGTGAGGCAGATAATTATACCCTCCATGATAGATTCTCAACCTAGTTTTGTCTTTTCTATCTACCTTTATTGATTTGGTTTTAATATTATTCAACACTTTATTAAGTTCATCCTTTCTATGTGCAGATACAGTTCATGGAATAAACCCTCTTTTACTAATGGTAATTATATTTTTACTAAGACAATTGGAATTGTTTAAAAGCTTATTATGAAGAAACGAGAGCTAACCTATCCACAAGACTGGCCAGCACAATTAGGCTCTATATTTTTATATCATGAGCTACAGTCAGGCCACAACTTTGATCTCTCTAGGGTTGACATCGTTTGTTCCGAGAGAGATGACAAAAAAAGAAACATGAAGAAGGAATAGTCTATAGCTAAAGATATGCATGGCATAAATAAAAAAGAAAGTAGCACCCCTCTTTCTAAAAAATGGCATCTATAACTTTATATAGTTATTATAAGGTAAATCAACTTTTAAAATTGAATTTTATGCTAATTTGATCTATAATATACAAAACAACTTTAAAACAAGAGTTCAAAGAGCTTTAATTGTATAATATTATGATTATGATATGTTTTAGTATTGAAAGCACTTAACTGAATAAAATAAATATCTGTAACATGAAAAAAAAAAAAACCCTTCTGTTGTTTAATGTATAAATCTTTACTAAATCAAAACCAAAGAAGATATATATTTTATTTTAAAATGAATTTTACTTGTTTTTTATTAGTTATCTTTTTATTAATTTTTGAATATATAAGGGAAAAAAAAAAGTAGTTTTGTGTTCATGCATGTTACAAAGTTGCTTGTTATTATTATTATAGCACTATTATTTTGATAGAACATACATTATTTAGATAATAAGGATGGCTTAGCAATGAACCTGAAAATTAGTATTCCAGCACACATAAACATGCATAACTAATAAATATTGGATCATTAACATATTCTGCAATTTATGCAATACAAATCAAACTGTCAAACTGCGTGATTGAAAAATTTCTAATAGATTCTGATATAATCTGGATTTTATAGGTTTGACCATAGCTTTATCAAGTAACTTAGAAATCAAACCTTGAAACTTGATATACAGAGATCAGGTAACATAAATATAAGTAGTATAAATGCTATATCTTATTAATGAATGTGAAAGAATATCACAATATACTACTTATTCAAATACATTATATAAACAACTCTTTCTCAATATAATTATCAATAAGATAGATCAATTTCAATCTTAATTTTTAATAAGTTTAGTACTAGAAAAGCAGAAGAATTCTAATCTCCCTCCTTAATAAGCTCAGTTAAGAGCCAAATTATATAATATGTAAATTACAATATCATAATGAAAATATACATGTTTAACAAAGGATAAATAATTATATTCTTACTATCATGTTTTGAACAAAATTAAAGTTGTCATTTAAATATAATTTATTATATATCTCAAAAAATTACCAGAAAAATTTCAATATAATGTACATTTTGCTGAATAAAACAAAACTTTTTCAGATGTTCTAAAAATAAAATATAAACTTATTATGTAAAATGTTCAAAAATATATTGATGTGTATATGTATTTAACACACACTATATATATACTTACATATTCAGATTTTCCAATGTCATATTGACTGTAACATTGTATTTGGGAGCAAGATCCCATGTATTTTTGATTTGATTAGGGAAGCATTCAAAATAAAGTCCAAGAACTTTATGATAATGAAGAGATTTATTTTCAGATGATTTAATCAATTGTTGCATTAGAGTTTCATAAATTTGTAGAGAAGGTTGCAAAATAAAAACTCCATCATCAAATAAAACAGAAGAAGTATGATTTCTGAGTGCAGTCAAATCAACATAATCAAACATTTCATCAACAGGCCTCAAGATCTTAAATATATGTGTACATGTAAATATGTGTTAATTTGTTATATATATATATATATTGAAACTAAATATATGTATATATATTTTTGCTTCATTTTTAAGGAATTAATTTAAATAAACCTTTTTGTTGTATGTGGGCATGAATGGTGCCACATAAACTACATTTAAACATATAACAAATTCAATTCACTCTAGTTTTAGTTTTCATCATATTGTTTTAGCCTACATTGCTTAAGTATTGAATATATATATATATTTAATTAGCAATAGGTAATAATTAAAACTGTATTTGTTTAAAAACATTTTCTTTAAAAAAAATAGTTACATTTTATTTTAGATTTATAACCAATTAGCCACTTTCTTATGCAGATACTTTAAATCAAATGAACGAAAATTGATCTATGTTCATCTTATTAAAAAAAAAAAAAATTCCCTCTTGTTTCATGCTAAAAATCTAAACAAATTTTAATTTTTTTAGTAAGATATTTTCTTTTGTACTAATTTCATTATCTTTGCAGTAAAAGTTTTAATTTAGTAAAAACATGTATTAAACAAATCAAGCATAATTATTGAAGTGATAAGTAAACTACAGGTGTCCAGAAAAATTACTTGGTCGGCAGGGGATGGGGGAATAAGAAATTTTAATATTTTTTTTTTTTTTTTTTAGAAAGATTAGATAACATGATTAAGTGTCATTATTAGCAAATATAAATTTCTATTAATACTTTTAATTAAATAATCTATGAAAAAATTTAGATTAAAAAATATTCTGGGGAACTTTTGTTTAGATTTAATATCAAAACCTAATAAAGCATATTTTCAAATTATTTGCTGCAGGAAGCTATGCCTGAAAATAAGAAGAATAATCTTTAGAATGGTGAGATGAACCACCAATCTCTTCAAATGATCATCCCCAGGAGTGTCTACGTCACTGTTACTAGAAAACCAGTCATTTACTTGGCATTTTAAAAAACACCTACCTTAGCCATGTAGAAGAAACATATCCATTCACTGTAACTTTCCCACAAGCTGCTGCAAAAGAATGCAGTGCTCAAGAAAAATTTCTGCTATAATGTAAGTTTTCCTAATTATTAACTAAATTTTTAAATAATCAAATATTGTGTAAACTAAGATGTTCTGTTTGCAATTAGAAAACCAGTCATTTGCTTATCATTTAAAAAAACACCTGTCTTAGCAATGTTGAAGAAACATATCCACTTGCTGTAACTTTGCTAAGAGCCCCAATAGAATAAGGTGCTCAAAAACATTTCTGCTATAATGTAAATTTTCCTGATTATTAACTAAATTTCTAAATAATCATATATTCTGTAAACTAAGAAGCTCTATTTGCAACATGAAATATCCTGAGAAGTAAATTTTAAAAAAAAATGCTCTGCAAATTAAAAAAAGTTCTGTCTGAAAAGTATACTAAAAGGAATTTTGAAATAAAAATATAATTCCTAAGAAGCTACATGACCTACTCATCAACATAGCTATATTTTAAACTCTGGACTTCTGCCATAAGTGATCAATCACTTTTGGACTATATCCATAAAATGTCATAAACTTATTTATATAGTTTGTTTGTACTTAGTGCGTAATTTTCATTTAATTACATATATCTTCTTTATTTTATATTATGCTTGCAATTTTTTTGTGATCATTAGTGATAGAATATGTCCTTTATATTAGGTAAATGTATATATATATATATTATTATTATTATTATTATTATTATTATTATTGAGCTGTAGGGTTATGTTTGTGTGACTGTATGTTTTAAAGAGATTGTAAGGAACATTATTAAAACAGGCAAAACTCTCCATACAGTAGTGCCACTCAGCGCAAGCCAGAGTAATCAATGCATTCCAGAAGGCTTGTGCATAAAACCCTATCTAATGCATACTCATCCAATATTCCCAGACTAATTTCTAGCTTGTAGCTTTCATCAGCGAGGAGCTTTGGATCTGAGAGCACTGCACCTAGATCTTAGGATCTAATGTAACCTCCTCTACTTAACTATAAAACTATGAGTCTAAAAATGAAAACACAATAATATTTTCAATCCAAGCTTATTAGCTTACATAGTCATATAGGTCTGAACTCAGTTCAGTACCCATACATTTTGGTATCTTTGGTTCTTTAATAACCATAGCCATCACTATCCTATTAGACAGGATTGGTATTAAACCACCAAATATCACATGATCACCATTTCTTATGCTTGCTTATAACTGTTATTAAAACAGGCAAATGAGCAAGCATAAGAAATGGTGATCAGGTGATGTTTAGTGTTTAAGGAAAATTAGTTTAAATGTCAAACTTCCCTCATCACACTACTTATATTTTATTTTATTTTGAATAATTTTGCTTATTATGTATTCATTTATAAGATCAAGTAGTTAGGAGTAAAATTTAAAATTTAATGAATAAACTATATAAAACGAACATAGGGAAATGAGAAAAAGCCATTTATTTAAATAAGTTTTGCACGATAGTACAGTAGTCATGATAGGATTTTTTAGTTTTTTCAAGTCCATTTAATCAATGACAGCATGTGTTAACAAGTTTAAATTTTGTAAATTATTTTTCTGGCTACAAATATCAAATTTCAAATCTGCATTAGAATGAGTACATACATTCATGGTAATAATCTTTGGATGGACCCAGGACCTACTTAATGTGTTATTTGTTTGTTATTATTAATTTTAGTTTATAGTTGAGGAAGGAATTCCTTAGGATATGTGTGTTAATCTAACATTTGTATATGCCATGCAATCACTTATGGTACATGTGAAAATATAGTTCCAAGTTGAAGACATGTAATATTTAATTTCAGCCTAATTACTTAAGATTTAATAAGGAATTTCCATTAATAATTTATTGCTAGGCTGTAAGCATTTTCTGGAATTCTTTAATTAAATAGATGTATATAACCCTGTTTTTCCCCTTTAGTTGTATATCCAATATGCCTTTTTTTCTTATATGATCATGCATATATATATATATATATATATATATTGTAACCTCCTCTGATCATTGGACAATCAGTCCTACACATTTCTGGGTGCCATAATCCCATATAACCTACATTATCCCTAATAAATCAATCAAGCCACCATGTTACGTGGCATAATCCCAATTTTAACCATCTTCTAGATTGCTGCAATCGTAACTGAATCATACCGCACATTTTAGGCGCTATAATCTTCCCTGTAGCCTTTCCGTTAATCTAACTAGTCCAATTTATAAGTTTGGAAACCATATCTTTCTCTGTAACCTTCCTAGCTACAACTAATCTAGGATATATGCCTAAAATAAATGATAAACTAACGATGATTTCTTTATTAGCTAAGCTCGCATGAAACTATAATCTTAGAGAAGATCACAAGGTGGATTAATAATTTCTGGTCAAGTTAGCCTCAAAATCCACAAACAAGCAGATAAACAATAGAAATTATAAAATAAACTTCATATTTGTCAAACTAATAAATAAATAATAATTAGATCGATGGAATGAATATGAAGTTAGAAGTATAAGTTAGGCAATAAGTAAATGAGGATGTAAATGATTAAATGAATGATGAAAATAAGTAATAGTTAAATAATAAAATAAAAATGAGTCTGAGAATGAAGATGTGTAAGAGTTAATGGATGATTAAGATGAGAATGGAATAAGAGCTAATGAATGATGAGTGAATTAGGATAATGAATTAGGATGAAAAAAAAGAATAAAGAAAGATTGAAATGACAGATGAGAGGAATGAGAATGATGAAAGATTATGCACAGAACTCTAAATTTGATATTGAATTAAATAATAATAAGACAATTAAATAAAATACAGATTCTAAGCTTACTAAGACCAGAATATTCACCATAAAGTCAAAACCAACTATACATTTCAGACAAAAGAAGTAATAGATACTTTAAAGTTTGGTTGACCTTATACCTCATGGTGAATGTAGCACAATTCCATTCTAATTACAATAATTAACTGGATACAAATTTACCATAAATTCCAATCCTATCACAAATTGATATAATTTATCCTTCTCAGGGTTCACATAGCTTAAAGGGTGATATACAAGATACACTTGGGTCAGTGAGAGGGATTTTGCCACTACCCAAGCGTAACACACACCAAATAGCTCTTAATACTGAATTGAATTACTAAACAATATTCAATAATTTCAAATCAATTCTATAAATTCCCTAACTATGCTAAACTTTAAATTCCAATAAGTAAGAGCAATTTTTCAATAGCTAACATAATAGCTTTCCAACTTTCTTTCTCCATTAATTAGAAACAAGGTAATAAAGACCAGTGAATGATAGATCTGTGGATTCAGATGAACTGATCAAACCAATATTAGGTTTTTAATCTTTTAGTATATCACTTAAACTAATATTCTTTAGGTTAGTATGTTTAATTATTAAGTTATGATGCCCTAGATATACCCATAAATTATAGGACTTAACACAATTATTCTGATATACCTACATATAATGACGTTTACAATGTTGATTGATGACGATTTCCCTATAATCACAGGATCAGTCGATAGCAATAACAATAATAATGTGTGTGGTGTGTTGATTAGCAATAAAAATACTGACAACTAATAAATTTTTAGCACAACAATATTTATTTACATTATGTACAAGTCTCTTTCAGACACATTACATGAAACAAGATAAATCCATTCCAAAATTAGGGATGGAAATTAATGATGTGGTAAGTAATGACCAACTAATATGACAAACATTTTGGATATGTTTCTTTATTATTCTATCAGGTAGACTAAGACAGTTAAACTTATTTGAGCTATCTTAGCATTGAAATTGCAAACAAAATGTATTAATATCCTTTGGAGATGTGCAACTTTTAAATGTAAAAAAAAAACAAAAAACCTCTAAATTACAATTTATTATATCAAACTAGCTGTTTGAGTTATTAGAATATGATAAGGGCAATTATCATACTCCAATACAAGTAACAATCTCTTATAATTTACTATATAAAAAAATTTGATTGCGTTAATGTGGGGCAAACATCATCAGTTAAATGCACACATGACACCAAAAACATTCACTATGTCCACAACTTAACTATTTATTATTTAAATGATCTTACTGATTCATCAGTAAATACCTACTTGTTGAAAACCAATCCACATTGTCCATGTACATACCTTGCTCTTTTATGTAGAAGTTCTACAAACACTAGTAGGTTTTGGTTGGTCTGTTTATAAACTGATGAAGATTACACAACATCAGAAAGACACCAATTCAATTAGACAACACTATAGCTATATCAGTGTCTCACAATCTGACTATCTTATCCTTGCCATTCGATTTAAAAAAAAACCCACTACACTTTATCATACATGGTGGAATATTAACTATATAACTTCTTGAGGGATCTAAATAAAGGAAGCTCTACAAAACATGATAGTTGTATATCAAGAAACAACATAATAGTTATACAAGAATATGGCCAATTCTGATACCTTTTCATAGGTATAAAAGTGTGGGCAGTGCCTCTTCACTGGAAAACAGAATTCAGACCATGAGATCATCCTCTGTTAGGTTTAACTATGCTCTAAGCACTAACTCTTAATTAGCCCCAACAATATCATTCTCTCATATTAATCAACAATGGGGACCATCATCCCCTGTACAATATTAATTATTATTATATCTAAGGCTCTTATATGTAGCCCTAACTCATCCTAAAATCTATCACAAATTCTGATCAATACAATAGCAAGGTAAAACAACACTAATAATCTAAGTGGAAACATAAATATTCCATTGCACATTGCAGAAACTGTTAATGTTTTATAAACAGACCACTAATATTAGTAAAATAACCATTAATTATTTCCAAAATAATAATTATACCTTTTATTATAGCAAGCCATGTACACGTAAACAAGGAGGATTAAACTACATTTTGTATTTAAAGCGGACATTTCATTTATAAGCAAAATTAAACAATAATAAAAAAAAATACTTATTAAATTATTTTATATAATAGAATAATAGTATAATTATGTGTATAGTTTTGACCAGTTTGAGTCTATTTGTTCCCCTCCTCAATATAATATTAACATCTGTTTTAGCAGTGAAAGAGATAAACATTTCTCTTTCTTCCCAGACAAATAATATTTAACATTATGCTTTCCCTTCATTGGGAAAATAATATAAATATGGATAATAAATGTATATAACTTTATACACAGCTACATCATTACTTAGTATATTCTATACCCTGATATATATATAAAAAAAACCTAATACCTGAATAACACATGAAAGAAAAAAAAACGCATTACAATATTATATATAGCAATTAACAAACTAAACAAACATTACATTTTCTACCATTGGACTTTATCGAAGTTTGATTCGTTCTTATAAGTAAAACAACATGAAGACGGATATGATAAGCAAACATTCCTGAGTAATATATATATTGGTTATCCGGTTCAATATTAACATCTTCAGACAAAATTCAAACATTTCTCCAGTGGCAATAGAAACCCTTTATCGGTTTGTGTACTAATGTAAGCATACTGAAGCAATATTAAAACATTTTCAAAAATAAGTCACTTAAAATAGGTTTAATTAATATCTATTGATTTGTCTATTTTTGTTTTTCTTCTTTTTTTTTCATCTGCGCGAAGATCTGTTATACTCTTAAATAATCTGGGTGATTTTAAGACCATTTAGAATATTATCATGTTGCAAGTTATTCACTAACGATAAAATAAATAAATTTTTTTTTTTCACTTCCCTTTTATCAGTAAATTATACTGAGAAAAATCTATTTAGTTATAAATACGATCTTCTAAGCGATTTTAATTAATACGTAACATATATTTTTTCAAATGTAGTACAATTATAATCAGTTTATTACGATCTTTGAAAATAAACTTTTAAATCATTTATGGATTTTGTTTACTTTGTTTTTCCCGTCCACAGTAATTGTTACAATCTTAAATAATCTGGTAATTTTAAACACTTAAAATATTATTATTTTATATGTTGTATAATCAGGAAAAAAAAATCAATATTTCTTTATTCACTATTATTGGCAATTTATTTCATATTTAAGAATGTTAAGCAGAATTGATTTAATAGTAAGCAATTATTAATAATATATATATATATACACGTGACTGTTTCCCGGGGAATATCAGAGCAGACAATCTCTTTCCCCAATGAAATAAGAAATACTTTATGCACTTTTCTTTTCAAACTAATTACTTTATATGATTTAAAGTGAACTTTTAATTTCTTTATTATTTCTTGAAACTTTTCTTAAAAATAATTTCGAATATTTTCTTGAAATATCAATTTATACATAAACGTATTTTTCTGCTTAATGCTGAATTAATGGTAGTGCGCGAAAATTAAAATACTTTAATCTTTTTTTTTCAGTCTAAATAACGTTTGTGTTATGATTAGTTCGGATAATTAATTAAAATAAAGAAAAAAATAAATGCTTACATTTTCTGGTAATATTTTTCGTTCTAAATAGTACATGTTTCAGCAAATACTTATTCACATAGCGATCCTTCCAGTGTTTCCTTCAGTAGGCAAAGTTAAGAATCTAAGATCGATGAAAAGTGGTGTAGAGATTTCACAGGGTTAGTGAGTTTACTCCATGCTATTCAAATCCATCTATCTATGAAATTTTGTCCCAATTAATTTAATTTAATTATTTTCTAGCTTATTTCTTCTATTTTACTTCAGAAATGGAGTTGTAGTCTTGTTCCATTTACATTTCTTAGAGTAGTCCCCCTCCCCATAGAAACTTTTATATTATATACTTTGTATTACCTCGCAGGATTGGTTCTCAATGAGCCAATCACTGTAAAATGTGAATAAATTAAGTTTTATCCCTCTAGTGAGAATCATCTAGACAGATGCATTTCAATTTACATTAAAATATAGTATATTTAAAGATTGTTTATAAAAAATTTAGAAGACTTATAAATGGATTTTGCTGTTTATTTTTAATTATTGTTTAACAATACCAATAAATAAAGTGTTAAATATTTTATATGCTTCCCAATAATATTTTAATACTATTAAAACAACATTTGAAATAGCTGCCACTGGAACAATGTGATAAAATGTTTATGGGATTTATATCCACTTTATCAGACTTTCCAGTGTCTCACAAACAGTCAAGATCATCATCACTTCTTAAGATATTTCTTAGAGAACTTTTGCTTAGTGGGAAAATTATAATCCACAAGCATTTCACTCTATAACTAGTCTCTACACATTGATGTTCAATATCTTAACAAATTATTACCAATTAAAATTTAAAATTTTACACATTTATCCACTGGATAAAACCTACTATCTTTGAGCCAAAACATATGGTTACAATATATATATATATTCATTCTAATGTTTTCACGGATAAAAGATGTCATATTATTATTACTATTTGCGGGATATTCCGTGTAGTGAAAAAGCTAAATGCTGACGTTTCAGTACAATATCAAGTACCTTCCTCAGAGCTTTTTCACTACACGGAATATCCCACAAATAGTAATAATAATATGACATATATATATATAGTATCTCTGTGAATAATTAATATATTTTAATAGTAAATTTGAAGTCTCCCTCTTTTGCCTAACATATTATACCATGAATGCTTTAACTATGAAAATATCATAATCTACAGATGATTTCATGATAGTATTCCCTTATGGAAGTGGTTAAATTATATATATATATTGAATCCTGACTTGTCTATACTGCACATTTAAATTGTTTATGTATTAAAATATCTTTAGGTCGAGCCACATTATTTAGAAATCATTGGAATGCTCGAGATAATATAAATAATGTCCATGTTTCACTCAACTAAATAATGTTAAGATAATGATTATGAAATAGATAGCAATGCTACATAGATCGAGAGAATGATTATAGTAATATTTCTCAGTCTCCAGTTATGATAATTTTATGAAATTAGATAAGTTAAATTTGTCTAAAAGAGTCAGCAGTAATTTATATTTAAACTCTGATCGGACTAATGTCAATGTTTCAAAATTCTTATTATTTAATCCACTAGAATTATATTCAAAAACTTTTAATCTACAAAAAGAAAAGAGTATTTCTTATGTATTTATTGGCAAGATTAAAAGACGTTTTTAATGTTTGGTTAAGTTTTTTTTTTAATTCTACATATACTAGCAAATTTTGTTTGCTTTATAAGAAAAAGTAAAAAATTATATACATTCAATTGTTAAATGTGATGTTGTTTTTTTTTGTAATCAAACTTTGCAAGCAAGTTATTTATTCCAAAATATATCAAATTTACAATCATTAATTAACGTGTTGTTTTTACATCTTTAATAAGCACATACATAAATATGTATTAGTCAGATGAGAATATAAATCTAAATGGTGCATCTTATATTTATCTTACAAAAATTTTGAATGAAATCAAGTGTAAAGTGAAAATCAACATAAATCCTTGTGTAAATTCTCCAATCAAAAGCATATAAGAATCTTTTTTTTTTCATTTTCTAAACTAAAAACATTGTTAATTTGTTAAATTATTATGTATAAAAATGGAGAACATATATATACCATAAAGATTAAAATAAATTACGCTTCCAATGATAATTATCCAATTAATAAATTATCTGATAAATATCAAAATAATTTTCTTGCTTGGAAATCATGAATTCCGGTTATAACATCAAATCCGGAAATTTTAAAAATGTATTCTTTTGCTAAAATATTAACTTATTATCAGCTATCATTGTTCTAATAGATTTAAAAGAAAATTATTTTAGTACGAATTTTACTTACATGTGTATTTTATTGTTTTCGTAATATTTATATGTAAAGCAATTTTGTAAATGTGTATATTTTCTTAACTTAAATACTCTTTTTTATAGTAATATCATTAATGAAATGTAGTATTATTTTTGAGAAGAGAATGATGAATAAAGTTCGCATATACAGCAACATGTGATGTATGTTACATGAAAAAAATAAAAGTGCCACTAGAGAAAAAAATATAGCATCCTGATCCTTTCAAAAAGTATGTATTGACATTGTGACAGGAAAACAGACATGATATAATCTGTATCGTCTATACTAGACTTAATGTAATTATAAGGGACTTGAACTCAGACTTTCAAATTCCCTACCTCTATCCAATCCATCTTGTACAATCAATACACATGACCACATATATGTGCAAGATATAAATAATCTCTAATATATGTATTTCATGTACCTTTTCACATATATGTGGTCATGTGTATCAGTTGTATAAAATGGATGGATAGATCCCTAGAGAGTGTGAAAGTCTGTGTTCAAGTTCCTTATAATATATATATTGAACAGATATCCTACTGAAATAGAAAATACTTTGATAAAAATGATCACATGCTATGGCTTTTATAAAAATAATTTGATTGTGGCATTTTGTTCAGGTTTCACGAATTTAGAATAATTTGTATAAATGAAAAACTAAAAATACATTTACTGTCAGATATCATCTTCATTATGATAATATAATACAAGTTTGAATGAAAAACTTATTAACAATACTGAGAAGGTATATAAACTATAAGATAAGTCTTACCATTATCTGCTAAGATCTGTACCACATAAAAATACATATAGAATTTTTAATTATTTGATATAAGATATGAATATAGATCTCAGTTTATTAATGTTAACCCTTCATTTACTAGCTGATTTGTTATAAATGCTATTTAAAATAAAACTTGGGGTACATAAAGATATGGCAACTGAATTTCTGAACATAAAACAATTTCTGTATCAGTGAGTTGGTAATAAAAGAAAAGATAAGAATAGAAAAATTAATATTAACATTCACTAGTTCATACCAAATAATAAAAAGAGTTGAAATGAATGTTTGGTTTAGACAAATATGCCACAAACTCAATATTTATAAGATTTCTCAAGTTGATCATTTGAAAAACATTAATTTATCTACAAAGAGAGAAACCCTAAAAGCAAGACTAACATACTATAAAAAATTGTTTTGTGCTTTATATATAATATACCAATAAAAATTATTACATTTAAAGCTTTTATTTAATTTAATAATATTAACACTAATGTAAATAGTTATAACATTTGTTTAATTTTAGACAAGTCTGAGGTGAAAGCTGTAGTGAACTGTTCCAATGTGAAAAGTTCTGTGCCTACTAAATATCCTTGTCAGTTAGTATGTACAGTAATTATCCATTATCATTTGAATTAACTATGACCATGTACCTAGTTGCCAATTTTTGTAATGCTGAAAGTGGGTTAAATGTTTTCATTGTTGTGACTTGTGACTTTTCTGGAATTTGTTGTAGAGATCAATTCCCATAAGGCATACTCATATTTTATTTAATTGTCCAAATTCCAGAAAAACTTTTGGATTAATTAATATTTTTTGTTATTGATTATTTAATTAGTATCTTTTATTTTTGTTTGTTTACAACAAATAAGATCAATAATTTATACTACCTTGTTCTGCAATCCAATTGGACAAGTTCCTTAAAGCTAAGATAAATTTACTACAATGTGAAAATTTGATAACTAGAATTAATCTCTCTTTTCTGTACAATTGTAATGTTAAATATATAAATGTTAAAGCATTTAACTTAGAAAAGGTAGAAGTATGTTTATCAATTTTAGCTTTTATTCATACTAAATATCATAATCATAATCATAGCTCTTTTAAATTTATTATGGATCGTTTTTATGTGCACATGCTAGCTATTTTTGTATTTAAATTAATTTACATTTATGATTTGTTATTCAAACCTATGTAAAGATCTATCTTTTCTGGATTAAATGTCCTAATATTTATATATTTAACATTAGAATGTGAAAAAAATATTGACAGCAAATTATTGCTCAGATGTTGAAAAAAATAAAGTCAGAAAAATATATCTTAAAGATAATAAAAAATTGATAATACTATAATAATATAGATTATGATCATTCCAATTGAAACACAGTATATGCAAAGCGTGAAATGAGAAATATATCTGACTGAGAAACAGAATATCAATTATTGCAATTATAAATGAATCAAAAATGGGTGAGTTAGTAGTTCTTTCCAAATTGATTTTCATGACAGTAAAATGATTTATCACATGTAACAATAATTTGACAGTGATTAAATCTTATTATTAGTGTGGACTATATAGATAGTATTTTATAAGTATTTCAGAAGAATGAACAAATGAACAATAAGGAAGAGATTTAAATATATGTACAAATAATATGTGAATCACAATCCTTCCTTTTGGTGAAAACATTTTCCGTTTCTGTGTTAAAATTTAAATTATTATTAATGCAAATAAAACAAAAGTGGGGAGAAATTATTAATAAACTATGAAATATTTATCCATACATTATATATTTTTTTATTTATTAATAATGTTTACTATTTTTTCATCAATGTACGTTTGTTTAATGCATTGCTGCTTTGACTTTATCTATAGTGTGTCTATATTTTATAAGAAAGTTTCTATTATCTACCTCTATCTTAGTCAATTTTTTATTAAATTTTTTTCTTGAAGACAGAATGATTAAATTAGACCAAAAGGATATTACAATCAATAGCACTTGATCATCAATGTCAGTGGTCCTTTATCATTTCTTGCTATTCTCTCAGTACATAACATATTAAATCTAGAACTACAACATAAAATAGCAAAACTAGAATCTTATATTAAAATGTACATAAGCTGATTATAGTACAGAACACTATATGTAATCATTTTTATTAAATCACATAATGTGGTCAAGATATAATGAGTGACATGGATTCAAGGCACTAGTATCTCATGTGAAAGTCTGTGTGCTTATACCCTATATATTACATATATTGATACAGGTATATAATAAGCCTGTATTTCAGTTATCTCAGCTTATGAGATCAGATTAGTTTGAAAAAAATTTGAACTTTCTACTATTAAAGTCTTTGCATAGAATGAATAAAAAATAATCGTTATTATGTTTGAATAACCAAACTATTCAATTAAAGTTGGAAATTTAAAAAAACCCATGAAATCACTTCACACTGTAAGCATTTTAAATAGCCCTCTAATATTAAAAAAGGTATTTTATTATGTTTTCAGTATCAAATGTTTTGTCACCATGGATAATATCTCTAAATTCAATCTAGATTATCTAACCTACTGTTTCTCATCACTTTCCTCTAAGAAAATCTTTTTATCTTATTTGTCTATATTTCACAAGACCTCTTTTTAGGTCTCTTACAATGTCTTAGGACAGGGGTGGGCAAACAGTGGCCCAAGGGCCACATGCGGTTTGCCAAGACAATCAGAAAAATCACCTTGAACTGAGATTTCCTTCCTGTGTGTGACCGAAGATTTGTCTCGTATTTTCCCTAGGATGACCACGTCAATACACATGCAGAGTATATATACAATGTGCAGTGCTTTTTGTCTTTGCATTAGCAAATATATACATTTCCAACTTTAGTGAAACCATGAATCCTCCAAAAAATGTAAAATTGATGATGAATGCCGTGTGTTTAATGAAGAATGGACTAACAAATATTTCTTTGGCAGTACAGGGAATGAAGAAGTGTGTTTATTGTGTCATGAAAAAAGGTGTGGCTCTCCACTAACCTTCGTTTCCACAAAGTGGCCCCCAATGTGGCCCTCCACCAATCTCTGTGGTTCCTGAGCCAAAACAATTGCCCACCCCTGTCTTAGAACATAGTTTAAGATTTCACCTGTCTATCTATTGTCATCTCCTTTACCAATATAACATCCAGTTCCATTTCATTTTTTACCAACTCATCTATTTTACTTTTTATTTCTCTTTCTTCTTGATACTTTGCTGTGTAGTCTGAAGTCTGTGTAATATTTTTCTATTAAGCTTCAATGTCTGAGACCTAAATGTAAGAACTGAAAAAATATATTTACTAAAAGTTTTTCTTTTCAAACACAAGCACTTTCTTTTTTGACATTACATTATTTTTATAAAAACATTCCATCTACATTTAATTCTATAGTTAATTCATTCATTATACTGTATTTCTATTTACATTAATAATTTAATTAAAATACTTGTAATTGATATTTGAAAATTCAATATTATCAAATTTATTTTCAAATTTTTTTTTTGAAAAACCATCGAACATTATTTTAGACTTTTTAGCGTTGTTTTTTTGCTTTCAACATTTTATAAAGTTCTGAAGCATTACTTGTAAAAATAACAATATATTAACAATCTAAATGATTTAAATATTTTCCATTTATTGTTATTGTCATAATTTTTCATTTTATTTCACAAAATACTCTCCATACCAAAAATTTTGAAAATATAGAATACTTTATAATAAATCCGTATTATTGTTAATCTTCTTACTGTCACTACTGTTGCATTTTGATAATTATTCTTCGGAATTTAATAGCATTCTATTTTATGTCTGATATTCCAGAATTTTACTTACTGCTGAAATGCTTATAGAGTTAAATTCCTTTTTACAACCTAAAACTTCAGTGCAAATGACAACTCATGCTTAATGTCATTTTTTTAATATATAATTTTTTTATACTTAGATACATTATATAATCACTTTCAAATCCAGCCTGTTTTTTGGGTTGGTTTGAATTCAAAATTCTTAGCAGACAAGTTGCAATGATTATTATATAAATGAAAAAATATTGATAGATTTGTAATTTCTATCTTCAGTTTCACTTTTTAAAAAATTAGGATCATTATCACATTCTTCTAATAATCTTTTACATAAAACCAAATCAAAACAGCAACAAAAAAAAAAACACCCCATGACTCCAGCTTAAACAACACTTTTTAGAAACAAACTATTTTATGCTATTATTTCTTTTACATATTGTAAATTTATGTAATCAATAGATATTAGAATTTAATCTATCCAGTGGTGACACATCCATATTCCTAGACTAGTTTCTGACAGATGATCTTTAGGTCTGGTTCTAGTAAATAGGTCAGTATTGAATAGAGATTTAATAAGCATTAGCATCCAGCCTTTACTGATTACCTAAGCTTACAATAGGTGGATAAAACGGTGCTGTATAAATAGTTTGCTCCTAAATCTTTTTACATCTTTACTGTTTAGATGATTGGAAATATCACTCCACCAATAATTTCTGTATTTTTTCATATCATTATTTTATGATATCTACAATAATTCCATAATTTTTTGAAAGTTTTTCATTAAATATAAAAAATAGTCGAATGGTGTATTGCTTGGGAGTTTATAAAAAGTTTGATCATTAGTTGTGACAAAAATGGGCCACAATTCATAGATTTTGAACTCTAGAGTTCGAATTAAACCATGAAAGGCAATAAGTTTATTCATTATTCATACACTTAGCTTCAGTGATAGAGTGGCAATGTTGGAATGAATATCCATAGATCATGACCAAGAAGTGTCACTTCCAGTGCTATTGAGCAATAAAGTGTTCAATTTTTTTTTACTGATTTATTTCACTTAAAATCCATGGTATGCTTTGTTTACTCATTCTGTAGAACTCTTTACTATATTATGATGTCATCCTTCTTTTTTTATTAATAGTGTTATCTTTTAATCTTATTGCTGAAATTGCTTTCTTCCAATATCAAGATATGTTATATTTTTGAGACTTTCATCCTCTTCTACAGATTTCTTTGCTAATTTTTTAATTACATTTCTCTACAACATCATTAATACTTTTTCTACTATTTTATAAAATTAAAGATATATACAATCAGTGCTCAGCTTTATATTAAGATAGCCGATCTTCATACTTTAATGGACAGGCTTTACACTATTCTGACTCACATCTCTTCGGCCTTTCATTTCATTGAAAATCTGATGATGGAACATTCAAAGCCCTTGCTAGTGCCAAGGTTGTCATCCTACCCATGTTGACATATTAGTCATTCTGACCCCTCATGTACAGGAGAATAATGTATTAATTTATATAAATAGTGTGTAAAAGGTCTGCCCATCCCTCGCATATGTATGTATAAATGGATTATTCTCCTGTACATGAGGGATCAGAATGACTAATATGTCAACATGGGTAGAATGACAACCTTGGCACTAGCAAGGGCTTTGAATGTTCTATCATCAGATTTTCAATAAAATGAAAGGCTGAAGAGTTGTGAGTCGGAATAGTTTGAAGCCTGTCCATTAAAGTATGAAGATTGGCTATCTTAATATAAAGCTGAGCACTGATTGTATATATGTGTGAGGATAGTAATCTAGACCAACTGATGATTGCTGGTTTAGCATGAAATATGTATATTGGTGATTATTTATATTTTCAACATGTGTGTGATCAGGTGAGTCAGCAATTTAAGATGGCACTGAGAGTAGTGGGTCGTGTGAAAGTCTGAGTTCGAATCCCACATATATTACATGTATAAATGCAGATTTAAGCCTATACAATGTATTAAAATTAAAGATATTAAATTTCTCTGAATGATTAATCATTTTTAAAAAATTTCATTTTTTTTTTTTGGATTGACTCAATTAATAAATTACTGGCAAATTCCTTCTATTTTTTTTACTGGCTATCTATGTAGCAAATCCTTAATAGAGTATTGCTGTTTTTCTAATTCATTCAAGTCTGTGGTATTATAACTAAAGTCTGTTAATTTAAATTCATGAGAGTGTTCCTGAAATTAGGGCTAACAATTGTAATACTATTTCTTAATAATTTTCATATCTCTTACACTGCATTATCACATATCTTATATCTTGCTAATCAATGACCACATTTTATGTCGAATCCATTATAAACACATATTATTAATCAAAATTATGATCCAACTTTGCTATATTTTGAACTGCAAATGTGGTTTCAATTAACATAATGTACGATAGTTAATTAAATTTACTAAAGATAGAATTTCAATTCTTCCTAAAATTATTGTTTATAAGTTGATAAGTAGTGACAGATTTTTAAAATATTTTTATGTGAAATTGTATTAAGCAATAATGCATTAATTCAATAATATATTAATTATTTGCTATTTCAATTTTGATGAATCAAATCTCTGATAGTTAATATGTATATATCAAGTGAAACATCACATTATTTTCTCTTTTTACTTTTAACAACTGCATTTGTAAAAGTAATTTAATTTATTCACTTCATTCCAGTGTCATCTATTGCAAACGTGAGTGCTATATCCAAATGCTCTAAGGTTTTAAAGACTGATGGCTAAAAACTAGTCTGAGAATTTGAATATAACTATCACTTACAGTCCACTTTGAAATACAGTAAGTAAAATAAATTACTACATTTCATACAGTTATATAATAATTATTTTTCTAACAAAGAATTAAATATAAAATAGCTATCATTACAACATTTTATTGATTAAAACTTTGAATAAAATAAATGTTTTACCAAACAGTCCCAATCAAGAAATATGATTTTAGAGAACTGTACAAGACTCCAGAGGCAGATTTTGGCAGCAGTGTTGCAACAATATTCACAGGTTGTATCTTTTAAAAATCCAATGTTGAGACTTGAACCATTATTAATATAGATGACAACATCAAATAATTTTTGTAATGCATTCCTAAGAAAAAAAAATTAGAATAAGAGCATAATAAAATTTTATAATCAGATATACTAACAGCTTTACCTGAATTCTGTGATGAATTCATATACTACGAAAACCACTAACTTAGCAGTTGTTTTGACTCTGCGAAGAGATGCAGCTAAAACTAAAGCACCAAATACATGGAAACCATCTGAGACAACAGTAGCGAAAGCATGACCTATAATAAGACAAAAAGATAGTTAAAGAAAAAAAAAGACAATTATCATTGTATAGTATATGTATATAAAATGCCAGTCACTTAGCCAACATTATTTTTCCAGCAAATGTTATCTTGTCATGCTGTCAAATACAGATTTTATCTTTACTTACAAGGTAGCATTTGCTGGAAAAATATAGTATTGGGGGAGAAATTGACATTTTATATTTGTATTTTCAGTTAGCTATAAGCATTGGTTCATTTCATGTCATATATATATATATATTGTAACAGTATGTATATACACGCATTGCACAGGTGTGTGTGTATATACGAGTTATATAGTTCACGCGTTTTTATTTATTAAAAAAATATATAAAATTTCAAAAAATATATCAGAACCAATACTTGAAAATATAGAAATTAAAATACAGGGAAATTTAGAGATAAGTTAGAAACTAATTTCTATAACTTGTCTTTCTTTTATACAATATTATCTGATAAAAATATTCTTTAAGGAAAAAAAAGTGTTTTTAATTTAAAAAATAAAAGGTTTGTGATTAATTAAAATAGTATGTACAAAAATAATCAGGCTGGGGATTAAAATTCCAGACTGATTAGTTGAACAATTTCTAATCTCTGTAATTAAAATTCGAAACAGAAATAAAGAAATGTAAATTATAATTAAATTTTTTGAGATAAAATGTGTTGAAGCTAGAGCAGGGGGGTGGGGTCAGAGTAATATAAAAGGCACACATTCTCTATTGTTTTAGAGAGAGTTGAGATAGAGTTTTGAATTCAGTGGTTAAATTTTGAGTTCAGCCAGAGTTGTTAAGTTTGAATTAAGTTCATTTTCAAGCCAGAAAAGAATGATTAGAACCAAACATTGTGTTCGGTCATTTTCTCCGCTATTCTCCCGTGTGCCATTTAGCAAAATGCCATAACATATTACTCTGACTCGCCTTCTGCTGAAGTTTCAACCCGCCCTACTAAATTAAATGAAAATTAGGTAAACCAAGCCACCTGAACAAGGGACCACAAGAAGCTATCTTGCAGTTAAAAATACCAATGCCAAGGACCAAAAACTAACCGGATCCGAGGACAAAAAGGGGTGATCACCCAACTACAAACTACAACCCAACTACAAAAGAAATCTAGGAACTATGATACCTACTATGGAAATTAAAGACTAATAGAATTGCTACAAAGACAATGTTGAAATGACAAAGTCCAAAAGCAGCGCTATAAATCCTAGGTAAATATTAATATCAGGATAAAACTTTTAAATCTCACTCATTAAAATGAGCATGCAAAATTTATTAAATATGTAATATTTCTTATGTGTTTACATTTTAATTATATCTTATTCCTGCATTTATAATTATTATCATTGGTTTTTTTTTTTGGTTTTTTTTTTAAATAAATTTTGTTTAAAATTATTAATGTCATTTTTTTCCGTCTTTCTCTCTCTCTCCATTCACAATCAAATGTGCAGCCGGTCTCATGAGAAGAGCTAGCCATTGGTCAAGCGCTTGAAACATGTTATTGACATCTCATGGGTTCCAATCTCCATATTGGATGGCGCCCTGGGTTTTAAACCCGTTATAAATTCCCCATGGGATGTTTCACATTTCAGGCAGCCGGAGAGCCTCTTCGGTCTGGAGAAACGACTGTCGGTTCAAGATTTTATTAAATCGCAGTCTGACTGGGGGTATGATTGATATGTAAGTATTAATCCTATTTACTCTCCTGCTTGAGTAACGGGTTTTTAAAAAGATATTTTGCAAAATAATATGATTTCATAAAATGAAAATAAATAATTAGAAAGTTTTTAAAATTACAAGTTCGAGTTGTAAAGTTGAAAAAAGTCTTAAAAGGTGTAATTAAGCAGTTTTAATTCCCGTTACAACATATATATATATACACTGTAAAATGTTAAAATTAAAAGTTTAATAACATCTACGTTTTTTTTTAATTAGAGCTCAGCGGAAATATAACTAACCAAGCATACTATTAAAAATAAGATAAGATAAAATAAATTTCATCCTGCAACCGCATTTATATCATTTTGATACATATGAGTTAAAAGTAGTTGCTTATGTAATTACATTTTGGCTGAACTCTAATTATAAAAAAAAGTGTAGGAAATCTTATTAAAATTTCAATATTTTCCCTATAAAGATCATATAAATTTACTATTATTATGTTCTGGAAAACTTTAAATAAATTGAGTGCATACTAAAAGAAAAAAAACAGTTTTATATTAGTACTATTTTTTTATATTATGATACAAGTCAGTTTTTGTTTGTTTTTTGTCTGAAGATAGATTTAATGAGTAAAGATAGGAACTTATTTGGTGAATTTTTATTATTCATCTCATTGGAGAATCAAGTTTCATTGATTAATAATCCTGGTCAGTGGCATAGATAGAATTTTTGTACTTGAATCCAAACTCCATCTCTCCAACTCTCTATTCTTTATTAATGCATCTATTCTTTTATCCCATTCCTTACCACTATAGCACTCAACAATCCTCCTAACACAATCATTCCATCTTTTATACAAGTATACTGATATAAATTCTTTATCCAAATCCTTTGCATACCACATTACCTTTCTCACCCATCTTGTTGCCTGCCCTTTACTCATAACCCAATTAAATATTATTTTGGCTATTCTTTTATTATCCATAAACTGCAACCTACTAAACATTTTCATTTTACTTTTTGCATCTCTCATATAAAAACTTGACCATCCCATTTCTTCTTGAATTGCCTCCTTTGCTGTCCATACCTCTGCATCTAATGCATGTCTTCCTACTTCCCTTTGTACTTTCTCTAAGTAATCTAATACTCTTTTACTAACACATAATGCATCATTACCATATGTTAACCCTGCTACTACAACTCACTTCCATACAATTCTAGCTACATCATATTTATTATATGAAAACACTTAATTTCTTTACTAAACCCTTTCTTTTCTTTGCTTCTTTACCAATTTTTTCTCCCTTTCAACCAAGCAATTTTCCTGATTACTTAAGATGATTCCCAAATAACTATATCTATCCACCACACTAAACTTTTTATTTCCCAATAAAAATTCTACATCTTCTGTTTCCCCATTATTAATCATCATTATATGTGATTTTTCTTCACTAAATTTAATCCCCATTTCTTTATCCACCTTTGCGCATGTCCTCAGGATAACTTCCAAAAAAATATCATCCACAAAAAAGACCCGACAAAATATATACTCCCTTACCACCCATTAATGGTATCTCTATCCCTCTTCCTAGTCTTTCTATTGCCTTCTCCATTTCACTCAAATACAACAAAAACAAAATAGGTGACATAGGGCATTCTTGCCTTAATCCCACCCCATTTTAACTTTAACTGATTCTATATCCCCTAATTGATAAGTATAGTAATTATTTTCATATCATTTCTTAATAATATTTACTAAAGCTTCATCCATTCCCAAATTTGCTAAACTTACCCATAATCTATTTCTATTTATTCTATCATATTCCTTCTCTATAATGCAATAAACAGATGTGATACCTGATTTGATATTTCCAAAAAATGGACAACCTGAATCATTTGCATTTATTTGCATAGCTTATGTATAAGACAATCTATTTTGCAGTTTCCAATATGGCTATGATTATAAGGCAAAAAAACCTCAAAAGTGCTAAGCCATAACTAAATTATTGATTATTTTATAACTTCTGCAAACTGTGTATTGTATGCACTTTGTAAATTATAAAGTTTCTATTTATAAAATAATTGAATGATTTTTTAGTAAAAAATTTGTGTCAAATGAGCTTAAGTTAATCAAGTCTGTATCTCATGGAAAATAATTTAAAAAGAATTTATTAGTGATATTTATTAAAAACATAACAGCATTTATTATACTAATATTCCTTGAATATGAAGTATGTTATTTCATGTTTTGATTTGATATCTTCACTTTAAGAAAAAAAATCATATACGTTATTCTCCTCTGATATATAACTAACAATCCACCTATGATATCTATATATTTTTCATATTATCAGATAAAATGATTTATCATCATAAACATTATCCATACCAAAATGAAACAAAATATCATTTTTTTAATTTTGTTCTATTCTTCTGAATGCCATAACATTCTAAAACTACATGGAAAATGCAGATCCAAGACTAATAGAAGAATAATATGGTTTTCCTCAAAGAGTACAGTGAAGTGCTCTTATTTTTCTGTTTTATTGTTGATCTTAAGTGGAAATTTACGACCCCTTTTACAATTATATTCAAAATATAGTTTCGATTAAATCATTGTTTACTGAAGTCAAGCTGAATCAATGATATCATAATCTTGGTATCTATTATTTGTTCAGGGTGATATTAATTTCTAAATAAGTGAATAGTTTCCAAGTTGATATTAAAAAATAATACAGAGAATGAATTGCTTTTAAAAGTTTTGAATAACTGTATTGATGTTGGCTTAGTCATGGTTCTGATAAAGAAGTTCACATCAGGATAAATCTGTCACATCCCAGAAATGAGATGAAATATCTGGAACTTGGAACATAATTTGATGCAATACAATATCCACATAGATAATAAAAAGCATGAGGAAAATAAAGGAAGTCTAAACAATAATCTATTTGATTTAAAAGACTAGGAAAACTCTTCTTAAAACATTTTAATGGATGTTTATCCATTTTATAAAATTGCCATGCATGCAAAGATAGATTGGTCTAATAAAACATTTGAAGTTCAAAGTGTGAATAATGGCATTTTGATATTTCTGTGTTTTGTTTACTGAAATAAGAAAGTGGTGTTTATGTCAATGATATATTATATTTATTATAGTTTCTAATATCTCTACAACTATTTTACATACATACATATTTTTTATATTTATAGAGTTGCCTCAATGACAGCTTTAAATTTTATTTGGCTTATACTTTAATCTACAAGTAATCAGCTGCTCATTGTGATAATCAGAGAAAAAAAAAGCTCTGGGTTATTATCTTGACTGAAATCATAGTCAATGCATTAACAATACCAGCACCACCACCCTTTCACCTACCAATGAAGTTTCTACATAAATTTGTTTGAGAATTATACATTCCTCCTAATTTAGTTAATTATAGAGTTGATAATTCTGCAGCTACTTTTATTGTTTATCTTTTTTAATTGTTTACACCTTTTATGGATATTTTTGCTCTCTATGCTACCAGTTTCTCAGTGTGCTATTGGCCTTATTCCATGAGTGCTGTCAATCTGCTTTGTTTTTCTATTGTTCTGATATTCCAGTTCTTTATTGATCTAGTTGCTGGACTTTTTATTTATTTGTTTTCTGTTCTGCTCTTTCAGTTCTTTGTTAATCTGGTTGATGAACTTTCTATTTATTAGTCCTCTAGATTATCTGATGATTGATTATTAAATTTTATATTATTTTATGCATTAAGTTTTCTGATTCTCATTTAACTCTATAAAATTCCTCTAGATTGACTGTTGATCAGATTGTTGGACATCCATAAGATCTCTAGGTTGTTTGTGTCTCTGTTGATTTTACTGCAGCTGCATCTCTGATCCCCCCCCCCACCACCACCACCACAAATTTGTAATTATTATTACTCTCTCTTCTCTCTTGAAGTATATGAGTTTATCATTGTTTTGAATTTGTAACAAATTTTACCATGATTGTTATAGATATGGACTGTTGCATTATTTTTATAATGAGTAATTTTTATATTATGTTTGCTTCTTGAACAAACTGCTAACTCAATCATTATTTTCTTGGTGAAAGAGAGATGATAATATGTGTTCAATACAATTAGATTTAAAAGGTCTTAAATGAGCAAAGATGAAGTTGTTACATTATTGGGCATAAACACCTTGGTTACTTCTTGAGCTTCACAATTTTCTCAAAGCTTCTATAATCATTCAAGACTAATTGAAAGAATTTCTACAATTTCTAGACACTTTTAACATATAATAATTATTATTAAGAGCTCTTCCCCCTCCATGAACTTGCTTTCAGAATCTTATGGTCACTGACCAGGTAATTTCTGTCTTTTTTGCTGTTGGGTTGTGTGCTAATCAGCATTGCTAATATCTTTAAGATCTATATTAAATGTCTTTGTTACTTTCTGAAAACCACATACCATCTCACAAATCATTTTTACATGTACTATTTTAGAATAAACCCAATGTTGAACTTCCAAGATATAATTACAGACTTTGGTGGTAATAATATTTGACTCCAACATGATGAAATTGTTAACTAGGAAAAGTTCATCATGTTAAATCCAGAATGACTTGTACAAAACTTTCAATTCATTTCTGGATCAGTAATAGATAATTTTGTACATTTTTGTTTCACTGATCTTATTTTTTCCAGTCTTTCACTATTTAGTTTTTTCTTTCTACTAACCTATCTTTTATTTTAGAGTTCAGTGAAAATGGTTGTAATCTATTGCAGCAGCATACTGGCTTAATTTGTTTATTTAATATAAGATTGGTGATCTTTATAGCACCTAATGTTACTGGTCATGTACCTCATTATGTTCTCTGTGATTGAAGGTATCCTAATTCCCCATATTAATTCTCCTCTATGCTATGAACATGAAATTATTTTTAAACATGTGTTCTGTTTACCATGTCATAATCTACAAATAGTATTTTATTTTCCTGAAAAACTTCATGAGTTTGAAATTGATGTGACACTCTTGTTTTATTTATTTTTCTTCCATGTTTTTTTTAAAAACAATAGAAACTGCCAACTGTGAGTCAAATTATATATCTAAGAGACAGTTGTCTGTGGAAATTTTTGTTTACATAATTTGTATCTTAGCCCTTTTAATTTTTTTATTATTTGCTTATCATTAGTGATCTTATTATTTCTGATGAACTTACAAAAGAATGGATAAATACATTGTACAGGCTTAGCACCTGCATTTATATATGTAATATATGTGGGATTCAAACTCAAACTTTCACACAACCCACAACTCTCAGTTCCATCTTATATTGCTGACCCACCTGATCACACACATCTTGAAAAGATGAATAATCACCAATATTTTATGTATTTTGTGCTAAACCAGCACTCATTAGTTGATACTGTTTTTTGCTTAAGCACATTCTTTACAAATCATCTACTGCAATACTGGAAAGTTTCTCTGAAATGACATTCTTGTTTCAGTTTTATTCTCATAGTGATGATGCTTTTTTAATATAAATTGTCCCAAGGCAGATTTTTATTTTATAAGTTAGGTTTATCTCTAAAATTACGTTGAAGATTATCAATTACCATATGAAAATGGCCAAGTTTGACTTGTTGCAGTCTCAACAAGAGTTATCTGGGCCAAGGGCAACTTGGATATTGATTCTGCATTCATAAGCAGCTTGATATATAGCTTGTTAGCTCTCATGCTACACATAAATCCATCCCTCAGTGCTTCATTTATAAAACTACCAAAATGACAAATATTAGCTACCTTTGTCACTTCTGATACAAAATCTATAATCATTTGTATCTATTATTGACATTTTAGATTAAACTGTTAATGATGTGGCATAGTTAATAATTTAAAGTAAAAAAAAGGAAATTAGGGGGAATGCAATTTGCACATGCAATATCTCTTATATGGCAGGTCATATACACTAATTAGCATTTCTAGTTTGATTTTAGAATTATTAATTCTATTGGAATTTTGAAACAATCTGAAAATATTCACTTACTTAGGTAGGTGAAATCAAATTCCTCAAATGAGCATACTTTCTTCTTTTTTTTATCCTCATTATTAGTTGTGGTTTTGAAGTGATGGTGTATATTTCAACAATAGATTTATTATAGATTCTAATACCTCTATATATCTAGATTTGCCTTTATGGCAATTTTATTTTTTCTTGGCTTACATGTTAATTTATAATATTGCTATCTATAGTGGCAGTAGCTCACCTTACAAATCTAATGCATATGAGAAAAAAAAAGATTTTGAATCATAAGTCTGTCTTAAGTTATAGTCAAGTTCATAAACAACATTAGTTCTCATCATCTGCCAATAAAGTTAGATCATGGAGGGAGGAAATAATAGGGCTTTGTACTATCTTGTTTGTGGCAATGTACTATTATAACGATTCAAAAGAAAGTGGAGATCGAATCTAACCGCAATCTGCACTTCAAGGGCGCCATCTAGGCATTTGAGCCTAGAAAAATTTATAAAGTAGGCAGATACGCGCTGTTAAGATTCCACTTTATTTAAATATTTAGATCGTTAGCCCAACGTCACTAGCACAGGGAGTAGCAGAGAATAAAATATAACTTTATATCTTAAATATAAAAAATAAAAGCCACTGCCAGAAATTAACACATAAAAATATTTATTTACGCACATATAAATTTTGAATCATTTTAAATTTTGAGGAATAGATTTAACATTTAGATTTTTATATTAACTTTTAATTTTACATTTAAATAGATTGCAATGAGTTTAATATTTTATTTAGAGGGTCGAGTATGAATAGACTACATAGATCTGCATTTGAAAAGAAAATATTCTATCCCTTATTTAACCTTAGGCCAAAAGTTCGCAGTCAAACCGGCGTCAATCCATCTGATACATTTATGTATTCAATGTAGCATGAAATACAACAGCACAAATATACTATACTGTCAGGAATGGACATCTGAACAGTATAGTTAGAGAAGACATTGACTCTTGACCAATACAGGAATGTTACATCTGTATGGCAAGAAGAACAATAAAATAAAAACTCCATAGGAAGGGACCACGGTCCTTTTTGCCGACTTACAATCCCATCCATAGGCAAAGGGTTGGTGCGGTGTATACAGCGATTCTGCACATAGCGAAACTCATACTACATCTACTAATTACACAAATATATCCAATCCATTGACCTAATTCAACTATGAAACGAATAACCTAAGATTACCCTCCCTTAATATAACTTTACAAAACTATATAGCCATTCACGCCCGACTTAAATTTAACATTTAGATACGTTCGCACAGATGAATTTTATAAAATTTGTTTTATAATGTTGAGTATAGATCGGCTGCATAGATTCCACGGTTAAAAACATTCCAAAATAAACATAACCGATCAAAATACAAAGTCATCGATAACGTCAATTGCAGAGGGAATACAAGAAAACCCAATAGCATTCATCATAAGATGCCGCAGTGACATCGATGACCTATATATTCTAATCGAATATGAAAACCACAACATAATTAACCGCTAACGAATCCATGCAACGACCATACCCAACTTAAATTTCATCATTTAAAATTTAAACAATAAATATTAATACAAATAAAATTAATAAAATGGAAATGATTTTTTTCTTTTAGCAAGCAAATATGTAAAACTTAAACATTTATAATTAATTTGAAACATAAGTCAGATATATATAATTTAAATATTAATTGTCAATTTGAAAATCAGATAAGAGTTTTTTTTTTTAAATTTAGGTTAGCTGAATCTTAAAAGTTTGAACGAAAGTTCTTAATTATTTTTTTAAATTGTAAAGTTCATAGCTCACGGTAGAAGAGTCCAGGTTCCTGTTTTTAATTCCCATGATGTCTCCATTGGAAGACCGCTCTGATGTTCTGGAGGTAGCATTAGCTGGTTCCATTCTGGTATCACAGTCTTTTCATTTTTTAAAATAAGTGAGAGAGAATGACAAGTGCGTCTTATCGTTCGTCTCACCAAAACAAGCTGGAAACTGTCAGGAAAACTGTATTTCTCTTTTTATAGTATCCACACAGATTCAACCAACAAAATGTCACTAATCCATCCTTTTCATTCGGGTCCGGGCTGAGGCTTGGTGCTTCCATTGGTCAAGCTAATTTCTCTTTATTCTCTTATCTAATTTTCATCTGACTTTTTAATTACACAAGAGCCCCAAGGCTAGCTTGCTTTTCAATTAATAAACAATCATTTCCATTTACAGATTACAGGAATTAATTAATACCTGTTTTTATTTTTACTTACGTTATTTCTTTATTAAAATATTTTTATATTTAAATCTTGTATTTTTTTATAAAAAAATACGTTCAAATACTTTTTTTTATTTATAAAAAAAAAATATTTTTAAAGTTTTGCATCTGTGCGAATATATATACGTTTAACAAACATTTTAATTTTAGCGTTTAATTTTTTTTTTAATACATTTATTTTTATTTGCGAACTTAAAAGTTTTTATTTCAAATTAATGTAATGGCATATTTATATATCATTACACTACGGACATTTGATTTGCAGTTTCCATTGAATGAATCTCTTAAATATGATTTGTTAGTTTATAAAGAAGTAAAATTGTAACTGAACATGCTTTAACAGCCACTGACGAAGTTTAATTATTTTTTAATACACTTTTTTATAATACATCTATATATTTTTTTTATTTTTTGCAATAATTATTTATGTTAAGTTGTTTTCCTAAATACAGGCCAAATAATAGGCAATAACATTTCAGAATTATCAGTGGCTACCATTAAACTTTATCATAAGAATGTATCAGTAATATTTCTCTTTCATCCTATGCAGAAACTTTCTATTTTTTTACACATCAAAACATAATATGTTAGAAAGCAACTGTTGTGTTCACAGCAAAATATACAAAAAGCTAATGTCAAATCTATATCATTTTCTTAACATATAGTTTCACCAGATAAGATATGCTTAAAATCAAGATTTCTTTTCTGGATATCAACCAAAAGTTCCTTCTAACAATTTAAAAAAATTATAATGTAAAAAGTAGACTTCTTTTAACCTTGAACATATTTCATTTTAAAAATCTAATAAAACTAACTGTATTTGGTCTTTGTAAATCACTAGGTTCAGGACCATCCACAATTTTTTATCAATTATATCTAATGTGAATCATATAGTTAAGGACTGATAAATCACTATTATATTGAGAGAATTGAAAGGAGTTCATGCAACCACTAATGAATCTTTCTCCTGGATGAAATATGTATGAATTTCTCTATAGTATTTGTTAAAAATTAGATACTTAAAAAATCTAATAATTTAATAAATAAATTATCAGTGATAATTTCTATTGCTTGTAGTTTTTTTACCCCTATATATTCTAGCATTTAAACTTTAAATCTATATAACCTTCACTGAGCTCTTTACAATGTCAAGAAGCATTATCTGCTTGTCACTGTTTATTAATGTATAACACCTATTTATTATAATTTTTTAACATTGCAACTATATAATTTAAGCAGTATCAAGCTACATTTCTGGGTCTATGCAAAGTTTCAAAAAAGATTCTTTTTAATAGTTATAACATATGTCTGTATATTTTTTGAATATATATTTATCAAAAAGGACTTTGAGCTATCATATTTTAAAAAAAGAAAAGTACAACAAAAATGTTGATTAAAAAATAATAATAAAATTCCTTTCAAACAAACATAAATAAATATTGTTTTTCTGAAGGTTTGTGATGATGGTGTTCTAACTGTATTTTTATAATCCAATATAAAAATACAGATAAATAAATATTCATTCTGGTTATAAAATTTATATTTTAATAAAATTAAACCAATTGCCAATAGGACATATTTCATATATAAATACATACAATGTAACACTGGATAAACCAAGCACATGACATAATATAACAAACTCTGAGAATATGAAAAGTATGTGGAAGTAAGGACATACATGTGGAGTTTGAATCAGGTATTTTATGTCAGTATTATTTTATTTTCCTCTTACATTTTACACAAAAAATATAAATATTTATTTATTTATTTTACAAAAGTAGAATATAGATAGAGCATTCAAAATGCAAACTGTCTCTATTAAATATGAACATATAATATTTCTATATCTAAAATTGAAAGACCTATATGATTTATGATAGTTACATCATTGGATTCAAGCACAGACACTTGTTTCAATTGTTGCACATTCAGCTGCCATTTAATTCTTTGGCAGGAAGCAACTAAATGTATTTTTAGTATAACTGTTTATTCTATTTTATAACTTAACACATACCTTCTTTTAAAATGTTGGAAGTTGAAGAATAACTAGAGCTTTGTCTAATAAATGTTTTAATAAGAGCTCGAAGAGCACCGATCTTTTTCCCTTGAATGTCATAATTGCCAGTAAAAGAATTCCTTTCAGTAGGGCAAAGTTCTGTTTGTGTAGAAGCATTGTGCAAAGTGTTGTTTTTGTCCAATGTCTAAAAAAAAAAATTATAAAAGTAAAACTAATTTGCTATCTTATAGTTAATGTAATAATAAAACTTTAAAGTATATCATTCTATCCATTTTTATACACATTTTTGAAGTTATTTCTAAAAATATAATCTCATTTTATTAGTAGAACAAATGAGCTCTTTTATTCCTTAAAATGAAATGTTTCAGAGTGAAACATACTTATTTCCCATACTTATAGAGTTTTTAAGTAAAATTATAATATTTTCAAGAAACAGGTTAATATCGATCCAGGAAGTGATCCAATATTAGTTAGTAAATGGATATTTTTAACTAGAAGATGTAGATTCCTGGATAATCTGGTTTGATCAAATAAATGTTAATGCATTGATGCTATTTGCACTATTAGTGGAGAGTATCATAAAGTTATAAGTGTGAACCCAAGATTTATTTTTCCTTTACATTAGACAGTGCCCATGTGGGATTTATAGTGATTTGGTTAGCATTTATCTTATATAATGAATTATGATATTTGATTTTTTTTTTTCAGTATAATAGTGACCAAAACTAATAACAATCAAGTGTTAAATAATATTGTTTATTTAAATTTGGATAATTAATTCATTTAGAACTAAAATTGATTCTCTTCCTAACATTAAAAAAGATCTTTATTCATATATTTTCACAAAATTCTTGCTAATAAAGATAATGTTCATGACTCATAAATCTTGAGATTTTATTATGTTTTTACAAGCATAATGCTTAAGACACACAAAATTTACACTTACTTGAAAATTTCAACGTCAATAAAAGTTAATAATTTGAATTTCACTTCATATTATTTGTATTTTAAATACTCTTTCATAGATAATATATTCCAATCATTAATATAAAATTATATATATTATATAAAGAGCTTGCAAATAAGCTTTTAACAAGCTTTGCAGAATATCCCTAACCCTCAGTGAGGTGCTAGGACATTCAAGCATTAGTCTGGAGTAGCTTGAAGATCCTAGCATCTCACTGAGGAAGCCAGTATCAGAAACTGGTCTGGAGTTAGGGATATTCTGCAAAGCTCGTTAAGAGCTTATTTGTGAGCTCTTTATATAACATTTGTAATACAAGCTTGTTTAAATTAGGTCATATGATATCTGACTTGATTTTTTTGTAAAATTACATATTTACAAATAGTAAAAATATGTTTGAAAAATTCCTAATTTTAATTTTTTATTAAGTAATTGTACCAAAAGACTTGGGACATAGATCTCATTTCATATTTATATATTATTAAAATCTTTGCATTTATTAATAGTATGCTAAATTTCCTCCACATTATCTTTTGATATGATCAAAAAACGTATTTAACTGATTGTAAAACTAATTATGTGATCACAGAAGCTACATTGTAATGCCTCTTCTCCTATATGTTTATTTTTGTATAATATAGAAGTTAGTGGACTGTGAAAGCAACCCATGATTACAAACTACTTTCAATCTTAGTAAGAAACCCAAGAGCATATTGCTTTTCACAAGTTATTATATTTTAACTCCTAAAACAATTTAATTTTGACTGATTCATCACCATTTGCCTAATTCTAATAATTCAAATACATTAAATAATGGTATAGCCTGCTTTCAATGTTCATCAACTTTTACTATATACAAAATAATACTATAGTAGAAAAACTACTACAATCCAATTTCTATGATTATAAGACTATTATAAAAAGTTATTTACTAATACATAAAAGTAATCATATATATATATATAGTTTTATATCATTTAATATCGCTTACTACTAGTAATTTACTGGCTTACTACCTCTTGCTGTATCTACATTTAAAATCTATTTTATGGATACAAGATAAACTTATTATTAATGTGCCATGTCAGGAATGTCTTGATATGCTATTATAAGATAAATGAAATCTCTACTATTTGTTATCTTGATGATTTTCCAAACATAATATTATTTTTAATTTACTTTAACTCCAAATAAAGAGATAGAGTCAAATATTTTAAAGCAATTAAATAAAATTAGTTAAAATAAATAAGATTCTCTTGATAGGTGATTATTGTTAATCTTTAAAAAATCAAATATAGGAATAGAAAAGGAAAAAGTATTTTTTTAAAAAACTGGAGTATGTAAATTAATATTATATTTTATGATTTGAGAAAGAAGCAGTTCTGAGAAAGTACTTGTTACTGTACTTAAATGTCAGCTATTTAGCTATTATATTTTTATTATAGTGAAGCTCCCAAAAATAAGTAAAATTTATCCAAAACAAGAAAGTTAATTTACTTAAAAATTAAACCTGAAACCAAAAGATTTCTAAAAGTATACATTTTAAACGTTATGCTCTTAATTATAAAAAATAAATGCTAATTAGATCCCACATACTCTGATTTTTAAAATATTAGCTTATGTTTGGGTTCACAATAAATAACTTTTATCTTCTTGTAAAAAAAGAAAGGAGAATATGAATATGTAAATAATACATAAATAGTCAAAGTTGAATACAGAAGTTTCTGAAAGTCAGGAATAAATTTATGTACTTATAAAAAAAAATTTATGTAAATTTATTTGATAGTTTAATAGATGAAATACACAGGCTTATATATACCTGTGTCTATATATCCATATCAAAATATTAATATATAACAAACTAACCAAAGGAAATACATATAAAAACAAAAAAAGACTTATAAATCCAATAAATAATATTATATTTCAACCAGAGGACTGGTTTTCATCAGAAAAAAAAAAAAAATACACAGTAAAATGGCGATAATCAAAAATTACAGATTTGGTAAAAGATTAAAAATTTAACAAAACCCCCCTGATTGGTCACAAAATCTAACACAGAATATCTACCCAATCAATGACAAAATTCAAACGAAAAAAAAAAAAAACTACATTCCTCCTGATCAAGCTTAAATTCTATTTAAATTAAAATAAATATAAAAATAAAAAATCCAAAATTAAAAATTAAAATATCATATGTGCATACATAGAAAAATTAGACTATGCTCACATACAAAAAGTAGCTGTGCTCACATTAATATTCATTAAAAACTAAAATACTTATACTTTTAATCAAAAATTATAGTTAGTGCAAGTACAATAATTTATAATAACTAATTATTTATCTATAAACCAATTAACACTATTAAACATCCATATAACCAATCTTTACATAAAAACCATAAGAAAATTTTCCATAAAAAACTCCATATAGAAATCATTTGGAGACTAGAACCACATGGATTGAATTTGAACACTGGAATATTGCATCTCTGGGTTACCTGGTCTCTAAATGATTTTATATGTGAGTTTTTTTATGTGAAATTTTCTTATATGAGGTTTTTTATGTAAAGATTGGTTATATGGATGTTTAATATCTGTGTTTAATTGGTATATAGATAAATAATTAGTTATTATAAATTATTGTACTTTGCACTAACTATAATTTTTGAAAAATGTATAAGTATTTTATTTTTAATAATATTAATGTGACCAGTACTTTTTGTATGTGAGCATAGTCTAATTTTTCTATGTATGCACATATGTATATTTTAATTTTTAATTTTGGATTTTTTATTTTTATATTTATTTTAATTTAAATAGAATTTAAGCTTGATTAGGAGGGAATGTAGTTTTTTTTTTTTGTTTGAATTTTGTCATTGATTGGGTAGATATTCTGTGTTAGATTTTGTGACCAATCAGGGGGGTTTTGTTAAATTTTTAATCTTTTACCAAATCTATAATTTTTGATTATCGCCATTTTACTGTGTATTTTTTTTTCTTTCTGATGAAAACCAGTTCTCTGGTTGAAATATAATATTATTTATTGGATTTATAAGTCTTTTTTTGTGTCTATATATGTAATAGACAGGGTACGAGCACAGACTTTCACATAACCCATCACTCTCCACACTATCTCATATGCTGATTGAAAAACAGTTCATTAGTGCTAATTATCAAATTAAAATGAACAAAGAAAGTAAAACCTCAGTAAGAAGGAAACTGGAACTGACAGGAATGTTCTAATTATCCACTAGCATAACCATATATACAAGAAAACAAAAGAAGAGAAAAATACATTAACTGGAAACATGAAGCAACTAAAAAAAATGTAATCTTTCTAATATGTAAGATTTCAACTTATAGCAGTTGTCTCTCACAAGGGTAATTCAATGAGAATTATCCAAAAACCGTAACTGTTAAAACTACTTTCAATGATAACATAAATGAACAACTATGATGATACATTTTTGGATGATGAAAACTATCAAAGCTATCTGATAAAAACACTAGAAATGCAGCACCAGCTATAGTGTGAACCATGTAGCATCCAAAAATGAAGCAATATCTTCAGAAAATCCAGAAATGGTGATAATGTAAAATATAGTTCTTACTTGCCCATAATGGAAGTATTTCCTCATTACCTGTAATCTTTTAACATGATATGACATGGCTTATTATTGCATCCAACTTTTTTTTTTATCTATGAGCAATTTCTCTATATCTTTTTGAAATATGACAGCTAATCTCATTATATATTGTTTCTCTGATCAAAAGCATATTGTAATAATTAAAAAATAAAATTCTATGATAATAACAGTAGATTGTCATAGATAATTTAAAATTATTTATTCCTTCCTTAATCTGCAAGGCTAGATAGAATTAGCATAGAATAATTGTATAATTTTTTAATTTAACAATTTTTTTAATTGAACAGGTGTTCATTCTTAGTACCTTCCTGGGCATGTCTGTATTTTGCAAAAATCAAATTAGTTTGAATTTAGTTCACATAGTATACATTTTATGCCCATTTTTCAAATTTAGTAGCATCTCATACTGCTTGTAGTCTAAACAGAAATAAATTTTCATCTTTCGCAAATTTTCATAATTTTTTTATTCTACTTTTTAGACAAATATAATATCACATGATCACCATTTCTTATGCTTGCTCAAGCTGTTAAAACAGGTAAACTCTCCATACAGTAGTGCCCCTCAGTGCCAGCCAGAGTAATCAGTGGATGCAAGAAGGTTTGTGCATAAAATCCATATCTAGTGCCTACTCATCCAATATCCACAGACTAGTTTCTAGTTTGTGGCTTTCATCAATGAGGAGCCTTGGATCTGAGAGCAGATAGAGATTTTATGCACAAATTTTCTTGCATCCATTGATTACTCTGCCTTGCACTGAGTGGTACTACTATATGAAGAGTTTTGTCTGCTTTAATACTTAATGTAACTAATGCTTACAATCATAAAAAAAAAATTTGCTTCATTATAATAATCGTCTGTAAAAAAAACCCAATTGATTCCAGTTAAAAGTTAATCTAAACAAAAGTAATTTTATTTCTCAATTTTTGTGATTTTTTTTTAATACACATATTTT
Organism: Epiperipatus broadwayi; assembly: GCA_028023455.1. Classification (NCBI taxonomy): domain Eukaryota; kingdom Metazoa; phylum Onychophora; class Udeonychophora; order Euonychophora; family Peripatidae; genus Epiperipatus; species Epiperipatus broadwayi. The sequence continues at coordinate 715,196 of JAQFVV010006220.1, read as the reverse complement.
AAAATTTATTATAAATAATGCCTATAATAAAAAAAATCAAATTTGGAACAATAATTATATATAACAAATACTTTTCTTAGGAACAGTATGAAGAAGTTATATTATAAAACAGTGTTCTTAAATTTAGATCTGCATCATAAAATAACAAAAGCTCATTATATCCTAATAAAGTTTTATTGGCTGTAGTGATAAAAAATATTGCCATTAAACATACATATATAAAATTAGATATGAAGATACTGAAGGCTCTAACAATTAATAAATCTACTGCTGATATGTCTGCTTAGAATAAATAATATTTCCTGCTCAACATTATTCATGTCAATACCTACCTAAATCATATTGTAACAATCAGTTTTATATGCTCTGCTAACATGCTGTGGAGTCCAAACAAAATACAAAACTCAACACTCTTGTGTAAGGAAGTCCTTCACAGAATACAAAGTTTGAACCTATTTTCTTGTTTTCTACAGTCTCTACTACATGAACAGTGCTCCTGGAACTACTGATAGTACGTTTTCCTTCTAATTCCAGGAATCAGGGCCATGCCTGGCTGCTTGATGGTGTGCTTTATGTGCAAAAACACATAAAAATGCCATTTACACAGCTGGACTTATGTCTAATACAACAGTTCTATTGTATTAGCCATTGCAGGCCACTTGATGATATTGCAAAGAAATATTATGGCCTGTTTTGTGCTTCACAACACTTTATGTAAATTCACACAATTCATAGTTGGCTACGGTATTGTCTGAGGGTGGTTGGATTGCAAATGGCCACAAGTTTTGAAATGTCCATAGCAGAGTAATTTCATTTCTACTTAAATCACAGTCTAACTCATTAAGAATTGTCACGCCACCCCACTCTTCCCTACACAACTTGGAATGTGCAAAACATTGGCAAAGGTAGGGCCAAACATGATTTGGCAGAGCTGATGCAAAAACTCCCGTTTTGTGTGAAAATATATGAGACAAATAAAATGGCACACTGCAGCAAGCAGATTTTCAAATTGTGGCAGTTGCCAACAACAGAAGCAGAGTATGTGGTGGTATTCACACAGCCAGCCTTATGGCTAATACAACAGTTCTGTTGTATTAGCCATTGCAGGCTGCTTGATGGTGTTTCACTGAAATATTGCAGCCTGTTTTGTGCTTTGTGACACTATACAAATTCACACAATTCATAGTTGGCTACTGTATCATCTGAGGGTGGCTGGATTTCAAGTAGCCACAAGTTTTAAAATCTCCATAGCACAGTAATTTCATTTCTACTTAAATCACACAGTCTGACTGACTAAGAAATGTCACACCGTAGTGCAGCGAGTCCATGAAACTCTACATTTGCAAAACAATCTCGCAATTCTGATGTCAGTCACACTCCTGCAAGTAAAGGTATTTGATTCACACACATTTCCAAAACAAAAGGCTATGATTCTATGACAAATCAATAAAAAAAACGAAAACGAAAGTTGAAAAAGTTAAAAGTTTTGGTCTTATTTTAATGGGGAAGGGAGGTTGAGAAAAAGTTTGTCGTCATTGAGACAAAAGTGAGGAAAAAGTTGTTTTTGGTTTGTTTTTATTAAAAAAAGGTAGAACAAGATTTTATTTTAGAAAAAAGGTAATCCAAATAAAATGTAGTAGAAAAAATAAAGGGAAAAAAAATTTCAAGACATAGTAGAAAAATCGCTCGCGGCCCTGTAATGTTACATTTGATTGTTTTTGCAGAGCAACAACACTATCAAGTGGCCATGCCCAGCTACCAGACAAGTACTCAAATATTAATAAACTGTCCACATTAATCAGACAGCTACCTCAGTAAAGTGGCAACTAATATTAGCGAATATACAGGTGTTAAATTAATACAGATTATTTCATTATAGTGATATATTTGGCTAACTTAATCTCTGTACTTTCAAGGGTAACTAGATGATATACAATATTACATTAATATGCCTTAATGAAGTGTTCTCTAGTTGGATTATGGGCTGTGAGAATGTGCAAGATATGTATATATGGTAACATTATAAAAATGGATATACTGATATGTATTAAATTCATAATTAGTGCAGTTCACTGATAATCAATGATAATCAATAATATACAGGCTTATAATATCAGAGTACTGTAGACTCATCATTTATTGGCAGAGAAAAAGATTTAGTCATATGAGAGCTAAATGCTCTATAATAGAAATCAAAATTATTAGGACATTGGTGGTATTTATGGAAGCTATATGCAAGATGATGGAAGAACGGTATGTTACAAGGCAAGGTTTTGTCTATATATATATATTATGGACTGGCATATTGACATTTATCCATAGAGAGATCACCATCATATCATCATCATGGAATGGGCCCTGGAACCTCATAAACTCCATGACTGCATGACTAAAGGTCTGTATTCCCAGATGAGACTTATACGTCCACTTTGATATGGGAACTGAAGGATTAGGGAACAGTTTTGTCCATATATACTCAAAGACGATTGACAAAGCATAATAAATTATGACATGATATGAATCTACTCCAGCAACACACATATAAATAGATTAAATCATGATATTTAATGGGAGCTTGCTCTTAAAATTGAGCATTATTATATAATGATGCTTAATCTATTCCAAAATCTCGATCAAATTAAAATAATTTAGATAAGTATAGGTTATAGCTATATGTAATAGGATCATAGAATTCCATGGGTGGGAATGCATGATGAAAGGACTTTAGATACTTGATACATGATCATGCATTGCAATAATACATTCGTAGTTATAATTTTGCACACACACTCACATATTGTATTTAAACCAAAATAAATATAAATCTGTGTAAACTCATATAAACAGATCATAATAATTTGATTGTTATACGTATATACTGGGATTCATTTAATTCCCATTAATATATATATATATATATTGTAAGATAACTAGTGAGTTTACAAGGGATATGGCACAAGTAATGACCATTTATTTAAACAATCCACATGATTATGTAGCAGTCTGTTTACTATAGAGAGGGAATGAAAGTCACTCACTCGATCGAAGGTTATTCAGGCATATTATCATAATAAAGAATACAAATAATTTAATAAATATTTAAAAGTGTTTACCCAAGTACGAAAGTACAGCTTAAAAGAACAAGTTAGTTAGGTTACATAGGTAGAGATTGCATACATAATGGAGACACAATTATAAGATTACAGTACAATTTAAATTGTAGATAAATTAATTATAGAAAAGCTATAGCTTAAGTAAAATTACAGAGAATACTCTTGAGATAAATGGTTACCTCATTTGACCAGTTGAAGCATCTTTGCGCACTTAATCGCCTCATGATATCCACAAATTGTTCATAGAAATCTGTTCTAATGGATCTTTGGCTTTCCTTTATGTTCACTCCTGGGTTAAGATTATCATCAGCAGCATTTTCTCTGGTATTAACAGTACATTTTCACAGGCATCTTCTACTTATAGTGGGAGTCATATAGGTGGTGTGGGACTGCAGGATGACCATTCTCTGAATAGGAAAATAATACCCAACCTATTTCTATCTCAACATTTTATTTTCATCTGTGTAGAGTCTGACTTGCAAGTTCTTCTAAGCAAAGCATATAATTAATCTCTGATACTGGTTTGACCTGTGGTGTAATAATCCATTACTGTCCTGCCTAATGCATATGTTATCTATTTGAAAATCAAAAGACTGTAGCAGGATGTTGTAAGTATTCTTTATTTTGTTACAATTTGACTAATTTTAAGATTAAAATCTTACAAGCAAATACCTGTTGTTTTCATTCTTACTGGTTAAGTACTTAAGCCATTAACACATTTCTGTGCTGTTTCATTAGTGAAGTCTATTGTTCATTCTTCCAACCCTCATTTACTTTTAATAAAATTGTGGCATGATATTTGACTAATTTTAAAAAATAAACAGCAAGTTTCAAATATAATATTGAAGATTTAAATGCTGTCAGATGGTTGTCGGTTCGCGTCCCGGCCGATGCTATGACATATGAGACAAAAAAAACAATTGGAGATTCAAATAAAAATAAAACATTACTTTTAATTGCAGTTTTAACTATAATACTGAAGATTGAAATAACATTATTTTAATAACATTGAAATATGTGTGTAAATTCGGCATACATGACTTAGCTTTTATATATATATATATTTAAACATTATAAGCATAAAGCTAAACTAGTCAATATAAAATCAAAACTACCCCAAATCCAAAATTAAACCAGACCAGCATACAAATAATATTAAAACACAACCTAAGGTTTCACTGCTACAAGCAGACTTCTCAAGTGTAAAGAACTAACAAAAACTACACAATATATATAATATTAAAAACTACCCACAAATCCATTCACTTCCCATCCACCCTTAATATTAAAAGAACTCTTAAATAAGTTAATTGCTTCAGAATAATAAATTTTCAATAATAAAGACTCTTTAATTCTTCTTTTGATTTCATTTCTCTCAAAGAAGACAACCTTAGCTTCATCAAAATCAATAGTGTGGCCTGTATCTTTTTCATGGACATACAAAGCAGAACTAAGATATCTATTTTTAACTCTACTTTTATGAACCTTTATTTTTTCATTTAAACTCAAACTACTCTGACCTATGTAAACCTTCTTACAAAATAAACAAGGAATAAAATATACTACACCAGGAATAGTCTTTCTATCAAAAACTTCTTTTGTATTATTTAATAAATTATTCAATGTAACACCCCTTTTCCAAGCAATTTTCTTATCTCCAAACAATTTACTATTTCTACACACAATTTTATAAGAAGACAATTTAAATAGCAAAGAAATAAAATCATATTTTTCTTTAACCTTTACATCCTTACAAATATTACTATTAAATAAAATACTTTTAACAAATTTATCAGAGGATCCAACACTCAAGTAATCTTTATAAAATTATTTTGTAAGAAGGTTTACATAGGTCAGAGTAGTTTGAGTTTAAATGAAAGAATAAAGGTTCATAAAAGTAGAATTAAAAATAGATATCTTAGTTCTGCTTTGTATGTCCATGAAAAAGATACAGGCCACAGTATTGATTTTGATGAAGCTAAGGTTGTCTTCTTTGAGAGAAATGAAATCAAAAGAAGAATTAAAGAGTCTTTATTTTTGAAAAATTATTATTCTGAAGCAATTAACTTATTTAAGAGTTCTTTTAATATTAAGGGTGGATGGGAAGTGAATGGATTTGTGGGTAGTTTTTAATATTATATATATTGTGTAGTTTTTGGTAGTTCTTTACACTTGAGAAGTCTGCTTGTAGCAGTGAAACCTTAGGTTGTGTTTTAATATTATTTGTATGCTGGTCTGGTTTAATTTTGGATTTGGGGTAGTTTTGATTTTATATATATATATATATATATATCGAACCAGGTCCATTTAAAAGAAACTGTTTTATTGGGTTTTAACCCTTTTTTTAACAATTTTAATTTTATATTTTTATTTACTATGTGAACAGATATTTGGTTTTAACCCTTTTTTTAACAATTTTAATTTTATATTTTTATTTACTATGTGAACAGATATTTGGTTTTAACCCTTTTTTTAACAATTTTAATTTTATGTTTTTATTTACTATGTGAACAGATATTTGGTTTTAACCCTTTTTTTAACAATTTTAATTTTATATTTTTATTTACTATGTGAACAGATCAGCCCTTCAAGCAGAAGGGAAAATACCATTGATAGCAGAGCTATCAATGATACCCACGATCAGACCAAGCTATGCAAAGCATAACACAATCACATTTCCACACTGTGGCACACTCTGACTGCTTGATTAAAACCCCTACCATCCAAAGAATTTTATTTGTTTAGAGGTAAACCTCAGATGCCAGCTAATTACATGAAGTATAATCCAGCACTTGAAATATCCCATGACTAGCTCACTGTCTCAGAGTCCAGCATGTTTGCTTAATACATAAAGTAACTTTACAGTAATTTACTGGTGAGGCAATGACAAGAAAGAGAAAATAGACAAAATAGCAATTAAGGCAAACATTAATATTTAATTAAACACACACATATCTAATATAACACAATAATATTGAAATTTACATATAAAATCATATAAGTAATTACTCAGGCTAAATTATGATAGACCTTCATTAATTAAAGTTCATTCATTTAAACATAAAGTGTCTATAGACAGTGATAAAGTATCTTTACCTAGGTTTTCATTTGTGTGTATTTTTCAACTGGTTGGCTTTCTAGTTCTCCATCGATGGCTTCATGGCTGGTTTCCATTCTGTGACTCAGAAATGGGAGAGAGAGAATAGTAGTAGCATTTATTTTATGATTATAGCATCAGTTTCCAGCATTTGCTCCAAGTGGGATAGTTGACTTGTAGAGGTTTTTTGGGGGCTGAAGCCCAATTTAATACATCTGAATGTATAGGACACATATTGCTAGTTTTGCATCTTGTGCAATAAGATTCTCTGCAGCAGTAATTGATTGACTTATTACTTACTGCATTTACAGTTCTGAATATCTGGATCTCTGGTTGTTTGGATTCTGCATTTTGTATGAACTGAATAATACAAACAGATGAACAATCTACCAAATTGCAGCCTTGACTGAAGAACAATAGAGAGATCGACTTTATATACTTTTTTTTCTATAGTTGTAATTTCTTATCATTATTTTTTAATTTAGATCTTAACTTGAAATGTCTTTTAATTAATTTTCCATTTCTGTGCTATCTTAATCCTTTTCTCAGATTCTTCTAAGCAATCTCAATAAGACACTTTACAGGTTTTTAATTAATTCAACTATTGATTTTAATTTTGTTATCAATCTCATAAACCAACTATGTACATTTTCAAAGTTTTCTTTTACAAACAAATTTTTACAGACTAATTCTATTCTAAATTTTACATGTTTATTTAACATTTTAAAAGCTCCTTTCTTTAAAAAGAGAGAGAAAAAAGTTTTAACTGTTTTTTTAGTTCTATCATATACATTGCTCTCCTTTCCTACAAAGAAGTTTTATTCTAAGAAAACTATGATGCAGTAATTTTTTGCTTTTTTTTAAAAAAAAAAATCTTTAAGTCACTTATAATTTAATTTTCCTAAAAAATTATAAAACCTGTAACACTGAATAGCAGTACAATATACATATATATGTATATACCCACATGTGTCCTTACTTTAAATTTGAATATTAAGTTAATCAATTTATTATTGTGCTGGGTTATTAATTCACCTATTTGTAATCATCACATGTGTGTAGATTTCAGCCGAGTAGCACAATATACACACTACAATAGTCTGGGTTTAAATCAAGGTATGAGAGTAGGTGAGGATTGAAGAAACGTGAAACTAAGATTTGTGAAGAAAATCTTACTGTTTCAATATATATATTGTAGCCGTATGGTTGGGCTCGATTATGTCAAGCATTATTTAAGTAATCAAGTGAGAAAAATTTTAAATTTTAATTGGCAATAATTGTAATATATTAAAACCAGTGTATTATCTTAGTGGTATGTAATAGTTGTTGCCAAATTATGTTTTAAAATGAAGTAAATTTTGACAGTAAATCTCCTGAAAGTGATAAAGCTGAGACTGTTCAAGATATGCTAAGCCCTCTGGCAGGATGGGTATGAGATTTCATATGCAGTTTGTCAGGTGGACTAATTTTCAATAATATTAAAATGATAATTTACTAGTACCGTATTATTATTAGGTATGTTTTGATACTTTATTATTATTAAATAATAGTTAGAAAGATTTAAATTTACAACTCTTCTAAATCAATATTTGTAATCAATTTTTAAATGTATTTATTGTGATTTAAAATAATATTGAATAGTCTGACTAATTATCACTAATGAATATAGGGGAGAAAGTATTAATTATATGCATACCATGCTGTCATTGGTCTATTTTTAATTGTACCACAATTCAATGTAATAAAAGATATAAATAACTTAACATAAGTAGTAGAGGGGGGACTATTAATAAAAAGAACAAGAGGAAAGATATTAACATCTGAAACAACAAAATTAAAGATACGAATATTGTAATTCTTAAATTATGAAATAGAAAATTTTAATTCCTTGCATGCATCTGACCTCCTTAACCATCGATCTACATTTGCCAACATTTTACACTGGGAGAAAAATGAAAACCATTTTGAAAAACAAATATTTTACCAAAAGGGACCTTGAATTTTAAACCGGACAAGAAATCATGAGTATGAAATTTTATTCCACATATCATTACAATTTTTATCATTATAATTATTATGTACATTTAAAAATCCCATGTCAGTTTAAAATGACAAAAAGAAGAAAAAAATATTTTGTGCATTCATTTATTAAATAAATGAAAAAAATATATTTCGCTTTTATATTAAAGTGCTAATAAAAATCTGATTTAAAAAAAATAATTTGGACAAAACTTTTAAAATTCAAATTGAAATACAATAAAATTTACATAATTATAATTATTTTAATAGAAGTAATTTATAGTTGGATAAAGACTATTAGATGTATAGTCGAAAGTACTTCTAATAAAATAACTATAATTTATGTGAATTTTACTGTATTTTAGTATGATTTGAGTATTAAATATATTTTGGAAATAATACAGACATCAAAAACTTAATTTATTATATATATATAACAATAAAAATAACAAATATAACAGTAATTAATTATTATATTTCAGTCTTCTGTGGATTAAAAGACTGTATATAATAGTTAATTATGATTATATTCATTATTTTTTTTATTATTACATAGTTTTTTAATTAAGTATATTCTATTTGTATTATATATATATATTGAAACATATACATTGTTTCATATATATCCTGAAGATCCCTCCCTCCCCATTTTACAAGTATATAAGTGAAAATAAAAGCTGATGCAGTTAGTGAGTGAAATTTAAAAAAATAGATAAATAATTGACAGTGATTTAAAATCAGTTTTTCACTCATATTATAAAAACCAAATGTGTGAATTCAAATTCTCTAAGGAAAAAAAAGAAAATCAATATTTAAAATCTATAGTTAAAATTTAAATGACACATTTATTTAATGAATCGTTAATATTAAAAATTTGTGGTTTCAAATTAAAATGTTACCGATATAATATATTTATTTGTTGGAGCTGAATGTTTTCCAAATTAAAGCACAGAGACATAATTAGTTGATCAAGAATGGTAGCATCACTTTCTTCCCTTAGGCAAAAGAAGTTAACACGTTTTTGGTAAACATGTTAGTTAGCATGAGTGAGATTAAAGAAGATATTGAAAAACACTGTGGGAAGTAGGAGAATATAAAAGAGGAATTGGACCATTTGAAACAGTTGATTGATTGTGATAACTACTTTGCAGTAAATTGCAGTTGTCTTTAGTCATTATATAAAGAAGAGTTTAGATAATCGGACCAACTGAGTTTGAAACCACCATGGCCATTAATTAAATAAGTGCTGCAGTTAATAAGAGAAATCCAAAATAACCATAAAACTGCAATATGAAGAAATAAATTGTCTTTACAGTAAATGCTAAAATGTCTGGCTAGTAAGGAATACCTCTCTCTCCTCACACTATGAAAGAAGTCATGAGGATGAAATTGCCTAAGTGACCATATTTAAACCATTCAGCCCTAAATAAACCCCCTTTTTAATATGAAGATTTTACCGGCAGTGAAACATCAAACATAAATACCTTCACAGAGATTTGAAAAGGTAATAAAACTCTAGATAGTTATTGGAACATGTTTAATTAATATTTACATAATTGTGTTGCGATATAATGATATTACCTATTCATTTACTTAATAATGATGAACCCTGTTATTACATGAAATGGTTGTTTTGGCATCTGAAATATTTAAAGATATTTATGAAAATGTGATAAAAAAGACATTTTCAAAAGGATAACATGAAACATAGTTATAGAATTATTTAAAATGATTAATTTGACAAGATGATAAAATGTGCATATCAAATTTAGAAACTGATATTATAATGAGTAAAATCCAATGTTTATATGAAACAGTTATTTACCAAAATAATTTCTATTGATAGAATAAGATAATTGCTACTATTGTTATTATAATGAAGAAGGTAAAACTGAAATACACCAATCGAAATGGTGAAACGTAATAGTTGAGATATTTCCATTCGCTGATTGTTATTTCTCTTTTAACTTGATAAGGTGATAAAACTTAATCATGACTTGAAATTAGGCTTTAGAATAAAGAATATGAAATAATATGTCAAATTATTAAATCACAACCTGCAAAACAAAACATAGAAATTATAATATAAGGATTAATTTAAAATGGACATACCCCAATATATGTATACACCATAAATGCTTAAGGTTTAACCAAGAAGGTGTTAATATAGTTGTAGATGTAAATTCACTTACTACAAGGATGTACATCTATATTCATGAATCGATTACGTGAATATATTAGGATATAGTGATTGACTACTAAATTTGCTTACTAAAAAAAATATACATCTATACACATGAAATGAATACATGAACATATTTGAATATAGCAATTGACTACTAAATTTGCTTACTAAAAAGGATGTACATCTATATACATGAATTGAATACGCGAATATATTTGGATATAATGATTGACTACTAAATAATTAAATGAAAAAAATTAATTCAAATATAAATCAAGCTTGCCTAGCAAGATACTGCAATAGGGAATTAATGGACATACCTATGAAATATATATATGCACATATAAGGAGAATGTACTGTGATGCGACATAGCACAACAAAAAAGTTGTATTATAGAAAATGCGGGTTCGAACGTGTCGGCCACAAAAACAGCATTTTCATGTGTTTTGGCATCTTTAGCTATAACCTGAGTACCCTATGAAATATATATATGCACATATAAGGAGAATGTAAACTTACAGAATAATAATTTGAATTTGTGGAATGATAAATGAGGTATCTGTGATGTGCACGCAGATATGTAAGTCCCTTCTATATGAATGCTGACCAAACAGGATCATTGACCAAGGGCTGTATGAAGTATAAACTTAGCATTACCACAAAGATATACAGGCACATGCATACCCCTATTATATAAATGATGGACACTGTATGTGTGTCATCAATGGAACCAAGCCTCAGAGAAGCTCCGGATGGAATGGACTAATTGATCCATGGAAGTTGAATTGTCAATGAACTATAAGGAGGTGTTATTCAGAGTATTGTTATTTAAATAAATTGTTGTTACATAAAATTAATATTATCAGTTTCATTTCATGTTGTCCATTTTTCAGTGTACTTGTTCATAGGAGTCTCATGTTTCCTGAGCTATGTCCTGCATAACATGATCTAGGTGAGTAAGTTGTAATGAGCTGGAACTCTAGTGGCACCATTTGATAAACCAAATATAAATTTCCTTTTTTTTTTAAATTTTATCAATCTCTTTAATGCTACATCCTCTGATGAGCAGAAAATATTGTTGTAGGGGAGTGACATCAGCATTGGGTAATACCAATCCTTCTTTCCTTCCTGCAATATACTCATCAGGAAACAAATCAATCACCAGTCCAGTTACAATATATATTTCTATTTTGCTACATTGCTTTATAAATGGTAAAACACCAATACACGTATTTCATGCTTTTAATATAATATGTTTGTATCTAAAGTAAGTTAAAACACTATTTATTTGATGTAAAGTTGAGATAAGTTATTTTAAAGTAATATTATTTACATTTAATAATAAAGTTAAGATATAGAGTTAAATACTAGTAAATAATTATTAGAGTTATGTAATATAATGCTAAAACAATAATTTTAGTGATTATTAACAGCTTAATTTCATAAGTATAATTTAATTTATTGTAAATTATTTAAGAATGATGTAGTAACTATGGTATGCAATGTGTGTTGATTTATGTGCAAACACATCTCATTAAAATTAATTAAGTTTACTTTCTTGTTATATGTGTATCAATTTTATGTTGCAATTTATTTTGTATCAATTTTAAATGTATCCCAAAATTGATTATTATAATTACATAAATTATAGTTTGTTTTAACTGAAACACAGGTTATTATATACCTGTGTCTATATATGTAATATATAGGGTATATGAGCACAGACTTTCACACCACCCACCACTCTCCACTCTATCTTATAACACTGATATACTTGAATACATATATGTTGAAAAGATAAATAATCACCAATATACGTATTTCATGCTAAACCAGCAATCATCAGTTGGTCCAGAGTATAATAAAAAGTGCTTTTTTTAAAATTAAAAGTGTATTTAAAGATAGTATTTAAATCAAGTTTAAAATATATTATTTAGTAAGATTTATTATTAAATTATTTTAAAAAAAGGCTAGACAGAAATAATTAGTATGTAAGTTTTAGTATTTGAGATTTAGTTGACCAATCAGGTAGGGGTCAAATATGGCCATAAATACAGGTGATATTTGAGAAAAGTGGTTGTCTGTTAAAATTTTTAAAATTAATTAATTTTTGAGGAATAAAACTTTGTTCCTTATAGTTTAAATTTCTTTAAATTTTATTATTTTATTAGTAAAGTGTTAACACAAAACTATGAATAATAATTTAAGAAGTTTATTGTTTTAATATGAAATAAAACAAGAAATCTTCTTTGTCAGTACTGCACAAAAATCAACTAAGAAAATGATAATTGATAGAGAAAATATGTTTTATCAGATTGAAATGCCATTAATCAAAGGACTATGCCAAAGATCATGATGTTTAGACTAAAGAGCAATATGAAGGATGCATAACGAATTTATATTTAGTCATGTGCAGGTATTGTATGTTAAAGAACAGTTTTTAATAGTCTTAACAAGTAACCATATTAAAAATAGACTTTTGTTTGATAAAGCCATTCGTATTTTCTATCAGAAATTTATTAGACTTTTTCTGAATTTTTATTCATTCTAAGCAAAATGAATGAATGTTAAAATGTTTTCAACGAATGAATGTTAAAATGTTTTCAAAGAATGAATGTTAACTAATTATTTGATGAAAATGGAATTATTGTCTACTATTCATTTTATGCTTAATTTGTGAATATTTTTAGCATTATTGAATAATGTGTTTATCAAGTATTTTTGCAAGTTATTATAATAATAAATGTGAACTAAGTCAACTATTAATATCGTTAAATGTATACTAACCTGGAGGAGAAAGTTCTAAATGTATAATGTGAGTAAAGTATATTATTGCAAATTATTAATATACAAATATGAGAAGAATTAGAAAATTGGATCAACTTACTATTGATATTGTTAAAATTATTTGTAATGCTTCTATGTGAAAGATTTGGAGATTTTTTGTTTAAATGAACTAATTTTACAATAAGTCATTAAATGCAAACTAAAGAAGAAACTTTTAAAATATAATAATTGACAAATTTATTAATAAATGCTTATATTATTAACTGTTGTGAAATGTGTTTCATCAAGGAGATAAATTGAATAAACTTTATTATGAGTACTTTTTATCCTGTATTGAGGAACAATATTTCCAGTGGATTTTTCTTTAATATTTTGTATTTATGTTGTATGGAATTGAGAGAGCATGGGGGGGGGGGGGGGTCTCTCTAGTTAACTGAACATTGTTCTCATGGTAACAAGTGCTTCCTCGGAGTTTCAGCATAAAAAATGAAAAAAAAAACCTTAGTTTTTTTCCTTAGTTAAGAAAATATAATGTAGTTAATTTAATATTCATATATACCAGTAGTATTAAGATGTAGTTTTAAGATTTATATAATATTTAGTAATTTTATATTTAATATTTGGTTAAAAAAAAGAAAAATTAATATTTATATTTTATGAATAATAAGTCTATAACTTCTTGAAATTAAGTCAATTAGAGGATCTCTGGATTAATCATAGTAACATGATTAAGGTAAATTTTATTTAATATATTAAATTTCAATGTGGTATTTATTTAATGCAAATGCTAAACCAGTAAACCGAGTATTATATTTATTCTGTTTATTCATGTTAGATTAATTTTTCAGAGATATGAATATAAATATTATAAGTTATATGAATGACTGAGCTCTGAATCATTTCCAAATAATTAAATGAATGGATTTATCATAAGTTAAATATCTGAAATCATTTGTTTGTGCTATTTTTGGTGTTAAGGAATGCTATGTATTGAAGTTTAGAGATTATTTTATGAAGAGATGCTTAGAAATTTTTGTGATGTTTTTTAGGAGTTATACAGAGTGTTTATGATAAACTGTTAGTGATTCAGGAGAGTAGTATTAGGAAATCCTGTAGTGCAAGGCATCTTTTGAATAATGATTATTATACAGTTAACATAAGTGATGTGTGTTTTTTTTTATGATTCATGGACAGTATTTCTTTCCATAAATCAGTAGATGCTCAGAGAGAAGCCATGATAGTAATTTTAGGTAGACACAAGAATATGGGCCTTAAGCTCTGCATCTATGTTTTCATTGTTTTTCCTAGTTTTTCTAGATTTTAATCCCTCACTTTTAATCATCACTGGTTCCTACATCATGATTGGCATTTGTTAAAAATGTATGAATAATAATAGCTAGACTCTTAAGTGATGTTTAAAATTTTATAAGGCAAGAAGAGTGAAATATTAAATAAGTGATGTAACAATCGAGTGTTAAATAAAGTTTGTGGAATGTTTTATATTTCAATAATATTCTGAGAGAGCAAAAAATTATAGAATGTATGTTAAAGCAATATAAAAAGTATTAATGAAAATAAAACTTAAATATGATGAACATCACTGAAAGTACAGTGAATAAATACCATATACTATTTTTTATATATATTATTAAAATAATTATGTTTATTTTATATATAAAATAAACAAGATAAAAATGAGTTGTTTTTTTTGCCGCATATCACTCTATTTTGTGTCCTATTTATTAATTTTTTTTTCAGGATTTGTGGACTCTCAGTTTTTACTTATTAATTTTGTAGTGATATTTATCTTACATTTTCCTATTTTGCGTCCAATTTTAGTTAATTATTCATGATGTATATATTACTTTTAATCTTTTTTTGCTGCATATCACTCTATTTTGTGTCCTATTTATTAATTTTACCAATTTTTTTTTTCAGGATGGACGCCGCCGGCATTATTCTATACCACGTGCCTTTTTCTCCGTTTTGACCTCCTGACCCTGTACCACGTGCCTTTCACCCGCTCTTCATTTCTATGACATCATTACCTTGAGGGCATCCTATTATAATCTAGCGATCTTTGACGTAACATCACCACGTGATATGCCACAAAATTTTTGCGATTACATTTGTCCGCATATCACTAGGTGATGTTATCTTAAAAATCGGATGGTTAGAGTAGTATGCCTTCAGGCTAATGATGTCATAGCAAGGTAAATACTGGACTACCAGTTATAGAATTATTATAAAATTATTTAGAATGTAGGGTAGGAGTAAAAAATATTATTGATTTTTTTTCTTAAATGCATAGTATAACATGTAAAATATTTATATAATGAATATATTGAAGATGAAATTTTTTAAAGAACTATTGAGATAATTGATTCATTATAAAAGAATATTTATTTTATAAATATGTTTATTATAGTAATAGTGTTAAAATGTATTTATGCTTATAGAACTAAAAAAAAAAAGATATTATGTACCATAGAAGAATATTTTTATTTCTATGAAAGTGTCAAATTATTTAAATGTTTAATCTAGAAAATACTAGAATATTTTAATGTTAAGTTTAAAGAAATAGATACAATTAATTCATAGTAGTAAATATTTTGAAATTAAAATTATTTATTTTTGTGTAAATATAACTTTTTAACAAAATCACCCTTTCCTTTATTTTGCTGTAATATCTTATAAATACAATTTATCCAAACCACTTTGAACACTTTTTAGCAAAATCCTTTATTGTATATCTTATGTTTCTACTGCCCTGCAGTCTTCTTCAGAGCCAGTTTACTTTAATCTTTCCAAAATAAAAAAATGTTTTTTATTTTGAAAAGATTAAAGTAAACTGGCTCTAAAAAAGACTGCAGGACAGTCAGAACATAAGGTGTACAATAAAGGATTTTGCTAAAAAGTGTTCAAAGTGGTTTGATAAATTGTATAACTTTTTAAATGTAATAATTTTTTAAAATTTTATAATGATTTAATTTTGTAAATATAATATTTATAAAATTTTGAAAATTTATATTTGTTATACTAAATTGTTAATGTTGTTTTTGAATTAACCACATGTCTAGAGGTTTTTTCTTGTATTATCTTAAATAAAAATAATATTTTAATGAAAAAAAAGATAGTTATTTTTCTCTTTAAAATTATATAATTGTATGAAATTTAACAAATTAAAATTAAATCTATATAAATGTATTACAAATTCTATATTTAAATAAACAAGTTTATAAATAATTCTGAGGAGCTGAATAATCAGATAAAAGGGAAATTTTCTAGTTAAAAAAAATAAGGATAATGTTACAGAGCAAATAATTGTGAAGTGTAAAGAAAAACCAAGATCTTTGAACTCAGCAGACATGAAGTAAGCAACTGACAGGCATAAAAAGGAATTCTTGTTAGAACTGATTCTTTTCTTTTTATTAATGTATAAGAGATTTTAGATTTTAATTTTACTTAGAGATTAGAGATATTGAGAATTACTGGCTTATTAGCTGTTCAATAAAAGTCTTTAACAATGCAAAATACATCAATTTTTATTACAGCTGACATTTTCAGTTCATTCTATTTTACTTTTTTTTACACTATCATGCAAAAACATTACTCTGTTTGGTTTAGTGCAATGGAAGAATAGCAGATTCTGGAACTTAAGGTTCATAGAGCATACCCAGTTCTGACATTTCTAGCAATCTAATTTATGAACTTCTAAGTAAAACATTATTTGATTATTTTATATATATAATTTTTTTTAAATATATTTTTTATTAGTTTTTTCTATATTTTATTTTAAAATTTTATGAATCCTTCTTCATGTCTTTATTCATCTTGATCTTTTTTTTTTATTATCCTTCTGCAAATGGTATCAAATCATTTCTTTCACTAAATATTCTCTAAGTGCTCTGAATTTATGTCCATTGCAATTATTGCTTCTAATATTGGACAACTAAAGATGCAATTTTTTTCTCTATTAAACTTTAGAATTTTTTTTTCTTTTTGCACTTTTGTATTTCTTATTTCTGCATTGTATTTTGAAATTATTAAATTCCTGTTAAAGATTTTTGATGTTTTTTTAAATATTATTTCTTGATACTTTTTCAATTCCTTTTGAAATTTTCAATGCCATAAAGCAAGTATTCCTGTATTAAAGTTCCTGTCATTGCCATTTTTATTGCTATCATTATTTATTTGTTATACATTATTTTAAAGTAAGATAAAAATAATAATATATTTTTTCATTGTATAATACTCAACATGTTATATATTTTCCTTTTAAAATTCACACATTTTTCGATACTGTTCTATTAGCATGTTGAAACCTCTTGGTGGCATTGTTTCTATGAAAATGCACATAAATATAACATTACCATGTTATTTGTAAAATAATAATAAGAAGAATAACCATACAGGGTAATATAATTCATTTATTTTCTTTAATAAATTACTGTAATTCTTTTTACAATTTCTTTTTGTCTCTGGATATAATTACGAGAAATTTTTTACACTAAGATATTTTATCATATGGGTTAACATAATTCATTGATTGATTTCCTTAATAAATTACTGTCAAATTTATTCAATTAACAATTTTACGATGATCAATTTAAACCTTTAACAAGCGCCTACAAATTTCATCTTAATCCTGCAATGTAGGGGGGGGTGGTATGCCTTTTCATATCTACAAGAATTAAAACTTATCAATTAACAGACGCTATTGCAAATATTCTATTCTAGTAGAATTCCCTGTGTACACCAGTGCTTTGCACTGGGAAAATCCTTCCCCATTCTCTACAAACTTTAAAAAGTCTACTATTATTGCTTGACAGATAACTAACTACATCATAGTGAAAGAAATGAGAATGCTTTAATTACTGAACTGTATTTGACTCTTTTTTTTTTGGTCATTTTTTAAAAGGAAAATTAATCTTTATTTATTCCAATAGCTATCGTTGAAAGAATATGTGACTAAGGTATGGTGGATAACATTAATGGCACACCTATTAATAATGATTAATAATTTTCTACCTCAATTGTTTTTTTTTCTTTAAGATTAAGAAATGTATTCTTTTTACAACTTCTTTTTGTCTCTGGATATAATTATGAGAAATTTTACAGTCAGACATTTTAATTCTGGAAGGTGTTCTCATGAACCATGACTTTTATTGGGAGAACAGTGAAATTATGGTTTCCCCTAACCTTTTCTAATTATTTGCACCTTATATGTTGGGTTTGGAAGCAGGGTAATGGGCTTATAATTATTGCTTTTTAATACTACATTAGTAATATTTAACCTCAAGAATATGCGTGTAAAAATGTGATATTAGGGACCTCTACAGGTCTTAATCACAAGCTTACACCTTGGAAGAAAAGAGGGGAACTCTTCTTTACTTCAACCCACTTTCTATTTAAATAGGTGAAGCTGAAGTGGTTAGATCTAAGAGCGTGAAGCTATTCAATACTTCACTGATTAAGCCCATGTTTCTTATTACACATTAATACTCATGAAATCTTTTGATTTACAACGAGTCAATGGAAAGATCTTATAGTTAAAAATCTATTATAATAATTTAAAGTTGTAATTATAAATTTTTTTAAACGCACATTGATTACGAAAGTAATATTTACTAAGGTTTTAACCTCAAGAATATGCGTGTAAAAATGCGATATTAGGGACCTCTACAGGTCTTAACCATAAGCTTCACCTATTTAAATACAAAGTAGGTTGAAGTAAAGAAAGGTTCCCCTCTTTTCTTCCAAGGCATAAGCTTGTGGTTAAGACCTGTAGAGGTCCCTAATATTGCATTTTTACACACCTATTCTTGAGGTTAAAGCCTTAGTAAATATTACTTACGTAATCAATGTGCATTTAAATAAATTTATAATACTACATTAGGTAAGTTGTACCATAATTACTTCTGAATGCAGATTGCAAGAGTTTTGCGAACTTTAAATTCACCCACCCTGAAATGGTATGGTAGCGAAGTGTTAACAGTGCTAAAAGATAGCATTGTGTGCATTTGCACAAACTGCGCAAGATAAAGCAAGCCATTAGTTACAACAGAAAAAAAAGTTGTGGCTATTTGGTTTGACTGCTCCCCACTAAATGGCATATTTATATGCATTTGGATGATATCAACACCACCAAATGGTTTCAACACACTAATAGAACAGTACCCATTTTTTATTATTTATCAATACTTTCTTTTCTATTTTGTACACTTAAATGAAATATTAACAAACATCGTCAAATTTTTAAGTTTACTTTTAACTATTTATACCTATATATCATATCCAAAACAGCATATCCCAGTAACTTCCAACTTATTCTTTGGTAATAGATTATAACTTTAAACATCAATCTAAGTTTTTTTAATCTGTCACATCTTATTTAATTTAACAATGTTTTTAGAATATTAGTTTTAATAGTATAAAGGAGTAAAAATATGGATGCTAGATACATGAGTGTATTAATTACAGTTTTGAATCCTAGTCTTCATTAACAGAGGAAAAACCTAAAAACTGATCTGAAGACGAAAAAGTTGAAAATAAGTTATCTTTTTAACATAATAAAATCTTTATCTTTTTTAATATATTGAGCTTTTTATATTGGCTGACAGGCTTTTTAATGGCTATTTTTTGGTACATTATTTTCTTAAAATGTAAATTATCATAATGACCAAGATGAGATGGATATGGAGCTATTTTCAATAAATTAACTATTCTATGTCATGAAAATTTATTGACATCATTTATATATGTATAATGACAAGATTTAAATAGTCTTAAAATAAATATATATATCCACAATCTCAATAAATATCTACTAATAAAATTAAAACACATATTTAATATAGCTCACTGAGATACTAATATTTATAGATCAATGTTTGAAAAAAAATATAAATTTAATCCCTGATTAAAAATAAAATAAAATTAGTTTATAAAGTAAATTAAGATATCATACACATGAGGGTAGACAAGTAGATAGATAGTTAAATAAAACACAGATTAATAAATTTTATAAAGTAAATATGTAAACAGGCAGGCAGCTGGATAGGCAGATAAATATATAATAAGACTAACATATAAATAGACAAATAAAATGTAGACAAAATGGACAAATAAATAAGAAAATTAATACATATAAATAAATGGAGAGATACATAAATTAGATAGAAAGATAGATAAAAAATAGATGGATAGGATAGTTTAGATAAGATAGATACATGAATGCATGGATAGATAGATATTCATAAATATGTAGATACAGTATATGGATATATAGATAACTAGTTATATAAATATTAAATATATAGTTAAAGACCTTTATTGTTAATAAACAATAATAAAAGGCATGACTCAACACCAGCAGGTCTTCCAAATGAAGTTAATGCAAACTTATGTAATTAACATAATAATAAAAGAAAATATAAAGCCATTACAATAAAAATCGAAGACTATAAAAATATTACTACCTGTAGAAGTTTTGAGAAATAGCCATTCTCTTCTATTTTTATTACAGCTTTAAACATATTTCTTTACAACTTAATTACTTTTTATTGGGTTTTCAAAGACAAAAATAAAATAAAAAAGCATACACACACAAAAAAAAAAGTTAATAAAGAAGGCAAAGTATTTTATTTTTGATTGTCTTCTGCATGATGACTTTGTTTAATTTCTTCAATGGTCATGGAAAAGTAACTTTAAATTTTTATTAAAAAATAGGCTTTTTATCATAATTGTTTAAGTACTATATACCTTTTCTTTCACCTTTTGTAGTTTATTCAAAATATTCCAAATGCCATCATTTTTTTACTAACTTTTTTCAAACATTGTGATTTATTTACTAGCTTTCAGATGAGCTTACATTAATGTTAATTAATTATAGATAAAGAACAATGTATAACGTAACTATAACACATGTATTGTATAGCAGTTTGGTGAATCATAATAATTACTTTTAGAACAAAGTGCTCTGCATCAAAAATTCATATAAGACTTTAAATAATCAAGATTATTGTTGTTTGCTTAATAATAAGTATTTAAGATAAATTATCATATTTTAAATTAATTGAACTGTTGAAACTGATTTTGAAGAGAAAAGACTAGAAAAAAACAGTTCAAGAGAAAGAACCAATAAAAAAGGCTAATGGCTACTTTCTTAGAGCTTCTCCTTTCTATGGATAACTAAAATAATCATAAATATGCTTAGGGTGACTCAAAACATTTTAATTTATAAGACTTCATGCTTATAAAAATAATACTAGATATAGTTATAATAATAATAATAATAATAATGATAATAATGATGATAATAATAATAGTAGTAGTAATAGTTGTATATGACTAGAAAATGAGAGAGAAACTTGCAATGATCATACAAACCATTCTATAAAACACAAATATGCCTACATATAGAATATGCTGATACATTTTTCTGTTTACTTGATATTTTACAATGTTGTCTTTAATTCCTTCTGCAAAAACTTTTTCTAAAATATTTTGACAATCATGTTCTAATGTAATTCTCCAATATATTTTATTCTCTGCCATATCTTCTAATGAAAACAATTGACTTTGCACTTCTTTGGAATGTTATTGAGAAAATGCTTATAATGTAAATGGCATATATTTAATAAAAAACCATGTTCAAGTTCACTATAAAACATCTTTTTAAAAGGTCTTGCATTGCCCATTCATTTTAAATGTGCAATCTAATGAAGGTGTGATTTTACAGTAGTGAACACTGTAATATTACAGCCAGCAAGCTGAAAGACATATTGATTGATTTTATAATTTTGTCAATATATTTTTTAAAAAAATTTTATGATGCATCTTTAAACTAAACTTTTCTAATGTATTTATGTTGTGTTGATATCTCACCTCGAAATAATAAAACAGGCATAAAAAACAGTTCTGTATACAGATAATTTAGTTGCAGTAATTATTTTCCCATGATAAAATATATCTTTTAACTTGTTCAATGCAATAACATCACAATGAGGTCTGTGTTACATCTTAACATTTAGATCCACTTTTCTACTTATAAAACTATCAATATATTTAAATTTGCTTA
This sequence comes from Epiperipatus broadwayi, assembly GCA_028023455.1. NCBI lineage: Eukaryota > Metazoa > Onychophora > Udeonychophora > Euonychophora > Peripatidae > Epiperipatus > Epiperipatus broadwayi. The sequence goes on along the minus strand of JAQFVV010006220.1, from coordinate 692,912 downwards.
TTTTCTTAAGCTGGTAACCATTCAAACTAAAAGTGGCAGAAGAATTTTTTTCTATCACTGACTGATAAAAAATTTGAAATTTTTTAACTTATTAAGTCAAAGTCTTTCTATGTTCTATTCAAACTATTAAATACACTCTGTAAAACAATTTTTGAATATATGAATATAGCATAAACATCAGCATACAGTAAATCCAAAATATGAAAAGATGAAGTTTTTGTTTTAACTTTTAATCAATTCAAATTAATCTGTAATGCATCTTGATTTCTATTTAATTAAGTCATAAAGATTCCAGTGATAAAAAGTGAAGGCAACATTGGAGCAAATACACTTTCTTGTGAAAACTTTTAGAAGTGTTAAATAATGAAATAAACTGTATTATGAGCCAATAAAAGATTTGATGACTTAAATTTGATGACAATCATTGACATAATATCTACATTAATAATAAATATTTACATTGCATTGCTTACAATTAAACACATACCATGAACTATTCATTCCCTTGATAATAGTTGATCACAACTGCAAGGCTGTTCTTACCTTTTTTATGGCCTAAAATATTATTAAGTTATGGGAACTCCATCAGAGTGCAAATGCTTAATAAATCTGCATCTTTGCTGAGTACAAATGCAGAAATAAAAATGATGTTCCAAAAAAATGGATAGTACAGTAATTACTGCATATAAATGAAGCCCCAAGCAACTGTGAAGGAAACAAAATTGCTAGCATTATAACAAAAAATCATTTAGCCAATCAGTATTCACACATTAATACTAGCTATCATTTTTGTGGACATTTTGAAGTGGCTTGTCTTATAAAATGAAGATAGATTAGTGATAGTTGTTCATCTAATAAACAAACTTATCAATCAAATCATACACAAAAAATAAATAAATCTAAATGTGCTTACAAGCAAAGTGAAGTCCCAAATTAAAAAAAAAACTAATTATTATTAATGGTACTCCTGTCACAATGGAAATTGATTCAGAATCAACCACCTCCACTATTACAAACAAATGTTAGGCAAGAATAATTTGAAGTCAATCTGAAGTTCACCCCAAAATTAATCTATGAGATCAGGATCAATATCCAGAAGGGATCTTAATATATACAATTGTCATTACTTGTTTTTACAAGAAAGCATAGTAATTGAATGGGCCAAAATAGGTTTAAACCAATGGGTGACTCATTACTCAAAGTGAATCAAGTAAGCTGTGAGATATTAAATTTTAAAAGACAATATTATACAGTTTTTGAAGTCAGTTTTGGGTTGTTATCAATGAATATCCATTTGATTATTTATAAGTAAATACATTAAGACAGTCAGCTGTCATTGTTGGAAAATATCCTTTGCTATAAGATCTAAAGTTTTTGAAGAGTTGGATAGGATGCAGTCTGAGAGAGTGATCATCTATCCTATATTGAGTGACAAACTCCAATAATACCCATTATTAAAATAATGGAGAGACACATATCTGTGGTGATTATTGCTGTAAATTAAATAAGGTCTTATCTTTTGATGATTGCATTCTCCTCTCCATCAGTTAAACAGATATTTTATACTTTAACTGGAGATAAAATATTTTCCAGCATTGACCTCCATCATGCTTATCTTTACCTCCCAATAGACAGTGAAATTTCCAAAGCATTAGCAATTATAACTCATAAGGGACTTTATGATGTTAATTCACTGCCATTTGGTATTTTGTTGGGCTGCAACTATATTCTAGTTAGGAGTTGATGAATTAGTGATTGGGATTTTTAGGTCCATTTCACATTTTGATGATTTTCTTCTAGTGGCCTGAAGTAAGGAGAAATTATTGGAGTCCAGTAGAAAGTAGAAATTAAAATAAACCCTAATATATATGCATTTAAAGCTGAAAAATAGAATTTATTGGATTCAAAGTTACTTTGGAAGATATTTTTCTTACTCTGGACAAAATAAACCCTAATATATATGCATTTAAAGCTGAAAAATAGAATTTATTGGATTCAAAGTTACTTTGGAAGATATTTTTCTTACTCTGGACAAAATCAAGTTTGTTTTGAATGTATCAATCCCTACTATAAAAAGGGAGCTTCAGACATTCCTTGAACATATCAATTATTATGAAAGCTTTATTCAGCATAAAATAGAAGCTGTCAAACTACTATATCAACTTCTAGACAAAAGGATCCAACAGATATGAATGTTTCAATAAATTCAAGCTTTTGATAAACTAAAGGGCAGTCACTGTTGGAGAAGTCTTGGGAGTGATATATCTATTGCCTTCACTTCTTTCACATTGACCTGGACTGAAAAAAATACTCTCAAAGTGGAGCAGGGTCCATCAGGTGATAAAAATTTTTTTATCAACATGTGTAGAGGTTCACTTTGCAAAATGAGCATAAGCCTTTATTAATCAGTATTTTATACTAAAAGAAGGTTATCCCAGTGCAAATTGCTTTAAATTTCATTATGTAGAAAAAAATCCATATGTTGATGCATTCAGTAGATTATCAGATAAAAGTAAAAAAAAAGATCAAGTTAAATACAAGGGCAAACTATTAATAAATATGATCAATTTAGAAAATAACAACTAAATAAACAGTAATGGGAAAGTTTACTGGACATAAAATAACTGAGCATATTAGTTTCTGAGTAAATGAATATGCATAAAGTGACCGATTAATAAACCATAATATATACACTAAGCCATTTTGGCAAAAAGACATTTTAAAAATGAATGTATCTTCTGGGACAATTAAATTGTCATAACACTAGAGGTCACAAACAGATCTTAAAATTATTTAGCCTAAAATAGTGAGAACAAAAATACTGGCTAGATCTTATATTTTGTAGTGTAATATAAACTCTAATGTAGAATTATACCAGCTAAAATAAGGCACAATCTTTGACTACAAGTAACTGGGCTTGAAAAGAGCAACATACTTTTCATCATCATTGATGACTATTCTAAATATTTAAAAATACTTATTGTATCCAATTTCAACACCTAATCACAATTACTCTTCAAGAAAACTATTTGCAATTCAATGTCTTTCTTTAATCATTTATTGATAAAAGAGCAGCACATTTACCCAGTTCAAAAACTTCTTGGCAAATAATGAAATCAACCACATATTTACCCTGCCATTCTACCCAGAGAGTTATGGAAAAGCTGAACATTTGGTGCAAGAGATTGAAAAAAAAATGTTCAGAAGGAAACAACAAATGATTGGAACAAATATGTAACTAGAATCTGATAATCTAGTATACAACATCATTTCCTAATCATGACAGAATTTCAGTAGAAATACTACTGAATCATAATTTGAGAACCAAGTTATTGTTTCAATCTAAATCCATTGCCAATGGAAATAAAGCAGCAAATTATGATCACTTCAAAATTAGTACAAAAGTTTTATGTCACATATATCCAAGTAACAATTGGATCCCAGTTACAATAATGACCACATCAACACTTACTAGCAGTGAAAATCCCTGATAAACAACATAAGGACCAAATTCCTGTCAACAGCCAGAAAACAAGAACCAATAAACACCAATTCCACTAGAGGGTATCCTATACCAGTTTTGCTGACACCAGAATTAGAGAATATAATCAATTATAATAACCAAAAAAGAAGATAACCTAACCATCATTAAAAGAAACAGCAAAAAAATAAAACATAACCAAAGCATTTGTTAGAATATGATATGATGAAATAAGTGACTTATTTTATCTAGATAAGAAGGAATGTTGTGAGCTATTTCTATTTGTTTTTAAAAAACTGAACTAGTCATTTAGATTCAAAAACAAAAAAATGGTTGTTATTGAATAATATATATAAATCAATGGAAATGAGTGAATTGATATCGAGATCTCTTTGCCTTTTTAATGAGAGGATAGACTGTTTAGAATTTTAAGAAACTGTAGGAGCAGTTTAGAAGAAAATATGTCATTATTCCGGAATTAATGTATTTGTGGACGAACTCTATAATTGCTATGTGAGATTTATTCTTCATTCGTGTATATTATCATTATATAAAAAAACATTAGTAATTCAGGTTTGCCTTCACTATATATAACAATTATAAAAATATTTAAGTCCTTTATATTAATAAAATATATGCTATTATCTGTTCTTTCATTATTGGGAATGTTACAAAGTACATATGTCATGTGACAATTCTCAGTTTAAGAAAAATTTAACTGTTTAAACTAACGACAATTCAAGAATTTTATATTACCTCTTTTTGTGGGGGGCCTTTAATATTTTTGCTTAAAGATTCATTAGATGAAACACTTTTATCCATTAGTTTAGAATACTATATAAGCTCGAGGTAATGACTTTGTATATATAAAAATTAAAAATAATTATTCTTTTAATTAATAAATAAATAAATAATCGGAAATAGACAATTTATTTCTAATCCGCTTTGCTGAACAATAATACTAAGAAATAAATTTTGGTATTAATGAAATAAATAATCATTCGCAATCATTCTTGATTCTAGAAAGTAAAAAAAAATAGTTATAAAGACAAAAAGTAAAAAGTTTGAGAAGTTTAGAGAAAGTTAATGTGATAGTTGTTACATTTTCATTTACCATTGTCAAACTCCCTCCACTCACAACTTTGACGCCATCCATTTCAGATAAATACAATAATGATTATTACTAATCATTATCGAAACTAGAGATTACCTCTAGCACAGATATAAACTTTAAACCTCAGTTAAAGATTAATATATCTCATTTTTTATTTATTTTACACACACGGAGTTATTAACTTTTCTCTTTCCCGTGTGTAATATCTTCTAGATATAATAAACACCTCCATACTTCCCCATTCTTTTTAAATTCACTTAAATAAAGATATAATAAAGGACAAATGACTCCCAAGATGCATTTCATGCTGAACCAGGTCACTATCTCTCATATAATGTGATAGCATGAGAGGCTATTGTTCTGAATCAGTATTAATCTGAGTGAAACCAAATGGATACAAGCAGACTCATAAAATAATTATCCTTTTTTCCCACCCTGGAAGGATTAAACGTAATATTTCACTTTAATAAACTCCCTTCATATTTTTAGAATGATTTTTTTTTAATAACTTTAATAAAGTTGTGACAGAATTGCTCAGTTGGTTAGAGCGTTACCTTAAAATTTAATACTCAAGAATCTAAAGATGTAAGTTCGATTCCTATGCTAGCATTGTCATTGGTCAGGCCAGCAACATCTAAAGAAGAGTGAAAATAATACCACTCAAAACACTTGCATAATCTACTAATCAGCGTTGACTACTAACCTGTGTTATTACTAACAGTTGTTTGTATTTGAAAAAGTTTAAATAAAGTTTAAAATCTTCTAGACATTCAACATATAATGGTGGATAATGGAAATAAACGAACATATCACATTGGAAAGAATATGGTTGTCTTTATTCATATACAGTATTGTTCTTGCTGGGCGCATTGCCGCTTTCAATTTTTCTACTCGTAGTGCTTTAATTAACAAATTTGATAATATTAATTTGAAATAAAGAACAAAAATATGCACAAACACGCACACACATAGATACTAAAAAGAGATTATAAATGATATTATGCAACCAATTCTGGATTTCTCATTATAAACAGATAAGAACATTCTAACTCTAGAAGAAAAAAAATAGAAAAACAAATAAAAATGTAAAAATAATTTTTTATGATGACAATATAAACCAAATAGTAAAACACAAATCTGTCCACTTATATCACATGCAGAGCAACAAATCTATATTTTATAATGTTATCTTTTAATTTTTTAAAAGTGAAGTTTACTTTTTGAAGGACTATATATATCTCATTTAAATGAACTTCAACTATTGTAATCTATTTTAACCAAATCCTCTCAATTAAAACAGGTAATGTTGTAATTCTGTGAGTATCTTTCTGATATGTTTTTCCTAATGTGTTCCTTCTTCATAATAACAGTATATAATTTCCCCATTTAATTGGCAGTACAATCTTATATATTGTTAAGTAAATAATTCTTAATCAAATACTGATATATGAATAATGAATTCATAGATTAAATAAAACTATATACATTTTAATTAGCTGAATATAATAGTTAACTATAGTTAGAATATAATAATATACATATATTAGACATTAACATATCTAATATCTGTAGATATAATTAATTAACTTTCAGACTTATAAAAAATATATAAAAGTCTGTTTTACCTCTACTTTTCAGCTTCCTGGAGAATTTTTTGGCATTTTCAGCAAGATTTAATCATGATCGTGCATTTCTTAGTTAAATGGAAAATCAATGTCCCTTTCTTTAAAGAGTTTAAATTATTAAACCACTAAACATCATATGATCACCATTCTTTATACTTACATGAGCTGTTGACACAGAGGCTAAATTCCCCATACAGTAATGCCATTCAATGCAAACCAGAGTAGTCAATGGATGCAAGAAGGTTTTTGCACTACTGTATGGGAATTTAGCCTGTGTAAATGGCTTGTGTAAGCATAAAGAATGATGATCATATCATGTTTAATAACAATCTTGCCCAATAAGATTATGGTGACTGTGGTTATTAAAGAACCAAAGACACCAAAAAGTATAAATGCTGAACTGAGTTCAGATCTATACAAGCTAATGAGCTTGAATTGAAAACATTTTTGTGTTTGATTTTGGACTGAAAGCTTTATAATTGTCTAAAAAGGTAAAAGGTAGGTGCTGGAGGGTTGCATTAGATCTTAAGATCTGGATACAATGCTATCAGATCCAAGGCTCCACATTAAACTAGTCTGGGGACATTGGATGAATAGGCATTAGATAGGGATTTTATGCAAAAAACCATCTTGTATCCATTGATTATTCTGGCTTGCACTGAGTGGCACTACTGTATGGTTTAGTTTAAATTATTCTTAGCTGAACTCATCATTTCTTCCATACATATGAAATATATTGTTTAAACTGTACCAATTGTTTCACTTAATATTTATAATAAAAATCAAGTTTACCTTTCTTTGAAAGGCAAACTATGATCATGCTACTATAAAACATATTTTTAAAATGTCTGTCAACATTTATTCATTTCTCATGTCCAGTCTAATGACAATATGCCTTTACAAAAGATTCAATAGCATCACATCCAGTAAAGGACCTCACACTATAATGCTTAATGCATTCACTTACCATATCTATGATTTAGGATTTGAATCAGATTATGAGACCTTTAATTTTTTTTAAGATTACAGACTCAGGATTTTTTTCTAACTAAATGCCATAGCCAAGTCATGTAGACATCTGATATTGGTTGATAAATAGCTATTTTTAGTTAAAGGGTAGAGATTCCAGCTTAATCTGAAATAAATGTTATTACAATAATCATAAAACAATTTCAATGTGATTTATTATTTACTATGGGTATGAAAAGTCGTAGTCCTATAGGTGCTGAACCCATCTTGTTTTTGTCTTTTATATCCAAAAAAATCAAAAGTATACCAATTATTCTTAAATGAAATTCCCAACATTTTTTATTTAATTTTATAGAGCAGCTGTGAATGAACATTTCCTTTATGTTTATAGCATATATTAGAGGTTTATGTCTCACTTTTGTACAATAAATTGAAAAAAAAGCAGCTTTATATATAACTAATTTAATTGAGGTAATAGTAGCAATATGATGAAATATCTTTAACTTGTTAAATGCCACAGCAATACATTTATCCTGTTTAATTTCAATATCCAAAGCTACTGAGTTATTTAAATTATTTCGCATTCTCAAGCTAAAACAACCATTCAAAATAAAAGCCCCCCCCCCCATACTTGTTGAAAAAAACCCTTTTTTTAACATTAATTGCTAAATAAAATATCTATAGGGGGTGCATTTAGAATATTAAGATCATTTTGTAAATGAACAAAATATTACCATCATCACTATACTGTGAATCAAGAAACTAAGGATATGAAGTTTTTGTTTGGCTTTTGATTTGTTTAAATTAAAGACTCTAATCAAATCTATATCATATCTTGATATCTGCTTCACAAAAGCCATCGATAAATTGTTGTATGTTGGAAAAAAAGGAGTAGAATATAATACCAATCCTTATATAACATTAATTTACATTTCAAATACCACTAATTTTCCACTAGCAGTAATAAAGCTTTCTATAACATTATGTAGAAGTTGTATACTATGAATAAACTTCCTTGGACAACCAAGATGTTTAAACATTGCCACAAATTGTATCAATTAATTGAGGCAAATGTCTTGATTAAATCACATCTTTGATCCTACTTGTCTTGTATTAATCTGACAATAAAAATCATATCTGTAGTTTTTCTTGATTCTCCAAAACCACATTGAGTTTCTAATAATATTAGAGTAAATCGATTCAATGTTATCTTTAAAGATATCTTGCTACAGAGATAACAATGATATTCTATAATAATTTCTAGTCTTTTTGCCCTCTTTATTTTAATAAATTAGAGCAACAAAACCATTCTTAAGATCAGATAGCACAATTTCAGATATTTAGAGATGGGATTTTAAAGTCCTACCCCATCTAGTATTTATTGGACACTCAAGTTCACAGTAGATGATTGTAAAATAATCATAAAATAGAGATCTGTAAAATATATAGAAACTGACATCATGTCAAATCTATACATCTATGGAAGTGATTAGCCTAAGTTCAAAACCTTAATACTTTTTTGAATTTCTAAATTTTACTAGAATATTAAGAAGATGGCTGGTAAGTGCATGAATACATTATCATCAGGTTTGAATTCTAATCATCACCGATAAAGGCAAAAGCCAGAAAATCTGTAAATGAAAAATTTATAGTACCATGCCATTGGTGTTTATTGATTACTCAAGTTATAGTAGAATATTTCAAAGTGGGATAAAAATAACTGTTCCTGCAAGCATATGGGTTGTGATATTCTTGGTGATATTAAGTTATCATATAAATACCATATTTGAATTTTCTCCATGTATTTCATCAGGACTTACTTTTTCATTTTTTAAAATTAAATAAAAAGTTGTTTGAATTTCACCATGCTGGATAACTGTATATTTCTAAATCTAAATGAATTACTGGAATGAGTATGTTATTAAGAATCGGTCATCTGAAATCCTGCACTTTTATTATTTAAAAGATCACATTTCCTTTCATTTACTTTATTAATAATATGATTACTATCAGAGAATCAGTGATTATAACTTAATCCTATCCACAAGATAATCTCTAAGATAATTCCATAAATAGCTTAAAGATCCAAATGCTCAAATCCAAATGAAATCTTTTGTTCATTGAATGCTAACTACTGTTTTAAATATGCAAGAACCTCCAATTAGTCCAATATTCTCTAACTGTAATTATTTGTAATATACTGATATACTCTAATAACTAATTCTAAAATATGTAACTAAATTCTTTGAAGTATTTTTTTTGTCTGACCAAAGTGTTTGTAATAGTCTATTTATGTATTGTGCAAAAATTTAAATAAGACTGTTCAAATTTAGTAAATCTTTATCATTATCTTCAATAACTTTGTATTACAGTTTCTCGATTTTGATGCAATAACATAAAATAAATCTAATGTGCAGCATTGCAGCATAATGACTGAATTAAATGGGCATAGATACCCTTGCTTAAACTAATAATTAACAGCATTTGCTTTTCATTGACACATCTAGTTACTCAAAAAATAGAAGTAGATCCCATTATGAATGTAACACTATAAACTTTCCTTTTAATTTATGAAATATCTTTTTAAAAAACTCATAGATATCTATGTATTCAATTACACTTCTTTTTTTTTTGGCAGGATGAGTTTCATAATTCTGTAGTTAAATCACTAAATGTCACATGATCACCATTTCTTATGCTTGCTCACTGTTAAAATAGGCAAAACTCTCCATGAATTAGTGTCATTCAGTGCAACCCAGAGTAATCAATATATGACAGAAGATTTGTGCATAAAATCATTTGGATGAGTAGGAACTAGATAGGAGTTTTATGCACAAACCTTCTTGCACCCATTGATTACTCTGGCTTGCACTGAGCATCGCTACTGTATGGAGAGTTTTTTCTGTTTTAATTCTGAAGTTACAAGTATTATTCTATTTACATAAGTTTGAAAAAAATCACCATCAAAATATCTTGCATGTTTTACTTACCTCATTCTTTTTAAATATTTGGAATACTATTCTTTTTTCATGCTATCTTATGTTTTGCTTCCATTACTCCTACTGATATTAATATTATTTATACTTCACAAAAGATAATCCACTAGGCATGACAACAAAGCAAGATTTTATTAAGTACTTCATTTTTAGATCATTTTTTCTAAATACTTCCACATTTGTGAAAACATAGGGTTCTTGAATAAAGTTGTATAAATATACAATCCATTTCCTCCTATTGGCCCAAATCTAATTCCAAAGGATCTATTTCCAAGGTAGAGCCTTAGCAGTTGTAGATAAGCAAATAAATGCCTAAGGTGCAGATTTGGGAGATACAATATTGCTATATTGTTTGTGATGCAAATTTATTTTAACTCTTATGAATTTATTTGAAATTTGAACCAGTTATTTTCCATTTACAAATGAAGGGAGAAAATGTTTCTAAATATTTGGCTTATCTGTAGTGCAAAAAAAAAAAAATCTTAATAGGTATACATAAATTACACATATTTTTTATATGTGGCTTACCTATGATGCCAAAAAAAATCTTACTAGATATATATACACAACGTTGTATATATTTTTATTTATATATTTTGTCTTTTTAATATTCTTCATCTATATTTTATCACTGATTGTAGCTTTAAAGTTTTTTTAATTTCTTATGATTTTCGTCCGAAATCCTCAATCACTCATTCGCTGCATGTAGATATATTTTAAGACTATAAATTCTAATTTTTTAAATATTATTAATAAAAGATATAATAATAACAATAGTAACAAAAGAGACGATTAAGAAATACATAAAGTATTTATTAAAATAATTTCTTTTATCATAAAATTAGAAATACATTAAATCTATGTATATATCGGTATACACATCTAGAATAAATTTAAATATTTATCATTGTTTATATAACACGCTGCACCCGGATGTTTTAAATTTGAACAGGAAGTTGGGAAATCTAATGGAGTTTTACCAACAGATGACTAGTTTTAGATTTATTTAATATGATGAAGTAAATCTGGTAGAACAAATTGCTTTTACAAGAAGAAAAAAATATCTAAAAAATAAATAGTAAAAAAAAAAAAGTTCATGTTTTATTAGTATATAATGATAGTTTGTAAAATGTGGCTTTACTAAACAATATTTTTCTTCATTTATTTATTGAATTTTCAATAAATAAATAAAAAAACTACTTGGTCAATTTAATATGTCACTAAAAATGTAATATAGTTTATAATATTTAAAAGTTTTTCATGGTTAGTGAATTTGCATACCATGTTCATGATTCACTGGTTTTATATTCAAAGTAGAATTCAGGATTTTCTTCAGGTAAGTGAGGATTTTGCAAGCAAGGCAACAATATTTTTGCTATCCTAATACCACTATTAAGATAAAATATTATTTAAATAGTCTGGTACTGAGAAAAAAAAATTCCAATAGCATTTCATAAAAAAAACAGTGAGAAAGAATATTCAGAGTTTCCAATTGACAGGTGATATGAATTTGAGTTGATACTCATTTACTGACCAATATTGGGTGGTTATCCAGGTTGACAAGAAAAAAAATTCTAAACCTGGTAAGAATTTGAAACTATTTTCAAGTTTTTCCTGAATGAAATACAAATCCATATCTTCAGCATAGCAGTCAGATATGCTGTTTCATATAATTGATCAGTACATTGTTATTTATCTTTATAAAATAGTAAAGATTAGAAAAAAAGTAGATATTGTACTTCTATGCACATTTGTAATAGTTTATCTTTACTGTGATGGTTTTATTCTATTTCACATATTTGAAATGAGTTGTTATATATTCATTATTTATTGTATCACATTTTATCAGGTATACCAGGTTGAAAATATATAACATCTTAAAGCTGTATCAAAATCATCAGTGCATAATATGATTCAATTTCTACAAAGTGTAATGTCAGATAAAATTCTATCATTTTGTACAAGTATGTTTTATTGCATAATTTAGGCAACCAATGAGGACAATAACAGTATAGACTCCTAGCATTCAAATATCACATACTCCTTGAATAATTAATCATAAGGTGATGATTATTATCAACACTGCATCTTGTACACAAGTTGGAGTATTATAAGACTGTTTTCTTCTCAGTTTGGATAAAGGTTAGATAATGCAACAAATACCAAGATATATTTGTCAATGATGTAGAAAAGCAATATTGGATTACAAGTGTTTTTCTTATAAAGATATGACTCTATGAAAAATAGAAATATGATTTTGTGAAGATAATTAAATATTTTTGTTATATATATATATTAAAAACATTATTATATTATAAAAATTTCTGCTTTTTCAATTAATGTATTAATTGATGGATTTCTGAATTTAAATTTAAGGCTTAAGTGAATACCATTCTGTTATAATTATGAGCAAGCAATCCTCAAAAAATAAAAAGGTAAAATTAATAAATAAAATTAATAAAAACTATCACAGACTTTCAAAAAGGTTTTGTAAATCCACTGAGTACTTCTGTCATATTTTGAGCAATACTGAATTAAACATTTTTCAAATATTTTTGAGAACCAAGATTATTATTTTGATTTAATATAATTAACTTTCTTTAAAAAATAAAATCCTAAAATTCAAGATATGATGTTTACAATGACTCTCTGGAGATGTGAAAGTTAGACATTGAAAAAGAAAAGAAAAAATGGTACTGATAATGATTTTGGAAAATTTCATGGGCAGCAAGAAAATAAACAAGTGCTTATTTGATCCAATCAGATGTGAACTTTTTTCTGAAGCACATATGATTAGGTTGACAGTATTCTATTTTCATTATATCATAGGATGGCTAACTTATGAGGTGAATGGGTGTTCTCATCACAAAAATGATTGAACCTTTGAATGGTTTTAAAAAACCAAACTGATAATAGGTCACTCTGCAGAAATGCTATTCATATAATCATTAGGAGTTAATTTCTATTTGATGGTTCCTTAGAAGAAGAAATAATAATAATAATAATAATAATAATAATAATAATAATAATAATAATAATAATAATAATAATAGTAGTAGTAGTAGTAGTAGTAGTAGTAGTAGTAGTTAATTCCAAAACAATATTATTTGAATGATTAATTATTTCAGAACTCATAAGATATTTAAGCATCCGAAGTGACAAATCTGAATTGCAATCCATGGATCTTGAATTCTAGTTCTCCAATTTATCACTGCACAGTAATTTCAAATGAACTGATCATTTTTAAATTATTAGGCCTAATGTTGGCCAATACTGATCATTTTTAAATTATTAGGCCTAATGTTGGCCAATATATGTTTTCTGAATCAGATATTTTAAAATCCTTAAAAATTTTAGAATTCTCTACAGCATTTAGCATAAACTAGGAAATGAATATCAGTTAAAAATTCAACATGAAATGGCTGAATTTCTTATAAAGTTACTGAATAATAAATATATATTATAGTATGTATAAAAAAGTGCCTATTGTTCTGAAAAACATGTGTAAAAGCAATAATATAATTGTTAACTCTTTTTCTATTATTGATCATGAATAATAAAGGCTTATATATCCAACAGTTTAGATTCGCTAGATGCAGTGATTAGCAAGCTTAATATTAAAATAGGCAAAATGCTTTATACGTTGTGTGACTCAGTGCAAGCCAGAGTAATCAATGGATGCCAGAAGGCTTGTCCATAAAATCTCCATCTAGGCCTATTCATCCAATATCCCCAAACTAGTTTCTGGCTTGTGGCTTCATCAGTGAGGAGCCTGATGAAGACTACAAGCCAAAAACTAGTCTGGGGATATTGGATGAGTAGGCTCTAGATGGAGATTTTATGGACAAGCCTTTTGGCACCCATTGATTACTCTGGTTTGCACTGAGTGGCAATATGTATAGAGAGTTTTGCCTGTTATAATAACAGTTATAAAAAAGCATAAGAAATGGTGATCATGTGATGTTTATAAGCTTAATATTACAAGTTTGTTCAGCTTTAGTTTATAATGGTTGTTATAACTAAACTTATCTAGCAATGAAAGTCTTTAGCAGAACAACCAATTTGATGATTTTTGATTGCTTGACCACCAGTAAGCAACCTGATATGCCATTTAATTGTCATATTATTTCCTAGTGTTAATTATCATTTGCAATATTTGTTTATACTTGTTATGGCGAACATTATTATCATGTGTTTATGTTCTATTAATAGCATTTGTTGCCTATTGTTTCATTATTATAATAAATGTGTTTGGCCATCTGTGATCACAGTAGTGAAGTCTCTGATTATGTATTTCTATGTATATTAACAGCCACAGATTTTGCTTTTAAAATCAAGTAGGACTTTTTTTCATTGTGGTTTGTTTCTAGACCAGAGTTGGTAAACTTTTTAAAATGAAGAGTTATTTGTTTTAAATATTCCCCCCTCCCTCAATAAAAGAATTGTAAAGAAATATTAAAAAATAAGTTTAAGAAAAATATGCTTTTCTGAATAGCTGTGATATATTTGAACATTTATTTAAAAAAAAAAAAACATAATAGAATCTGTATACATCCTAATAACGAAAATAAAAATTATCTTAAAAATAAACAAACAAGAACAAAAAATTACTTTGACAGTTTGATGTATTCAAAATTTCTGATATATAAACATTCATCATATACAATAGATAAATATTACATAATTTCTAATATTTCCAAGTATTAACATGGAGTAAATCTAAAAATTTTGTGAACGTTTATACACAGAAAGAAAATAATGGAAGAAAAGTGAACAGAGAAACATCTTCAGTTCTTAAACTGTGATGCTTTAGATTGGCCTATATAACTAGAATGTAGGTTAAAGATAAGTTGGCCATTCTTATCTTTTCAAAAGTCTCTATTTTATGTTTTAGTTTGAGAGTTTCCACAATGCACAACAAGTCATTGTTGAGTTAATATATAAAAAAAACAGTACAGCACATGTGTTAGGATGAAAAATGTTTACTGTTTAATTTACATACTATCTGTGCACTAGTAAATAAAATTAAATATTAAATAATTACTATTCTATAATAAGATATTTATTTTATATAGCGTGATGTTTTTAAACTGTAATAATAATAAGCATTAAGCTAATGCACTTTGTGGATTTTAATTATAAATGAATACTCTCACTTTCCAAACACAAGATAAAGTCTTTATGAAAAGATAGGATGAATCCATCTATCCTTTCAATCCAAACATTTAAGTATGGGCAAATCTTAAGCATTTAGAAATGAGAGTGTGAAGATATTAAACAATCACTTTAAATTACCTTTACTATGCCTGAATAAATGACATTGTGAAATTTATTAGAATTTACGATATGACATTCTTAGTTGAAATTAAACATATGGAAATAAGGTATTTGTTTTATATAGCACAATGTTTTTAAACTGTAATAATAATGAGCATTAAGCTAATGTACATGTACTTTGTGGATTTTAACTATAAATGAATAATAATAAGCTGAATTTAAGAAACAATGTTGAGTTGTGCATTTTTTTCTCTCCTAGAGTTATCAAAATATTTATTTACAAAGAGAAAATAAAAATTGTTTTTAAGTTTATCATGCTAAAAAGAGCTGTGAGATTGAAATCAAAGTACTACATGTGGCTGGAAAGATACAATTTGCCACTCTCTGCTCTAGACTGATAACCAAATTGTTTTAAATGTTGGTTATTTTAGGCCAGTTTTTCCAGGTTTATAACTGTCTGGGAATCAGTTTAGTGGGTGCAATTACTATATTGTCCTCTTTAAGCAAATAAATTTTTATATAACTGAAAAGATCAGTTCATTGATGCACAACAAGAGCTAATACTTATTCTGCCTTATGCAGTGTCATACATAAAGTAATAAGCATCATATGCTTATTACTATTGTAATTAAAGAGGACAGCAAAATACTTCTATTGTGATACATTGCGATCATAGTAAATACTATTTCAAAATATTCTCTAAATATAAATATCAATTCACCAACACTTGATTCTCAAAATTTACAATATTATCAAACAGCATTTTCCATCTTTATACCCATTGGGAATGTCAAGGGTTGGTGGCCTAGTGGTTAGCATAGCTGCTTTCCAAACAGCTGGCCCAGGTTCACTTCCCGGTCAATGCATTTGACATATGAAAAAAAAGAACCAGTCTGGAATGAATTAAACTACATTCTCATTAGTAAATACCAATACTCAAACTTACACTAGATGGTGCTAAATCAATTATTTTATATAGCGCGATGTTTATAAACTGTAATATTTAAACAGCATTAAGCTGTTGCACATGCGCTTTGCAGATTTTAACTATAAATGACTGAATACTAACACTTCAAACACATGATAAAGTCTTTGGAAAAGATAGAGTGGCCATCTATCTTTTCGAACCCAAATGCTTTTGTATGGGCAAATCTTAAGTGTTTGAAAGTGAAAGCGTGAAGATATTAAATAATCACTTTAAATTACTTTTACGTGCTTGAATGAATGATGCTGGTGAAATTTATTAGAATTTACGATACGTCATTCTTATTTGAAATTAAATGTATGTAAATAAATCAATTATTTTATATAGCATGATGTTTATAAATCGTAATATTTAAACAGCATTAAGCTGTTGCATATGCGCTTTGCAGATTTTAACTATAAATGACTGAATACTAACACTTCAAACACATGATAAAGTCTTTGGAAAAGATAGAGTGGCCATTTATCTTTTCGAACTCAAACGTTTTTGTATGGGCAAATTTTAAGTGTTTGAAAGTGAAAGTGTGAAGATATTAAATAATCACTTTAAATTACTTTTACATGCTTGAATAAATGACACTGATGAAATTTATTAGAATTTACGATACGTCATTCTTATTTGAAATTAAATGTATGTAAATAAATCAATTATTTTATATAGCACAATGTTTATAAAACATAATATTTAAACAGCATTAAGCTGTTGCACATGCGCTTTGCAGATTTTAACTATAAATGACTGAATAATTGATTTATTTACATACATTTAATTTCAAATAAGAATGACGTATCGTAAATTCTAATAAATTTCACCAGCGTCATTCATTCAAGCACGTAAAAGTAATTTAAAGTGATTATTTAATATCTTCACGCTTTCACTTTCAAACACTTAAGATTTGCCCATACAAAAGTGTTTGGGTTCAAAAAGATAGATGGCCACTCTATCTTTTCCAAAGACTTTATCATGTGTTTGAAGTGTTAGTATTCAGTCATTTATAGTTAAAATCTGCAAAGCGCATGTGCAACAGCTTAATGCTGTTTAAATATTACTAGATGGTGCTAATAAATGGAAAACAAATTCTCTATATTGACATTAAAATGCTTTTTTTTTTAAAAAAAATAAAAAAATAAAGATACTTGTGAATTTTCAAGTAAACCAAGATAGCATCCCATATTTTCAATAAACCTACAGTTTCGGGGACTTCCAAAAAATTTTTACAAAAAAATGCTTTCTAGGAAATGACACATTTTATAATTATATTTTATTTTTTATTACCGTTATTTTAAAAAAAGAAATTGTTGTGGAAAAATTAATTACAATATTTACAGTTTATTTTTGGATTAACTTATTAATGAAAAATATATAAATATAATATTTACAGTTTATTCATGTCAATGGTTTACAATCATATCTGGATCATTAATGCACACTTTTTGGAAGAGTAGGATCTCGTACCTTTGGAAATAATCCACTGCACCATGTTCTGTGATAGAAAGATCCTAAATTTTTATCATTATGATAATTTATCAAAAACATTACTGACAAAAAGAAAAATGCTGAATTG
The DNA here is from genome assembly GCA_028023455.1 of Epiperipatus broadwayi. Lineage (NCBI taxonomy): Eukaryota > Metazoa > Onychophora > Udeonychophora > Euonychophora > Peripatidae > Epiperipatus > Epiperipatus broadwayi. Next base: position 674,901 of record JAQFVV010006220.1, on the reverse strand, counting down.
AACCAAAGTACAACAATATTAAGAGTGTCTTGGCACTTCCCATGTTATAAGTAAAAAAAAAAAAATGAAATAAAGCTTCTAAATGAAATTTAGCTTCTAAATGAAATTTATTTATTCCCTTTTTTTTTAATTTAACAACTGACTTATTAATTTTTTTTTAAATTTAATAACTAACATATCTTTGGTAGATTATAATCCCTCTATTTATCAAAAATACAGGGTGCCATCTTGTATTTCAAGTACCAAAAAAAGTTCAATAGGTTAGTTTATTATATTTGTTAACACTTAATATAACTTTTAATTTAATGGAATGCTAATATCATGATTTTCATGTTCCTCTAAAAATATATTTTATTTATTCCATCTTGAAATTAAAAAATAAATTTAATAGTTGTATGTAAATAAATACAATACATTTGGCCATGACAAAAAAAATGTTACTACATGGTAGATGAAAATTGCACCAATATAATTCTATTTTATTTTAATATTTTTAATTTGGCTTGTGTAATTTAGAGTAATGGTAAAGTGGTGGCATTAAAGATTAAGGTCAATGGGTTGTGAATGATCTTTTTCACTTCTGGTGTTCAAATCTTATATGAACTTCTGAGCTATAAACCATTAATTATATATATATATATATAGTAACTGAAAGGTCCACCCAGACTGTAACAGGTGAAATTAATGATATAATACAAGACTGTTATGATATAATCCGGTTGAGGCCAGGGTATACCGCGAAGACCGATCGCAGCATTACATGAAGGTATATTAAATTATCCCAAATAAATTATGTGACTATTCACTAATGACTGTATTTTAAAACTACATTTCAAAACCTTAAACTAAAAATTCTTTATTTACATGAGACTTTATGGTCGGCCATGGACAAGATTTTATGATTTACAAAATTACGAAAAATTATTTTTCCAGAATTAAATGTACAATCCATTATATCAATATTAACTATGGTGAATACAGGCCATTTAAAAAGACAGCAATAACTATAATCAGCATCATAACATGATTGGTTGTTGCTCAGATATACTCAGGATTTTAATATAGCAATGTTATGTAGGGTATTTGCTTTGCAATAAAAGGTAAACAACATGAACTTTAGATTCTTTCATCATTAATTTAAATTGTCAACTTGAATTGATAACAATGAGATTCTTATTGTATTAGATAAAGCATCAGTTACAATATTAGAAAATATGTTCAATCATAATATTAGCTAGCAAACTTATTTATTAATTTTGGTCCCAATATCACAAACATCAATAAAAGTAACAAATTCTGGATTATATTCTGTAACTAACAAAGCAAAGCTAAAATGATGATGGAGGTAAATGGGATTTCATTATCCTTTGTACATCACTAATTATCCAAGAACAAACCGTTAAGATATTCTCCTAGAATTTCAGTAAATCTTGTGTGCATCATCAGTGACAATATGTGCTCTAATATCTGACTTATTTAATATGTGACTAATAAATAATAATTAATACAATGATCAAAAATAAATAAATAAATAAACCAAATAAAATAACATTACATGTACTTGTTCTTATACCTGGATAATATACATGCGTTTAAAACAAATACAATATAAGATTTTCGCACAAATGTGTTTGATTTCAGCCCTTATAAAAAAGAGGATGGGTTCAAACATGTACTCAATAACTTCTCCAATATGTCAATACCAAAACCAATGCACCTATACCCCAAATTTATAATAATAATAATAGTTAAACCACTAAACATCACATGATCACTATTTCTTATGCTAGCACATTACTGTTATTATAACAGGCAAAACTCTCCATACAGTAGTGCCACTCAGTGTAGCCACTAGATAGGGATTTTATGCACAAGCCTTCTGGAATCCATTGATTACTTTGGCTGGCACTGAGTGGCATTACTGTATGGAGAATTTTGCCTGTTTTAATAACAATAATAGTAATAACTGGTATTGGTGAATATGCAAAAGCTGGCCATAGGAAGATAATTTATTAAAGAGAAGATTTGAATCTCAACTCAGCTTGAAATATTATACAAATTGATATGTAATAAATTATAGAAATAATTTATCAAAACCCTTTTAATAGCTGATAACTGAACACAAGATATCAATCTAAAAATGAGGTAAACAACATTGACATCATAATGTATGGGGACTCTGGCCAAGCACATGTAAACAACAAATAAAAATGGTGTTTCTGTGGATGTATTCATCCACACAAAGGAATAATAAAGCATTAAATGCCCTGTGGGATTTCTTTAACCATCATCAAAGCAACAATCACAATTATAGACTGTTCCATGGATTAACCATCATCACAGAAAGAAATAAAAATATAATAAAATGGCAAATGATTATTCTGTGGATTAGATGACCAGCCCAAAATAATGCCTTATAACATGATAAAGTAGTGCCAACATTCACTTCCCTAATAAAAGAAAACTAAAATTACCCCATCAATAAAATTGCTAAATTAAGAGGCCCATGCAGTGTTACAACCTGATTTAAGACATAAAATGAAATAAGTATTTTAACATAGGAAGTAACTGAGATAACGGCTGACTCTACCTAGAACATGGATGAAATAATAACACATAGTAAATATAATATGAGTATAAACACAAAACCCTGAGAAGACATAGAGGACTAAGCCATATGGTGTTGATGCACATTATAGATTCATTAAATAATCATTAAACCTTTATGCAAACATTGTTCCCTAATAACTGATTTCCTTCAGTCCCTATATCATATGTTCAATATAATCAGTTTAAATAGATAAATAATTATTTTAGGCACAACATAATGTATACTGTGAGACTTCATACATGTATAAGATAATATAATAGAAACCAAAATAA